>PVHT020000521.1:27397731-27487927 GCA_004024745.2 Catagonus wagneri
GCAGGTTCTTTTCTTCCTCTCTTTCTTTCCCTTCCTTCCTTCCTCCCTCCCTCCTTCCTTTCCTTACTTCCTCTCTTCCTTCCTATTATGGCCACACTCACAGCATATGGAAGTTCCCAGGCTAGGAGCTGAATCAGAGCTGCAGCTGTGACCACAGCCACAGTAATGCCAGATCTGAGCTGCAGCTTGTGGCAACCCTGGATCCTTAACCCACTGAGCGAGGCTAGGGATCGAACCTACATTCTCACGGACACTGTGAGGGGATCTTAATCCGCTGAGCCAAAACAGGAACTCCAGGTTCTTTTCTGGAGTAAGCAGGCTGGTTCCTTTCAGCTGAGTCTTATCAACTTACTCATCCTGCAGAAAAGCAAAGCCTTTTCTGGTAGCCCTGGGGAAAGTTGCCATGCTGGGAGCTAGGCTGATCTGGCAGAGGAAGGGAGTTCTGGAAGGTGCTGGGCTGTTCCTCCCTGCCCTGCCCTGTTTTGCACTTACAAAGAAAGTGGACGAGAAGTCTGGAGAAAGGAGTTAATACGTGGCAGAGGAACTATCTGGAAGTCCCATTTTCTTTGGATTGCTGGATCCACAAAGGGAGGCCCACACCTTTACAGAGGAGGTGAGAGAACACTTGTCAGAGGGTATTTGATAAATGTGAAAAGCCAAGTGTGGGAGGGTGTGTTATTTTGATTGATGACAGCACATTCATTTCGGTGTCAAAAACATATTAGGAAGATACAAAACACCAGCATCTCTTAATAATGGAAATCAAGTAGGTTCAATTAAAATGCTTGCTGCTGTTTTTCAAGTGCAGGGCCAAATGACATACGCCAAAGGTTCTTCCTGTTCTCAGGGAAAAAGAGCAACGGATCCGTTAGAAAAACAATTTGCAAAATACTCATTAGTCCAAAAGCATCCCTGAGAATTCTGCCTCCAGGCCTCTAATGGGCCATGAAACTTGAATTCAATAAAAAATGATTTAACCGTCAAGCGGGTGAGCCGAGCAGACGCCTGCTTCCTCGTGCTCTCATTATAGAGTTTATTTTTTGGAGGCTGTTTGTGTCAATACTATTTGTTTTACTGAAGTTCAAAGAAGCTTTGCGTGAAAATGGTATTTTGCTTCGCTGAAGGTGCTGGTGCGGGCTGACCGCCGCTGCTCTCGCCACGCCCCCCACCCCCCTGCCCAGCCCACTCAGCCCCCAGAGCTGTGATTGCTGGCTATGACGGTGAGTCAGCTAGTCTGGGGAATTTTGAGAGCTCGTCCATTAGATTCTGCTTTCCAAGCCATTAATTTTGTTGTTCTAGGCCTGTTGGGAGCCCTGTTACCGCCTTTAAGAATAACAGCACTGCTGGTGCCGTGGGCCTTGGTGACCCTGGCGCGCGCTGGTTTTGTAGACATTCTTGTCTGCACAGAGCTGCTGGCCTCTGAGTTTGTGTGCAGTGGTCAGTTTTAAGACTGACTCGGCGGGAGGGGGTAGGCAGCTTCCTCAAGGGCGGGGCCATCCTCCGACACCCCCTCCCCCCGAGCCTCCGCGGGCCCCTTGCCTGGAAACACGCAGCCTATGTTTTGAGACAGAAGACACAGACAGTTCTTCCTGAGCATTTCACAAAGGATTGACTCGGTGGTTTGGGATTTTCCTTCTGATGGGTTGGCATCTCTTGCTGTTACCTACAGGGAGCACATCCCAGGACGTGGCTTGCTGTCCACTGGACAGAGGGACCTGGGTCCTTGTGCCTGGTGGAGGCTGGGGGAGCCGCAGGCTGGTCGGAGGGGTCGGCGGGCAGGTGGCAGGCAGGGATGAACATACGGAGTGTCTCCTTTGTGCATCTTTGGTCCAGGGGGATCCAGGGGCTAAACCTCACATGTGGAGGCCTGGCTGCCATCTGGTTGCCCAGGGCAGACGCTCTTCTTCTCTGGCTCCCAGGCAGGTATCTTTGCTGGGGCCGGGGAGCCGTGAGTAACGTAGTAGAGAAGGGAAGGACTGTGGAACACAGTCCTGCTTCTTATCAAATGGGTGACAGTTTGAGAATTTGCTTAACCCCTCTGAGATGACAACATTGCCATTGTTTTTTTTTATTCCCCCCTCTTTTGGGTCACGCCTGTGGCATATAGAAATTCCCAGGCCAGGAGCTGAATTGGAGCTTCAGCTGCCAGCCTACGCCGCAGCCACAGCAATGCCAGATCCGAGCTGCGTCTGTGACCTACACCACAGCTCAAGGCAACACCATATCCTTAACCCACTGAGCAAGGCCAGGGATCGAACCCACATCCTCATGGGTACTAGTCAGTTTCACAACCTGCTGAGCCACAGTGGGAACTCCAACATTGCCTCATTTTTACATGAGGATAAGAAGGCCTGCCTCTTTGGGTTTTTGTAAAGATTCAGTCAGTTGAGATGAAATACACACGCACATGACAGAGGGCCTGTGACTTAGCGGGCAGGCCATTTAAGAAGCTATTGTCTCCGAGCCTCGTGTCTCCACTTCTTGGCTCCGGGCTGCTGTGGCTCTTTCTACAAACCATCCCTCTGCATCACCAGCTGCTCCCTCTTGGGCTCTACCAGTAGGAGGAATGATAGAGAGCAGGGAAGGAAGGAGGAAGGAGGGGGGCCTTGCTCCTCCCATTTGCTTCCTTCCCTGGTGGGCAGCACCCCAACGATGCTCTTCCACCCCCAGTCCAGAGGTTCCAGTTTCCAAATTTCCCCAAGCCTCCCAGGACCAGCTTCACAGGCTCCCTCCCAGGTCCCAGCTCAGCCGGCCAGCCCCATCCCCTTCCCGGACTGGGTTTCCGCCACACTTCCGGATTCTGAGGGTCCAATATTTTCTCCAGGTGATGGCTGCTTCCTGAGGTCGAGAGCATTCTGGCTGCCTCACAATCCTTTTGTGCAGGAAATAGTGAACCTAACAGCCTGGCTGCTATCCTTATAAAGGTCTGCTTGCAAGGTTGGCTCTGGGCTGGCTCGCATTTTGGGAGCATTCACACTGTTTCCTAAATGATGGGGCAGCTCCCGGGGCATGTGCCATCTCTACAAGCGAGATGGTCTATATTGAACCCCAGCTTCCCTGGTGGAGTCTGGGACCTTGGAACGTGCCAGACAGAGGGTGACAACCCCCCCGTCAGTAGGTCTCTGATGAGTTTCCCTGGCAGAGAGCCTTTCACACCTGAGATTACCCCAGGTAAACATAAGGGTGCTTCTAAGTGGAAGAAAAATGCAGGAGAGAATTAGAAAGAGATGTGATTATGAAGAATGGCCAGAGAGATGCAAGGCTGCTGGTGGAGAGGAAGAAAGAAGGGGCTGTGAACCAGAGAATTCAGCCAGCTTCTCGAAGCTGGAACCTCTAAGGAAATGAATCTCTTTCTAGAGATTCCAGCAAGGACACCTTCACTTCAACTCGGTGAGACCTGTGTCAGGGTGCGGGACTACTGAACTGTACGGAAATCAATCTGTGTTGCTTGAAGACACTGAGTTTGTGATAATTTATTATAACCATAGGAAACTAACACATAGACCTGCAGCCAGAGTCCGATCTCAGCCTGTTGCAGGGGACAGGCACAAAATCTGTCCATGGACGAGGGAGTTTACACTCCTTAGTCGCTGCTGTGGCAAGGACTCAATTCCTGGCCTGGGAACTTCCACACGTCATGAGCATGGCCCAAAAAAAAGGAAAAGAAAAGAAAAAGGGATATGGCCTGACATGGAGCTGGTTCTTGCCACCAGGGTGGAAATAGTCATTTCATCCAAGAAAGAGAAAACCAACAGCAACATCGATGGGTTGCAATGAGAGGCGTTTATTGAGTTGCTGTGTGTCGACACTGTGCAAAGCATTTTATACATGTATATGGTCATTTAATCCTGGCAGTGAACCTGTGAGAGTGGCAGTGTCCTTATTCCCATTTCATAGATGAGAAAACTGAGGACCCAAAGTTATATAGATGGGCTGCATAAGCGCTAAGCCTGGGACTTCACAGTCTGATTCCAAAGCCTGTGCCTCCTCACCTTAATTGGATTTTCCCCAACATAGAAGGGTTCACAGGAGTTCTGCCGGTGCTGGGAAGTGGGGCTGGGCTGTGGTTCAGAGGTGGGGAGGTAGCGTGGGAGGTGAGAGGGGTGGAGGGCCTGTCGCCTTTCCAAAGCTAGGGAGTGGAAGACATTTATCTTCTCCCTAAAACTAAAGTTTATTTGCAGCAAAGAAGCAAAGGTCCCTCTGTGTGCCAGTGACCAGTGTTGCAGGGAAGACTTGCCAACATCCTGGTGCCCAGAGCCTCCCAGACTGACATATCAGGAGCTTTTCGTGTTTCAACATCTTCTCTTCCACAGCCCTGTCCTTCACATAACAAGAGCATGGCCGTTTGTCGCTGGCTGGGCAGCTGGAATAGGCCAGGCACCTTTCCCAACTCAGACACTCATCGCTTCCTGTTCCTCTCCATTGCTCCAAAGTTGCTCTTATTCCCTCTGCTTATCTGGGAAGACACTGCAACGTAACTAAATCGTCTGAGCTCTCTTAGCTGGAAGACTGACACTTGGTTCCAAGCCTTGGGGCTTTGGAAACAATGTCTTTTTCCCCCTCTCCATGGCTGGAATAATTTGAGGGCCTTTCCCAAAATATCCTGTCTCCACTGGACCCTCGCGTTCTTCCATTTGAACTGGCAGGGGTGTGCAAGGGACCCACTGGGAATGCTCTGAGGACAGAAACTGCCTGTCTTATTTGGCACTCACTCCCCGGCTCAGTGCCAGGCACAGAAAACGCTGTCAAGGTGTTTACTCTGAGAGGGCGCGTCGCTCGTGTGCTTTTCCCCAGGAGGAGGCGGGGCAAATGGAGGCATCATCGGAGGGCCCTGGTGCAGAGAACATGGAAAGGTGATGTCACAGCAAAGGAAGGTTTTGCGTCTGGTCATTAATTATGAAACCTTCCCAAAGCGGTCTGTCCCCACTCTGGACTCTGGAGTCCAAACCACTCTGTGTCCCTGGGTTATCCAGGATGCTTTCTCCTGTTTTCTCCGAGATTCACTGAGGTTGCCTCCCCATGCATGTCACCTCTCGAGACACCACCCCCAAGAACCTCCCCCCTCCCCCCTCAGCTTAGCTCATCCTGTTAAAACTGTAATCACCAAGCTCCTGTCCCCTGCTGGCCTGAAAGAGTCAAATTCGGTCTTTGTCCGGGTGCGTTTTTTTAACTGGCCCTGGTGTTGGCTTATTTATTCTCTTCCCTAACACAAACGGCTTCTGAAAAGAGGAGTTTAATTTTGCAGCCCACTGGTCCATCTCATGTACGAGGGCAGCTGCATCATGCATTTGCTGTCATTGCTGTTGGACGCCCGGGCCGTTGGGTATCTGGGGAGGGAGGTGACATAGAAGGAAAAGACCCCACCGTTGCTCTCTGTGTGTGCAGTGGGGGGCTGGCTGCGCTTCGAGCCCTGACTCTTCAACCATCGTGTCCCACCGGGAAAAATGCTGACAGTCCCACAAGCCTCTCTTGAGGGCAATTTCTGCCAAGTCTGGCCTTGTCTCCCGTACACGGCGGAGGGACACAGATAGAGCCAGGTGCCTGTGAGACAGTGGTTGGGGAGCTTCCTGGTGGCCTAGCTGTTATGGACCTGGCTTTTTGACTGCTGTGGCTCAGGTTTGCTCCCTGGTCCTAGCACAGCCTCCTCCCCCACCCCCCCCAAAATAGAGAAAAAGACATGGTGATTCTGCATGAATGGTAGTTGTTATTTTACAAATGATGAACTGTATCACAGCAGTAGGCTAAGCCAACTTCTTTTCTTTTCTTTTTTTCTTTTTAGGGCCACACCAGTGGCATATGAAAGTTCCAGGGCCAGGGGTTGAATTGGAGCTTCAGCTGCCAGCCTATACCATAGTCATAGTAATGCTGGATCCTTAACCCACTGAGTGAGGCCAGGAATCGAACCTGCATCCTCAAGGACACTATGTCAGGTTCTTAACCTGCTGAGCCCCAGTGGGAACTCTTAAGCACTACTTTTATTGATAAAGTATATTGACTGCATGCGTCAGGCTCTACACTATTCTGTACATTTCCATTTCCATGTAATTCTAGCTGTAACACTGGGCAGTTTCTATTGTCACCTCCCTTTCACAGATGAGCAGACTGAGCCCTGGCCTAAGGTCACTAGGGAGGAAGGGGCACAGTCTGCCTCTAAAGCCTAAACTCTGATATGCCACGTTGAACTTGGAGCTTCCTGGAAATCAGGGCCCCAAACTTGCTGGCTTTCAGAGTTTTTATTATGAGAATCTGTTCTAGTAGGGTCTCTCTTTAGGATAAAAATGTATGTATAACATATGCATAAATATATGCAAAATAGACACCATCCTCAGTAATAAAAATTTCATCATCTAGAGAGGAATCAGTTTAGATACGGCAGTTTCTATAAAGGAGTTTTAAAAAAATTAAAAAATTTGTAACCGATGTACAATATTATATGTTACAGGTATACAACATAGTGAGTCACACTTTTTTTAAAGTTATACTCCATTTATAGTTATTTGGTACACGATCAATTGTACCTAAGTTTACACCTGAGTGTACCTCTTACTCTCCTCGCCCCTCCCCTCTCCCCAGTGGTACCACTAGTTTCTCCTCCATGTCTGCGAGTCTGCTTCTTCTTAGTTATATTCACTCCTTTGTTGTATTTCTTAGATTCCATATATAAATGATATCCCTTATGAAGATATAAAGCTGGGCCGGGAGGGTTCCTGAACACCTTCACCTACGCAGCTCAGGAACAGAATTCCTGGCAGTGCAGCTCGTTACAAAGGCCGCCAAGGATGCTCAGAGGTGGGCGAGGATGGCCGGCCCTTAGGCCTACCTTCTCAAACATAACTCATCCTGGATGCACTTTCGATAGAACCTGAACCCCAGACCCTGCTTAACCACTAGGCCGATAGGGAACTCCTGCCTCTCCTTTTTGGATTTAATTGGGGTCAGATAATAGCAAAGATAGGATTCAACTCGTGACTTCTTGAGTCTTATCCCCACATCATACATTGCACAATAGAAAAAAAGGATTCTTGGAGTTCCCATTGTGGCTCAGTGAGTTAACCCGGCATAGTATCCATGAGGATGTGGGTTCAATCCCTGGCCTTAATCAGTGGGTTAAGTATCCGGCATTGCGAGAAGTTGTGGCATAGGTTGCACATGCAGCTTGGATCCAGTGTTGCTGTGGCATAGGCCTGCAGTTGTACTTCTGATCTGACCACTAGTCTGGGGACTTCCATATACTGTAGGTGTAGCTGTAAAAAGAAAAGAAACAAAAGGAATTCTTGGTTCCCAGGGAATTCTAGCTTTCATGGTTAATGTAAGATTTTTTTTAAAAAACATCCTGGGTAGACTGGAAATATATTCTGGGAGTATTATGGTTCATTGTAGGTTTCTGCAGCTGAAAAAAACCTAAGCAAGCTCAAAGACAGGGCAAATCCATACAGCTCCTTAAAGGATTAGTGCCTGGGCTCAGGGGCCTGTGAGAACAGTACTTGCTTTACCCTTGAGGAATTATCTTTAGGGGTTGACAGTTATCTCTGTGCAGGGATGACCCACTCCAGGAAGGAGGCAGGGGAGGGACTCACTGCCAGTGAACTCTTCCAGGTTTGCTTGGCCGCCACGACAAATAGTTTGAGCACCTCAGTCCTTAGCTCTTTTTTCCTCTCATTTTGGGCTTAGAAATGAGAAAGCAATTATTGTTTGTGTTCAGGGATAACGAGGAGTTTTTATCCTGCTGATACTATAAAGTGGCATTAAAAACAAGGAATATAAAACAGACAGGCCTCTTGGCCAATTAAAACTAAGAGTGATATGGAGAAAAAAGGGCTGGAAGGAAAGTACCAAAATTGTAATAGTGGTTGCCTCTGTGTGGTGGGAGCGTGGGTGATGGTCCTTTTTTATATTTTCCAAATGTTCTATGGTGACCGTGTGTCACCATTATGAAGGAAAAAGTGATTAATGATAGAAAATATTCATTTTTGCATGGATAGTGCTTACATCTAAGATTTAGGAAGACTCAGAATTGAAGGTGATGGCAGCAAAGGTTGGTTTAGGGCCAGAGGCAGTGGTGTACTCAAAACAGACCCCTGATGTCTGGAGATCAGAAGCTTCAGGAGGCCCTCACTCTTCCCTAGGGAAGGCACAAAGCTGCCCAGGTCTCCGCTGGGTTCATACAAATAGCAGATTACCATCATCATGGCACCATTCAGTGGGGAACAGATTGTAGGCCAGTTGAGTTGTAACTTTCCTCTGATTTCTGGCCTTGGCCCAGGGCCCTGCCACCACCCTGTTCTGTTGAATATTCTTGTTGCCAGCCTCTATCAGCCTCCATTCAGGGAGAGGCAGAAAGTCTGATTTAGTCCAACTGTGGTATATAAAAATTGGAGGGATGAGCGATGAGGCTGAGTGGTGAGAATTCTGGGCACAGAGAGCCATCAGAGGCCATGCATGGGAGGCTGGGCTGGGCTCCCTAGGTCCCCACTACTGAAATTTGGTGCCACATCCTTCTGGTGTGACCTGAGCCGGCATAGCACCAACACAACCCACCTTCCTGGAGTTTCAATTTCAATTGGTTGAGGGGGGTAGGGTCTTGGAGAAAGTCAAGTAATTTAACTGCTAAGTATTTGATATCATTATTTTTATATTAAACAGATACTATAGGCACCGGGTGTGAAATCTGCATGAATTATTAAAAGATGAAACATTGGAGTGCAGAGAAATGTTGCACCTGCAGAAGGCTGCCTCGTGGCACATCTTCAGACCCGCAGGGATTCACTCTTGGCCAATTTGAAAAAAAATTATATTTTGACCCGACACTGAGTTTATAAAGCAGAGAATGAAATGCTGCCTGGGACAGTGAACTGGCGACCCGGCTCCTGATACTTTTTAAAATGAGGCTGTGGGAAGGCAAGGCCGAGGAGGAACCCATGATCAATTTTTTTTTAAACAATTAATGTGCATATAAAATTCTGAAAGACCCACGTGAGAAGCAGGGAATGGTCTTTGTATCTTTTTATCATTTTAAAGGGGTGTGAAATGGATCGCCCAGTGGGCTACGCAAGTGGGGAATGACACATTTGCTGTATAATCACAGCTTTACCTCGGGCAGATCGCTCCACTGTCTGAGGAGTTCATTCATTCATTCATTCATTCATTCCCAGACTTCGGGAGTCCCTACTGCGTGGACATCTCTATTCCACCGAGAACAATTTCCTGGCTCCTGGGTCTGAGCGCTTTCAGGTCCTGTGGAGGTAAACCCTGGAGCTGAATCCTCCCCGGGTTTTCTGGCAAGTGTACCTTGGACTCTGTGGCACTGAACTTGGGTTCTTGTCCTGCTCTGCCGGGCTGGTGTCACTGATTGGCCTCGGGTAAGTCAAGGGTCCAGCCAAGGGAGAAGCCTTGCCCACCTCTTACGGAGAGCAGCTTTAAGCAGGCGTTTCTGACTCCTTCCAGTGCAGGAATGTCGGTTTGCATAGGAGGCTGGGGCTTTGCAGTTTAGCGAAGAAAGAAGAGCTGCTTGTGCTACCGTCCAGCCCCAGTGCTTGGAGGAATTTGGCCTCTGACAGCATTTTGAAACCATGAACAGAGTCATTAATAGCAGCTTCAAACGTAAAGAATGCCAGAGTTCCCAATGTGCCCCAGTGGGTTAAGAATCTGACTGCAGAGGTTCTGGTCTCTTTGGAGGCTGGGGTTTGATCCCTGGCCGGACACAGTGGGTTAAGGATCTGGCGTTGCTATGGCTCCAGCTCAGATTCAGTCCCTGACCCAGTAACCTTCATGTGCTGTGGGTATAGTCAAATTAAAAAAAAAAAAAAAAAAAAAGGGAAAGGAAAGAACATACTATGTTTTCTCTAATGGTTCACCATAAGTGTATCATTCATAGCAGTTTTGAAGCCTTTGTGTTACACCGTTCCCGCTCTGCCATGCGTGGCGCTCTGACAGAAGAAGATGCATGTGGGAGTCTGAACTATTGCCCATTAGCTCTTTGGTTTGAGCTCCGCTTCCTCATCAGTACCATGTGGGCAATGAAAACCCTGATGTCGTGCAGTGGTCACGAGCGTCAAATGAAATGAGACTTGTGAAACCCGGTCAGCCTGGTGCCACACTGGTCATGGCGGATACACAGCCAGGTGTTATTTGGCATTTCCTACATTTCCACCCCTGATTAGCTAGGGCTTCCATTAAGTTCCCGCACACCCTCAGCAACCCATCCTGGGCTACTGGCATTTGGATCCCCAAATGATGCTCTTCCCCTGGATCACCCAGGCTTCCTTCTGCACCAGAGAGACCCCATATCCTGCATTGGTTCTCATCCAGGAACTCCCCTCCTGTCCCCCAAAGCAGCTTGATAGTTTCTTCCCATCACTGTCAAGGGACCACTCCGGGCGTCTCTCTACCACCTGCACAGTTAGTGGGTGGGCTGGCCAGCCGTGCCTCCGGGATGGAGGGAAGCTGTGGGTGATGGTAGTCGCTGAGCACAGGGCACATCGTCCTGAAGTGGGGAAACCAGAGAAGAGGCCGGAAAGGGGGAAGCACCTATGTCTTCACCAGCATATAGCTTTTACTCTTTAGCAATGTGAGCTGATTTAGAAAATGGATGCCTGCTGAAATGCAGAAGCCCAGCAGCACTTTGCTGGGGAACCCGTTTCTGCGAGGATGAGATAAAGCAGGTGTTTATCTGAAGACCTTTTTACACAGGCCCATATGACAACTTTTTCTAGCTAATTAGAAATTTAGTTTCACTGCCAGCATTTCCGATCACCTATCAATCTCTGCAGCAGACAACTGCTGGCTGGAGGTGAATTTTCTAGTTTGGATGGTGTTTGGGTAATTCATGAGCCTCAAAAATGGAAAGCAATTGGGATGGAAGGACCATGATGACTCATTTAGTCAGTATCTTACCACTGCCCATCGACTGCTCTTATGGCTTGTAGACCCCGCACTGCAGTAGTGATGTCAGTCTTCCCATTTGTCCATCTACTCATCAGTGTGGTGACTGATAATAAAAAATAATAGCTAGGGAGTTTCCGGGGCTCAGCGGGTTAAGAACCCGACTAGTATCCATAAGGATAAATGAAATCAATATACTTTATCAATAAAAAGTAGTTGGCATGGGAGTTCCCATTGTGGCTCTGCGGAGAACCCAATATAGTGTCTATAAGGATGTAGGTTCAATCCCTGGCCTCAATCAGTGGATTAAGGATCTGGCATTGCCACAAGCTGTGGTGTAGGTCGCAGATGCACCTTGGATCTGGTATTGCTGTGGCTGTGGTGTAGGCTGGCAGCTGCAGGTGCAGCTGCAGCTCCGATTTGACCCCTGGCCAGGGAACTTCCATATGCTGCAGGTGCAGCCCTAAAAAATAATATTTCTTAAGTTATTATCTTTATGCCAGATACCAGGCTAAGGGCTTCACAGTAATTCTTTCATTTTATAAGTAGAATTCCCTCTGGATGGAATTCCTATCCTAATATATAGTTGTGGTTTTGGAAGGTTGAGTATCTGGCACCAAGGATAGAGTGGTGATTAGGACATGGCCTTGCCTTGAAGGAGCTTTCCGTCCAGCCAGGACACACCTGCAGCAATAAACATGCACAGCCAAGAGGCTGTGTTGTGGAACTTCCTGGAGGCCATTTTAGCTCAGCCTGAGGGTGTCAAGGAAGGCTCCCTGGAGGAGGTGAGATGTGAGCTGAGAACTGAGTAGTAATCCAGGCAAAAGATGCAGTGGAGCCGCTCCTCATCCACGCTCCTCTGGCTTGTTTCACTGCACCAGGAGTGGTTTGAGCAATACAGAGAAATTGGAGGTTAAGGCTTTTGAGAATAGAAAACAAAGAAAAACTGAACCATCTCTTGGGCCCAAGCATAGGTGACTAGGTTGAGTTTGGTTTCTGATTATGAGAGACCAAGAGGAGGAAGCAGCAGGGTGTAATGGATAGGGCTCAGTAGGGCCAGTGGGTTGACTACATTTTATTTTTATTTTTTTTTCTTTTTGTGGCCACACCTGAGGCCTGTGGAGGTTCCCAGGACCAGGGGTGGTATCCAAGCCACAGCTGCCTCAACACCAGGTCCTTAATCCACTGAATCAGGCCAAGGATCGAACCTGAGTCTCTGCAGCAACCCCAGCTGCTGCAGTTGGATTCTTAACCCACTGTGCCATGGCAGGAACTCTGACTGACTACATTTCAAAAATTTGTGGTTTACCTGGGCAAGTTTTAGGGACCCCAAGCAAAGCTCAGGTCAACCCTAAGCTGGAGAACAGAATCTAGGCTTGAGGCAAGATGTGGTTTCCACACCCAACCCCAATCCAGCCCTTGAGTGTCAGAGCTGGGATTTGAATGCAGGCAGAGGCTGCATCATTAGACAGATATTGCTATTCTCATCTAATAGAGATGGGAGTTTCAAATGGAGTTTCAGAGAGGTTAAGTGATTTGCTTAGAGCCACACAGATAGTAAGTGATGGGGTCAGCATTTAAAGCCCACCCCATGAGCCGTAGAGCTAGGCTTCTTCCTCTCCAGGGCACTGCCCTTTAGGATGGCTGCCACTGGGGAGGCCTGCAACTGGATGGTCATGACAGTGTCATCCTTGGAATAACTGTTACTTCCTTGAGTGAGATGGCCCTCGGCTGGGTGTCAAGAAGCCTTTTATGTGATTTTTGGTGTCATCTTGTCTTTTACTGGTAGAGTCTCTTATTATTTTTAAATTGACATATAGGTAGGTGATTTACAATGTTCTGTTGGTTTCTGCTGTACAGCAAAGTGATATATATATATTCTTTTTTTTCTTTCTTTTTAGGGCCACACTCAAGGCCTATGAAAATTCGCAGGCTAGGGGTTGAATCACAGCTGCAGCTTCCGGCCTACACTACAGCCACAGCAACCCAGATCCCAGCTGCATTTGTGACCTACACGACACCTCACAGCAATGCTGTATCTTTAACCCACTGAGTAAGGCCAGGGATTGAACCAGGCATTCTCATGGATACTAGTGGGGTTCTTAATCTGCTAAGAAAACAGCAGGAATGCCATACAGCCTTTTCAAAATATTCTTTTCCATTATGGTTTATCATTGGACATTGAATATAGTTCTTTCTGCACTCAAATCTCCATTATGAACAAAGACTGATAGCAGATATTTGACTTGCTTAAAAAATCAAGCAGCTAGTGGAGGGTCTGGCCTTAAACGCAGTCTCCTCAACCCAGTGCTGGGCACTCTTTGTGCCTGACCATCAACCAGAAGCAGTCAGTCAGGGCATCTGTTTCTCCTTTCTACATCCTAAATGGGGGTGGGGAGGAAGCCTATGGGTGCAATGGTAACATTTTCTTTCTTTCCTTTTTTTTTTGCTTTTATTGGGGCTGTATCCTTGGGATATGGAAGTCCTAGGCTAGGGGTCGAATCAGAGCTGCAGCTGCTGGTCTACACCACAGCCACAGCAACACAGGTTCCGAGCCGCATCTGCAACCTACACCACAGCTCATGGCAATGTCGGATCCCTAACCCACTGAGCGAGGCTAGGGGTTGAACCCACATCCTCATGGATACTAGTCAGATTTGTTTCTGCTGCACCACAATGGGAATTCCCAAAATAGTAATACTTTTCACGCTGTTTCTGCCAAAGGTCGAACTGGCACTGCTGCCTAACCTTTTCTGGCATCTCTGGTGAGTTATTTATCCCATGTACATAGCACACACCCCATGTACACGTGCAGAGATGCCATCTGTGCACTTGAAGGATGGTTAGTACCACAGCCTCTCTGTTATTTCACAAAAAGCCCCAGGAAATACGGCGTTTGTCTCAAAATGCCAATAAAAAAGTTGATATAAAGACTGGCGATGTGTAAGCTTTGACATTACATAAAAATATATAGGCTTTGTAAAAGCTAACAAGCGTTTTATTTATAATTATATTGCAGATTGGTATTTTTATACCCGCATTGTCAACGGCAACCTTTCCTCCTTCACTTCCGTCTTGGCCCCAAATGTTTATACTAGGTTTTATCGTCCATGTTTCCCTCTGTAGCACCAGGGCTCACACTGTCATTCCTGAGTCCCGCTGATATCGGTGTCACTCATCCCTTTCTCCAGGGAAAAGGATTCTTGTTCCCCTGTATTCATAATTCACGGTGTTCTGGGGCACCGTTTGCTCTCTCTTCGCTGTCATGCAAGTACAAACCGTGCTCTTCCCGTTCTCCGTAGCCTCATGATAACATTTCTGGATGGCCACATCTGTCTTGCAAGATAGAAAAAGTGACATTCAGTTGAAATTTGAGCCCCTGGATTAAGTAATGTTGGTTATCTGACTCTTCCAGGTTTACCAGGAGGTAGATTCAAGCTCCTCCTTGCGTCCGGACGAAGAAGATAACGGAATATCTTTGTCCTTTGCTTAGCTCTGCTCTAAGGGGGGAAAAAAAAATGCCCCATCTTAAATATTTGCTCTTCTCTACAAACCATTTCCTATTGAACGGGTGACTAATACTTCTAGCTGGCAAAAAAAAGACCTTGGTGTCGCTTTTCAAGTAGGAAGAGGAAAGCGATAGCCACTTAAGACGCAGAAATATTGACCCTGGAATAAAACCACTTTCTTCCCTCTTTTTCACCAGTTTTTTAAAAAACTGAAGCATAGTTAACCCGCTATGTTGTGTTACTTTCAAGTGTATACCAGAGTGATTCAGTTACACACACACACACACACACACATACACACATATATCTATTATTTTCCAGATTCTTTTCTATTTTAGGTTATTATAAGATATTGAGTATAATTTCCTGTGTTGTATTGTAGGTCCTTGCTGTTTATCTAGTTTATATATAGTGTATATCTGTTAATCCCAACTCCTAATTTGTCCCTCTCTCCCCTTTGCCCTTTGGTAATAATAAGTTTATTTGCTTGGTCTATGAGTCTGCTTCTGATTTATAATTATTTATTTACATCATTTTTTTTAGATTCCACATATAAGTGATATCATATGGTATTTGTCTTTTTCTGTCTGAATGATTTCACCTAGTGCGATAATCTCTAGGTACACCCATGTTGCTGCAAATGGCATTATTTTATTCTTTTTATGGCTGAGTAGTATTCCACTGTGTATGTATACCACATCTTCTTTATCCATTCCTCTGTTGATGGATACTTAGGTTGCCTCCGTGTCTTCGCTGTTGTGAATACTGCAATGCTTTTTTTTTCTTGATAAGCTCAGATTAAACAATGCATAGATGGTCCCTGTGCTGTTATAGGAGGCAACTCTGGGCAAACAGAAGAAAGAATAACCCCGGGAGTCAGGAGGCATGGGTTCTGTGCCAGGTTCTACTGTTTAGTGCTTATGAGACCTCTCTGAACCTCAGTTTCCCCATCAGTCATAGATGATGGCATGGAAAGATACCCCTTGGTCTACCTCATGAGATGAGCAAAGATTTGGTGCAAGTGCAATGCATGGTATTTTTCTCATGGAAGTGAAATCAACTGACTCATGTTTCCTTGACTAAACTGAATTACTTGTTCACTCACTCAGAACATTTTAATCTCATTACTGAACTAAGACCTAAAGCTATGTCTAAAGGAGGCAGCCAGAGGCTAGCACAGGGCAGACACCCTCCACTGAGCACTCCATCCCCCATCACAGAACCAAGGGCATTGCATTGTCCATTTCTGCATCTTACCTGTCTGTGGGCTTCACTGGACCATGAGCATCTCACATGCAAGGGACCACGATTTATCTTATCTTCAAAGACCTTCCATAGTGTCAGGCACATAGCAGGTTCTCAAGAACTTGTTGAATGTGGAATAAATGAATGAGTCACTCAGCAGAGGATTGAAACCAATACACCCCGTTGACACTGCTTATGTCATGTTGAAAACTTTGTCCCAGAAACCCTTTCTGTTTAGTTCTCAGTTTGGTTTAAAATCATTTGTCAGGCTGCTAGGCTATGTTCAGTGACTGCATTTGAAACCTTGAACTTGGCCCTGTCTCAGGGCCCAGACACCCATCCCTGACAACAACAGTAGTCTCAAGTCCAGAGATGGTGGGGTCCTAAGCAGGTCTTATGACAATAATAAAGGTATTTAACTTCTCTGCTTGGCTGAGGAGAAGTGACACAGAATCCTGGAGGGCAGGACATATATTTTATTTATCTCTACAGTCAAAGTGTGAGTCACATGGCTCAGCACATCTTTGATGCTCATTGTCCGTCGAATGAAAACATGAGCCTATAGTTATTAACACTAGTAACACTTTATAGATGGAAAATGCCACTTAAAAATGAAGAAAGGCTAGAACTCGGGAAAAAATAAGAGACCTTTGGCTTTTCAAATTTTCAACGATTTTAAGGTTAGTGGGTGGGAAAAGGACGATTTTTGTGAGAATCAGTCATGAGACGGACTCTGTGCCCAAAGCATCACACATTTTCTCTCATCTCATCTTTAAATAAAAGCTGCAAAAACATTGTCCTCACTTTATGGATGAAGCTCAGAGAAGTTGAGCAATTTGCCCAAGAGACCGTTTATCTGACTCTTCTAGGTTTTCCAGGAGGTAGATTCAATTGGGACTGAAACCCTGAGCTGGAATCACACCAGACCCCGTGCCAGAATTACCTCTCCCACCTTTTGGGTCTTAGAACTAGTGGGTGGAAATCTAAAGACACAGTTAGATGGAAGAAAAGGAACACTGTTTGGCATTTAAACCCTAGCTCTGCTGGAGACTATGTTCAGCAGGACACCTCTGCATTTCAAACCTAATGCAGGTTGCACAAATGTTGCATAGGGGCAGGGAGTAATCCCTTCCACTGCTGCTCTCTAGCCTCAGGCGGGTGTTGCTGGGATGAGATTTTCTTTGGAAGAGAGATCTGAGGCATGGGCTTGGAATTTCAGATGGTGTTTCAGCCTCCAGCATTCCTCTCATTTCACTACCCATTTGGGCACTTGTCTTCCTCTTAAAAGATAATTTAGGAACTACTTTACCTTGGCAAGATGGTTACCTATGGGTGAGAACGCATGGAGTTGAAATTAGCATTGCAGGCACTTGACAGGTGCTTCATTAATTAGACTGCTTTATTTAGCAGACACTCTTCAGTGTCATTCCCTTCCTGAATATGCAGAATAGACAACTACTTATGTGTCCTGAATTGAGGAGCGCTGGGGTGGCCCTCATTCCAAAATAACTCCCCTCCTGGCATCAGACCCAGAGTCTTTCTGCAGCTAAGCCTCTGTATCCAGGCCATTCCTACGTAACAAACTGACCCCAGAAGCATGGAAAGCAAACTTGGAAGCTAGATTTGCAAACGATCTTCAAATTCTTCATCCAGTTTCCCTCTGGCCAAGAACCCCCTTTTTTTCTCTCTTTATGGCTACACCTGTGGCATATGGGAGTTCTCAGGCTAGGGCTGAAATCTGAGTTGCAGCAGCCAGCCTATGCCACAGCCAAACAGAATCATGGGATCTGAGCTGCATCTGTGACTACACCACAGCTCATGGCAATGCTGGATCCCCAACCCACGGAGCAAGGCTGGGGCTTGAACCCCCATCCTCATGGATTGTAGTCAGATTTGTTTCTGCTGCATCACAATGGGAACTGACAATATGTCAGGTTATTAACCTCCTGAGTCTAATGGGAACTCTGAACCCTTTTTTTATAGTACTTTCCATGTCTGAGTATTTAGCTGCTGTACAAATTCTTCTTGTGGAAAGAAGATCCCATTTTTATGGTTAATTGTGTCTGCTGAAGGGTTTTTCTTCAATAGAGCCCAATCTATTTCTCTAGCTTTCATGTCAACACAGAAAAGGTATTCAAAATTGTGATGATCTACAGAGGTTAGAAGGCAGCTCTCCTGCAATCTCATCCTTCTCCTTTCCCTGGGGGGAAGGTTCAGGGCTTTCCTTTCTAAAGATGTCTTTTACTGAAAAACCCCAGCCCATATTTTCCCATCTTAGCCTGAGAATTTACATTAGTAGTGGTCACCATCCCATCTAGCAAATTTCAGTTATTCCTTCCTGAATTTTAACTTTAAATGTCTTTTTAACTTTAGATACTCCCTCATTTATCTTTAAAACAAAAGTGAAACCATCAGTTAATTTTCTATGGTTATTTTTATTCGGATTTTCCATTGGACATCAAATCTCTTAAAGATAGTTCTTTATCACACTTCCTTTCATGCGTGCCTGAATGTATCCTTCCATCATCCATCTATCCATCCACGCATCTACTCACACACCCAACCACTCATCCAGCAACCATCCATCCATTCATCCATCTATATCCAGCATCCATCTATCCAACCACCCATCTATCCATATATCCACCCACCCATCAACCAGCTGTCCATCTATATATCCATTTAGTTGTTTAATTATGTATTAATCTACCCAAAAGAGTATTTTCTAAGATTTCACTGAGTACAAGAAATAAAGAATTCATGTTATGTGCTCAGAGTCACTTGGAAACTGATGATGAAACCTTACATCTGCCCAAAATCAAAGACCACTTGCCTGTTCTCCATTTCTATTTCGCCTCCTTAGTCTTGTGAAGCTGCCTTTCCTTGGCAGTCTTAGTAGGACTATCCGAAGAGAGTTTGGGGGATGTAGTTTTCAGACATCCAGCCCTTACACTACAGCATGGACATTAAGGGGACAGGATGGTGCTGAGTGCCATTGCTGTCAGCACAGATTACATCTTTACTTTCTCAGCACCTACAAACACCTCTACTCATGTTTAAGCTTCCTAACAACAATAACAGATATATCATGCTTATACCTAATGCAAACACACTTATCTCCCTTACAACAAAGATGCTCTCATTTTTGCCATAAAATAGGAGTAACAGGATCATCATAGTCATGATACCTGGCTCTGACAGATGCTCACAGCCCTTCTCCATCAGTCATGATTCTCCTTTTAATATCTTATCACTAAAGGCTAAATTATAAGGTTGAATAAACATCACAACACATATTATATGCATGTTACATGAAATAATAGGTGGGAAAGGAAATTGGCTAATATATACAAGTATATAAATAATAGCTGTTGCAGCCCCCCACTTTTGTGATTGGTTATGAGATCATCCTTGGCATTCATAAGTTATTATTTTCACTATCCAGTCCCAATTCCCTTTGCCCTCTCTGTCCTTCTTTTATCCAACACTTTAGCTGATCAGAACTTTTCACCGGATGAGAGGACTTAAATCTCTTCTCTTAGAGAGTTTGTGCCCTGAGTGGTGCTGAATTCATTGGGTTGCTGGGGTTTTTCAGTTACTTTTTTCATTGGGCATGTATTCACAAGATGGCTCCCCAGGGAATTCTATGAATTTTTGATACACAGAACTTTCTCAAGTGATATTGGGGTTATATCCAGATAAACTCATCATAAGTTGAAAATATCATAAGTCAGAAATGCTTTTAATACACACCTAACCTAGCGAATATCATGGTTTGGCCTAGCCTAACTTAGACGTGCTCAGAACACTGATGTTAGCCTGCAGTTGGGCAAAATCACCTCATGCAAAGCCTATTTTATAATGAAGCCTTGACTATCTCATGTCATTTATTGAATACTGTATTGAAGGTGAAAAACAGAATGGTGGTATGGATACAGAATGGTTGTAAGTTTATGGGTTGTGTACCCCCTCGTTTGAGTGGCTGACAGGGAGCTATGAGAGGGTATCTTATCACATAACACTAGCCCAGAAAAAGATAAAATTGAAATTAAAAGTACACTTTCTACCGAGTTCATTTTGCTCTTGCACCATTGTAAAGTCAAAGCATCATAAGTCACTCCATCTTAGGTTGAGGGCCATTCTGAATTGTTCTCTGCTCCCACCGTTTAACAGCTGCTCTATTTCTCTTTGACCTGCTAAAGTCAGTACAGTAACCCTAGTTTTTGCCTGTTGGTTTAGTAGAAGGAGGAGCTCAGAATGGCCAGGTAGCCAGCTCAAGTTAAAGTTCAGTGAAACGATAGTTGAGCCCCTCCAGTGAAAGCATTGTTGCCTTGGGAACAAAGACCTCTAAATCAGCAGAGTCCAAAGTGATGGAGGCGTGAGGAAAAATTTTGCAAGTTGGTTGTAGGAGTAGCAGTGAGGGTGGCCACGCTTGCCTTCATGGCTTGCATCTCCCACCTTTACACGTGGCTGTCAGAGACAGAGTTCTTTACCAGCTACTGGGTCACAGCATGTGCTGTATTTTACAGGATTGCTTCCCAACTGTGTACGGTAGTGTCTCTGAGCTGATGCCATAAATGAGTTTTTAACAGGCTACTACAGTTTTCTAGAAGGTCATCTGTTTCTGCATAATTGTGAAAATAGTAAGAGTAGTGAATGCCCAGGGCACGAGGCTATGCCTTACTCCTGCTGCTGTAATACATTTCTTTGTGAGAACAATGGTCTGTAGAAGCAATACTGTGGTAATAACAAAGGCATTAAGCAGATTCAGAGATGAGAGTCCAGCAGAAGCGTCAGGGCCAGAGAAGGCAAGGCCAAATCCAGAGCACGTCTGTTCTAATGGGGACAAATGGCTGACCCTTCACTTAAAGGGGCCCAGTAAAATCTAACTGCCACCAGGTGTCTGGCCGGTTCTCTAGGGAATGGAGTCATATTGTGAACATGGTTTCCATGTCTGGTTTTGGCAGGCAGGGTGTTTGGCGATCATAGCAGCCAGCAGAGATCAGTATTAGAGAACTGACACGACTTCAATCTATGTCCTGGCTGCACAACTCAGGAGCTTGTTGAGCAAGCCCTGAGGTTGCTGGGGGAACAGGCTGACTTGTCGAGGATGGATGGAATGCTTTACCTGGTGACTGAGACCAACAGGTAAGACCTGCAGGCCCTTTGGTAAATAGTTACATAGAAAGCAGATATTTCCACACTGCGTGTTGATTCCAACAGATTCACCTCCCTGCCACCGTTTCCCTGATCCAGCCCCTTTCCAGCTTTCACGCCCAAACAAAACCATTGTCATGAGTCAATGCAGATCTATCCCTCTGACCAGCCCTCTTTCCAGGCCGGGTCTGATCCAGCAGATTGTACTCACATAACCGACCTTGACTTCAGATCCTAACCCCATATGTTATGTAAACATCAGTGCACTGATTAAAAAAGAGCAGAAACTGAGAACGGAAATGGGGACATTGTATGAATTCTGCTGAGCTGATATATCATTCTGTACTGAGTCTTTCTTCTCAGCAGAAGAGGCCCCTCCGCTCCCTTCTAGGGAGGTCATTCTCATCCTGCATGGACACTGTCCTGTCCTCACTTTCACCTTTCACGATAAGGGAACATGGATATCCCAGTTCCATCCCTACAACCTTGCGTTGCCTCCGGACTCATGACTGCAGGCAGCAGATTCTGGGGGAACGGACACAAGCTGCTCGATCCTGAAGACATGGTGTGCAGGGGAGATTCTGGAAGCTACTGCCCAGCCTCCTGCCACTGTGGCCATGGCGGCTTCTGCTTCTTACCACTTACCAGTCTTTCAGGAGTGATTCTTCTTGGATGGGTCAAGAAAGAAACCATGCTGACAAAAGTCCTGGGAACTGTGGTTTCTGGCCTCCTGCCCCTGTGCCACACGAGAAAACTTAGGCTAGGAGAGCTGATAACAATGCCCTGTTTGAAGAACCCGGCAAAGTGCACACGCGCAGGCTTATGAGGAGAAAGTGAAGTGGTAACAGAAGGAAGAAGGAACATTCCTGTGAATGAGCTGTTGGGGAGCCTAGAAAGGAGCTAAAGAAAATTCCTTGAATGGAGAAAAATCCTTATCAAAGAAACAGTTTCATCATTGTTCTTGTGTGAAAAGACAGTTTCTAAGGACAAAAAAAAAAAGGTAGAGCTGGTTCATATAAGTAGCTGATATCTTGCTGGAGACCAGTTCCTAAAAATTAACACATTTCCAAAGATTCCTTGAAAGCTGATTTGCTCCAGATGGTTTTGTTGTTTGAAAGGCTGAAGTCTTTCTCTGTCTGGGTGTGTTCTTGCGAGGGCATGGAATGTGTTCCGGGGAAAAGCTGGGAGAGTGAGCAGGCCAAGAAGGAAATAGGGCACATGTGTTTGTTAAGAGGTTTTGACAAACCATCCGGATGGGGCATCTGTTATTAACAGTGGGACCTAAATTGCACTCTTTTATTTCTCTTGGCACACGCTGAGAAATGAGCCCACGTGTCCCCTTTGGTGCGATTGTGGAGACGCCAGCTCTCTGGGAAAGAAGAGGGATTGAGTGTTTGAAATATGTGGACTTCCTTGGCATCTGTACCCAAATGTCTGAAGGATAAATAATGCATCCATGATTATTCCTGATTAATATTTTAACCCCCAATATTGTACCAACAGGGAGAGTGTTGGCATTTTAATGGCTTCTTTAATAACAGTGAAGAAGATTCTGCCTGAGCCCTCAGAAACAACCTCAGCTCAGAATCCCTGTAGTGGCTCAGTGGGTTAAGGACCTGGTGTCTCTGTGAGGATGCAGGTTTGGTCCCTGGCCTCACTCAGTGGGTTATAGATCCGGCATTGCTGTGAGCTGTGATATAAGTTGCAGATGTGGCTTGGATCAAGGCTGCTATGGCTGTGGTGTAGGATGGAAGCTGCAGTTCTGATTCAGCCCCTAGCCCAAGAACTTCCATTTATCATGGGTGAGGCCATAAAAAAGAAAAAAATAAAAAGAAGCAACCTCTTCTGTATAGTAAAGGAAACCCTAAACAAAATGAAAAGACAACCGACAGAATGGGAGAAAATATTCACAAGTGAATTGGCTGACAGGATTAATCTCCAAAATTTACAAACACCTCCTACAGCTCAATACCAAAAAAACAAACAGCCCCATCAAAACATGGGCAGAAGATCTAAACAGACAGTTCTCCAAAGAAGACATACAGATGGCCAAAAAACACATGAAAAAATGGTCAACATCACTCATTATTAGAGAAATGCAAATCAAAACCACTATGAGATACCACCTTATACCAGCCAGAATGGCCTTCATCAAAAAGTCTACAAACAACAAGTGCTGGAGAGGGTGTGGAGAAAAAGGATCCCTATTACACTGTTGGTGGGAATGTAAATTTGTGCAACCACTGTGGAAAACAGGATGGAAATTCCTCAGAAAACTCAAAATAGAATTATCATTTGATTCAGCAATCCCACTTTTGGGTATCTATCCAGAGAAAAGCATGATTCAAAAAGACACATGTACTCTTGTGTTCATTGCAGCAATTTATACCATAGCCAAGATATGGAAACACCCTAAATGTCCATTGACAGAGGAGTGGATAAAGAAGATGTAGTACATAGACACAATGGAATATTACTTAGCCATTAAAAGGAAAGAAATAACGGCGTTTGCAGCAACATGGATGGACCTAGAAATTATCATGCTAAGTGAAGTCAGTCAGATGATGAGACACCAACCTCAAATGCTATCCCTTACATGTAGAATCTAAAAAAATGACACAATGAACTTCTTTGCAAAACAGGTACTGACTCACAGACTTTGAAAAACTTATGGTTTCCAAATGAGACAGGTTGGGGAGTCGGGGGATGCACTGAGGGTTTGGGATGGAAATGCTGTAAAATTTGGTTGTGATGATTGTTGTACACCTATAGATGTATTAAATTCATTAAGTAATTTAAAAAAAAAGAAAAAAAAAAAGAAGCAAACTCAGCTCTATCAGCAAGGAGCCATGATGCCCAGGGAAATCCAGTCTACCTTCACAGGCAGAAATCAAGGCCAAGATGAAGTAGAACATAGTAGATTTGGGTCAAAATTTGTTTTTAAGGGAGTTCCCTTTGTGGCTCAGCAGGTTATGAACGCAGCTAGTATCCATGAGGACCTGGGTACGATCCCTGGCCTCAATCAGTTGGTTAGGTATCTGGTGTTGCTGTGAGCTGCAGTGTAGGTCGCAGATGCGGCTCGGATCTGGCATTGGTGTAGCTGTGGTGTAGGCCGGCAGCTACAGCTCCGATCTGACCCTTAGCTTGGTAACCTCCATGTGCCACAGGTGCAGCTCTAAGAAGAAAAAAAGGAAAAAAAAGATCTGTTTTTAAGGAGCTAAGGTAAGCTCAGTGGGAGCTCTTCACTGAAGAAGGTGACCCTACAGGGGCAGAGTTAGAGGGAGAGCCTGGATGATGGGAGGTGCCAGGGAGCCACGATGCTGGGCAAGAAGATTTACTGGGGGTTGAAGAGGAGGGTGAAAAGTGACAGGTGAAGGAAGGGTTCATGCAGTGGGTTGGGGCGAGCAGCTCAGAATAACACTTCAGATAGTGCTCAGGTCCTGGGCTGGCTTTTCCACTGAGCTGGCAAATCAAAGCCACAGTTTCACATGTGGGCATCCCAGGAGATCAGGCTGTGTCTAGGAACTGCACCACTGACCAGGTGGGGGACCAGCCGAAGGCGCCCTCAGTGGCATCTCTTCTTTGTAACTGCCCTTCTTAGGACAACTTGCTCAGGGGGCACGTGTGTGAGCTGGGCTCCCACTTTGTGGATAGAGGGAGTCTGGGGTTCCGGTCTCCTACAAACCTGCCTTTGCTCACCTCAGCTGGGGTAATCCTGCTGTTTTATATTACCCACCTCCTGCTGGAGTCCCTCACCCCCAAAAAAGCATCCTACTGAAGTGTGTGATGGTGTCCATGGGGGTTGCTTCAGTTGCAAGTGATAGAAACTCCTCTCAAGCAGGTTTTCTTTTTAAAAATGAATTTCATTGCCTCCTATAACTGAAACACACAGAGGATGATCTAGATTCAATAACATTAGAAGCTGCTTTTTGAACAAGGGTTTGGGGATGGGTGGGTGGGTGAAAAGAGTTGATAGTGGTCAGGAGGTACAAACTGCAGATTATAAAATAAATGAGTCATGAGGCTATCCTGTACACCATGGTGATGATAGTTAGCAATACTGGACTGTGTATCGGACAGCTGCAAAGAAAAAGGCACAAAACACAAACCCACACATCAGAAGACAGAGACACAGATAAGGTAATGATTCATGGGGGTGCAAGTGCCCTCTGTCACTCACCTCTGCTCATCTCTGACTTGGTCTCACCCTCGGGCAGGTTTTCCCTCGGTGACTGTGGGCTTAAAATTTCATGACTGAGGTCCAGAAGTGAAATAGTTACTCTTTGTCTAAGTCCTGAGATTGCGTCCTTGGGGACCAGGGTGGAACCCATGTGTATCCCTGGTCCAATCTCTGTGCCTGGGGATGGGGGTGGGGTCTCAGTGTTCTGACTGGCCAGACCTAGCTCATCAGTCTACCTTCTGAGACGGGGGTGGGGGTAAATTATTGCACCTGAACCACTTAAACTGGAAGGTTTGGAGGCTGGTTCATTTTTTTGAAGTATATGAGTGTTCTGTTCCTAGAAGAGGGAGCAGGAAAAATATCTAGTGCTTGTGGGGAGCAGCAGGAGTTTAGATCAATAAGGCAAGTGCATGAAGCATCTAGAACAGCAGCGTCAAGTCTCAGTTATGAACATCATTTTTTTCTTGTCTTTTTTAGGGCTGGACTTGTGGCACATGGAAGTTCCCAGGCTAGGGGTCAAACTGGAGCTGCAGCTGCCAGCCTGCTGCTGGCCTGCACCATAGCAACACTGGATCCAATCTGCATCTGCTACCTGCTCTGCAGCTTGTGGCAACACCAGGTCCTTAACCTATTAATCAAGGCCTGGGATTGAACCTGTATCCTCATGGCTACTAGTTGGATTCTTAACCCACTAAGCCACAACAGGAACCCCTGAATACCATTTGATTGGAATGACTGCCTGAAACCTGGTGTTGAGAAGGATGCTGAGGCTCCTCCAGGATGCAGTGACTGATAAGCATGTCTATCGTGGATGTAGAAGGGAGGGCTGGTGTTATAAGTGCCATGGGTTAGCCAGCCTTGATGGAGAAAATGCCTTTATTTGGCCATGCTGATCACTAATGCCTTTAAAATGAGAAAGCTTTTTTCCTTTGAGAAAGATAATATGAGACAGGTTTTCCTGCTGGAGATCAGCAATATATTCAAGTATCTCTTGTTTTGATGAAGGTCCCATGGTATCCTTCTCCATTCTTGCTTTTGTGAAAATCAGGGTAAAGCAGAGAGCTTGGCAAGTAGTTTTGAGATCTGGGTACAGACGGCGGTGCAAAGCCTGGGGAGTGCTTGAATGCCTCTGCTTCCGGCACAACTACATTGTGAATGAGCCAATTGTCTGGAAGATGTAAAATGTTTCTGAGTGGATTTCTCATCCTGACAAACTCCTCTGCTAACCGCCAGGGAGCACCGGGCTCTTTAGCTGTTGAAGGAAATAACGTTAACGATGAGAAGTTGGGACGCTCACAGCCAGAGCCCCTCCGCCTTCTGCCCGGTACCATCAACTTAATCTTCCGTGGCACGGCAGCTGCCCTCCCGCCACTCTGGGCCTCATTATACTTGCTCCTTGGGCCCACTGTTCCCTGCTCCACATTTCCTCCTTATGCATCTGACATTACCTAACAAAGACATCTAACTTAACTTCTTAACAACTGTCGCTCAGATGCAAGTCAGTGTCCTCCGGTCTGAGGGGCCCAGTTGTACATGGCCACCAGCGCTGGGGTTCAGAGGTGTTCTCCAGGGCTCATTCTCTCTAGGACTCATTCAGCAATATCCCTGAGCATCTGGACCAGGCATGAAGACACAGAAGTAAACATCACCAGTCTTCATCCCCCAAGAGCATGGAGTCTGTGAGCAAAGACAGACCCCCTGCAATTTGAAGTCATAATATAGAACTCTGAGTTCAAAACGGAGGGATAAATCTGAAGAGCTGCCTGGAGATGCAATCATAAATGCAGGCTTATCCTTATTCCTGAAGCTCATGCTCATCCTAGTGTAACTGGGAAGAGCAAATCTGACTCCATAGGGGATCTCTTTCTTCTACTTTAACCTCTGTATGCTATTGCTTTTGCTACAAGTTAAGAATGTTGTCAAGAGTCTGAAATATACAGGAGAGCCCATTCTCAAGGCTCTGACTTTAAGGGTATAACACTTTCCCATTCACGTAGAAACAAAAAAGTTGCAGAATAGAGACTAATGTATGTCTTGTTGGGGATCTACAGGAACATCTTGACCTGACCTACTTGGACAGCTGCAAGAACAAAGGATTCCAACACCAAGAAGTTTGCAACAACCAACCACACCCCTCCCTCACCTGGCCTTTAAAAATTCTTTCCTGAAATCCTTCAAGTATTTGGGGTTTTCTGAGACATTTGTTTCCTTGCTTGGTCCTGCAATAAACTTTTCTCTGGTAGTTGCTGTTGTGGTTCAATGGGTTAAGAGCCAGCATAGTGTCTGTGAGGCTGCAGATTCAATCCCTGGCCTCACTCAGTTAGTTAAGGATCCTGTGTTGCCATTGCTATGGTGTAGGCTGGCAGTTGCAGCTCCAATCTACCCCTAGTCTGGGAACTTAAGCCATAGGTGTGGCCTTTAAAAGAAAAAAAGGAGGACTTAAAAAAAAAAAACTGTTGTTTGGCCTCCACATGTGTCAGGTACACAAATGTGCATGTGCATTTGGTTACACTGTGAAATTGGCAGGTCCTGTGTTTATTGCTCCCATTTTATAGATAGGAAAACCAAAGTTTAGGTTGCATAGCCATCCATTCATCCATTTACCTTTTTCTAGTACCTACTGTGTGCCAGCACCTTGCTGCATGCCAGGGATGTAGAGATGAGTTGCCCCTTCCAGACCTGACTGAGATGCTCATGTCCACTCCTCCAGAGACTCCGCTCAGAAAATGGATCTGGGAGGCCCAGTACCTGCTCGTCTGCATCAAGATCTCCCCACCAAAGATGGGGGATCATGCATTTCACGCAGAATAGCCTCAAAGACACAGCATTCCTAAAACGATCTCCTCCTGAAAACTGCACCAAATATTCTGCTGTGAGATTTGTCTGTCAGTTCTCAAAGGCTTTGCTCCGATGGAGAGGGGATCATAGCTACACAAATGCAGGTCCATCCCACGGCTGGGAGCATCTCTTGTATATAAAGAAAGTTGACTTTCTAAAATTTTCTCTGTTTAAATGTTGTTGACATAACCCAGAAGAATTTTTAAATGAAGTGCTAGAAACACCAGACTTCAGAGTTGTTTACAGAGCTATCTATTATGTTTACAAAGAAGATCTGGAGGCAGAAATCTTTGGGCTCTGCAGGTGTTGCATGAACCCCAGTGGTGCCATCAGTGGAGTCTCCACAGGACAGCTCTGCACACTGGGGAATCTGGGAAAACCCTGGGCCCTGCTGCCTTCCCTTCCTCAGAGTGAACGCCGTGGAGATGCTTGTACTCTTTTTCTAATTTGTGCAAGGCTATTAGATGTGTGGTGATTTGGGATTGGGATTGGCATAAGCACAATGAGGTATGTGGAATGACTAGCGAACAGGGACCTGCTGTTCAGCACAGGGAACTCTATCCAATATTCTGTGATAATCTATGTGGGAAAAGAATCTGAAAGAGAATGGATGTGTGTACATATCCAGTTGAGTCACTGTGTTGTACAGCAGAAATAATCACAACATTGTAAATCAGCTATACTTCAGAAAAGCTTTAGAGTAAGAAGAAAAAAAAAGAAATGACATTCAAGTTATTTTCCTAAAATTACCTAATACAAAGGGCTATACCCATGATTTGGTTCAGGCACATTCTGCCCACTTTCCTGAAAAGTTGTAGGTAAGTATATTTTTAAGCTGACAGAGAGGATATTTTTATTTTGTTCCTCCAAGTTTAGGCTGTCCTAGCTGGAAACAGGAGAGAGTGAGGGATCTTGTCAGCACCCTTTGGGATGAATTCTGCCAGTTCTGCAGATCAGCACAGATGACACCCCCCTGTTAGGGCTGCATGGGGGCTCATTGTGCTGACCTCACAAATAAAATATGAGGGCGCAGTGACCCATAAGACTGACCACCTTGCTCAAGCAACATCCTATTTTCCCAAGACTATGAGACCACCCTACCGTGGGACACCACATACCTCCAGCTTTCTCAAGATTAGGAGACCACCCTACAGTGGGTCACCTCCAACTTTCTCATGACTTTGTTAGCACCAGAGTCCAGCTGCAGGCGAAAGATAAACTAACCACTTACAGTATGAAGAAAATTGAGGGAATCCATTTTCCCCTTCGCAGGGTATAAGAAGGACCCACCAGAAGGGCAGGAGGCTGGCTCTTTTCAAGGGTCAGTCACCCTCTCCTTTCCCTTTAATACATTTTCTTCTCTTTGCCTGAACACCTGGCTCATTCTCTTTTTCTCCGCACTTGCCTTACACCCACAATATTACATGGCTGAGAAGACCACCTGGCTGGACCATGGAAGGCTCTCTGGGCAGCCCATGACCTGAGGCTAACAAATGACCAGTCTGAGGAAGGTGGTACCATGCTGTCCTGGACTTGGGAAAAGCAGAGTCACCTCCACACAATGCTCTGCCCTTTTCATGCACTTCACTTTCCCCGAGGGGGGCTTGAGGGGGCTTTGGGAGGCAGAAATTCAAAGCAGAGGGCTGGTGGAGTTGAAATGGGGTTAGAGCTGCTATGTCATTTCATAACTCATAAACCTACCTCGGGACACAGGGAAAGTGGAGAACCCTTCCCACAGAGATAAGCGACCTCAACTTTTTCCTGCAGAACACACCATTTGGGAACATTTAGGTCAAGTCCATTTAGATTTTTTTTTTAATATTAAACCTCTCCACTTGACCCCATACTACCTTGACAAAGGATGAGGACGGGCGAGTTAATTTTATCTTCTAGTTTTCAACTGATATATAGTAAATCCAATTTTATTATTATTATTTTGTCTTTTTAGGGCCATAACTGTGGCACATGGAGGTTCCCAGTCTAGGGGTTGAATCAGAGCTATATCTGCTGGCCTATGCCACAGCAATGCCAAATCTGAGCCATCTGCGACCTACACCACAGCTTATGTCAATGCCGGATCCTTAACACATTGAGCGAGGCCAGGGATCAAACCTGCATCCTCACGGATACTAGTCACATTTGTTTCCGCTGAGCCATGATGGGAATTTTTGTAAATCCAATTTTAAGACCTAAAATTACTGTCTTCTAGGCTCTATGTCTGTGGTTGAATAGTCACTGTGTCATCATGAACTCTTCTCTCAGGAAAAAGGGATTTATTTCTAGAATCCCCCTGTGGAGGGCCCCATGTGAGTCAACAAATGAGAACCAGATGTTTTATGAGGGAGGCCTCCAGACATTCTGTCTCTGACACATAACTGTAGGAAACATGTAGGGGAAAGAACCTGGTTTCAAATTTTGAGTTTTCACACATACTAGTTGCATGTCTGCAGGTCATTTTTAAAAACTACTTATTACCATTATTGCCTTGTACAGTTGCTGCAAAGGGGACAGCGCTTGTTCAGTAAATGCTACCCCTCACCTGCTGCTCCTTCCCATGTGAAAGAAAAACATAAATAAATCAGCTCTTGTGTGTCCTCAGAAAGTAAAGACCAACAGTCCACTGAGTTCTTCAAAAGGTCGTTTGCTCTTTGGGACTAGCCTTCCTCTGACCCATAACCATTTGGCTTTTCAAGAATGTGTTTTCCTAATGCTATGAACATGCACATAATTAGTGATAAGCAGGCCTTTGTGTGCTTTTAAGTGAGTGGAAGTGCTAAGCTCTGGGATGGAAACAGAGCCAGCTCAAGTCAGGCGTGATTTCTTAAGTACCAAGAATGTGCACAGGCTCAGATCTGCTTGCTGTCATTGAGTCCTTTACAGGCATCTAGTGCGCTGTGGCCAGTCTCGTCAGAACGAGGCTCTGGTGCCGCTGGCCATAGGGTGAGGACGGCCACATTGTTTTCTGGGGGCTGTGCTTTCATCCCTTGAAGTTTCACAGCTGTCGGGAGCCCTGTTAGTCCTGCGCTGGCTTCGGCTGCTGGTGTCCTGCCCCACCAGGCTCTGAGGTGGGCCGTCTATCTTCTGGTCATCAGGAGGCACATTTGTGGGCTCCAGCCATGTGGTTGACCTCTGCTTTGTCACCTCCCTGAGCTGGGAACCTGCTTTGGTCTCCCCATCCTGAGTGGCCCACTGCATGGCTTCCAGGTGGGGTCAGCACACCTCAGGGTCTTCCCTGAGCCTCGCCATCATGGCCGTCTGTGTCCATCACTGCTAGCAATCTTCTCCAGGCCTGCAGGACATTGGGGAACATCTGCTACCCCCACCTGGGCTCCGGGCGGGTAGCTGAGGGTGACTCCGCCCTCTGCTGACTTGCTCTGTTGCCCTGCGCTTTCCTACCTGCGGCCAGAGTGGCACCAGGATGCAGGAGGTGATCTCCAGGGCCTCTGGAAAGTTCCTTTCTGTGTCCAGGGAGGCACAAAGCAAGGTACACTTTTCTGAGAGTCTCTCCCTATGTGTCTGGGACTCCGCTTCAGATCTGGTCACATAAGCGGAAGAGGAGAGTTTGTCCTTTTCCCTTTCCACCTCTCTGCCCTCCTCATGTTCCCGCCTGGAGCTTAAAGGACCGTCCTGCTACTTTCCGTGGGCCAGCTGCTTGCCTCCGTCACAAACTCCTTCCCGAGGTGTCCCTTCTTCTCACCGCCCCCCCCCAACCTGGGGCCAAGATAGAGAATAAAATGCACAAGAAAGACAAGACCCAGGTATCCCAAATATCAGAGATATTTCATCATGATTTTTGTCATAAAGCAAGTTCAAGATCAAAAGAGAGTGTTTCCCTTTTCCCCTTACCTCTGGGAAACAACAGAAAGACATCGACCACACTATACGGTTGCACATGGCCACTCTTAACTGACCTGCTCATCAATCAATACTTTAGAGTTTTGGGGTCTCAGAAACCCGGGACAACAATGAAGAGGGATTCAGCCTAAAAATACTCTAATTTGAAATAGCCAAAGGCTATGAGAGGCAAATTTCAAGAAGGGGAGTTCGAGAGAATAACAAGTAGGTGAAGAGATATATTGTCCAATATAGGGAATACTGAATATACTTTATGCTAACTATAAACAGAATATAACCTTTAAAAATAGTGAATCACTCACTATATTGTACACCTGTAACATATATAATACTGCATATCAACTATACTTCAATAAAAATAACAAGAAGATGAAGAAAAAAAATACTCTTCTTTGAAAAGCGTGGAAGTGGACTTTTAGCACCCCTCCCCCACCATATGTCCCCTTTTGTGCCTGCTAGGTCCTAATTTCTGTGATGTGTACTTTAAGTCCCTCCCTGTCTTTTCTGGACCTGAACCACTTTGGACCAGGGCATCGTATCAATAAGGGGGGGCATGGGGATTGTTAAAAATGACATGGGGGTGCCTCCCCCCAATTGTGTCTTGCTGTAAAATCCATAAGTGGGGCCTGGGCTCTTTCTCCCCATGCCTGACCTGGTCCCTGACGGCCAAGGTTTTTTTCTGAGGGTCCTTCGATCTCACCTGGCTGAACAGCTTTCCCTCAGCCCATTATGCAAAAAGGTCAACTCTGCCGGTGACCTCAACTCAGAGATGAACATTTCCACCTTCAGGTAAACCCCCTTCCTGAGGGATGAGCTTAGTTCAAACAAACAGAAAAGAGGACAGGAGCTTTACTCGGGTTTGTTCCTTCCTGCTCAGGGACGCTGAGCAAGGCACTTAACTTCCTGTCTCCCTGCCCTCCAGCAAAATGCCTGAGAGCATGAGGATGTCAGGAGTGCCTCTCAGTCCTTGAGGATGAGTTGCAGGTCTCTTGGGCTGATAGAACTGGTCCACGGTGACCTAAATGGACTGCAAAACATTTTCTCTTTTGTAGCCGTTTGTTGGATGTCATTTTTACAGAAGCGCTTCTTTATTGAAGGATGTTTTTCATGCTGCAATTGGTCTTATGATTCTTTCCTTATTATTTTCCCCTCCTGCTTTCAATGCCCGGCTTTGCACAGGTGCCCCGGGCCCCACTGTCATCCATCAGAGTGATTTCCTTCTAATGTGTTTCCCGCAGGAGCTCCCTGGATGTTCCTCTTTATCCTGACAGGACGAGATGCTCGGAGCAGCCACATTCCCTCTGTTCATCCTCATGAAGGAGGTGGAATCTTCTGACTGTTTTCTTTTCCTTTCTCTGATGCTGTGACACCCTGCGTTGGATATAATCTGATTCGACACATGCCACACAACGTGAAAAGATCATAATGCTTCTTTCAGTGGAAAAGTTAAACATGCAGCCTCCAATTCTTGATGCTGCTTTTCTTCCACAAAAACTGCCCAGAGAGTGGTTGATTTTCTTCTCTTTGAGGCAACTCTGAAAAGAGAGAGGAGATGAAATTGCGATAAAGAGTTCTGCCTGTGTCCTTGGCTTTATACCAGTGGCAGAGAGAACAGGGAACCTTGCCTTGTGAGCTCTCGGGAGAAAAGAAGATGGATTGAAAGCCTAGAGGGACCCGGGAAAGTGTCTGCCGTGGCCCACAGGCCTTTCTGCACAGGAACATTTTGTCAGTTGCCCCTTTTGAGTCATTCAAAGGCTCTGGAAATGTCTTTCCTTTCTTCCCACTCATTTCTCAGGAGCCAAGGTCATCAATGCTAATACAATGTTAGTGTTGATAACAAGAGGAATGAAAATAATAGCTACTGTTTGTTGGCATGGAGTATGCATTAGATGTGCACACACTGTTACATTTAATTCTCACTGTGGTCCTGCAGGAGAGAAGCCATCTCTGTCATATAAACAGGGAAAAGTGGAACTTGAAGGAGTTAAACTTCTGTCAGGGGTGTGGAGCTAGAAATAAATGCCAAAGTGAGGATTCGCACCCGGGGCTTTACAGCTTCAAAACTTGTGCTCTTCTCTGCACTTTAAACCCATCTTATTTAACCTTTTTTCCCCCCATTTTTAAAAGTATCATTCAAGTATTTACTATGCTGTGTTAATTTCCGCTACATGGCAAAGTAATTAAATAATTGTATACACATATCCATTCCCATGTAGGTCATCACAGAATACCGGGTAGAGTTCCATGTGCTATAAGGTAGGTCCTTGTTGCTGATCTATTTTATATATAGTAGTGTGTATATGTTAATCCCAAACTCCTAATTTATCTCCCTCACCTTTCCCCCTTTGGTAATCATAAGTTTATTTTCTATGTCTGTGAGTTAGTTTCTATTTCATAAATAGGTTCATTTGTCATTTTTTAGATTCCACATGTAAGTATGCAATTTGTCTTTCTCTGACTTACCTCACTTGGTATGATAATCTCTCTGTTGCTGCAAATGGCATTATTTCATTCTTTTTATGGTTGCGTACGTAGTATTCCATTGTAGATGTGTACCACATCTTCTTTATCCCAATTGCATGATCTTCATTCTGAGAGGCAGTGTGATAAGAAAAGAATGTGCCCGCAGGGTCAGACACGCAGGGCTGGGAAGCAGGCTCGTCTCTTAAGTGGCTGTGTAGGGACCCAGTAGAAGCCTGTGGCCTTTTCATTAGACTTCTGTATTTGGATCCAGCCCTTCCTGCCCAAGCATGGCCCACCTGGGCCTGGTTCACTGAAGGAATGTGATACATTCCTGCTCCCTTCTTTTACAGGTGAGATTTTTTAGGGCCAGGTTGAAACCTATGGCGAAGCATCACATGAGATGTGCAATGTTTGCACACAGATCTCCTTTCCTTTGTCTCTTCCAGGTGACAGAGCGATCCTCAGGCAAATGCTCAGTTCTGCCTTGACCCAAGGAGGGAGGCAGCCTTTCAAAACATGTAAACACCAAGAGTGGAGCACCAATTTGATAAAGTGGAGATGCTAGTCTTTCGGTCTTCAAGAGAAGGTTTTATTCCACAGCTGTTCCAAGGAGACGAAGGGGGCCAAATTATAGAAGTGACTCTTGGGTACTTAGGATATTTAATTTGATTGCTGCCCTGGAAATGTACCTCGGCTGACTGAAGTGTAAGAGAGAAGGGTAAAGAGTGTCCGAGCAAGTTCCTTGACCTTGTCTGCGTGGCTATCGATATGCATAAAAACCAGGGTATGAAAGAAAGACCAAAAAAGAAAAAAAGGAAAGAAAGAAAAGAAAATCACTCCAGCCATTTGTGGTTACAGAGTCGTTCTCAGCCTCAGAGTCGCATTTGAAATGAAGCTTTTCAGACTCTTCTCTCCAAGCTCACCCCTTGCTCATCAATCAGTGCTGCAGGCGACGGGGACCTTTACGGGTCAGTCCATTCATCCTTGAGGCTGCCGAGAGAAGCCTGTTGCCCTCCAAAAATCTCAGACAGATGGGCAACTTTCCTCCTTCTCAGAGCTTTCCTGAGAAATGAATCACCAGCATTCTCCGTAACCCCGGCCGGCGTGGAGGGCCTGGTAGGGAGATCTCCAATTAGCACAGCTTTCAAAGGGAGAGTAGCTGGGAGTCCTGCTCTGGGTTGTGTAACACGGATTGTACATCTTAGAATAAAGGAGGCATGGAAATCAAATACTAAGTGTCAGAAACAACTGACTTCACTCATCACCCCGTGACTGGGCCATTATTCCTGACAACACTGGCTAATGTTCCTGTAGAAAAGCGCCTCCGCTGAAAGGTAGCTGCCTTTCAACGCTCTCAAACGCTGCGCTGTGGCACTCGAGGTGTAAATCAATTGTATGGTTACGACCTCATTCTGAAATAGGGAAAAATATTTTTCTCTAGGTGGAGCTGGCGCTCAATGCAGATCTATCTGGCAGCTACCTGGGTGTGATCTTGGGGGCTTCAAAATCCCCACCCTGGACATTTTGAATTTCTCTAGCGTCCCCTCCACCCCCACTTCTTATTATTCTAATGTTTTCCCTTAAACGAATCGCATATATTTACCTAAGAGTTTTTATTTTTAATTTTTATTTTTGGTCTTTTTAAAAGGCCACACACTAAAAAATAACATATGGAAGGGGAAGTTCCTAGGCTAGGGGTCAAATTGGAGCTGTAACCGCCAGCCTATATCATAGCCACAGCAACACCAGATCCTAGCCTCATGTTAGACTTATACCAGAGCTCACAGCAATGCCAGATCCTCTAACCCACTGAGCGAGGCCAGGGATCAAACCCGCATCCCCATGGATACTAGTTGGGGTCATTACCACTGAGCCACAACAGGAACTCCTTACCTAAGAGTTAAAAAATTGGTGCCATGGGATGATGCTAAGCTAGTGGGTCATTGGTGACTAATGGCCCCAGAGATGCCTGGATTGGTAGCATGGGGAACTCTTACCCATGTGAATGGTGGCCTTCCCTCTGTCTTGGCTTTCCTGGTGCTGGCCTGTGGGAACTTTCTGTCCCCGTTCCTGGCTTGATTCTCTCTTCCAGGTCGGACTGCCATGCTGATAGACTAACATTACTGATCCCCTATCAGCAGTGTCTCTACCAGCTACCCTCCTGGGACTTGGGGAAACCTTTTTCTCCTCTACTCCAACACCTACCAACCCTGTGGGTTATAGGGCGCCCTTGGCTCTAAGAGAAGAGAGTGACCCAAACTTGTTGTTATGACAAGAGAACCTGTTACTGCATTTAACAGGTAGCTCAGGAGTAGGGCAGCTCCAGGCCACCTGCAGGGAGAAGCCCCAGGATGACACTGAGGGAAATCTCCCCATTCTGCTGCCCTCCTGTGTCACCCTTGCCCCCAGGATGCCTCCTTCATCATATGATGGTCACTGTTTCCAGGTATTACCTTCAGACGTAGTGATTTCAAGGGGTGGAAGATGCTATCTCTTCCAAGATCTCTTCCTTCAAATTCAAGGACCGCTTTCCCAGGACCTCCCCTCCTGTCTCCCAGGCCAGCTGACCCCCCGTCTACCCACCAGCCAGCACCAGGAAAGGGACGGAGACCGTCATGACCCTCCGCTGAGCTGAGCTGGACTCCGCCTTCCCCCCCAGGGCACCCAAGAGGAGGAGGAGGCAATCAAGAGGTTAGACAACTCACTTTAATCAATGGTGTCCCTCTTTGAGAACCGGTCAGAATGGCACTGCCCATGCTGTCTGACTGGCAGCAACATTCTCACTCTTGAGACGCAATAGGCTTCACCCGGCACCACATTTAACTTTAAGAGCGGATTTGAGGCAGGCAATAAATAGCACCACACACACACATCAACAGCTCTACAGACCCTAACTCTGACCCTAATTTATTTATTTGTTTATTTATTTTTTTGTCTTTTTAGGGCTGCACCTGCCACACATGGAAGTTCCTGGGCTAGGGGTCGAATCAGACCCCTATACCACAGCCACGACCATGCCAGATCTGAGCTGCGTCTGTGACCTACACCACAGATGATGGCAACACTGGTTCCTTAACCCACTGAGCAGGGCCAGGGATTGAACCTGAGTCCTCAATTTATATTAGTTGGGTTGGTTATAGCTGAGCCACAGTGGGAACTCCCCTGGCCCTAATTTAAATGATAACGTTTTGTCCTTTAGATAGTTTTGTGGGAGATCTGCAGATCTTTTACATTTCCTTTTAAACACAGTTAAATACCTAATGGCTCCTTTGTGGGATCTCAACTCTGAGATAACAGTGTTAGAAAAACCTTCCTGGTAATTGCAGAGAGAGCAGGAAGCACACATGGCAGCGCTGCAGGGGGTAGGGGGGCGTGAAAGTCTTCATCACGGGGCCTCCCCGGAGGGTGACGTCCTGAGGACCCACTGAGATAACACGGTCCAAACCCAGCATTTGTGCATTTGCTGTCCACAGAAGCAAACGGACCTACCCAAGTTCCCAGAGCTCTTCGGCTGGTGTTGAGCATGAAGACTGATGGGTGCTCTGGCCTCAGATGCTGCATCTATAAAATTTGTAGGGTTGTGATAAGAACTGTGTGGTCAAAATAAGTGAAACCCTTAAAACAGAGCCTGGCATGGAGAAAGATCTCAAACATGCTGTTAGTGCCTTTTGTTATTGCAATTGTCGTGGAAGTTCCTTGGCTAGGAAGCAGGAAGGAAGATGACAGGTTGGAACCAAAAGTGGAAATAGAAATATTCTGAATATTTTTATTGTTATTGGGAATACAACTGATTTTCTCAGAAAACTCTGACTATGTGATGGGTGTATAATTTTATTATGCTAATGTTTTGTGCGAGTAGGATTAATAAATCCTAAAAAAAAAAAAAACCCAAACAAAACAAAACATGTTTTTTTATCGAAAGACAATAAAAGGGCCTAAAATCCAGAAAGGCATAATTTCGCTTTGATTTAAAAAGTGGATGAGTGATGACACCTCTCACTTTGGGATCAAATAGAAAATACACGTGGTTTACACTGACTCTTTCTTCATGGCTCAAGGTTCCTCCGATTTCTTTCCTTTTGGTTTTGTATTTATTTTTCTTTTTACAGCTGCACCTGTGGCATATGGAAATTTTTGGCTAGGACTCAAACTGGAGCTGCATCTGAAGCCCGCATCACAGGCACAGCAACACTAGATTGGAGCCTTATCTGTGACCGATGCCACACCTTGTGGCAATGCTGATCCTGGACTCAGTGAATGACGCTGAGGATGGAACTCACATCCTCAGAGAGACATAGCGGGGTTCCTAACCCACCGAGCCACAACGGGAACTCCAGTTCCCTCCATTTTAGTTTCTTTTAACCTCGTAGTTCAGCGTCAATATCCACCAGATTTACGTGGTCAGAAACCTTTAGTTAAACGTAGTGGTGAGTATATCATGTGTACGTAATTGCTGCAAATAATTTACACTATTAATCTGACTTTCTTGATGCACATATTTATTTATTTATTATTTATTTTTTTGTCTTTTTGCCTTATCTAGGGCCGCACCCGCGGCATATGGAGGTTCCCAGGCTAGGGGTCTAACAGGAGCTACAGCTGCCGGCCTTCGCCACAGCCACAGCAACGCGGGATCCGAGCCGCGTCTGCAACCTACACCACAGCCCATGGCAACACCGAGCTTAACCCACTGAGCAAGGCCAGGGATTGAACCCGCAACCTCACGGTTCTTAGTCAGATTTGTTAACCACTGGGCCACGACGGGAACTCCCACATATTTATTTGGAATGGGGCTTCTGAAGGAATTTGAATACTTATAAGTAAAAGAAATGGCCTTAGCAGTCTTGGGTTTCCTAAGGAAGAGGGCCCTGGATTCTGAGCTGGGGGACAGGCAGGGGGTTTGAGTCTATATCTGGGCACAGGGATTACTCTGGCATCGTTAAAAACCAACAAATGAGCAAAAACAAATCAGACAGACCAAGAAAAGAACAACAAAGCCCAGCAGGAGTTGGAGCAAAGCTGAGCAAAGCTAAGCTCCAGAGAGTTGATTTTATTTTATCCGGGGTTAACTTGAACCCTAAATAGGGAGATGGGTAACACAAGGATATCTGTGTTTGCAGAAGGGGAGATGAACTTGGTGAGTCTGTGAAGCAGAGGGGTGCGTACGTGTGTGTGTGTGTGTGTCTAGTATAGAACCGTTTTCAGTATCCCTGCAAGGAGGAGTGGTAATGATATTCCAGACACATCTGGATCTTCTCAAACACTCAGCTCACCCGTTCTCCTGGTGGGCTCTCTAAGCTGAGGAGAGGTGATTGTGCCCATCAGTCCTGAAGAGAATATCAAATACATTTGCTCTTGGGAGCATTTTTGTCCTGAGGAGGCCTCTGAAAATCACAGAGGCCCTTGGCTTAAGGAACCCTTGGCTTAAGGATTGGGCAGGGCTATTTTCCATACATCGAAGGCCATATTTGAAAATTGGGACTCCCAGGCCCCCCGCACCAGAACTGCTGGCGACCAGTGCTGTCATTGAACATGCGTTTTCTGGGCCCCTCCTCAGACTCACTAAATCAGAAGGTCTGGGGGAGACTTCACCAAGCTTCAGGAGCCACACGGGGGTTCTGTGCCTGCTGAATCTGAGCCAAACGACAAAGAATCCTTTCTCACAGTCCCCACGAGGGCCCACGTTCCTGCACGTGCTGCTTTGTAATTGGTTGTCCAAGACGCATCTGAATCTTTACATTAAGTTTTTGCAGTTAAGAGAGCCAAGAGAGGAAATGCATCATTCAGAAAGACCTCTGTATTAGCCTCCATCCTGCCAGGGCCAGTGTGGCAAGAAGCCTGCCTGATTCTTTTTCCTTTCCCTTTCTTTTTCTTTTTCCTTTCCCTTTCTTTTTCTTTTTCCTTTCCCTTTCTTTTTCTTTTTCTTTTTTTTTTTGGCCACATCCATGGCATAAGGAAGTCCCCAGGCCAGGGACTGAACCCAAGCCACAATGGTAACACGAGCTGCAGCAATGACAATGCCAAATCCTTAACCACTGGGCCACCAGAGAATGCCCATAATTATTTTATTTTATTTATTTTTAATTGAAGTATATTTAATTTACAGTGTTGTGTTAGTTTCAACACAAACAAGTGTACAGCAAAGTGATTCAGTTATTATATATATATATTCTTTTTTGAATTCATTATATATATAATATATATTATTTTAAGTATATATATATATTTATAAATAATAACACTATATAACACCTATATTTATATATAATATATAACATTAATATAACAGTATATATAATATACATATATACGTATATTAATACATATATGTATATTAACAATATATCATATATAGTATATTAATAATATATTATATATTATATATTATATAATATATAATATAACATAATATATATGTATATTCTTTTTCAAATTCTTTTCTTTTTTGGCAGGTGTGCACCTGTGGCATATGGAAGTTACCAGAGTAGGGGTCAAATTGGAGTTGCACCTGATGTCTACACCACAGCCACAGCAACACTGGATCCAAGCCACATCTGCAATCTATGCTGCAGCTTTCGATAATGCCAGATCCTTAACCCACTGAATGAGGCCAGGGATCAATCTTGCATCTTCATGGACACATGTTGGGTTCTTAACTGGATGAGCCACAAGGGGGAACTCCATAAAACTGAGAATGTTCTGAGGGTTTTTCTGAAGCTTAAAATGAGATAAATCTATCTGTGTGAAATTCCCAGCACAGAGCTTGGAAGACCATAACAGGTCTTTAGGAAATGACAAAACCCCATTCTTTCCCTCCTTATCTTTGGCCCCGGCCAGAGGCATGTCCCTGTCTGCAAGGCATCCTGATATTTGGGGCTGGGACTTCTACTTGAGCTCAGGAGTTGGATAAGCAGAAGAAGCATGTTTCAGAAGAGGGACCGCAGGAGAACACCAAGGAACTGCGGAAGGCCATGGTGGGTTTGGTGAGCGAGAACTAAGCAAGTGATATTGAAAAGGAGATGGTATTATAAGAGGCTGTGAGAACTGAGTCTGGAAACATAGTGGGGCCTGATTGTAAAGAGTGTTCAAAGCTCTGTCAAGTCAAGGAGTTTCACTCTGTCTGGTAGGCAATGGGCAGTCCTGATAGGTTGGGAGGTGGGGGCGATCCCACTGCATTCATGCTTGAAATCATTGTTCAGTGGCTCTACAGTGGAATTCTTAGGCAGGGATCTTAGCCCTTGAGAGTCTAGAGGGGATGGTAGGTGGGCTTCCCAGGATCTCACCTGATTTAGTTCGGTGAATTACCAAATTGCGTAGAGCTAAGACTCCACTGCCTGGAAACCGGCTTCTCACTGTGGTCTCAGAGCTGGGCTCAGGGATAACAGGATTCCCTACATCCATTGACCTGATGCTGATAGCACACCTACTCTAAGTCCATCGCCACCTTCAGCGTCTTTCTCAGTGTCCCGTTGACCACAGGAGAAAGGTAAGTTGTGTGCTTATGATTGCCTGGCTCTGTGCCAGGCTTTCCCCCCTGGACTCTGGGCTTTAATCCTCTTAGGAACATTTTGGGATTGTCACTCTCCCCCATTTTACAGCCAGAACACCAAGACTCAGAGGTGGAGGAAGCCATATGTCCCCACCGCCCTGGCTTAGAAATGAAGTCAGAGCTCAAGCCCAGGGCTTTCTGACTCTACAGGCCCTCTTGTGTTTCCATCTGACATCTCATCCCCCCTCTTTCCTGAGGCCCAGACACTGCAGCTGGGCTCCCTGCACTGTGATTCGGGGAAGCACTGGGTGCCCTGGTGACGTGGAGGAGGGGCGGAAGCAAGGCCACTAGCCAGCACTAGGCACCGACTCTAAACCTCCTAGAAGATTAGGGTTCCTTCACTGTGTTTTCCTTTGTCCAGGTTTTGCCAGAAGCTGGTGCTTTAACAAAATCACAATTCAAGTCATCTGAGTCCTGCTGAAAAGGGAGGGTCCCCACTTTCCGAGGACCCAGCAGACCCACGACCCTGGCAGGGCCACTGGTGTTTATCTCACATCTTCCTGCAACAGTCCCTCGGAGGCTCCATCTTGGAGGCCCTAAAGAGACCTGGGGACAGTTGACATAGCTGGGACTTAATAAGCCGTGCTAATTGTGGCAGCTCCGAGGGACGAAAACAGGACTGGAATCAGCCATGTAGATCAGCCACGTAGATCAGCCCAACCCTGGGGGCTAATGAGCTGGGCTGATGCCAAGTTTCAGAAGAGGAACATGCGTCCACGCACAGGAACTGGGGAACAGCTGTCTGTTTAATGGACATGCGGGGGAGGGGAGGGGATGCTGGTGACAGAGCCGAGCAGACTGGGAAGCCAGTGCGATGGCCCAAGGCTTTGCAGGCTCCCTGTTCCTCCTTGATGCTCTCTTAAAATTTTAAAAATTTTAATTTTTTTACATTACGCTTCTAATTTCATGCTTTTATATAAATGCTAATAATAATTATCTCTAGGTTATGGACATTTGGATGGTTTTAATTTTCTTCTTTATTTTTATTGTTTTAATTTTTTTTTAGCCACGGCATGTGGAAGTTCCTGGGCCAGGGATCAAACAAGCACCACAGCAGTGACCTGCTGCAGTGACAATGCCAGCTCTTTAACCTGCTCCGCTATAAGAGAACTCTTGTTTTCTTCTTTACTCTATTTTGTGCAATGAGTATCGATTACTGTATAATTTTAAAAAATCCTATTAAAATGATAAAGCCAAGGCTGCTCCTCCACGCCAGGCTCTGTCTCCCACAACCCCCACTCCCAGGGTAAGATCTGTTCTAAGTAGGAGGAGTAGCGTTCACCTCTGAAAGGTTGGGAGTTCTCGTTCGGAAACATCCAAAGGCTTTGTTATCTTCCGAGTGTGAGGAGCTGGCTGGGAAGGTTTGGGAATTCCTGGCCGATGTCCCTGTCTGTGGCCGACATGCCCAGGGAGAAACACTGGGCAGGGTCTGCCTTTTCTAGGACGTTGTCCTCCTGGAGGATCTCCTGTAAAAGACAGTGATGGCCCTGAGGTTAGAGGCGCCGGTCTGTTCACAGAGTGGCCAGCAAGTTCCTGGGACTGGTGTGGCCTGAATGGGCTGTGGGGCAGGTGAGGGGTAGCTTGGGGCGGACAGGACCCATGCTGCCCAACTGGCCTTTGACTGTGAATGCGCCTGGAAGTTAAAGGAGGGCTCTGAGCTGGGAGGGGCCTGCCTTGAGCTGCATTTTAACAGGTTCCCTCTCGCTGCTTCCCAGGGAAAAGCCAGAAGAAGAAGACTATTAGGAAAAAACATTTTTTCCCATTTCTTTAACTTTCTATCTTTATGAGATTAAACTTGTGATAATTGGAGTTCCCATTCTGGGTCAGCGTTAAGAACCCAACATAGTGTCCTTGAGCTTGTGAATTAAAATCAGTGGGTTAAGGATCGGGAACTGCTGCAAGCTGTGGTGTAGGTTGAAGATGCTGCTTGGATCCAGTGTTGCTGTGGCTGTGGTGTAGACTGGGAACTACGGTACTATTAGACCCGTAGCCTGGGAATGTCCATATTCCTCGAATGCAGCCCTAAAAAGCAAGACAAAAAACTTATTGTGATAATCATTAGACGAAGTATGTAAGTCAAATCATTATGCTGTACACCTTGCACTTCTCCAGTGCTGGGTGTCGATTGTATCTCCACAACGCTGGAAGAAAAAAACACACAAAAAAACGAAGCCTAGGTGAGCTATTTCAGCCTTGCTTCTACCGGCATGAGATTTAAAACTAAAAGAGAAATTAGGAGGCTTTGCAATCATGCAAGCGAGAGAGTTAACACCTAGGGCTACTGGAGTTTGCATCCACTGTCCCTGCCTCACAGAAGAGGGAAAGTGTGCACTAAACCCTTATTAAAAACTGAAATCAGGGAAGTTCCCATTGTGGCTCAGTGCTAACGAGCCCAGCTAGTATCCATGAGGATGTGGGTTTTATCTCTGTCCTCATTCAGTGGGTTAAGGATCCGGTGTTGCCTGAGCTGTGGTGTAGGTCACAGACGTGGCTCGGATCCTGCGTTGCTGTGGCTGTGGTGTTAGCCGGCAGCTCCAGCTCCGATTCTACCCGAGGAACTTCCATATGTTGTGGGTGCAGCCCTAAAAAGAAAAAAAAAAAATTGAAAGCAAGCAAGGATGAGACAACGTCTGTTGCTTACAGAGAGTGTGGGCCTTGCTGCTGGGGTTCCAGCCTCAGTGTTCCTGATGTGTGACCGTTCCTGCCGTGTGACGGGGAAAAACATGACTTTCCCTCTCTGTGTCTTGGCTCCTGATCTGTAAATGGAAGGATGACAGCTTCCACCCTATTGGCTTCTTGTGAGGGCAGCACAGAATAATGCATGTGAAATTCTGGGAAGGGGGCCTGGCCCACAGTTAGGGCTCAACAAATAGCAGTAATTACCAAGGCAAGAGCAGGCTCTGTGTGCATTTGTGGCAGAAGAAAGGTAAACGCTGAGAGCAAAATATTAGAAATCTTTGTGAACGATTTGGAAATTTGAGCAAGACAGAGTATTTCTTTTGTGACATTTCCATTCAACTAGTGTGGCTTTTGTCGACCATCACTTTTCTTTCCTGTGATGGAATCAGATGTTGGTTTTTGCTTTGTTTTGTTTTATTTTTTAGGGCTGCATCCATGGCATATGGAAGTTCCCAGGCTAGGGGTTGAATCGGAGCTATAACTGCTAGCCTATGCTACAGCCACAGCACTGCCAGATCCAAACCGTGTCTTCGACCTACGCTGCAGCTCGTGGCAACACCAGATCCTTAACCCACTGAGCGAGGCCAGGGATTGAACCCAAGTCCTCCTGGACACTAGTTGGATTTGTTACCACTGAGCCACAATGGGAACTCCCGGTTATTGGCTTTGATGACATGTTCCAGACAGGCTGGTTGTTGTATGGGGCAGGAATGGGGAGGTGGGTTCCATCCTCTGCTCCAGCTTCTCGCTGTGTCCTTCCCTTTTACCAAGCTTCACGGCAGCCACGTTAAAAGTTTATTGCTAATGTTATTAGTTTCTAATCAGAGCCTCTTGCAATTATTACCTAATAGTTATAGCTCTGCACTTGCAACCAGATGTCAAAAATAACGAGCCAATAAAACTGCTATTAATTCAGCCTGAATGACAATTTTAGGCCTAAGGAGCTTAAGATGAGGGGCCTTGTAAAAGCAGGGCACAAATAATTTGGGTGCTCAGAAGTAATAACAAAAATGGTGAGATAGGAATGAATATGCAAGTGTTTCTAATTTAAAAGGGAAAACATGCTGCTCTGAATACCAACATTTCCCAGGCACTTTTTCTTGCAATGCATGGAGCTGTCCTCATGGGCCCAGCCTGCAGGGCTTGGGCAGAATGGTGGAGAAAGTTTGCTCTTTATAGGCAGAAATTATAGTATTGGCACAGCCTGTTTACCTTGGTCCTGTCTGGTTCTAGTGAGAGTTGTCCTGGATTTGGCTGCAGGAGTCTTGCATTCAAATCCTAACTGCATCACTGTCTGAGGGAGTGATCCGAAACCTCATTCTGAATCTCAGCTCCCTCACCTCCCAAAGCAGCAATCTGAGCAGCCCCTCCTCACAGGATTACCTTGTAGCATCCAAAGAAATAACAGATCCAAGAACTTAGCACAGCACCTGCATCCCCATAACTGGACCAAAGTTGTCATTCCTTAAATGATGTAAACATGATCTTTGTCCTTCACCTGGCCCATTCACTTCTGCTTTGCCTCCCCTCATTTGAATACTATTTATCAAGAACTTAGTGGTACCTCAACAAGTTTCTTTCCTGTAAATGGCATTATTTGATTCTTTTTAATGGCTGAGTAGTATTCCATTGTAAATATGCACCACACCTTAATCCATTCATCTGTGGATGGACATTTAGGTTGTTTCCCTGTCTTGGCTATTGTGAATAGTGCTGAAATGAATATAGGGGTTCAGGTAACTTTTTGAATTACATTTGTGTCTGAATATATACCGAGGAGTGGGATTGCTGGAAACAATACCATTTGCAGCAACATGGTTGCTACTAGAGATTCTCATACCAAGTGAAGTAAGTGAGAAAGAGAAAGACAAATACCATACAATAACACTTATATATGCAATATAAAGTATAGCACAAAGGAACCTATCTACAAAACAGAAACACTTCACAGACATGGAGACAGAATTGTGGTTGCCAAGGAGGAGAGGGGAGGGAGTGGATGGGGAGTTTGGGGTTAATAGATGCAAACTATTCCGTTTGGAATGGATAAGCAATGACGACCTACTGTACAGCACAGGGAACTACATCCAATATATACATAGTCTTTTTGTCTTTTTAGGGCTGCACTTGTGGCATAGGGAATTTCCCAGGCTAGGGGTCGAATCGGAGCTGTAGCTGCCAGCCTTCGCTACAGCCACAGCAATGTGGGATCCGAGCTGCGTCTGCAACCCACACCACAGCTCAGAGCAACACTGGATCCTTAACACACTGAGCAAGGCCAGGGATTGAACCTACATCCTCACGGATACTAGTCCAGTTGGTTAACCACTGAGCCACAATGGGAACTCCAAGAATGTGTGTGTGTGTGCATCTGGGTCACTTTGCTGTGAAATTGGCACAACATTGTAAATCAACTATACTTTAATAAAAAAATTAAAACCTCCAAAAAAAAAAAAAAAGAAAAGAGACTTCTTTCCTTTTCCATCCTCCTACACATAGCCCTGACCTGTGTGTAGGCTTTCACTTTGTTCCACCGTCTTAAAGACACAGAGACATTTCCCACACATACCCTTGTCTCATTGTGGTGGTAGGGGTGTGGGGCGCAGTGCTAAAGCCTCAGTTGGTGCTTTGATTCCTTTTTTTTCCCCCTTTGGCTGCATCTGCAGCATGCAGAAATTCCGTGACCGGGGATCAAACCAGTGCCATGGCGGTGGCCTGAGCCACAGCAGTGACAATGCTAGGCCACCAGGGAACTCCAGCGCTTCAGTTTTTCTAATGTCTGGAGGCTGTAATCAATCTGGGAGAAGAAGGTCAGGCAGCCAAGTCCTCAGGACCAAGCTCCCCTGCTGCGACCTCCTCCCAGGCCAAGCCTCCCCAGACCTGGGGTCTGGGGCTGGTGACCCACCCACTCACTCATAGGTGGATTGTAGGAAAGGAGTCATTCTTTCAATTCTATCCGTTTCTGCGTTCATCACAAAGCAAAAAGAAGGGAAATCACTTTAAATTGTTTTGGACAGAAGTTGAACATGTTCAGTGCAGCCAGCTTTGCTTTTGGAGCTCAGGTTAAAATCTAATGTGTTAATTGAGTCACCCCTTCAGCTGGGTTATCCTTGCTGCTATTAAGGTAGAAATCAGTGTTCATTTTTCCTCACTGTTAACCATCTTTCTGGAACCAATATTTTTCTTCCCCTCGTGTCTCCATGTTACCTTTGCATTTCTAATTGGGTCTGGAATTTATGGAGTATCTTTTTGGGGTTAAATTTATGGAGTATCTTTTTAAGGCAGTCCGTGAGGCTGCTGCATTTCTCTCGCATCTGGGATCGGTGTTTGTAACGGATGAGCTTTTATGCCCGGCTCCTGGACAGCACTCTCATTATCTGATAAGAGAAGATTATCTTTGCTGGCTTCCCGGGTAATGAATCCTTTTTGTTTGTTTTCCTGCAAAGAAGTAAGGGGCCGGCGAGGGGAGGGAGTTTTTGGCCAATGCACATCTTTTATTTTTTTAGCTTTTTAGGGCTGCACTCTCAGCATATTGAGGTTCCCAGGCTAGGGGTTGAATTGGAGCTGTCGCTGCCGGTCTACACCATAGCCACAGCAACATGGGATCCAAGCCACATCTGTGACCTACACCACAGCTCACGGCAAGGCCAGGTATCGAACCCACATCCTCATGGATACTAGTCGGGTTCCTTACTGCCGAGCCACAATGGGAACTCTCTCACCAGCCACCTCTTGAGGCTGAGTTTGAATGGCTCTTCCTCTGAGAAGCCCTCTGAGACTTGTAGACAGTTGGCCATTCTCTGTCTCTGATGACCCTGTGGTCTGTCCTTCTTTCTTCCCCAAGAAACCCTGAGTTCCTTGAGGGCAGGGCCCCTGTGTTCCCCACCTGTCTACTGCTACCTCTGTAAGTCAGGTGCCCTTTGTTTCCTCCAATTCACAGTTGAGTCATTTGAGGCACAGAGAAGTTACGTGGCTTGTCTAAGATGGCTCAGCTTGTAAGTAGAGGGGACGGGAACAAAACCCTGGCCTCTTGTGTTTCAAAGCCTGTGATCTTAACCCCTTTGCCACATGGCCTTTTCCTTCTTCTGTTCTCCTACCCCTGTACCTTGACAGGACTTTGTCCTCTCCCACTCCTTTCCCACTTTCCAGAGGATACTTACTGCTGTGAGACATGATGGGGTCCTTGTGGAGTCTAAAAACCTAGATAGGGGTGCTGTGTGGGCTGTTTACCACCCCTGCCTGTATCATCTCCAGCTCTCCGCCCCGTGGCCTGGGAGCTCAGCTCTAGGTCCTGTTCCCTTGCTGGCTGACTTCTCACACGTTTTCCCATGGAGGCACTGGGATAGGGGACAGAGACCAGGTGGTTCCTCCTCCCTAACTGTGTTCCCCAAGAGCAGGGGTTGCAATGTCTGTAAATATTTTAAGCTTTGTGATCCAAGAGATAAAATTCAGGCTAAGATTTTGAACCATGGTAAGTGTAACCATTTGAAAATGTAAAGTCGTTCCTAGCTCATGAGCTATAACAGCAGGTCAGGTTTGGTCCAGCTGTAGTTGGCCAACCACTGCTCTGGAGTCCAGGGCAGGAGCTGTCAAACTTCGCTGTGTATCAGAATCACTGGAGGGCTGTTCTAGCACAGGCAGCATATTCCCAGCCCCAGAGTTTCTGATCCTGTAGATCTGGAGTGGGGTCTGAGGATCTGCCTGTCTAACAAGTTTCCAGGTGGTGCTGATGCTGCTGGTCTGGGTACCACCATCTGAGAACCATCAGTGTAGAGATTTCCATAGAGGCTCTGTTCTCTCTCTTTGCTCCATCAAGCTTGGTATTTCCCCATCCTTTGTTGACTTCCTTAATGCTGTCTAAATCTTTGTAAATTGTCCTTTCCTCTTCTGTTAGTCCCTTCTCACATACCATCTTGGTTAGAATCTTCTGGATATCTGCACTGTTTCCATTTTCCAGAAGGGGTCTGAGAACACTGTGCTTTTTAGGAATAATCCTTGGAGGAGAAGCTTTCATCATTGAACTATCCTCAGATTGCTTTGCATCAGCGTTCCTGAGGGGTCTCATTTATGTGGGGTCAACTGGAGCTGGGGACAGTTCAGAGGGTGAATAGGACAGACCAGAGCCACTGTGATGAGACCGGCATCTGTAGGATGCTGTGGAGGCTGCCCGGCTCCAAGGAGGTGGGTCATGGCAGGGTCTCTAGGGAAGATGAGTTCAAAGGAAGAAAAAGCCCAGTGGTGCACCAGAGCTGAAGGTCTTGGGGAGCGGATTGTATAAAGCACCCTTGTGCAGAAGGATCCAAGAGCCATGGGCAGTGTGTGTGTGTGTGTGTGTGCGCGCGCGCGTGCACGTGTGCACACACAGGCGCGCACAGTGAGAGGCAGGGTCTGAGAAGTGAGAGGAGGGCCCTCATTGAGGATAAACACAGGGATATTGTATTTTTTTTAAATCAGGGAATGACCTAGTGAGATTTCCAAGCAGAAAGATCACCTCAGTGGGAAATTGCATGAATGACGCTGGTGGCAGGGAAAGAGGCCCCTCACTGCTGGGGCCTGGGCTGGGGAGGCTGTACCTGCAGGGAGTAGTGGCGGATAAGCTTTAGGGTCATCTCAAACGCATCTCTGCCATTGCACTGTGCCCCGCAGGGAGTTTGGAAGAAGAAAACCTCCACTGAAGCCTCACCTCCTTCCACCGCCTTCCTCTGGGAAGGAGAGGTCTCACTGTGCTGGGGGTCATGCCCTGTGTCTCCACTTGAGGGCTTCATGTCGTAAATGACACACACCAACGAACAGAATCATTTTGAAGAGTTCAAATGTTAAGGAAACCTTGGCAGCGTGAAGTCTGTGTTTCCTGTGAGGCAAACCGTTCTCTGAAACATTTACCCAACACCTCCGAGAGCTCCCACCAGCCCTGGTCTACCTTCTCAGAAAGGTCAGACTTTTTAAAGGTTAATTGTTACCCTTAAGAAAGTCACAGAAACAAACTTCAGGGCTGCATTTTAATAAGTGTTGGGTACAGCATTGCCCAGAAGCACAACTCCTGATGATCTGATTTAAACAAATCAAGAGTAGTCCAGAAATCAATTGCCACTGGTGACTTCTGACTTCCAGTGTGCCTGTCATCTGCCATTTAAGGAGCATCCTCTGGCCCCAAACCCCAGCCAGCCAGGGATTTGGTCATTGCTATATACTTGGATCATTGCACTTTGGTGATTGAATTGCTGAGTGTAGAGGGACCCCAAGATTTGGAAAGCAACCGTTATGTCCCTTTTCTGTTTGCCCATTTCTGTCCCCCTGCCAACCTTCAGAGAACCTAAGTTATAGGAATGAGATTACTAGGCAATTTAACCTAACTCCTGACTTATGCTCTCTTGAATGCACACCACAGCTTGCCTAACCTGTGGACCCTTTTCTTAGATTAAAAGAAGAAAGAGCAGTTCACTTCGTGGCTCAGTGGTTAGAGAATCCGACTAAGAACCATGAGGTTGCGGGTTCGATCCCTGCCCTTGCTCAGTGGGTTAAGGATCCGGCGTTGCCGTGAGCTGTGGTGTGGGTTGCAGACGGGGCTCGGATCCCACATTGCTGTGGCTGTGGCGAAGGCCGGCGGCTACAGCTCCTGTTAGATCCCTAGCCTGGGAACCTCCATATGCTGTGGGTGCGGCTCTAGATAAAAGGCAAAAAGACAAAAAAAAATAATAAAAGAAGAAAGAAAGGTGAACTAAGCAGTTAAAGAAGGACTAGCTCTCCATCCCCAACAGCCCTCTTAGCAATCCTGCAGGCAGATCACGTGGGCAAGAGAACATCTGAAGAGAGTCAGCCAGTCTGCCCGCCATCGAGAAGGTGCAGAACCCAGCCTCCTGCCTTGATAAGTCACTGAGGTTCTTCCCCATTTTTTGCAGAATCTTGGGAGTTAGTCTTGAAACATGAGTCCACCTTCTCCCCAGATTGCATTTTTTCTGTTTAAAGCAACTTTCCTTTCTCCTGAGTTGCAGCTGGAATTATGAATCCAGCGAGTAGATGAATCTGAGTTTGGTACCAGTTTCGTGCATCACACTCTCCATTCCCAGCTTGAGCTCCATTCCCTCTCTGAAGATGCCTTGTCCACCGCACTCCCTCCATGTGGTTTGCTGAGGAGCTCGTCCTGGCTGCCTTGTAGGCACCTCATGTCCGGATCAGATCCATGTCACCCTTTGCCTCGGTGCTAGTTCTGCCCTAGATGCCTCCCATCGGCTGAGGGCTTCTGTCCTTTCAGGGGTGCCTCTGCCCCAGCTTGAGCTCTCCGGTCATTTTCCCACCACTCACTAGTCTTCTAGGACCCTGTCTACCCAGTTGCCAGATCCTACTGGCTTCTTCACAGCTCATTCCAGGACTGTCTCTTTTCATCACTGCGGCCGCCATGCTGGTCCCAACTTACCTCCTAGATGACCTTAGTCACTTCCCCATGTCTTCATCCCAGGTCACTCATGTCACCCACTGACACAGGACAGATTTTCTTGGAAGTCTGCTGTGATTCTATATATCCCTTGAGCCAACTTGTGACTCGTTTCTTACTGTCTCTGGAATGAAACCCAGAATTTCATTTTTCCCCAACTTAGTCTTAATCTTACCACACACCCCCTTTTAAAACGCACAAGAGTATTGTAGAAATCTGCATTCTGATCCAGTTTGTAAGCACACAACATGCAACTGCGAGCTCTAGGAGCTTTGTTGGTTAGTAGATCTCTAGATAAGGTTACAGACCTAATCACCTTAAAGAGAATGGTCTCTGGTCTAAACTGGAAGTTCACCCGCTCTGTGCCTTTGCCAGCCCCTCACATGCCTGGGAGACTCCTGCACTCTGCCTGGGATTCTTTCTCCTTCCTGTTCCCTCCCACTACCCGCCCTGGTCACCCCTGCCATCATTTCTCCCAGGCTGCGGGGTACAGTGGCTGTTTGTGTCCATGGGTTATTAATCCTGCGGGACTGTGGCTTATTTACTTTCAAGCCTCACAGCTACACATTTTGAAACTGTTTGTTTGTTTGTTTTTAATCTTTAGAATGAGGATAATTATTCATCCAGAAAAGGTCTATGGGGGTGATAGTAAATGACATGACTGCATTAAGTTCCTAACAGTGTCTGGCAAGCATGGTACAGAGTAGGTGAATCATTTCAAAGGAAGGAAGGAGGGAGGAAGAGAGGAAAGAAGGAAGGGAGGAAGGAGGGAGGGAAGGAGGGGGAAGAAGGAGGGAGGGGGGAAGGAAGGAGTTGGGGGAGGAAGGGAGGGAGGGAGGAAGGAGGAAGGGAAGGAGGAGGAAGGAGGTAAAGAAGCTAATTTGCTAGAACTTTCTTCTGCAGTCAGACTGTAGCCTTCCTGCCCCTCATCCAGGTCACTCCATCTCATGTCCCCACATTTACCCATTCTCTGGATTTTTCCTGGAAGAACTGCTAGGTGATAAATGCCTAACTGTTTAGGTTGGATTAGGAGGGACCTGTTTTCTCCTCCTGGTCCCTCCCATGCACCTGCAGCTGCCCGGGCCAGCCTCCTAGGAGGAAACCCACAGGGCCTCCTGCTCTCTGACTTGAGTTGTCCTGGGTCAGTGGATCACATCAAGAGGGGAGGGAGAGATGGGGTATTTCTTCTGGCTTTTCCCCTGCACAGTTGCCCAGTCTGGCTGCGCTCCTGACTGATGGTCGGTGCACCTAACAGAGCTGCCTTTTCTCCTCTATGTCAGGCTGCCTCCTCCTTCTGTTCACCTCCTGCTCCCAGTTGTTACTGATGCTAGGATGCTTGTGCGTTTCCTAATCTCTGCCCCAACTTCATATCCACTTTATTAAACTCCCTAAACACTTTCCAAATGGAGCCGTTCTTCCTGATGAATATGTTCCATTCATGCCTTGTGGATCAAACCCAGAAATATTGTCCAGCCAAAGAAGCCCTATGGAAAAGATGCATGTGGAGTTCAAGAACAGACAAAACTGATCTTTACTGATGGAAGTCAGGGTCTTGGTTGTTTGCTTTCTGGTTGGGGGTTGGCAGGAAGGAACTTTCTGAGGCTTTGGAAATGTCCTGTATTGTGATTAGGGTGGTGGTTATATGAATATTTGCAATTGTCAAGAATCATTGAATCAAATCAAAACTACAATGAGTAGCTGTACCAGTCAGAATGGCCCTCATGCCAAAGTCTACAAATAACAAATACTGAAGAGGGTGTGAAGAAAAGGGATCCCTCCTACACTGTTGGTGGGAATGTAAATTGGAGCTGCCGGCTTATGCCACAGCTTGCAGCAACACCGGATCTTTAGCCCACTGAGCGAGGGCTCTTAACCTGCTGAGCCACAATGGAAACTCCTGTTAAAGTAGAGCTGATTTCCAGTGTTGTGATAATTTCTGCTGTACAGCAAAGTGATTCAGTTACACATGTACACACATCCATTCTTTTTCAGATTCTTTTCCCATAGAGGTTATCACAGAATACTGAGCAGAGTTCTCAGTGCTCTACAGTAGGTTCCCCATTGACCATCCACTCCATAAACAGTAGTGTACATATTTGTATTTTCCTAAATTTGTCCCATCAGTGCCTGGGCTTTGACAGGTGCCATGGGTCGGTTCCTTGGGAAGCCACGCCTATGTCTGGAAGGGAAGGAGCCTCTGAATTGTTCTGAAGATCGCTTCTGGCCAGAACTGAGGAACCTAATAATGACTTCACCCCGAGGACCCTGCCAGGTTGGGGGTTCAGCCTTCTGCAGAAGCCGTGGGTCTGAGAATCTGAACTGAAGCTCAGAGATATTTATTTGTGAGGTTTGTTTCCTGAAGGTAGCAATTTTACTGGAGCTAATGCTATTGACCTGGGTTCTTGGCCTCCTTAACCGTTAGAAATTGATAAGGAGCCAGGCAAGAAATTCAGGCACGGCTTTACTTGGGCCCCTGCTGCAAGTGGAAGGTGGCAGTGAAAAAAAACAACAGGTTCCCTTACTTGCTCACTCCCAAGAGGGGACAAGCTAGTTCCTTATATGGGGTGGGGGGTGAGGGTAGGGGTGGGGCCCGAGGGATGGCTTAAGTGGTCTGCCCACCCCTTTGGTGCTGGTGTGTGCAGGGGCATGCGTAGTCCCCTGCTTTTATTCTCTGCTCTTCGGAAGTGATGGTTGATCTTAGTTTTTTTGTGTTTTATTGGCCATAATTTTCTTCATTTGCCCACGTATGCAGTTATTTTAACCCCTTAGAGTGTTTCTGTATTTTGTTGCTCCAGGAGATGTTTGTCCAGGTGCAAGCACTGCAGCCACTGCAGCCAAGGTTCCTGGGTCCCAGGTCCCAGCCTCACTCAGTAACAGACTTCCATTTGTTTAAATTCACAAGAATTGGCGGCAGAAATTCTCAGTTTTTACCTGTGTTTCTTTAGCTGTGTCTCTCTGTCGGTCATTTCCTTTCCACTTTGCTCCAACTTGATCTGATTGTCCAGATTTACAAGAGGTTGGTATCCTGTTTCCTGCCAAAGCCTGGAGAGGTTTTACACTTTGAGGTCCATCCTCCTCTCTGTCGGTATCTGTGCAGGAAACTGCCATGTGGATCCCAGCACCATCCACAGTCCCACTGGCCTGTCTGAGTGCTCTTCTGTCCCAGAGACAGAGAAATTTATGCCTTTAGACCTGGTGTAATTTCTAATGTTGGACCATGCCATTTTTCTATTAATCACCATTTCTTCTCCACATCTGAGAGCAGTCTCCCTTGGAACACTTCAGTGGCACATTCTAACTGCGGTCCCAAATCTTAACTGCGGTCCCAAATATTCCTCTTCAATCTGGCACCACCTTCCCCAGCTGCCTTATCGGGGCCAGCATCCACGTACCTGTGACCAGTGGATTGCAGGCTTGGTTCATAGTTACTCCTCAGCAGGGGGCGGGGCTCTGGAGCGTCTGTCCCAGCAAACAAAGGAGGATGCAGTTCCTTCTAATTGATTGGCTGAGTGATCCAGGTTCTTCTTTCCTCTTTTAGGACTGAATGTCAGTAGAAGCTGCATTAACCATCAACCATCAGTTTACCAGGTTTCCTTTGTTGTGGTTGTTTTAAATAAATGAAATTATTTTTATTTTGAAAATGGTTGCAATTAAAATGACTGCACCCTAACATTTTTAGCGCCTAATCTGTTCCTTTATCACCTTACATAATTTCCAATCTCCTGTGTACATAATATTGGTATAAATATCTACATATTTATTTAAGGGATAATCCATAGAAAGCAGGTATTTCTGAACATCTTACGTTGTCATTTATTTAAGTTTTCCCTTTTTAAGTTTTATCGAAGTATAGTTAATTTACAAGGCTGTGATAATTTCTGCTGTACAACAAAGTGACCCAGTCATACATATGCACATAACCATTCTCTCTCAGAAGATTTTCCCACATAGATGATCACAGAATACTGAGTAGAGTTCCCTGTGCTGTACAGCAGGTCCCCATTGGTGAATTATTCCATATACCTCAGTATGCATATGCCAATGCCACACCCCCAGTCCATCCCCCCCACTTCCCCATCTGTCCCCTTTGGTAACCATAAGTTTTCAAAGTCTGTGAGTCTGTTTCTGTTCTGTAAAAAGTTCATTAATATCCTTTTTTTTAGATTCTACATATAGGTGATAGATACCATGTTCCCTTTGATTAGTTAGTTGATTAGTTTATTTCTGATCCTCCATTGCTCTGTCCAGGTTACCAGTGGATGCTCTGTATGTATTGCTCTTTTTACCTGGCTAGATGCGGACATCACTCCCTCACATCTTCATGTTGGCCTTGTGGCTATGACACCACTGTCCTCTGACCCAAGCATGAATGGGCATATTTCTTCCCTGAGCTGTGGGTCCACGGGTTTGGCAGTCAGGACAAGGGGGCAGTTAGGGAAATGAGAATTAACCCCCTTATTTTCACATTCACATGATGCCATGAAAAACACATTGGCTTTTTTCCCTACTCGATATTCTTTTTTTTATGAAAAGAATTGCATTTTTAGTACTACGTGTCACCGAATTCATATTACAAATAAGATTTATGATATGCCTTAATAAGATGGTACATGCTGAGTTGCTACTGGTACTTGGCTTAGTTCAAATTTCCAGTTATTTTTAATCACCACTTAGTGCAGTCATGACATTAACACTGAGGAATAAGTACCTTTCATAAAAATTTCTTATTCTAGAGGTCTTACTGATTTCTTTTACTTTATTATTTTCTTTTCTTTTTACTGTTGCACCTGTGGTGTGTGGAAGTTCGTGGTCTAGGGGTCAAAGTGGAGATGCAGCTGCCTGCCTACTCCACAGCCATATCTAAATCGCATCTGTGACCTACACTATAGCTTATGATAATGCCAGATCCTTAATCCACTGAGTGCGGTCAGGAATCAAACCCACAACCACAAGGACGTTATGTCAGGTTATTAACCTGTTGACCCACACTGGGAACTCACATATATATATATATATATAGTTGATTTACAATGTTGTGTTAGTTTCAGGTATATAGTCAAGTGATTCAGTTATACTGTACATATATATATATATTTTCAGATTCTTTTCCATTTAAAGGTTATTACAAGATATTGAGTACAGTTCCCTGTGCCATGCAGTAGGTCCTAGTTGGTTATCTATTTTATATACAGTAGTGTGTTGATGTTAATCCTTAAATCATACTTTTTATAGATAATGTTCTCTTCAGAGATTCAGCTTTTCAGAAGTCTAGACATTGTTCTTCATAGGAATTTCTTCTGAAAAGCCTTTTAAGTCCATTTTAATCTGTATTGTAGTAGAAGCCATCGTCATCACTGTCATCAGCAAATTTGCATTCCCAGCTCTTTTCATGAGACCTCAGATCAAACATTTGTAATATCTTTCTGTTCTTTTCCTAGCCAACAAAACATTCTCTCCATAGCTTTATGGTAAAAGAATGTGATGCCCTACGCAGTTTAAAATCATAATCTACTCTTATTTAATGGCATGTTACTGGCCATTATCTGCATTTATCTATAAATGCCTTTTTTAAACATAAGATGTCGGTACCATTTTGTCTTCTTTGTTACTTGTGTACACAAAACACATTTCACTGTTTCCCCAGAGGCTTCATAAATGTAATTCTCAACACCCATAGAGCAATCTGTCATTCTATCTGCATCTTAACAATCAAAACTTTTATTTTCCTCTGACACCTACAAACACATTTACACAAAAAGCTGCTTTTAGACTATGGTTTTGGGTAGGACTGACTGGGTCTGCTAGTTAACTTGGCTCTGCAGTGGCTCTCTGACTTTGGGTAACTCATCCTTGCCCCACTGTTCTCATCCCAGAAGCTTTATAACAATGGCGCCAGGTCATCGGACTGTTGCAAAGATAGAATGTGGATTATGTGAAAAACCTTTGGATCGGTGTCTGGCACAGAGTAATCCCTTAATAAGTGTTGCCTATTATTCTTTTCTCCTTTTTGTTCTTATTTTTGCAAACATCTGCATTAGAAATGGCCACCCAGTTGCCCATGTTGCCTACCGTTAACTTTTTAATCCTTCACAGTTTATGGAAGATCCCTTGAAAAGTCTCTGCTCCATGATTTAAGTGGCTTTCCAGGTAAAGTAAAATAAAGCAGTTTTGTGTGGAGGCCAGCTGGCCACCTGGCATTAATTACAGAAGTAACAATAGACTTCCCTAAGGAAGCGGCTGTTGCCTTTAGGAAATTTGGATGAAGATTGCTTTGTGGAATATGCTTTGTTTGACAACAAGCAGTTTTGTTTCTTCACAGATAGATGCAAACCAAAAGGCAACCAAGAACCTAGAAAATCATGTAAAGAGTTGTGTGGAATCATGACAACACTGTCCTGAAACCTACCCGGCTGAGTTTCTGAACAAACTGGTCTTCAGCTAATTTACAACTAACCAGTACCCCTCTGACTAGCTACATTGCTCACTAGTCCCAGTTAGATCATTATGAAGTTTGGCAAAGTGAATTTTTTCCCTCTGTCTCGATTGTTCACTCATCAAAAGAAAAGAAAAAATCCCGCTGAACTTCACAGGATATAAAGGACTTTGAAATGTAAATGTAGCTAGAGATGCGTATATAAAACCAGCTATAAAATGCTATGCAAATATCTTATAAAACTATGCGTTTTCTTTGAAAGAAAAGAGAGGTCCAGAGATTACTTTAATTCATATTTTTAGGAAGCCTACCTTTCAATTAAAGTTAGGGTTGGTGGTCTTTTTGAGTGAGGCAAAGTCTATTCAGCTGTAGGTGTCACTCCCAGCATAGAGGACCCTGTTCATACATATAATACAATGCTGTCCTTTCTTTCCAGAGATGCCTTTACTTCTCAAAGGCTCCCTGTGTAAGCAGGTGCAAAGACCAAGATCACAGACCTTCCCTCACGGTGTGCTGATGAGGTTCTGCTTTGGGTGAATTCCATTTCAAAACAGCAAAGACGCAGTGAATTTAAAATGAGAAGACCTTGGAGTTCCCATCATGGTGCGGTGGAAACGAATCCGACTAGGAACCATGAGGTTGCAGGTTCGATCCCTGGCCTCGCTCAGTGGGTTAAGGATCCGGCGTTGCTCTGAGCTGTGGTGCAGGTGGCAGATGTGGCTCTGATCTGGCATCTGGCATTACTGTGGCTGTGACATAGGCCAGCAGCTACAGTTCCGATTGGACCCCTAGCCTGGGAACTTCCATATGCTGTGGGTGCAGCCCCCCCCAAAAAAAAGACAAAAATAAATTAAAAAAAAATGAGAAGACCTAGGTTTCCCTTGTGGTACAGTGGGTTAAGGATCTGGTGTTGTTACTGCTGTGGCCCAGGTCACAGCTGTGGCCCAGGTTCAGTCCCTCGCCCAGGAACCTGGACATGGCCGTGGGAACTGCAAAAAAAAAAAAAAAAAAAATTGGAAGACCAACACTTGCCTTTGGTTCTCCTAAGTAATCTCGGCAAATCAATGACTCCCTCCTTTCCAACTTGCCCTTCTGTCTTCTTGCTGATTTCCTCAGAAATGCCCTGCATGTCTGAATTGTTATTCTGACTCTTGTTGGACTCAAATATAACCATTTTGTAATTATAACTATAGAAACTATAAACATAATCTTTCTAACTAGCTGTATTTCTTTGAAGCAGTTCCTTGGAATCACAGAAATAAATTTTGGTTCAAAGATCAGCGATTATCAGGTCTCTGATTTTTTTGCATATTCAATTAATGTTTATTCAGGAAACATTTGATCTTTACAAAAGTAAACATTTTCTTTCATGCGCTTAGATCCTATTAAAGATAAGAAACTATTCATTTCTAAGGAAAGAAGGATATATTTAAGAAGTACAAAACATATATGAAAAAATAGTTATAGATTGAATTATGTCCCCCAAATGCATACATGGAATTCCTAGCCCTTAGTCCCTCAGAATGTGACCTTACTCGGAAATAGGGTCACGGCAGATTAAGTACACTTAGCTTAGAGGAGGTCCTCCTGGACTAGACTGGATTCCTGATCTGACATGACCGGTGTCCTTATAAAAAGGGGAATGTGGACACACACACACACACACACACACACACACACACACACACACACACCAGGAGAATACCATGTGAAGGTGAAGGCAGAGACCTGGGTGCTGCTTCCACAAGAGTATTAAATATTGCCAGCAAACCACCAGAATTTAGGAGAGAAGCATGAACCAGAGTGTCCCTCCAAGGATTCAGGGACACTCTGAGAGGCAGCTCAGAGAGCGGCAAGCTTGCGTCTGATGGAGGAATCAGGCCATCCCTCAGGGGTGGTACCCAGAGGCTGCTTGTGCCTGCTGCTCATGGTTTGTTGAATGATTAAGAGAGGCAAGTCGGCACCAGGTCTGGCTCTGCTCCCTGCATGGAACTCCTCAGTGCTCTTCTCAGTTTGATACTTGGGTTTTGCTATTGGTTCCCATCGGATTGGCATCCTCTGTGGAATCAGGCCATTACTTGTATTCCTCTCTGTTCTTCTGTGTTTCTGTTTTGTGTTGGGCTGCCTACAAGTGCTGTTTGTCACAAGAAAGAAAACCCCCCGTTAAAACATAGGGTTCAGTGTTTTCTGTGACTGAGACGGGCGAGGCTCTACTTCCACCTCAATTTTTTGTCCTATATGCTGGGCATTGATCCGCAGAGTGAGCTATTTCCATTGTTTTGCCTACTGAACGAAGATGGTCAGGGCTGCTTCAGGGGGAGGATAGCCGCTAGGTTGGGGGGTGTTGACTTAAAAAATTTACGGAGCCTAAAAGTTGAGAGTTTGGTTTTATTTTGGGCAAAATGAGGACTATAGCCTGGGAGGCAGCATTTCAGAGAGCTCTGAAATATGGCTCCAGAGAGGCACGGGGAAATGTCAGTGATTTTGGTGAAGGGGGAGGTCCATGCAACCAAGCACACATTTTACAGAAGGTCACTGCTAGTCTTGTGAAGGTTACTGCAAGTCATGAGGAGCAGAAGTCACCTGGTGGTATCTGGAGAAGATTTTGTGAGCCCGATTCCTGCATCTCCTCCTGCATTGCTGTGGCTGTGGTGTAGGCCAGCAGCTGCAGCTCTGATTGGATCCCTAGCCTGGGAACTTCCATGTGCCACAGGTGTAGCCCTAAAAAGGAAAAAAAAAAAGGGGAAGCAGAAATTAGAATGGGAAATAGCCCCTTTGTTTGAACTTAACACCATGGTGTTAAGACCAATGTGAAAGAACTTTAGAATAAAAGTAGAATAGGATCCCCAATAAATTTATGCTTTATGAATCAAAGAGCTAGTTTACCACTTTCTGACAAGCACACCTCTAGATATTGTAAATAGAGGGTACGCTGGAAAAAAGGTCATCTCATCTTGCCAAGTAAAATCATGGTAAAGAAAAATCCTTCCATTCATATCAGCAAGGGTGCTCTGTGGAAGGAAAAAGCACCCAATATCTTGCCTCAGCCTTAAAGACCCAAATGAATGGGCTATAAATATAGACGGCCAGTCTTATTGATTCTTGGTGCCCGTGGCTGCTATGCTTTCTACATTAAACCCTCTTTGCTCTAACATTGAACGTTTGCTCAAACTTTTCCTCAGAGATGGTAGATATTTCAAATAGCCAAGTTTTTCCCAGTCTCCCAGCATTTACTGGTAACAGTTTGGTCCTTGACAGAAAAACATTTCTTCCTGCTCAGTGATAACACCTTTGCACATTTAATAGGGAGAAACTTATTTTGCAAGTGGAACTGTAGTATGATATGCACACCAGATGGACTGTTTCTTGAGGTTCTAGAGGACTCCTCTGCTTATAATTGGGTGATTTCTGCTCTGGCTATAGCTCTGTCTTCTCCCTTATGTTGGCTGCATATCCCAGGTAAAGGTCTTGACACCATGCCTGACATTCTCTGGGCTTAAAAAATTCCACTGTATTAGGAAAAAGTAATTGGAGCAAAACCAATCAACATTCAGATAGATCCACCAAACTGTTACAAAAATTTCCTCAACATGGCCACCTGGTGGTACTGGATTATTCAAAGATATACTAGCTGCATTTCTTCAGAAACTGATTTATTATGGCGCAGACAAATTGGTTACCATCTTAAGTCAATATTTGTGAGGAAACTTTCAAAAGACAGCAGAGGCAATTTTGAGGTCATATGTCACCTGTCAAGAACATAATCCTGGACGAACAGTAAAGGAACAAAGCCAGAAGCCAAAACCTCAGGGTCCTCTGAATACTTTCAGTTGGATTTGATCAATTTCTAGCCCCCATGGGATTTGAATATATTTTAGTTATTGTATATTTACTCTCAGGATGGGTTAAAGCATTTCCTTGTCAAAAACCACAGATTTTATAAAAGTGAAACTCCTGCTTGATTTTGTGTTTTCAACCTGGACATACCAACATTTATATAAAATTCCTGAAGCTCATACTTTCTGGGAACAGTCATTGAAAAATTGGCACAGCATTACCTGTTACTCGATAACTATATTGCTCTAAACAGGCATGATCATTAGGAATGACTAAAAGAACCACTGGTATCTTAAAATTAAAAATGAACTAAACTTCCAGGAGCCCTTGAGCTCTTTTGGCCAAAGCTCCTCTGAAATAGACCTTATGGCCATAAAGTTTAATTCCTCTAGGACATGTTAGTCATTTCCCTATTGATTGGTAACTGGAAGTCTTGTGTACTTAAGATTTTTATTTCTAACACCGGACTCTGCCATCCTGCACACAAACATAGCAAAATATCATAGGATACCCAATATGTACTATACTTAGTCTATCACCAACAGGTTAACCTACCTTCCCACAATATCTTCCCAAACAATCTCTTTTTAAAAATTGTAGTACAGTTGAGTGACAACCTTGGGTTAATTTCAGGTATTCAGAAAAGTAATTCAGTTATATATGTATTCTTTTTCAGATTCTTTCCTATTATAGGTTATTACAAGATATTTAGTATCGTTACCTGTGCTACAAGTAGGTCCTTACTGTTTTATCTATTTTACATATAATAGTGTGTATATATTAATCCCAGACTCCCAGTTCATCCTCTCCTTCCCATTTCGTGACCATACATTTGTTTTCTATGCCTGTGCGTCTACTTCTCTTTTGTCAATAAGTTCTTTATTTTTTAAAGATTGAGCATATAAGTAATATCATATGATATTTGTCTTTGCCTGACTTACTTCGCTTAATATGATAATCTTCAGGTCCATCCATGTTACTGCAAATGGCATCATTTCATTCTTTCAGTTGAGTAGTATTCAATAATATATGTATATATATATATAGCCATATCTTCTTTATCTATTCCACTGTTGATGGACATTTAGGTTGTTTCCACATTCTGGCTATTGTAAATAGTGCTGCAATGAACACTGGGGTGCACGTATCTTTTCTAATTAGAGTTTTCCCCAGATAGATGTCCAGGAGTGTGATACTGTTCTCCATAGTGGCTGCACAAATGTACATTCCCACCAACAGTGTAGGAAGCTAAATGATCTCTTCATGATCTTGGACCATGAGATTTCATATATTGGAAGAGACATCAGAGAAAAACTCTTCTGGAATCATGTTGTAAGGGAACCTATCATGTTCTGTTAATAACAAATACAGCAACTCCAAGGAGTCAGTCTTTGGGTTCACATTCCACAACTAAAGAAGTAATTCAGAATTCCACCCACTTGAAAGGCTACTCCAGCTGCAGTTTCTCAGAGATCCTCCCCTCCACCCCGAAAAAGCTGATGTTCAGAAGTAGAGAGCTGACCCAGGATATTTGGAACAAGTACATGATGTCAGATAGTGGAAAGCTTCACTCTCAAATTTGGACCAAGACCTGTCTAATTCCTGTTTTGTTTTTCATCTGTTTGCTTACAATCATCATCTTCCTATTTTCTCTAGACCTTGGTTATCGTTGAGCCATACGGGCCCCTTTCATCTTTTCTTTCCTCTATGTTGTAACTGTTAAGTCTTAACCAACTCATTTAAACACTGTTCTTTGATTATCCTGAATAGCAGCCACTGCCCTCAGTCTTGACTGCTGGATATGCCATCCACTATCAGCCTCCCATGATAAAAAACCTCCAGGCATTTCTTGTTTCATCAAATGAGACAATCATGGCCAATGGCATTTTCAATGGCACCTACATGAATAGTTGACTTGTGAGTTTATTAGTGTTCCTCTCTCCCAGAAAAAGAACTATGTATTGCAACCTATTGATCAGATCCTAGGAAACTCTAAATTTGAATTCAGCAAACTGCATAGAGTGATAAGCTAAGTCTCAAGTCTCTGAAAGAGACTAATAGAAGTCCTAAAGCAACCCAATCTCAGTCATGAAAACTCCCTTTTTCCTGGTCTCCATGTGCCTCTTCTGGACACTGTTTTTTTTATGGCCAGGTTGCCTGGTCCTGTTTGCCTCTGATTAACACCTCATGCACTTTAGAAATAGTATTATGAGACTTGTCTGTACACAAAGGCCCTATTTCTATAAATCAGCAAGACTCAAAATTCTGACTCAAATGGGGGCTCCAAAACAAACCACCCTCCACGCACTCTACCTGGAGGAAATATTGACTCATTTATGTGAATCACTGGAGCAGTGTTCCCCATGGGCACTCTTTGCGGAGGTCGTTAATGATACCACCCCTGCCCGGGGTGGAATACAGATTGGTCTCAACTCACTGGATGAGTAGTAGTAGACAGTTAAGTGGCTTTAGATGTTTTTGTTGACAAGTTGTTTTGGCATGTCTGTCATTGCTAATACCTTACTCTGTATTTTTGTCAATGAGACAGCGTGGAGCAGGCTATACATTGCCTTCAGGAAAAAGCTATGTGAGTCTCTAAGTTTGATGCTCATGGCCTAGGGGGGATTTGTTCTTGGCTTGAGTCAGGCAATTGGGATTCCCAACTTCCAAAGCATTTCACAGAGACCATTCATTGTTCTTGTTTTTGTCACAACTCTGATCTGTTGCATTCCATCCAGTCTTAAATGCTTCCAGACAGCTGTTCTTTTGTCAGATGATAACAATGATGACACAATTACAAGAAGGTCAAAGATCTCATGATATATTGACTCTAGAGAAAATTGTACAGTCTATGAATGGGGATGGTGGATCTCTACCTTTCTCTGAGTTGGTCCATCTCTCACTTGACCAAAAGAGGGGACTGAGAGACTAAATATAAACGCAAGACCATATACGGCAGTAAACTGTGACTCATTTGTGCAGCAACCAGTCCAGGAAGCCCAACTACAGCCTTTGCAGCAACTGGCTTGACCGGTGACTAACAGTTTCCCCGATTTTTGCTCCTACTCCTGACCTGTTTTCAACTCAGGCCCAACTAACTAGAGAAAGGCAAATATACTCCCCTAACCAATTACATAAGATGCCTCACATCTAGTTAGCCCACCTCTACCTTCCTGTGGTAAAAACCTCCAGTCAGGTCATGTTTGAAGCCTTCCTCTTTCTTCCTATGCCCCTGACTACCTTGAGTCTCTGCCAAACTTAAGTGGTGGTGACTGACTCCCTTGCTATATCAAGTTCTGAATAAACCAGCTGTTTTTTCTTAGTTGTATGGTCTTTATTTACACGCTTCTTAGCAAGAAAGAATAACGGGCAATCTCACTAATTAAGAATAATGTGCATATGGGTTGGGGGAGGAGGAAATTCTGGGTAGGAGAGAAAAGACAAGGTTAGTCTGATTCAGTACATGGGTGAAAAAGAGAGTTTTTTCAGAGTTTCATTTTAAAAAGAACTTTCAAATCGTAACCTTTCTCTGGTCATTGTCTCACACATGGTAAACAACTATTAAATGTTTGCTGATTTAATGAGTCTATGGAAGATTCTTCCCCCACCTCCATCTCCACAGCATCACCCTCAGAGCTCGTACTATTTGTTGGATAATATTGAGCCAGACACTTGGCCCTAGGGCAGTTCTGTGACTAGTAGAAATCGATTTAATGCTTGTCCTTTCAAGTTTTCTTTTGGTGCTAAAGCTATGTACTTTTATTCTAGGACCCTTTAGGTTAAAAAATGTTGCTGTTTATTATTAGATGCCTTGTATTCAAGAGAAAGACCTTGTGTATTCTTGAGGGTAGAAGTGCTTTAGAGTATTTTACGAGGAAATTATGCAAAAGGTATTTTCAAATGGTTGAAGTCTTGTATTGTGGTTTTACAGAATGCATGATTTATTCCTATAGCAAATGATTGTAAGGACTTAAGTAAGTTTTAGTAAATTAAGTAAAGGTGAAATGTTGGCAAAAACTTTGACTTTATTATCTTAAAATATCGCCATGAGATGATATATCTGGTTGGAGCAAACGAGTCATGGCTCCAGGCACATATGATGTGCGCAAGCTCACTCCAAACTTTCTCTAATTGTTTTCACCCCCTGACTTTTCCCTCTAATCATTTCTCTGTCATTTTTTCTTTTGACAGTTTCTTACCAACTTAAAAATTTTAGCTTATAGTGCACTAAAGCATGTGTGCACATGCGCACGCACACACATATACACACAGATACACATGCACACTTTTCTCTAAACAGGGAGCATCTTCCTCAACTTCCCCGACTTCGGTTGACTCCCTGTGTGGATTACTCTTATGACCACTCTGCAGCTACCTCTCCTTTCTGCCACTTGTCCCAGTGGCAAATTTTATACTTATATTATGATGATCTGAGAAGTAGACTGGGGGAACTATGTCTGGTTTTGCTCCTGGTTTAGCACAGTGCTTGGCTCAGTAAATATTTAACTGAATAAGGGTATTGAAGTCATCCAGTAGCCTGTTTTTACATCTTTTTTTCTCATTAGGCAACGCAGATTTCTTAGAACCCAAGGTTTAGAGTGACCCACACCGGGCACTTAATAGACAGTTGTTGTTGAAATGAACTGGCAGAACTTGTCCAGTGTCATTATACTATTCCTGGGTGAAGCATGAACCAGAGAACGTTCCAGTGTGCCTGACTGAGGAAAGCAGATGAGAAATTACAAAGGACAGACGTGGCTGCATTAGGCAGCTTGCTTTATTTCCTGCAGAAAAAGAGTGATTGAATCAAGGGTTAACTCACCTTCACTGGTATTGAATTAATTGTCCTTTTGGTTTCTTAGGTTGTTTGATAATTAGATTCGTAAGTGAGTTAAGGAAGTAGGAAAGTCTTACTATAATGTAGTGGAAAAATTGGTCTGCGAATCAGAGACCTCACTTCTTTCTATTTGTCCTTTAACTAAAGATGGGTGAAAATGTTTTACTCTCTAGGCTACAACTTCCTCATCCTACATGAAGCTCTGGGGATATAAAGTCTCAACTTTCTAACCCTAAAATTTTGTGTCTTCTCAAATAAGACAGGATGTTATGTTTGGATTTTCATTCATTTTGCTTATTTCATCCACACATTCTTGCAAGTTTTGTTTCATGTTCAGAAGGTTGGGCACTTCTGAAAAAGCATTCGCAAGGCAGAATTAAAATATGGTCAGCATAACTGAAATGCAGTAAAATTCTCTATTTTAATACCTCCCTGGTCATCTAGGCTAACTCATGACAATGACTTCATACTCCTCATGAACATATTTGTCAATTAATGCTTCTCTGCCTTGGTTCTTCAATTATTTATTTAATGATGTATTTCATGTGGGTTCTATGAATTGTTTTCTCTAATCGATTATGTAAACATGGCATAGGGTACAGGCTTTTATGTCAGACATATTAGGTTGCAGTACCAGTTCTGGCACTCACTAGCTAATTACTCATAATTATTTGTTGGCTCCAATCCCAATTTCTTCCTCTAATAGAAGATGACGATGATGCCATCATCAATCGATATGGTGATATCATATTACAGTCTTTGTAAGGATTAAATGCAATAATGCAGAGCAAAATGGGGTGTCTCCAGCTGGATTGCAAGTATGTTCCTGGCACTGTAGGGTGCAGTAAGTTCTCAGTCCACACAAGCCGTTCGCCTTCTCCTATGTTCAGGAGATTTCTTGAATACAGTAACTCGCTCTTTTTACAACAGCGATTTTTAGAGCAGGAGCTTAATATGGCCTGATGGTTGGAATGAAAGATTGCCCAATAGATAGAAGGAGCATTGATTCGAAGAACACTTTCTTTAGGTCAGGGGAGTTAGAAGGGGCCTCAAGCCAATGAAATGTAAATGTCATGGGGAACACAAGGAAGACAAGAGGCTTCTCGTGAAAAGAGAAATCCAATAGTGGCTGCGTTTTCAGGATAGACCAAAAAACTATTATCCCATGAAAATGTTTCTTCTCCAGCTTATCTCTGCAAGGTGGCAGAACTATAGAGTGCATGATTTCCTGCAAATCACAATGGAAATGCTGTGGATTTTTGCATGAGAACTTAGAGGACTCATCATGGTTTATTCCATTACAGTAAACACCAAAGAAAGTAATAATGCCATGCCATTTATTATGTAGTATCATCAACCTTTTTATATGGTAGATGTGATCTCCATGGGCTTGCTAATGGTATCGAGGCCATAAAACCTTTACATGATAATGTTTAACTCTGTCTAAAATGCTGCAGTCTTCTGGTGGTTGCTAAGCGGTCTGGCTCTTAAATCTTCTTTAAGAGAGTATCAGAAGTGCAACTGAAGGTGGCCTGGGAATTCCCTATTCCAGAACAGATGACCATCTGCCAGCAAATACTTGTTGCTTGTGTACAATTTATAAGGCTTCATCCTGGTCCTCTATGAGATGACATGTATGTGAACAGGAGTGATTACACCAGGAACTTCAAATTAACAAGCCAGACAGAAAGTCAGATTGGGACTAAGGTATGCAGACCGCCAAAATATGAACTTAACCTACCTGGTTAGACTTCATTTTCTTTTACTTTAACTGACTCTCAAATCAAACTGATTTTTTAGTTAAATCCTTAAACAGCAAGTATTAATACATTGAAACTGAAGAGATGAGAAGGTTAAAATATTTTTAATAATAAACCAGGAATAAATGATGTTTTATTACATTTAAGGTACTGTCACTGGTTCTCTGTCTCTCCCTCGCTCCTCTGGTTTAATCCTTCTTCCTTCTCTCTTCCCCTTGGTCTTCACTTTTCCTTTCTTCGAGGTTGAGATAAAAGTTTTCGCATCAGATGAAGAGCTGTATCTTAAAATACATCAGCTCTTAGGAAGAAAGGAATTTCAGGAATATCACCAAATCTAAGCCCACAGTTTCAGATCCAATTGCCCCCAAATTTTCATAGATGATTGTTTTCCTGGTTCTCAGGCCTTATTGCCTTATTCTCACTTATTACCATAAGTGGTATGAGGGAAGGCAAATTTCTATAGGGGAGAAGTCCTACACAAATTACCTTGCTTTAGGTTATATGGTAAGGTCCATCTCTGGGATTACAGAGGAATATTCAATGACAACATCCATGCATATTTGAAGCAATCAGCATATATGATTGTCTCATGGTCCCATAGCCTTGCGTATAATACATGGAGTGGTTTATCTCATTATAAACCATAATTTATCTTCTATTAAGATTTCTTCCTGACTGCATGGATATTGATCATAGGAAAAGATGAAAGTTTTGATCCCACTTCAGCATTTTCAAGCAGAGCAATGCAATGTAGCATATGATTCAAGTGCAGAAGTTTCCATTTAAAAATGAAACAGGTAGTTCCCATTGTGGCTCAGTGGTAACAAACCCGACTAGTATCCATGAGAGTGCAGGTTTGATCCCTGGCCTCACTCACTGGGTTAAGGATCTGGCATTGTCGTGAGCTGTGGTGTAGATAGATGTGGCTCAGATCTTGCATTGCTGTGGCTGTGGTGTAGGCTGGCAGCTACAGCTCTGATTCAGCCCTTAGCCTGTGAACTTCCATATGCCAAAAGTGCGGCCCTAAAAATAAAAAAACAAAACAAAACAGAAAACAAAAACCAACAACCAACCAAGCAACCAAACAAAAACCAACAAAAAAGCCCCATACTATCCCATGCCTAATACATTAAACCGTGTATGTGTTGAAGGAAAAACTGTCATGGGTAATGAACAAGGATTTACAGAGAACTTGGCTGCGGCTACAGGCAAAGACCCAAAGAGCTGCAAATTTCCTTCTGGCCAGTGGAAATCTTGCAGTTTTCTGTCAAAATGTGTCCAAGTGGAACCTGGCAGAGTAGTAATGGAGCCTTTAAATCAGGATAATGTACAACAGTTGTGAATATCCAGTGGGTTTTTAAGCACCAGAAACAGAATTTCCTTTTACCACACAATAGTAGAGCACTCTGTTATTTCTATTAATGCAATGATCAACACTCTCAGCATAGAAGGGTATTATTGTCTGAAGATGGATCAAGGTTATTTCAACCTCAGAAAAAGTATCACAAGGTGATTTCTGTTTAGGTTGCTGCAGGGACATTTCCAGGGACCTGAGCTACTTTGGCCCGAGTACCCGCCAGTTCCAACCACCTTGGTAGGACTCATAGACACCAGAAAAGGGAGAGCATTAAAATCAGCCTGGAATGTTACATCAATCTCTCTTTAAAAAACAAAATGTGTAGCTTAGTGGTCATGACCATATAATTATCCCTTACACATTTTTATTTATTTTTTAGTTGAAGTAGATGATTTACAGTATTGTGCTAGTTTCTGGAAATTTTAAAATTTATTTTAATTATTCTTATTTTTTTAGAATAAGAAGATGGTAGTGACTGCAGGTCTATATTATAATCTGAAAAGAACATATTACACTCCTGTGAGGTTAGACTTCTGCAGAAGGGAGATATTTTGCTTTCAAAGAGTGGGGTTGTGTGGCAGTTAAAAGAGCACAGGCTTTTTTCATTTTATATTAAAGTACAGTTGATTTACAGTGTTGTACCACTTTCTGCTATACAGCAAAGTGACCCAGTCGTATGTATATATACTTTCTTTTCCTCATGCTATCTTCCATCATAGTCTTTCCCAAGAGATTGGATATAGTTCCCTGTGCTGTACAGTAGGATCTCATTGCTTATCCATTCTAAATGCAATAGTTTGCATCTACCAACCCCAAACTCCCAGTCCATCCCACTCTCTCCCCATCCCCCTTAGCAACCACAAGTCTGTTCTCTAGGTCTGTGAGTTTGTTTCTGTTTTGTAGATAGGTTATTTGCGCCATATATTAGATTGCACATATGAGTGGTACCATATGGTATATATTTTTCTTTCTCTTTCTTAGTATGAGAATCTTTGCTTAGTATGACAATCTCTAGTTATGAGCACAGGTTTGAAGCTGGTCAAGGCAAATGAAATCTTCCTTGCTTCTGGGGGGGGTGCAAATCATTTACCGTTTCTGAGTGGCAGTTTCCCCATCTGTCAAAGGAGCTGATCATCCCTGTGTTTAGACATATTGTAGGACAGCATGAGACATCGTAGAGAATCGATACATTTTTTGTTATTATTATTACTTTTAAAATATGATTTCATTTATCTATTTATTTATTTTTTATTTTAATTTTTTTGTCTGCACCCACAGCATATGGAAGATCCCAGGCCAGGGATCAAACCTCGCCACTGCAAAGCCAACACCGGATCTTTTAACTGCTAAGTCACCAGGGAACTCCTCCATCTGTTATTACAGTTAAGAAAGTGTCTGGTACGTGCAGAGTATCAACTAAATTGCAGAGGAAGTTAAAACTTCATCAAATGCATATGTGAAACAAACAAATTGCATTATGTGCAACTGACTTGATCGTTTAAATAATACTTACCAATAAGTGGAGATTTTTCCCACAGCAAGTAATTTCATAAGGCAAACATTATCCAGATTCCATATACACATATTTGAAACTACTTTGTAATTCTGAGCACTCTTACACCTGGTTCAGACAGGGAGGTGGTGGAGCCCTGGTGTCCAGTTTCCTGGCTTCAGATCCTACCTCTGCTACTAACTGGTTACGGGTGTGCAGCTCACCTATCTGCACTGCGATTCTTCATCTGAAAAAAGAGGAGAGTCATAGAACGCATTTCTAAGATGGCAATTAGAATTATTTTTTAATTAGAAATTTTATTTATTTATTTAAAGTTGTTTTACATTGAAGTATAGCAGATTTACAACATTGTGTTAGTTCCAGTCGTGTAGCAAAGTGATTCAGATATATAGGTATATATCATTATATGTATTCATACATATGGTATATATTTTTTCAGATTCTTTTCCCTATATTTTTCAAGATATTGAGTATAGCTTCCTGTGCTATACAGTAGGACCTATTTTATGTATAGTAGTGTGTATATGTTAATCCCAAACTCCTAATTATTTATCTCTCAAACCTCTTTCCTTTCTGGTAACTGTAAGTTTGTTTTCTGTGTTGGTGAATCTATTTCTGCTCTGTAAATAAGTGCAATCAGAATTAAGTACAATCTGGAGTTCCCACTGTAACTCAGTGGATTAAGGATTTGGCATTTGTCTCTGCAGCAGCTCAGTCACTGCTAAGGCTTGGGTTCAATCCCTGGCCCAGTAGGCTAAGGATTCAGTGTTGCTGCAGCTGTGGCATAGGCTGCCGCTGCAGCTCAGATTCAGTCCTTGACCTGGGAACTTCCATATGCCATGGGTGTAGCCAATAAAAAAAAAGAGAAGTGTTCCCATTGTGGCTCAGTAGGTTAAGAACGTGGCATAGTTGATGGGCATTTAGGTTGTTTGCATGATCTGGCTATTGCACAGAGTGCTGCAATGAACACTGGAGTACATGTGTCTTTTCCAGTCATGGTTTCCTCTGGATAGAGGCCCAGGAGTGGGATTGCTGGATCAAATGGTAATTCTATTTTGAGTTTTCTGAGGAATCTCCATACTGTTTTCCACAGTGGTTGCACCAATTTGCATTCCCACCAGCAGTGTAATAGGGATCCTTTTTCTCCACATCCTCTCCAGCACTTATTGTTTGTAGACTTTTTGATGATGGCCATTCTGGCCGGTGTAAGGTGACACCTCATAGTGGCTTTGATTTGCATTTCTCTAATGAGGAGAGATGTTGAACATCTTTTCATGTGTTTATTTGCCATCTGCATGTCTTCTTTGGAGAATTGTCTGCCAAGATCCTCTGCCCATTTTTTGATGGGGTTGTTTGCTTTTTTTTGGCATTTATAAATTTTGGAGATTAACCCCTTGTCAGTTGATTCATTTGCGAATATTTTCTCCCATTCTGTGGGTTGTCTTTTCGTTTTGTTTAGGGTTTCCTTTGCTGTGCAGAAGTGGATAGGGAAGATATGGTACATACACACAATGGAATATTACTCAGCCATTAAAAGGAGTGAAATAATAACCTTTATAGCAACATGTTTAGGTCTAGAAATTATCATGCGAAGTGAAACCAGTCAGACAATTAGACAGCAACACACAATGCTACTGCTTACATGTGGAAACTAAAAAGACACAATAAACTGCTTTGCAGAGCAGACAATGACTCACAGACTTTGGAAAATCTTTGGTTTTTCACATAAGACAATCTGGGAGGTAGGGGGATGCACTGAGGGTTTGGGACGCAAATCCTATCAAATTGACTTGTGATGATTTTTTTGTACACTTATAATTGAAATAAAATTCATTAAGTTAAAAAAAAAAAAAGAACGTGGCTTAGTATCCATGAGGAAGAGGGTTTGATCTCTGGCCTTGCTCAATGGGTTAAGAATCTGGTGTTGACGCAAGCTGTAGTACTTAGGAAATGATAGGTCATCAGTTGCAGCTCCAATTTGACTCCTAGCCTAGGAACTTTCCTGTGCCACAAACGTGGCCTTAAAAAAAAAAAGGAATTAAGTATCCACGCAGAGCAGGTAGAGTTAGGAAGAACTCAACACACGCAAATTGTTTTAGGTATTTGTAGTTTGAGTTAGATTCAGGCAATGGTGGGAAGTGAGAACAGTGTACCCTGATCGTGGAGGAACTTCTTTGTGTCTTGAGAGCATTTTAGGAGATAGCTGGTCAGTGAAACACCATTCTATCTAACCCTTTAAATGTTAAGAGTAATTGAAAATCTCCCCCACCCCCTCCACTTCCAATGTCTTAGCGCTAGAAAAGATATTTTGGGTGTTCGTCAAATCATAAATGGAAAGATTGGTTTGGCAATGATCAAGGGTCTAGGAACTGACTGATTAGAAACATAAAACCATTGCTACCTAAGAATTAAATTGGCTTCATACCAAAGGGGGCATTTCCATGAGTGACGGTTCAGGTATAACATGGGCTCTTAGAGAATGGATGGAAAACATTAGGGCCAAAGACGGTCAGTGTCTCGCTGGTATTCTTGACTTGTCTACAGAGTCATTGGTCACTCCAGTGTATGAGGTCATGCTCCCTGGAGAGTTCAGACAAGAGGTGTTCTCATTAAGGCTAAAGATAAAAAAATAAGTACTCACTGGAGGAGATGTTTTGAGGATATCTTCAATTAAATTTCAGGGGTTTATAACTATATATATAATTTCCTTCCACAGAACCTGGTAAAGAGCTACGATACCTTGGAGTCCCACAACATTTTATGATGCAAGGAGCTCGGGAGATACATAAAAAATGGGAAAGCCTATAGCAGAGACTGCAACTTCACATCTTTAATTTTTAGAAAAATTGGCTCAGTTCCCATACTTAAATGATCTAGAATTTTCAGTAAACCCCAGAGAAATTTGAGAATGCTTTGAGAGCAAAACTATTTAGGGAAAGACATTTCACATCACCTAAAGATGCACATAAGGCCTTGTACATTACAGTGAATGCTCGGTTCTACACCCAGATATATTCTTGACCTTTGTCTGTATGACTTTGACCTCCACTGCAGGTATAGTCTATCCCTGTATCTTCCACTGAGCCTTCTATTAACCATTTGCCAGAAAAATCCTAGCCTCCAGATTATTTTTCTGTTTTAATCCTCTCATTTTTAACAGGTTAGACTCATGGCCCCTAAATTTAAATCTGATTCATGCACCTACCTTCTGCCCAGACCCCTTCCTTAGTTGACCTAAAGTTCACCTGTTGCTGAAAGAATCTACTTAGACTGTGAGGATTTTTCCATTTGGTGGTAATTACAGAAATTTATTATATGTCGAAGATGAAGGAACTCTCTTGATATTTTTTCAGTAATGTAATTTATCCTGATAACTTTGAAACTGAAGAGCATACTCACAAAATACATAATGCATATTTGTGATTTACTAAAAATAGCTATTGATGGACAGTGTATACTCTTTTCTACTTTATTTTCCTTCTTTTTCACTTTATTTTCATACCTCTCCATGGAAATACCGAACAGCGATTGAAAAAAATGGTATTGGTTTTCTCAGAGATAATGAAATTTTAATTTGCAGTTATAAATAAAGGAGAAAATAAGTTCATGAAACAAAGAGCTCTAGCAACCCATTTTCAATGTGCAATGCGTTTTTGTTCCCTTTTACATGCTAGACAAGTTTGCACACACATATGCAAAAATGCTGTTAGCTTTTTGTTTTCTTTTGTTTTCATTTTCATAGAAAAATGATTATTTTTAGAAAATTTAATATGAGGAGATAAAGCTATGTATGGTCAGACTGGTTGGGCCTCACTTTAAGGCTTAGAATAATTACATAGGAAAATAATTCCTGCAGATGCACAATAAAAATTTAGCTTCTCTCCTTGATCAGTTCCCAGTCCCACTCACAAATGACCATGACCCTGTGGAGAAGATTCTTGTGACACTTCCAGAAATGTCCCTTGCATGGGCGCCCACAAGCATACACATACAGATTTTATACAACCTCTTCTTGAGGAGACACACATGGTTCTAGATAAATTAATTGCTCTGACCTAGATTTTCTTAACCTGTTAACAAATATAGATACACTTCATGTTTTTTGGAAAATTATTACAGGATAATAGAAAATATTCATATTTATCCTATCTGCTGTATAACAGATATTGTAAAATTATAGCTGCAGACCCATCATCTGTTTTTATAAACAAAGTTTTATTGGGACACAACTACATTTATTTATTTACAGACTGCTGATGGCTGCCGGGACAGGGCTGAGTAGTTGTAACAGATCGCATAGCCCACAAGCCTTAAGTATTTCCTTACCATCTGGCCCTTTAAAAAACTTTTTTTTTGGAGTTCCCTTCGTGGCTCAGTGGTTAACGAATCCGACTAAGGACCATGAGGTTGCGGGTTCGATCCCTGGCCTTGCTTCAGTGGGTTAAGGATCTGGCGTTGCCGTGATCTGTGGTGAAGTTTGCAGACGCGGCTCAGATCCCGCGTTGCTGTGGCTCTGGCGAAGGCTGGCAGCTGCAGCTCCTGTTAGACCCCTAGCCTGGGAGCCTCCATTTGCCGTGGGTGCGGCTCTAAATAAAAAGGCAAAAAGACAAAAAAAAAACAAACTTTTTTTCACACCCTTCAATATGCTATAATGTCATATGATATAACACATAATAGGATAAGAAAAGTGCACATAAGTGTATGGCTTGATGAGCTCTAACAAAATGAACAAACCCATGTCACCAGCATCCAGATGAAGAAACGGAGCATTGCCAGTGCCCCCTCATGACCACATCCTGCCAACACTGACAGCGTTCTCTTTAACTGCCTTGTAATATTCCATTGTTTGGATGGATCTTCATTTGTTAAACATTTTATTGTCTATGGGCATGTACAGGATGTTTTCTTTTTGTTGTTAAAAACAATGTTTCATTTAACATTTTGTACATATCTTCTTGTACCCTGGAGACTATATATGTAGGATAATTTACTGGAAGCAGAATTTTGGAGTCAAGAGAAATGTACATTTTAAATGATAATAATTGCCATGTCACACTCTAAAGATGTTGTACCATTTTCATACTCTACTCCAGAGTATCAGGCTGTTCTCCAGTCTGTAAATTAGCAATAGTTTAATCTTTGCCTTCTGATGTTTGAAAATTCTATTTCATTTTAAACTAAATTTTTATTATTTTAATTCAAAGTTGAAATGGTACATCCTTTCATTTGTCATAAAAAATTCTCTTTCCTTTGGGGGATATTATTTTATGGCAAGTTTTTCAAAGTGTTCTCTAGAAATCCATACATTAGATGTTTTGTGTTTTGTCAGTGAATAGTGGCTATTTACAATTTCTTAGATTAACACCCATTGCATTCAATTTGGCAAACAATTTTAGATAGCAATGAACAATTTTAGATAGAAACAAAGCTTCCTTTTGTGATTCTTTTAATTTCTTTCTGTATCTGTGGCAATTTCTCAGTTTTCATTTCTAATCCTAAATTTATGCTTTTTTTTGGTTTTTATATACATTTTCTTGTTTTATCGAAGTATAGTTGGTTTACAATATTATATTAGTTTCAAGTGTACAGCATAGTGATTCAATATTTTCATGGATTATACTCAATTTATTTATATTTATTTATTTAGTCTATTTTAGGGCTACATCTGTGGCATATTGAGGTTCCCAGGCTAGGGGTTGAATCAGAGCTGTAGCTGCCGGCCTAGGCAACAGCCACAGCAACACGAGGTCCAAGCTGCATCTGCGATCTATCTACCCCACAGCTCAAGGCAATTGAGGATCCTTAATCCACTGAGTGAGGCAGGGATCAAATCCTTGTCCTCATGGATACTAGTCGGCTATGTTAACTGCTGAACCAGGAAAGAAACTCCTATACTCAATTTAAAATTATTGCAATGTATTCTCCTTGCTTATCTATTTTATACGTAGTAGTTTATGTCTCTTAATCCCATAACGATATATTGCCTCTCCCCTTCCCTTTCCCTACTAATAATCTGTATCTGTGATTCTGTTTCTGTTTTGTTATATACATTTGTTCACTTTATTTTTTATATTCCACATATAAGAGATAACATACAGTATTTACCTTTGACTTATTTTGCTAAGTATAATATTCTCTAGGTCTATCCGCATTTTTGCAAATGTCAGAATGTCATTCTTTTTTATGGCTAATATCCATATACATATATATACCACAAATATATACATTTGTTCATATATACATACATATATATGCATACATATATATTTATACATAAACATGTATTTGTATATATTTACTGTATATATTTATATATACTACATATATACTATTCTATATACTTATATATACTATTTATATATATACTACTTACATATATAAGTATATATTTTTATATATTTATTAACACAAATATAATATATTCTATATACTATACATATTATATATTATACACACACACACACACCCCCCACAAATTCTTTATCCATTAATCTGTTGATGAACATTTAGGTTGCTTCCCTGTCTTGGCTATTGTAAATAATGCTGTCATGAACATTGGGGTGCATGTATCTTTTTGAGTTAATGTTTTCATTTTTTTTCAGATAAATACCTAGGAGTGGAATTGCTGGATCAATGCTAGTTTAATTTTTAGTTTTTTTAAGGAAACTCCATACTGTTTTCCATAGTGGCTTCCTCACTTTGCATGGCATTTTTCACAGAATTAGGACAAATTATCCTAAAATTTATATGGAACCACAATAAAACCTTGAATTGCCAAAGCAATTTTGAGGAAGAAAGAGAACAAACCTGGAGGTATTAGGATCCCTGACTTCAGACTATACTGTGAAGCTACAGTTATCAAAACAACATGACACTGCACAAAAGCAGACACATAGATCAGAAGAACAGAATAGAGAGTCCAGAAATGAACCCAGGCACTTAAAGTCAATTAATCTATGATAGGGATATACAATGGAGAGAAGGTAATCTCTTCAATAAGTAGTCCTGGCAAAATGGATAGCTACACATGAAAGAATGAGATTAGAGTATTTCCTCACAGCATATACAAAAATAAATTAAAAATGGACTCAAGACCTAAATGTAAGAACTAAAACCATAAAGTTCCTAGAAGAGAAGACAGGAGGACCAGTCTTTGATGTATACTGTAGCAATATTTTTTTTGGATCTGTTTCCTAAGGCAAAAGAAATGAAAGCAAAAATGAACAAATGAGAATTAATTAAGATTAAAAGTTTTTGCACAGCCAAGAAACCATTGACAAAACGAAAAGGCAACCTACTGAACGGGAAAAAAATTTGCAGATGGTATGACCAAAGCGGGTTAATATCTAAAATATATAAACAGCTCATGCAACTCAATATCAAAAAAAGAAACAACTGCATTAAAAAATAGACAGAAGGCCTGAACAGACATTTCTCCAAAGAAGACATATGGATGGCCAACAGGCACATGAAAAGATGCTCAGCATTGCTAATCATCAGAGAAATGCAAATCAAAATCACAATGAGTTACCCCTTCATACCTGTTGGAATGGTCATCAACAAAAAGTCTACAAAAAATGAGTGTTGATGAAGATGTGGGGAAGATGGAACCCTTGCATAAATTTTTTCTAAGATAGAAACCTCTTGGATCCATTTTCTTGTTCTATTAATTTGTTGTTTTAATTTTTTCCAAGTTACTTTCAATATTTCCCTCTTTTTGGTATTATTTTGCAGTTCAGTTTTCTTTTCTATCTTTTTAAATTTTAGTGAATAAGTCAATTATTTTAATGAGTTTGTACTTAGAAATTTAGTATTTAAAGCTATCAATTTTCTTTCAAACACTGTCCAACTGATAATTGGACAAAGAGTGGTATATCCACACAATGGAATATTATTCAGACATAAAAGGAATAAAGTACAGATGCATATTACAGCCTTAAAAAACATTAATGCTACTTATTATGTTTTAAATTATTTACATAAAGTATGCATATTTATAGCACCAAAATTCTGATGCTTAATACTATCAAATTTAGTATTTTTTAGATTATGCAATTTTACTTTTTAATCTTCCCTTTAAGCCCTGGATTATTTCAAGGAGAGTTTTCAGAAAATATTGGTGGTTACATTTATTATCTATTTGCATGATTAATTTCCAAATTTTTATATTGTTTTCACAGAGCCTGGTGAAATAGGCTAGTTGTAGGACCTATTGATGTCTTTGTGGCAAAATATGTGGTCAAATAAAAAATTGTTTTCTGGGCATCTGAAAAGAAGACGTTTGCTATAATTTCATGTGTAAAGCTAGATACAGCTGTTAGTCATAATATTTTGGTCAGACAATTCAGATCTGTGCATCTAATTTATTTTTTTCTACCTTTCTTTGATGGCCAGAAAACAATGAGTGAAAGCATCATATGGTTCTATATTTTTATTTGTCTCTCCCATTGTCTTTGTTTCGTAAAAGTTTATGTGTTCTTGGGAGTTCCTGTCGTGGCTCAGTGGTTAACAAATCCGACTAAGAACCATGAGGTTGCGGGTTCGATCCCTGGACTTGCTCAGTGGGTTAAGGATCCGGCGTTGCCGTGAGCTGTGGTGTAGGTTGCAGATGCGGCTCGGATCCCGCATTGCTGTGGCTGTGGTGAAGGCCGGCGGCTACAGCTCCTGTTAGACCCCTAGCCTGGGAACCTCCATATGCCGCGGGAGCGGCTCTAGGTAAAGGCAAAAAGACAAAAAAAAAAGTTTATGTGTTCTTGTGTGAAGATGTGGATGTTGCCTTCTGTCATTAGCAAGTTAACTTTTTGGTTTCACTTACTGTTTTATGCATTTCATTCAATGAGGACTAATATTTATCCTTGAGTCCTGACTTCTTCATATGTCTATTTGCTTGTATATTGCTACCCATCAGTTTGCTTTCAAGATTTCTGAGTCTCCTGTTTATTTCTCTTTTTTACAGTATGTGGATAGATTTCATGGTTTTGTTGTTGCTGTATTGTTTTTGCCGTAACCATGGCTTGCATAAGTTCCCAGGCCAGGGGTCAAATCTGTAGGACAGCAGTGACCTGAGCTACAGTAGTGACAACTCAAGATCCTTAACCCATTGTGCCACAAAGGAACTCCTGGATTTCATGTTTAATGCAATCTGAGAAATGTGCATTTCTTTTGAAAAAATGAGTTTATTTTATTAACACTCATTGATATGACATTTGGATTTGGTGTGGTCATTTTTGTTTAACCTAGATTTTCAGTTTGTTTTCTATCTTTTGGTACATATTCTGTGTTTGCTTTGATTTGTGCATGTTTTCTTTCTGAGAACCTGGAAAGTTTATGCTCTGTTTTCAGTGGTAGTTAGTTAATACTGTTTTGTTTGTGTTCTGTTGTTGATTTTTTTCTTATAACTTTTAATAATATACTCAACTTTAAGTTCCTTGATTTATAAGATTCTGGCAGCATCTACTTACTTCCCCTATGAAAGGTAAAATAATTAGTACAGATTAATTCCTTTCACTGCCTTTGGCTTCCATTTGTTTGTTTGTTTGTTTTTTCCCTTCCTTTGGCATAGGGGTAAAGTCAGAGTTGCTGCTGAGGCCAGTGCTGCAACCCCAGCAACACCGGATCTGAGCCATATCTGCAACCTAAACTATAGCTTGAAGCAATGCTGTACTCAACCCACGGAGAGGCCAGGGATTGAACCCACATTCTCACAGAAACAATGTTGAGTCCTTAACCCATGAACCACAATGCGAACTCCGCCTTTTGCTTCTTTGACTTTTGACTTGTTTCTTTTCCACCTTCAAGGGGAACCCTAGCCCCACCTCTCACCTTCCAACCTATACCTTTTCACATTTATCCCTGATACCATGACCTGACCATAATGCCATAAATGGTTATCATTATAGAATAAATAAGATGTTCAAACTTGTGTATCTTGCTTTTCAGTATTAAACAGCCCCCACTGACTCTGGTATGAAAAACAGGTAAACAACAACTAAGCATCCTCGTACATTCTTCCAATAGCTGCACCAGTATGGGTACTTTCAGTGCCATTTTGTAACTTCCTCCAAATTTCACTGACTTGTTATAGTTAGTTTTCATACACTGTAGGCTGGGTTTATAGCTATTTGGGGGGGGCTATTTTGGGGTATGTGTACTTACGCATGCGTATTAAATCAGTACCGAAATCATAAATGTATGTAAGTATAAACATGTTTTATATGATATAAATTGTTTTATATGATATAAATATATTTTACATTTTATCTACTATATCTTATATCTTATAATGTTTTATATTATATAAGACATTTTCTCTCTAATTTTTAGATTGTGGATAGACACATAAAATTTACCACTTAACCATTTTAAAATGTACAGTCTGGTGGTATTAGTACATTCATAACATTGTAAAATCCTTACCACAGAGAACATTTCATCACTCCAAAATAGCTTTCTTATCCATTAAGAAGCTGTTCCTCATCCTCTCCTCTCCCAGCCCCTGGCAACCACTAATCTGTTTTTGTCCCTATAGATTTGTCTGTTCTGGATATTTAATATAGTCACATGGTATGTAGCCTTTCATGCCTGACTTTTTTCGCTTAGTACATGACGCAGTGATTCCACTTCTAGGAATACGCACTGGTGTTCACAAAGGTGTTCAAACAAGACTTGTACGCAATGTTCATAGCAGCATTATTTATGATAGCCCAAAGGTGAAAAAAACACAAATTTCCATCAACTGAGAAAGGGACAAAGAACATGTGATCTATGCATACAATGGAATATTATTCAGCCATAAAAGGAAATAAAACACAGATGCATGTTGCAAAACAGATGAACCTTGAAAAACCATTACAGGTTATTTACTGTGTTATTACAAATTATTTGCATATTAATAGAAATTGTATATCTCTATCTGGCAGAGTTTGGCTTTTGTGTTCCCCAAGCTTGAAGCATTAGAGAAAGTGATTTAGAAAGGCAGGCAATGTGCCTCTCACTTGCACACGCTATCTCCAGGCCAGAAACCATTTCCTCGGGAGTTGAGAATTGATGAGGCTGAGAGGAGTTGAGAGTGAAGTTGGTGCAGGCTCAGGGATGGGCTTCTGTGCCTGTCCCCTTGCCTTGCTCCCTGTCCTGGGCAGACATAAGGCCTTTGGAGAAAGCCTTGTACATTTCCCACAGAGAATGGAGAAAAGTGACTTCAGAGGGTATGCTACACAGTGCCTGGTGTGTCTCAGCCATGGCCAGCCTGCTCACAACTCCTGGGACCTTGGGTGGACCAGAAGCAGCAATGTGCTGACCTCACCCTTAGGTCTCACCTGAGAGAGGACCAGAAGGGAGTGAACAAATGGGCATAGGCCCCTTGTAGTCACAACCTGGGTATAACCATGGCCAAGGATCCCTGAGGCGTGGGAACTGTGATTTCTCTGTGGACGTGTCTGTCCAGTTCTAAATGGCTGTCATCTGCTTCTCCTCTAAACAAGATGCGAACCCTTGTCTCCTTGGTGCCACACAAACCTCTGGGACTTGGACATGGCCTCAGGGGAAATCTGAGGGAAATCAAAATCAACTAAGATTAATTTCTCATCACTTCATGGGGAGGGGTTTTAATTGTTACAGAAAAATAGAGAAAAAGATCATTTCTCTTTAATGCCTAGTTTTGTGTACTTATTTGCTTTTTCGGCTGCACCTGTGGCATGTGGAAGTTCCCAGGTTAGGGATGGAGCCTGCACCATGCCTGAGGTGACTCTGGATACTTAACCCAGTGTGCCACAAGGGAAGTTCCTATGTACTTATAATCAACCTCTTTCTATGTGTGTCAATAGGGAGTTCTTTCTTCAATTTCCATATTCATCCTTTTTGTTGTTTTCTGTTGCTTTTGGAGTGTAAGTTGAAGTAGAAATGCTTTATTCCAGTGTATTTATTTGGTAGCTCTCCATTAACTGTTTTAAACACATTCAGATTAAAAATAAAATGAATTGCTATAAGAGCTTTTAGGTGAAAGTAAAGAGAAAGTAATATTACTCAGGTCAAGTTCTCGGATTATCGAAAGGGTCTTATTTGATTTTCCTAAATTTTTTCTGCAGACAAAGCTTATTTGGGAAGAGACAGCTGCATAGGTAGGTACTCATTATGCATGGTTTGCAAATGGAAAAGAACAAAGCTAACACCAGGAAAGATGTTCTGCCCCACTGCCCTTTTATCTATTTGTCTTAGGCTGTCTGAGCGCATGGCTGAAGAACTGTATCAGCCCAGGGTATATGCTATTTTGAAGAAGAGTATAAAACTTTCCAGAATGTCTTAATTAAAACTAAACATACAGGAGTTCCCATTGTGGCTCAGTGGTTAACGAATCCGACTAGGTACCATGAGGTTGCGGGTTTGATCCCTGGCATCGCTAAGTGGGTTAAGGATCTGGCATTGCCGTGACGTAGGTTGCAGATGCGGCTCGGATTCTGCATTGCTGTGGCTGAGGCATAGGCCGGCGGCTACAGCTCCTGTAGACCCCTAGCCTGAGAACCTCCATATGATGTGAGTGCAGCCTTAGAAAAGGCAAAAAAACAAAAAAAAACAAAAAACAAAAAAACCCTGAACATACAGGTTGTTTCCATGTCTTGTATGTTTAGTTTTAATTAATACATTTTGGAGAGTTTTATTCTCTTTTTCAAAACAGCTTATAAGACCATGTTGGAAGATAATATGAGAAAAACACGCACACATATATACACACACATACACACACATACATATGACTGGGTCACTATGCCGTATGGCAGAAATTGATATGACACTGTAAATCAACTATACTCTAATAAAAATAAAATAAAAAACTAAACATACAAACTCAGAGGCGATACATGCAGAGATTACAAAACTTAACTAGATAAACCTGAAGGAGACTAGATACCCTGACTTCAAAGAAGCTACCCCAAAGAAGCTGTTGTTGTACTGAAGACAAGATGCTCATCCACAGCCCATGCTGGGCAAACCTGCATCATCTGGAAGGACAGAGCATGGGTAGGGGTGGATTGATGATGTCTTTATCATCAAGTCTGAACAAAACAAGAAAACAAATACAATCATTCAGTTGGGCAAGCCAGTGGCTGTTCAAGCTGACTCTGCCATCTATTTTGGAGATTGGATGCAGCATTAGGATGTCACAGACCTGAATGATATGACCATTTTTCTGCTCTCCAGATGTTTGTTATTGAATAGACACTCTCTTTGTGTTAGATATAACATTACCTGACAAAGTAAAATGAAATGATGTTATCTTTGTAATAAACCTGTAATGGCCATGCTGGTTTCAGCAATGTTGATGGAGCAGTCCATTTCAGAGACCCAGAGAAATCATTAAAAATGCCACTAATGGGTCTCCCTTCTGGATGCCTTTGGGAGGGGATGGTGGTGGTGAGATGTGTCACTGGAGGCATGAATTACTATGTTTTCACTTTCTTTCATAAGTGAGTAGTGGTTCCTCACTTATGCTATGGGAATTTCCTAAGAGAATATGTCCTCTTTTCTTCTTCAAGACATTCTGAGATGCTCTAAGGAAGAATTTGCATACAGTAGTCAGTTGTTCTGCCAAAGAGGAGCAGCAGCAGCAATTTCAGTGGCTATTTTGACTTACCTGCACAACTGATATTTCTGGACGTGTTCCAGTGGGTCAATGACATCTATGCAGTCTCTGATAATCCAGAGGAGATACTCAAGGCTCACACTGGAGCAGACTGATTTGGTGGAACATGTGAAAGCTTGGAGCCCAGCAGGTCCATATTCAAATCAAGTGCTTCAGGACTTGTTGTGGCATCTCAAGGCCTCTTCAAGGAGATGAAGCTCAAAAAGGCTGTAGCTGATATAGGAATTACCAGATCCTTATCATCACTCCACCGTTCTCATTATAACCCCTCCTCCCCCACCTAGAACATCCTGGTTCCCTCCCTCTACTGGGAAAGGTATGTAGCCAACTCCTCACTCTATGTGGGGAATATATACCCCCAACAAAACAGCAAGTGTATTGTAAGACCCCTAGTTCCCCAACCAGGAAGTCAGCAGGTGTATTATAAGACCTCTCTTTTCTCCCTGGGCTGTAAAAACAGGCATGACCATGGGCTTGGGATTGTCTCTCCCTGATCATCAGGAAATTGTCCCGCTGTAACAGCAGCATTTCTATTCTCAATAAACTCTTCTCTTCAGACTCACTATGAGTCTGGAAATTCTTTTTCCAACCCACACACGGACCACAAAACTTATTACCTCTCTGGCCTGGAATGAGTTTTGGAACTGCTCTAAGCTCTAGATTTCTCAATTGGCATAGAAATAAAAATTGTATCCCAAACCCTTCAATTAAACCCATACATGGATTGGATATCTACTATGTACCAGAGTCAACTTTGGAGAGACAGATTTATTCTTATTTATTTATAAATATTTGGTGAAAATTTGTTATGTGCCCAAGCACTAAAATGAATGACAAAAAAAAAAAAAAAGGACTGCAGGAGAGTGTGATAAATACATGGAGAGAGGGATGATGTCAAGGTTTAATGAGAGCATATAGACAAGGCCAAAGGGTTGGTGATGTCAGGGAAGGCTCAAAAAAGGATGCTGCTGACTCACAGTCTGAATAAGGGAGAGGAGCATTCCAAATGGGAAGTTGACCAGGCTCCTCTAGTGAGGCGTGATGGAGAGAGACCCAGACCCCAATCCAGCAGCTTATGGATTACTGATCGTGCTGTTTCTCATTGCTGTGTTCTGCATCTTGATTTGTACTTTAATGGATTAGATGCTAAATATGATAATTAGAGATATTTAGGAAGCAGCATATAAAACCACAAATAAATCAGATATGAACAACCATTTTAAACACAGGCTTCCATCTGTCTCTCATAGCCAGGACTGACATTCTAACACTGACCTTAAAGGATAATGTCCAACTTAAAAAAATTATCATCAAAGCCTAAATTATGGGGCTGGGTGGCAAGAACACATTACACGATAAGAATTATTTAAGTCATTGAGATAATAAAACCTTCATTCTCATAACAGGATGAGATAATGAGATGTTAATCCTTCCAAGATTTAACAGATTTATTATTCTAATGAACTGTACCTGACAGCTTTGAACTGTATATAAAAACTTACTCATCTTTTGACAGACATCAAGATTTCTCTTCCTCTCCATCTAGGTGTATGATGGAAAAGTTCTGGATGAAATTGCTCACTGAAATTTGCCTCATGGCAGACTGTCTCATTGACGGTATCCTTCTCTGCCATCCTGATTTTATTGAATTAAACTGTGGAAATAAAACTCTCCAAAGAAGAAATTAGAGGCATAATGATGGAAGAGATTCTCTGGCATGTGGGTCCAATGATAAACAAGATTAAACACAAATGATGGAGGTTTTTTTCAGTCAGCTCAGCAGGACTCTGTCTTGTTCATTTAACAGCCTTGTTAATTTACAAAGATGTTCTGAATACCTATTCTGTGCCAGGCAAGTTAGTGTAACTATATCAATGTCAGAAAAAAATATACTTTATGAGATAAAATACCACTAAATATTAAAAAGGACATTTATATGTTTACAGCAATATGGAGTTCATGTCATGGCTCAATGGTAATGAACCCAACTAGTATCCATGAGGACATGGGTTTGATCCCTGGCCTTGCTTAGGGGGTTAAGGATCTGGTGTTCCTATGGCTGTGGTGCAGGCCTGAACTTTAGCTCTGATTCACCCTCTAGCCTGGGAACTTCTATATGCCATGGGTGTGGCCCTAAAAAGACCAAAAAAAAAAAAAAAAGAGAGAGAGAGAGAGAGAAAGAGAACGCTTCCAGCTTTGTGGGTCTGAGTACTAGGGCTACATCGCTGGCACCCTGAGGTGACTAAGTTAAGGGCGGGCATCACATCATGGCATCTGGGCAGAGGGTTGACCTGCTTCATGAGAGAAGTCTCTTCAACAGTGTGTGTTATTGAGTCAGGGAGCTGGAGGTACCTGTCTGATGTTCTCAGAAGAAGGAGGGGGAGATGAAATACTCCGTCTTCTATGCAAAGATTTAGAAGTTTAGTCAAAGGAGAGAACTGTCAAATCATACTACAGTGTGCATCCTGTGGTTCCATATAGCACAGCATCCTGACACTCTCCTAGAACTGATCCCACTGGAGCTTGATTGTCTTCTTTTGTATTTATCTTCCCACTGCATCAGGATGGCAGGGTAACAAGTCTAGTCCTTTCTAATCTCAATCTCCCAGCAGTACCTGACACATAAAAGACATCACTACTGAGTAAGTGAATAAATGAATGAACGAACTGATGAAAGGCATTTCAGAGGCTGTAGCATGGTGGGTTCAGAGGGCTTCATACCAATCACTAAGAGAGGAAAGAGAAGAACTGACATCTCAGAGGAATTGGGGGAGGCTTCACAAGAGAGGGCGGAGTCTAAGTTTTCATCTGATTACAGGTAGAGAGAAGACAAGCCCAGGCAGTGAGCAGGGCCTATCAGAAAGGACAGAGAAGTTAAGTGGATCAGTGGGTGGAGAGAATTGAGGTGTGTTTTAAAGTAGGATGTGCTACCAAGGGCTTTGGTTTTTTTTCCCTTTGGGAATGGTCCAGTCACCTTCTATCAACACACCAGTCCCCATATGCTCAGGTGGACATATGCTTATGGGCTTCATCCGGAGGGGAGTAGACCATGGCCACCTGTCCACAGCTGTGTCCTTAGCACGTGTCCCAGAATGGTGACAGGCTCAGAGAGGGCAAGCCATGATCCTGGGACCCCTAAATTCCCACATTAGGAAGACACTTGTGCAGGATGATGGGACTTTCTTCTGTAGTTTTCCCCAGGCCCTTCTTCCTTCTTTTATCATTCATTCTTTCCACAGTGTGCACTGAGTAACAACTAACAGGGATTAGGAAAACCCCCTGGAGAGCCCAGCACAAGATGGTGGAGTAGAAGAACCCTGAGCTCACTCCGTCTGGAGGACGCCAATATCACAACTACCTGCTGATCAACCATCAGTAAAAAAAGACTGGAACCTACAAAAAAGGTACTCTATAACCAAAGGAAAATCCCCCTGGTGGAAGTAAGACCTGAGCTGGGTATTGAACTGGCTTAGAACAAATTATGGGTTGCAATCCAATGGTGCATTTAAATTTAAGTAATGAGTTCATATTAGCATTTTTTAAGAAGCATAAACCATACAAGAATAAAAATATAATGCAATAAGGGAAATATAATTTCCTAAAGATTTTGCATGATAAACAGCTAGTATAAATGTTCTCCATGGAGTCATAACTCTTGGTTTGAGAAGTAGAGAGCATAGTCAATTAAAGTCAATTACAGTCCCTATGGAGAGGGAACTCTGACACTATGTCTTTTTAAAAAATTCTATTTCTTCTTTTTTAAAAATTAAAGTATAAAACACAATGTTTTGTCAAATTCTGCTGTACAGCGTAGGGACCCAGTCATGCATATATACATTCTTTTTCTCATACTATCTTCATCATGGTCTATTTCAAGAGATTGGATATAGTTCTGTACAGTAGGACCTCATTGCTTATCCATTATAGTATTACTTTTTAATTTTTTTATAATGATTTTTATTTTTTCCATTATAGCTGATTTATAGAGTTCTGTCAATTTTCTGCTGCACAGCAAGCTGACCCAGTGACACATACATGCATACAAAAATTTTTCTTATTGAAGTATAGTTGCTTTACCATGTTGAGTCAATTTCTGCTGCACAGCATAGGCATCCAGTCATACACATATATGTATTCTTTTTCTCACGCTGTCTTCCATCAAGTCCTATCCCAAGAGACTGGACATAGTTCCCTGTGCTGCACAGCAGGACCTCAACACTGCCTCTTCTGGACTTCAGCACCTTCATCTGCAAAGTAAGGTGCTGGGGAGATCTTTTTGTTTTCTCCCAGCTCCCAAAATTCTCCAATTTCTATTATTCTCATCTAGGAAGATGGCTGAAAAGCTCACAGTAGACAGAATACTAATGTTTACTATTCCACAGTATAATTTATCTAAAGTTTTCTGTCTCATGGGGTCAGAGAATTAAACTCATTATCCTTACTGCTAATATAATAAAATGTCTCTGAAGCCAGAGATTTCATTTCTCTGGTCATTATTGATCATTGAGTGATAATTACGTGGTCAAATAATGAATTATATTATCAGCTACATAAATAATGGATTACATAATTGGTTATTTAAAAGCTGTAATAAAGTGGAGGAAATTGACAATCTCCTAAACCGAGGAAGTATTCCTTAGAGCTAAGTAAACTTTTTTTTTTTTTAAATGAGCATTTATTTATTTATTTTTTTACAGTATGGCAAGTCCTTCCCGACCCCCATTTATTTATTTATTTTTTTTTGCATTATAGCTGGTTTACAGATTTCTATCAGATTTTCCAACCACACCATGTGGTGACCCGATTACATGTACATATATGGATTTGTCACATGTAATAAGATATAGTTCCCCGTGCATTACAGTTGGAGCTCCTTGCTATTCCATCATTAAAGCAGTAGTTATCCCCACTCCCTCCCAGCCCTCTCCCACCCCTCCCCCGCCCCCTTGGCAACCACAAGTCTGTTCCCCAAGTTCGTGATTTTCTTTTCTGTTGAGATGTTCATTTGTGTAGTGTTTTAGACTCCAGTTATAAG
>PVHT020000521.1:27491298-27552044 GCA_004024745.2 Catagonus wagneri
TCAAGTCGCTTCCTATGGCGGCCAGCCCCTCCTCCTCTCCTCTTCCCTAACAGTGGAGGCTTGCCTTCCCTGCGGGACCAGACTTCCTCGGTTCCCTCAGTCCTGGTTTCGCTCTCAACAAATCATAGAATATCGCTGTTCCTTGCGCTATTCCCGCAAACGCCGGGGCCACCGACCTCTGCCCACTCCCAGGGACTAATCTTAGGAACCTGTATCAGCTCCCAGGCACCGCCCGGCGCCTCAGGCTGTGGTGTCTGCGCTGGTATTCAGGTCTCTAATTCCGATTTTCCTGTCTCAATCCAGCTGCTGCGTTTTTCTCAGGCTTTGATGTCCCTCTAGTTCCGATGGTCGTTGATCTGCTGATCGTTGTTTAGGTTTCTTCCCAGGAAACTTTTCTTTTTCACAGCTCCCTCCCTGGAGTGCTGGTTACGGTCCTAATTGCTTTTCTCTCTCACCTTTTTTTTTTTTTCACTTGTTCTACCCAGTTATTTCAAGGGTTTCTTGCAGTTTTTGGAGGTTTAAATTGATCAGCATTCAGATGATGATTTGTCCAACTTGTTTTATATTTAGATGCGTTTTTTGCTGTATTTGTGGGAGAGGGTGAGCGTGACCTCTTACTCCTCCGCCATCTTGCCACTGACCCTGGCACCTCTCCAGTGGTCTCTCCTCCTATAGCACTGCCCTCTTCTCATCTGGATCTTGACAAGAACTCAGGTGGGAAAGGCTGGTCGATGGGGTCAGAACACTTAGCAAGAGCTAAGTAAACTTTTTTTTAACTGATAACACTTAGAGCCTGGCCAAAAGATAACTCCAGAAGTAGAAAATTGTCTGTCTTAGAGCTTTCTTAAGATGTGTATAAGTTGTAGTCCTTTTCTATACAATATATTTGATTTTTCCTAGATCTGTGTTTCTCTGTTTTTCCTGACAGCACATTTATCCGTGTACCTCTCATGCTGAACTTTTTAAATGACAGGCTTCATTTACAATTTGCTAGGAGGGGGTAGAAGGCAACTTCTGATTTTTGAAGGGAAGTGTTTTGGTGTAATGAAATGATTGAATTCAAGGCACTACTGAAAGAGTTTCCAATAACTTTCTGGACACTAGAGAGAAAGCCATGCATAGAAAACATGTGTTTTCACATGTTTCAATGTGTATGGTTAAAATGAAAGATTGAAAAAAAACAACCTAGGCTTGACATAGACTTAGAAGTTGAGGGTAGCATAAGGGAAAATTAAAGCCTTGCCTTACTGTTATCTATTGGGGTTTATCATCAAGGATCTGCTAATGGTTTTCAATACTTCTCTTTCTAAAATAGGTTGGGAGCACATCTACAGACCTGTGATTAGAATCAAGTTTTTAATTCAAACCTACAAATAACTGTAATTGTTCTAGACAGTGAAATATCACATAAAAGCAATACAAATAGTGTAGAAAATAAGAGCTTGCATTACATAGTTGTTATGAATATGAAAGAAATTAAGTCTAAAATTCCTAGTCCAGAGCCTGGTACACAGTGCCAGTAGATATGGCAAGTGGTTGCTATGTTATTTTAGACTGTTTTTTAGAGAATCAGGTCTTTGACCAAAACAAACAAACAAATAAACAAACATAGCTTCTCATAGATTCCTCTCTCTATTTTTCTTTTAACTTACTGGGAAATGTCAAACTTTAGAAAAGTGGCAAGGATAAGAATATATAAGGAATGCCCATATACTTTTACCAGATTCATCTATTATTTGCACATATTTGTTCTTTATGTTTTCTCTGTCTCTCTCTCTCTCTCTCTCTCTCTCTATATATATATATATACATACACACATACACTTTTCCCCTGAATCAATAGAGAGTAAGTTGCATTCATCATGACCCTTTAACCCTAAACACTTTATTAGTATTTCCTAAGAATATGGACATTCTGTACATAAATACAATGCATTTGTCAACATGAGCAACTTTAATACTTATGTAATGCTTTAACGTAATCTACCCTCTGTATTTCAATTGTGTCAGTTGACACAATGTTTTTTAGGGCATTTTCAACTCATGAATGAGTGCAAACGGTCCCTGAAGATTCTTTTTTACTCCCCCAACCATTTTACATTTACATGTCCCTTCTTCTCAATGACATCAACACATCTGCTAATTTGTTCACTTCAATAGAACAGCTAAAATCATTTCTGATGTTTTGCCCATACCTTACACAAAATAAATCAACTGAGAGAGTTTTTTTTAAGTGCAATCTTCACACATTGACATTTTTTTCTCTTCCCTTTCTTTTCCTTTCTTTTCTATAACGTGTTTCTTTTCTCCCTATCTACAGTTAAATCTCACTTGGCCACTGTTGTATAACCCGTCATTGCAAAGAGTTGATGGACTAACTTCATCTATTACATTACTAAAATTTCATCATCCCTGTTATTCTCTTGTTATAATCAGTAGAGCCAGCTAGAATTCTCATCTCCCAGCTGAGGAGAGGATTGTGTCTGCCTGGCTTGCTCTCTTTGTTAGAAAAATGAAGTAATCTAACATTTAAGAAATCACTATTGAACAATTTCTCCATTTGGTTGTTGTACGCAGTCACTGTTGTGATGAATTATTTGAGCTACGTTCCACCTTATTTTGGGAGAAGGACCCTTCTGACTGGTCCTTGATGCTCTACTGCTGAGACTGTCTGATATACTTGCAGCAACAGAGATAAAAACAAGTGCCATTCTGTAGTGGGTTAAAAATCCATTGCAGTGGGATGGAGGTGCAGGTTACATCCCTGGCCAGGCGCGGTAGGTTAAAGGGTCCAACATTGCTGCAGCTGCAGGTCATAGCTCTGGCTCAGACTCAGTCCCTGGACCAGGGAACTTCCATGCTTACTTTCACCGAAAACCTGAAGTCAGGTTGTATGTAAGACTTTGTTGATTTTTATAGGAGGTGATGCCAATTCTGTATTAATTAACTTTAATAATAGATCAAGTGATTCTCTTTGATCTCCTGGCTAGAAGATCATACCCTAGGAAGAATGACAAAAATACTATTTCCTTTCTTATAGCATTGGCTAGAATTAAGGCACAGTATTGAATTACATGATTGATAGTGGTTGCTTTTACTTTTATATCAAGTATAAAGTTGACTAAGTTTTTGAGAGATAAAAATGTCAAGTTAAGGACGCTTTCATTTAAACCTAGATAGCTGTCTTTTTTGAAAAACTGTGAATGAAAGTTAAACTTTATCAAATGTTTTCTTCAGAATCTATTGAAAAGATAACATGGTTTTCATTCTTTGCTCCATCTCAAATTTAATGCAATTTCATGTAGCATCAGCCTGAGAAATCCTTTGATGTAGCAGCGTGATTGCATTCCTGAGATTAAAGCCTTTGGTCATGAGGTGTTTTTTGTTTTGTTTTGTTTTGTTTTGTTTTTTGCCTTTTTAGGCCCACACCCGTGGAATATGGAGGTTCCTAGGCTAGGGGTCCAAGCAGACTTGTATCTGCCAGCCTACGCCACAGCCATAGTGATGCGGGATCCCAGCTGTGTCTGTGACCTACACCACAGCTCAGGCAACCCCAGATCCTTAACCCACTGAGCGGGGTCAGGGATTGAACCAGTATCCTAAGTATACTAGTCGCATTCGTTAATCACTGAGCCATGATGGGAACTCCCATGAGGTGAGTTCGATAGTTTTTTTTTTTTCTTTTACTCTGTTTTACTCAATCTGCTAATTGTTTATAATTGTTCATTTGCTTTTTTTAACAGGTTATCATTACATTATATTTTATGGATAAAATGAATTGAACTCTTCCTATGTTCTAAAAAAAATCATAGAATCATCTCAGAATTTTGACAGAACTCCTCAAAAAATCAACCTGCTCTTATTAGCTTATCAATTACAACTTTGAATATTGAAATATTATGTTTTCTACATTGTATTGAATCACTTTTGATACGTTAAAATCTTCTGGAAATTTTCTATTCCTTCCAGGTTTCCAGATATTATTATTGAAAGGCCATGCCTGCCATCCTTCTGTCACTTTCACATTTTCCTCTTTATCTACACGTGAAAACAACTTCCTAATAGTGTTTATTGTAATATCTATTTTTACTTCATTGTTCCTTTAATTTTTATGTATTTCAATAGGTTCCTAAATTATCTTTTACTTTATTAATCAATCATATTTGAAGACTTCATTTTTATTAAGTTCTGATGTAATCTTTATCAATCCTTTCCTATGCTGTTAATGAGTACATTTTTCTAGGTTTTAGAAAAGAAGATGGGCTACTTATATTTAATTTTTCTTGTTTTCCAGTGTAGACCTTCTATATATTTTCTCTCATTACTGGTTTGATTAGATCCCTCAGTTTGTATTTAACCTGTCATTAATGTTTCTGTTGAAATTACAATCTTAACTTTGATGACTTTTTAAACAAAATTATTAATTACTTGAGTGTGTTTTAATACCCAGGCACGTGGATTTTCTTTTGGATTGCCTTTTGTTGTTGTAGTTATCATCTATTTTGATTGCATTTGTATTCATACAATATGGCCTCTTTGAGTTTTACTTTTTAGAATTTGGGGAGATTTCCTTTGGTTTAACACTTGATTGGTGTTTCAATGTTCCATGTATGTTTGAAGAGAACCTGTTGATCTTATAGTGAGACATTCCTATGTATAGATAGATACTTTTTAATCTTTTAAAAAACTAATTTACTTCTGAGAAACTTATATGTAAACCTACTTCCATGATTTTAGATGTCAATTACTCTTATATTTCCAACAGATTTTGCCTCACATATTTCTAATCTATGTGGCCAGGTACATAAATAAATATGATTCTCAGAGTTCCCATTGTGGCTCAGTGAGTTAAGAACCCAAAATAGCATCTGTGAGGATGTGGGTTTGATCCTTGAACTCACTCAGTGGGTTAAGGATCCAGCATTATTGCAAGCTCTGGTGTAGGGTGCAGATGTGGTTTGGATCCTGAATTGCTGTGGCTGTGGTGTAGGCTGGCAGCTGCAGCTCTGATTTGACCCCAAACCCAGAAATTTCCATATGCCATTGGTGCAGTCCTAAAAAGAAAAAAATTATTATTCCATGTTTTCTTTGTGAACTGGACTATTTCCTTTACCAACATGAAATGTCTTCCTGTCTCTCTTAGTGTTTTCCAAATTGAGTTCTGGTAACTTTTATTGTTAACATTATAGCACTCCATTTTATTTCTTTTATTAGCCCTCGCATTGCATATATTTTCCATATTTTTTCAATATTCTTGTGATTGTTTTTGTTACAGATACATCTCTTTAAACCAAAATATACTTGCTGCTTTTATTTATTTGATTTGAGTACTTTTTAAAACAATTTTAATTAAAAATTAATTTTTCTCTCTATTGTAGTAAAATATATATAACATAAATTAGCAATTTAAGCCATTTTAACTGTACAAGTCTGTGAAATAAATTACATTTATAATGTTGTGCAATCGTCACTACTATCAATTTCTAAGACATATTCATCACCCTTAATAGAAACTGTACCCATTAAGTAATAGCTCCCTCTTCTTCTACCCCCTACCCAGTAACCTCTAACACACTTTCTGCCTCTATGAATTTGCCTATTCCAGATATTTCATGTGAGTGTCCTTTTGTGTCTGACTTATTTCCCTTAGCACAGTGTTTTCAAGGTTCATCTATGTTGTGGCCTGTGTTTCTTTCTTTGTAGCTGAAGAATAGTCCAGACTTTGGAGAGCTTTGGCCTTTTAGAATCTTTTTTGGTCTGTTTAAAATTATTCTTATTATTTTTAGAATTAAGTCTTGTCACTGAGGGATGGTATGAACTGTGAGGTGGTCCTACAGTCCTGGACCAGAACATGATGCCAGAAAGACTCAGAAAATTGCCCCTGGGCAGATGCTCAGGCAACTCAATGTGCCAGAGTACAGTGGGACTGAGGCTTCTTGACCGTTGGCCATTTAATGAACTTGCATCACGTGACTCAGTAACCTGGGCCTGGGGGCATCTTTTGTATTATGTTATTTAAGGTAAAGCTGTGAACATAATATTCTGTAGGCTTTCTATCATGTGGAGTGTCATTTAAATGCTGTGGACTCAGCTTTGTAACAGCTCTCTGACAGAGTATAGCAGGCCCACCTCTCAGAGCCTTAAATAGTAAAAATAGAGAAGGAATTGGCTGTCATTGCTGTCTGTCATTTCAGGTATAGGTGGGGAGGAGGTAACTAAGTTGAACACATGGAGCTTAAGTGTGGGTTCATTTCCTTTTGTTTGCTTTGTCAGCTGGAGACTGAGACATTATCACGAGTAAAGCATGACTTTTATCTCATGGTATATCTTGAATAGAGAAATGAAGGGATTTTGTCAACAAACCCATCTAACTGATGGGTCTATCTCAAAGTTCAGAACCTTAAAAAAACAGTAATTTATTCATTATCTTTGGACATGGTGAAAGAAGGAATCTTCCTTGATTATTAGTCGAAAATCCTCCTTAAAGGACATTCTATTTATATTATAATTCCATGACTTTTCTCCAGCTGTTTCCTCTACCTGGCAACATATACACCTTCTTTTAGCAAATAAACTTCTCTTCACCCTTTAAAACCAGATGAGTTGAGAGCCTCTCGGCAGGGGCTCAGCACGTGTATGAAGGTGACATCTTCGTGCATCTTCCTTTCTGCTGGTCCCTGAGCCCTTGGAGAACCTGTCCTCTTGATCTATCTGTTCTCTCTTCTTGTTCCTTGTACACACACACACACACACACACAAAACGGATCTCTCTTTCTACATATGTTGAATGGAATTGAAATGAAAGCATCATTAACTGATAACAGAAATAACAGAGACGCAGAAATAAAAGAAGCTTAGGAGTTCCTGTTGTGGCACAGCAGGTTAAGGAACCAGCTTGTCTCTGTGGTGTTGCGGGCTTGATTTCCGCCTGCCATAGTGGGTTGAAGATCTGGTGTTGCTGCAGCTGTTGCACAGGTCGCAGCTCTGGCTTGGATTCAGTTCCTGCCTCAGGAACTTCCATACGCCATGGGTGCAGCTGAAATAAAAGAAGAAGAAGGAGGAGGAGGAGGAAGAAGAGGAGGAAGAAGCAGCTTAAAAGTTTTGGGATCAGAGATAACTGGGTTAAATGATACTTTGGCCATTTATGGCTCATATGACTTTGGAAAAGTTAGTATCTGAGTCTTGACTTGTTGTTTGACAAAAGGAGAATCATAAGTGTTCTGTTGGATGAGACAGCACTGGCATGGTCACTGTCACAGAGCAGGACCTATAGTTAGGACCACTCTCCTTCCCCCTCCTTTCAAAACAGGGCTGCTTTTAGGTTATTTTCTTTCTTTTTTTTTTTTTTTTTTGCCTTTATGTAGAGCCGCACCTGTGGCATATGGAGGTTCCCAGGCCAGGGGTCCAACAGGAGCTGCAGCTGCCGGCCTTCGCCACAGCCACAGCAACGCGGGATCCGAGCCGTACCTGCAACCCACACCACAGCCCATGGCAACGCCGGATCCCCAACCCACTGAGCAAGGCCAGGGATCGAACCCGCAACCTCATGGCTACCAGTCGGATTCGTCAACCACCGAGCCACTGCAGGAACCCTCGTTATTTTCATTTTAAGAGAGGCCCATTGACAATAGACCCTTGCATCGTCAGCAAAGGATCAAATTACAAGTGATTCCTAACTCCTTGGTTATTTCCTATTTCCCTGTGTAGGAAAGAATATCGTAGTGAAGATTGGAATCAGACTTCAGCCACCATAAACTCCAGACCCACTTGGGAGATCGTGAGTAATGCAGAATCCCAAAGGCATTGAATTAGAAATGTGCATTTTAGGAAGAGTTTCAGAAGATTCAAGTGCCCATTCGTGGTCGAGCAGAGCTGAGCCAGAGCACATGCTAACCTCTGATCTGAGCAATGATAGGAAGTGTGTGCTAGCTTTTGTGCTGTTCGTAAGGGACTTGTGGGCTAAATATGGGTCAGTTGAATAGAACCTCCTTGTGATGAAATGAAGGATGGGCTTTAGTGGCTATGATCACCTCTATCTTCCTGCTGCATTTTGTTTCACGGGTGTGCAAGCCAAGAGACACTGGAAACTGTGTGACAGTTACTGTCCCCAGAGAAACCAGCTCTCACTCCATCTAATGGAAATACTGCTTTGATTTCATTTCTCTGTTAATGATTCTTTCCCGTGGCCTTTGTCAGCAGACTATAAAATCTTTTCGTGCCTCCCTGGGGATTTAGGGGACTGAAACAAAACTTTTCTCTTTTGTTGTTTTATTAAAAAAAAAACTCTAAAAGCAGGCTTTAATATAATAAATATTGATTGGAAGTGTTCTATGTCTTATAGAAAACATATTATTACCTTTTGGAAGGACAGCTTTCACTGACATTTCAAGTTGAGGATCTTGGCCTGGCTGACTTTCTTTGAAGCATCAATACATTTTTTTGGGATTTGAAGGTCTTCTTGTGTCGATTTGATGCATATACTCTGAAGATGACCCTTCAGAAACAACTCCAGAGTTTTACCAGTGGCAGATGAATGTAAATGTGCACATTCATCTTGGGTGGGTACTTTCTGTCCTAGTTTGTGCAATAACCCAGCAGATCCCACTCCTGAGAGGTGGATGGAAGCCTTGGAAGCATTTTTCAGTAGGAAAGATGGCTTTCCTATTTTCCAGCTTATCTTTTATTTGTCAGTTCAGCAAACATTTCAGACACACCTACAATATAACATGTTCTTGGAGTAAAGAGAAATGATAGGCCTATAGAGTTTCTGCCTTTAAGAGGTCAAGAATTAAGCAGGCAGACAAGCAGTGTTCAATTAATGGTGAATAAAGTATGATGTAATTGATCGACTCTAAATTAAATAAGCTCAAGGTACATACAGAATATCCTTTTTGTCCCAGTGAGAACAAAGGGAATGTTTGGGTGACCAGAACAGGAAACTAAATTTTGGCTGCACATGATTTAGAAGAGACTTCCAAATGGAACTTGGTGGCAAAATGACATTCTACTGGAGGGAAAAGCATCTGTTTAGGCCTGGAGATATGAAACAGTCTTGGCTATTTGGGGAACTAAAGGTATCTGAGTCGGTTTATAGCATATAGCGATGGCTTTTACTACTAGTTACAATCAAACTTTTTTTTTTGATTGTTACCAGTAGTAAAATACGTTTCATTTTCAATTAATTAATTAATTTTTTCTTTTTATGGCTGCATATGTGGCATATGGAAGTTCCCTGGCTAGGAGCTGAATAGGAGCTGCAGCTGTAAGCCTATGCCATAGTCACAGCAACACCAGATCCTTAACCCACTGAGCAAGACCCGGGATTGAACCTACATCCTCACAGAGACAATGCCATGTCCTTAACCCAGTAAGCCACAACAGGAACTCCTAAAAGTATATTTTACATTGTGATGCAGTATCCAACATGGACATATACACATTCAACAGACACAAAAGGAAAAGATTTATAAAATAATATTAGTATTTTATAAATAATATTTAATAATAATTTAAATAATATTTACTCTTGCTGCATACAATATACTTTGAAATTTTCTTTCCTCATCTCTTCAGTTCTATTTTATTTAAAAATACTGGGAGTTCCCACCGTGGAAAGGCAGGTTAAGGATCCAGTGTTATTTCTGTGGATGTGCAGGTTCAATCTCCAGTCTGTTGCAGTGGGTTGATGATCCAACATTGTCACAGCCACAGTTTGGATTCAGTCACTGGCCTGGAAACTTCCATATGCCATGGGTGCAGTCAAAAAAATAATGCTATCTATGATTTGTTAAATTAATTAATAGGTCATTACCTACAGTCTGGAAAACAATGGTGTGGTCTGTGAGTACTCAGGTGAAGGTAACCAGACTAGACAGCCATCAAAAATCAGATCAGGAGTTCCCATTTTGGCACAGCGGAAATGAATCTGACTAGTAACCATGAGGTTGCAGGTTTGATCCCTTGTCTCGCTCAGTGGATTAAGGATCTGGCGTTGCCATGAGATGTGGTGTAGGTCACAGACGTGGCTTGGATCTGGCATTACTGTGGCTCTGGTGTAGGCTGGCAGCAACAGCTCCGATTGGACGCCTAGCCTGGGACCCTCCATGTGCCATGGGTGTGACTCTAAAAAGACAAAAGACACACACACACACACACAATCAGATCACACTAGAGGAAAACAGGCGGAACACTCTTTGACATAAATCACAGCAATACTTTTTTTGGATCTGTCTCCTAGAGAAAAGGAAGCAAAAATAAAAATAAACAAATGGGACTTAATTAAACTTAAAAGTTTTGCCCAGCAAAGGAAACTCTAAACAAAATGAAAAGATAACCTACAGAATGGGAGAAAATATTTGCAAAGAATACAACCAACAAAGGATTAAATTCCAAAATATACAAAGAGCTCAGGCAGTTCAATACCAAAAAAACTCAAATAACCCAATCAAGACATGGGCAGAAGACCTAAGTAGCCATTTCTCTAAAGAAGGCATACAGATGGCCAAAAGGCATATGAAAAAGATGATCAGTGCAGATCAAAACTAGAATGAGGTATCACCTCACACCTGTCAGAATGGCCATAATAAATAAGTCTACAATAAATGTTGAGAAGGATGTGTAGAAAACGGAACCCTCCTACACTGTGGGTGGAAACTGGTGCAGCCACTGTGGAAAAGCGTATGAAGTTTCCTTAAGAAACTGAAAATAGAACCTGGGCATATATCTTTAGAAAACCCTAATTCAAAAAGATAATGCACCCCTATGTTCGTAGCAGCACTATTTATAATAGCCAAGACATGGAAGCTACCTAAATGTCCACTGACAGATGAATCGATAAAGAAGGTGGTATATTATTCAGCCACGAAAAAGAATGAAATAATGACATTTGCAGAAACATGGGTGGACCTAGAGAATATTTTACTAAGTATAGTGAGACAGAAGATACATATGATATCACTTACATGTGGAATCTAAAAAAATGGTACAAATGAACTGATTTACCAAAAAGAAATAGACCCACATATGTAAAAACAAACTTATGGTTACCAAAGGGGAAGAAGGAGAAGGGATTAACTGGGAATTTGTGATTAGCATGTATACATTGCTACGTATAAATAGATAAACAGGAGTTCCCATCGTGGCTCAGTGGTTAACGAATCTGACTAGGAACCATGAGGTTGCAGGTTTGATCCCTGGCCTCTCTCAGTGGCTTAAGGATCTGGCATTGCTGTGAGCTGTGGTGTAGGTTGCAGATGCAGCTTGGATCCTGCATTGCTATGGCTGTGGCATAGGCCTGCAGCTACAGTTCCAATTAGGCCCCTGGCCTGGGAACCTCAATATGCCACGGATGTGGTCCTAGAAAAGACAAAAAAACGAAACAAGACAAAACAAAAAGCCAACAAGTACCTACTCTACAGCACAGGGAACTATATTCAGTATCATGTAATAACCTATAGTGGAAAAGAATCTGAAAATAACCTATAATGGAAACTTTTTTATGTATATGTATAACTGAGTCCCTTTGCTGTGCACCTGAAACACTGTAAATCAACCAAACTTCATTAAAAAAAAATCAGACCACCATGAGAGGAAGGAGGGGGGTTTTTGTTTGAGTGTAAGGGTCACTGAAAGAGGAAAATGGGTGAAGTGTCTCCATAATTTAATTTTCTTTGCACTTTCTCTGAGCATCTCAATCCTTCCTGTCAATAAAATTTGATTGATTTGTGTTCCATTATCTGATGCCCACTAGCTTATTTTACAACCCAACTAGTCTAAGATGTTTGTGGGACTATATTTAATGAGATTCCATCAACATGATAGTTTACAGTGTTCCCAGTATTGTTATTCTTATAACAATGCTCCCAACAATGAAGTTGGGATATCATTTTTACTTTATATTTTACACTTTAAGAATGGAGGCTCAGCAAAATTAACTAACTCTCATTAGCCCACTCAACTATTTAAAGTAGCTCTTAGGATTTCCTGCCCAGAGATCCCCTTTCTCCTATGCCTCACTCACCCCTGTTGGCTTAATGTTGTTACATTCTCACATAATGTGTTTGAAGTTTTGCAGGGAATTTCTGGAAATAATACTAATTATGGGTGACAAATATGATAAAGATGCTTCAGATTTATGACTGCTTGGAAAGGGAGGCACTTTTGAGCTGGAGGATCCTTCCAACCAACTTAGCAGCTCTAACTCATCAGCTGCTATATGCTTGGCTAATTATAGAAGAGTGCATCCTTGACCCAATGCATCTGTATACACTTACATGTTTATGTGTTTACAGAAGTGTTCCACTTGGTTTCAGTGTGATTTTCCACAGAAAGAACTCCAGCTCCCTCTACTTCAATAGGCTCTATTGAGTTTCAATGGCAAAAGCCCAGATGGGCTTCATCCTTGATACTGAATCGAGATCTTAGTAAGCCTATCCAGCCAGGGGAGAAGCTATCCCTTTGAGTAGACTTTAAACCCTCAGGTGAGAAGGTAGTTCATGACTTCGCCACATTTCTCAAAGAAACCTTCCTTGGTTCACTCATACATTCATTCATTTGCTCATTCAGCAAATACTTGCCCATCAACCAACCAATGATAAGGTTTGACAAGAGCAAGTATCCTAGTACCCCAAGGGAATTCTCTAAGGGGGTGACAGCTCCAGTCACACAGATGAGCCAGTGTGCAACCACATAGTTCTTACTTTATTATGCACCTTGGCTTTACCAAAATTAGGGGGAGGTACAATGTGTCTGCGGTTCCCAGGGGCTTCTGGGAAAGCAGACTCAGTTCAGCTCCTCATCCTTTGTGTTGGAACAATCCTGTCTCCCCAGCCTCCCTCCTCCAAAACTTTCCACTAAAGGGAAGCCTATGCTCTCTATTGATTTGACCGGGTTGCTATTTACTTTATTTACATGTAGATTTTTGTATTTTGAAATCTTTATCATCACTAGGGAGCCTATTGCCAAGGTAACTAAAAGTGATACATGAACAGCTTAACTTTCACCACAAATTTAACTCTCCTCAGTCAAATGCCGATAACATTCTTGACTCTTCTCTCTTTTGTGTTTAAAATTGTAAACCATTCTACAGGCCTTCTGGCTTTTTCTCCTTGTTTTGTCTGTCTTTCCAAAAGTTCTTACTATTTTTTCTTTAATGTATTTGAAAAGTTAAAAAAAATTTCAAAGTAATAGGTGTATGTCCTTTAATAGTCAATTAGAAGGAAATTTATGACAAATAGACATTTTCCTCCCGAATCAATTCCTACCATTATTATCCTTATTCCTACTCCCACCACAGACAGACATTTTCAATAGTTTTTAGCTGATTATTTAGAATTTTCTTTATATTTCTCAATACCATTAAATTTTTTAAATGTTGCATCTTGATTTTTCAGTTTTAGTTATGATCTATTAAATTTCTATTGAGGATTTAGTTGCAGTTTTCTCTTATGATTCCCATTTTTCTCCCTGATCTTCCTGATGGCATTTAGCTCAAGTTATCCTCTTAGCCACTATGCCTGGAGTTTAGTAAACACATAGATGATGACTCCAGAAAGGTACGCATATAGGACCTTGTGGGTTCTATTGAGGAACTTGGGTTTTATTCTCAAAGTGATGGGAAGTCACTGGAGAAATGGAACCAGGAGAGTCACATGATGTGCCTTATTGAAAAACCACTTGGACAACAATGGAAAGTGGATAGCAAAAGACAAGAGAAATCAGAGATCAGTGAGGAAACGTACAACAGTCCTAGGAGACATAATGGTGGCTTTAGCCCATGTGGTTGCCACATGGAGATGGAGAGAAATGGTTGGATAAGAGACATGTTTTCAAGGGAGAACCAATAGTGCATAGTGATTGATTGTATATTAGGAGTTAGGGAAAGAAGGAGAGAGGAATCAGGGATGGTTTGGGCTTGAGGGACTAGGTGGGTAGCAGATCACTTGTTGAGACTGGGGTGAACTTGCATTTATTACTATACAGGTGAAGGGTGGAATCAAGGATTTTGTTTTCACTGAGATAAACTTGAGATTACTATTGATGTCCAAGAGGAGGTGTCAAGTAGATAGTTGCCTAGATTAGTAAGGAATTCCGTGGAGAGAGGCACATGGACCTAGATAAGTGGGAGTGCCATTGGTATGTCAGTGGTATTTAAAGCTGTGAATACCATTTAAATTGGTAACTAAAGCTCCCTGAGATCAGAGGGAGAGGATACAGGTAGAGAAGAATAGCAAGTCTAGTTCTTAGAAAAATAGGCCCCCAAATTAAGAGATCTAGCTGAGGAAGGGAAGTCAGAAACTAATACTAAAAGCTGGTGGGTGATGTCATTGAAGGAAGTCTGGGTGGTGACATTCAAATACAGCAGAAATGAGTCTTTTTAACAGAAAGAAGTTTCCCATTGTGTCAAATGCTGATGAGATGCCATGTGGCAGGGAAGGAGTCATTGCATTTGATGAGGAAAATTTTTATGGTGTCAGAAAGAGTGATTTTTGTAGAGTAGTGGCTTTGAAAGCAGGAATGGAAGGGCTCTAAGGATGGGCATGAGGATGTGGAGATTGGGTACTATATCCAAGGCAGTGAGAATACCTATTTATCTATCCCAAGTGCAAAGGAACATTATTAAAATGTTTTCCAAAAGAGAGTTTTGTGGTCTTGAAATACCTTGTGGATAGTACATGAAGCAGAGACAGGAGGTGGCTAGAGAGAAATTGAGGCTTTTGCAGTGGTCCAGGTGAGAAATGATGGCAGCTTATTCTAAGCATTTGGGTCTGTGAAGGAATTATGTCACAGAAACCCTTCACAGAACAAAGGAGCAAGTTCAACAAGAGCAGTGAATGTGTTTTATCTTTGGAAATGACCATGTTTTTGCATTTGATGACATCTTATGTTAATTTATTCTGTTGACTAATTGTTCTTTGGAGAAATTGAACTCATTCACCATTAGGTTTGACATGTTAAATTAATCAGATCTCCTAAAAGGCTTCCACATTTTGAAAGCATCAGACAGTTCAAAACTACATCCACATTTATCAATGCTGTTTTTGACATGATATGCAAAGAAAAATAGCCTCATTGATTCCTCTCTATACATCAGCATAGGGGGCATTTCCTGGGTTACAAATTATCTCCTTTATTCAAGATGAACTGCCTGCCTTAAACTCAACTCTATTATTAATCCATTATTTATTAACAGAAGCCTTAAAGTGCAGTGTTTCAAACTTTGCAACATGCCAGAGATCGCATCCCAATTCCTTTAATTTTCCATCACTTCATTTCTGATTTTGATACTGCTTTTAAGAAAGATTTTCTCTTTTCTATAATGAAATACCATGTCTCTAACACATTTCCTATTACACTGCCATTTTCCTTTAATGGAACTTAACTTGAAGTATCCATTTTTCACTTGGAGCAAAATGAAATTCTTTTCCAGAGCTGCTGCAGTAACAATCCCTGTTGTGTTGGTTCTAGCTCTTCAAAATGTAAGTGATGTATACTTAATGGGTCTTCTTCTCACATCTCACGCATCCTTTTACATTTCTGACTGATTCTAATATCCTCTCCTCAGTTCTAATCTTTATGCCTTTCTACTAAGTTCTTCTCTTACATTTTAATGACTCACTTAGAAATAGTTGATCATTGTCTGTACTCAAAGGTGTGGTTCTTGTCTGAAGCTTTGTGATTACCCACAAGTAACTTTTGCAAAACTTTTAGATAAACTAAATTTTAAGGTGACCAGGACATTTTCAGTCTTAAACAAAAATCAAACTACATTTCTGTGCAATTGTGAAGTCTTGACTTGAACGAATGCTCCGCTGGTCTCAAGAATGTTGAAAAGGTTTTCCACTCAGAGCAGGATTTCATTTGGGCTCTGGTTCTCTGTATCTGTCTATTCCTTTGTACTTTTGAAAAGTCTCTTGGTCTGCCCTTCTCTGCTGTGTCTCACATGTATCTTGTCACTGTTTCCTTGGCTCCTTTTCACAGTTGTACCTTTTTATCTACCAACCATTTTCATCCAGAGACTATATTTAACCGTCTTACCAACTCTCTTCCTTTTCACCATAGCTCTAAGAGTCTATAGTTTATTGTTTTACACACTTGCACATTGATCATGTTTTAAATAGACTAGATTAGCAGGCATCATTCATTCATTCACTCATTCATTGGACTTCCTGTGTGGCTCACAACATTCACTGATTCATTTCTTGGCTCAGTTAGGCAACAATGTCCTCACTAGACAGCTGATCCCATATTATACGGTAGGAATGTAGACATCCTGCGTGATGAGGAATGATACAGACTCTTCATCCTTTAGGAACATCCAGGAAGGCAGGGCATGTTTAAGCCTGGATTCAAAAGCAAGGCTTTCAGAGGACTTGCTGAGATGGACTCTGCATATTTAAAAGGACCAGAGTCAAGAAGATGTTAAGGGTTTTCTTTGGGTATCTGAAAGAGATTTTTTTGCATTCTTAAGTGCCTAGTAGGAGCCTGGCATTAGGGACAGCTATTACAATAATTAATCTCCAAAACAATTATGAGAAGAAAAACACTATTATCCATGTTTCATGGATAAGAAGATCAGAACTCAGGAAATTTAGAGCTTGTCCAATATCACATGGGCAATTATAAATTTGCATTTTTTTAACCTTTGTTAAAGTAAAATACAAAATGGAGATGAAATCTGAAAATAACCTGAACAGGTAAAGTTACTGAAGCCATAAAAACAAACTAAATCTAGCTTACTTCATGAGCAAAAGTGAAACGTAAGTTATTTTTTATAAATGCCTCTGGTAATCATAAAAGAAAGTTAAATTATCTTCCTAAAATGGTATGAGATAAAATTTTTTTTAAAAAATCCTCTTCTGTTGGGGACACATTGTAATAACTAATCATTTTCAAGGTTAAGAAACTTTCTAATTTTTTTGGTAAAGATTTTTTAGAATTAAAGTGTCAGTCACCTCATAAACATTGGTTCATCACAAATTCCATGTGTACAGAACTGTATCTCTATTTCTGTATACCTACATTACATTTACCACCAAAATTTGAGTTTCCTTCTGTAATCAGGTGACTGATCCCTTTTATCTATATCACCCTGTCCCTCCCTCTCTTCTAACCACCACTCTGTTCTCTGTATCTACCTGTTTGTTTTTGGTTGGCTAGGCTTGTTCATTTATTAATTTGCTTTTTATATTCCCCATATGAATAAAGTCCTATGGTATTTGTCTTTTTCTATCTGCCTTATTTCACTTAGAATAATACCCTCAAGGTCTAACCATAGTGTTGCAGTTGGCAAGACTTCATCTTTTATGACTGAGTAGTATTCCATGGTACATATATATGCCATATTTTCTGTATACTTTCATCCACTGATGGGCACTTAGGCTGTTTCTGTATCTTGGCTATTTTAAATAATGCCATGATAAACCTAGGGGTACATCTATCTTATCAAAATTAAGTGTTTTTATATTCTTGGATAAATACCCAGAAGTGGGATAGCTAGATCATGTGGTAATTTTATTCTTAATTTTTTTGAGGAATCTCCATCCTGTCTTCCATTAGTGGTTTCAAGTCTTGTATTCAATTCTCTAATCCATTTTGAGTTAATTCCTGTGTGCAGTGTGAGATAGTGGTCTATTTTCTTTCTTTTTGCTTTTCCTTTTTTTTTTTCAGGAAGCTGTCCAGTTTTTCCATCATTTTTTGGAGAGATTATCCTTTCTCCATTGTGTATTGTAAAGTCCTTTGTATTAAATCAATTGTCATTACATGCATGGGTTTATTTCTGGGCTCTCTCTTCTGTAACATCGATCCATGTATCTGTTTTTCTGCCAATACCATGCTGTTTTGATTGCTATGGCTTTGTAATATAGCTTGAAATCAGGCAGTATAACACCTTCAGATTTGTTATTCTTCTCAGGATTGCTTTGGCTCTTTGAAATCTTTTTCATTCCATATAAATTTTAGAATTTTTGTTCCACTTCTGTGAAAAATGACCTTGGGACTTTAATAGGGATGGCATCAAATATTTATTGTTTTAGGTGAACATGTTAACAATGTTAAGTCTTCCAATCCATGAGCATGGACTATCTTTCCATTTATTTGCTTCTTCAATTTCTTTCCACAGTGTCTTATAGTTTTCTGTGTACAAGTCTTTTACTTGCTTGGTTAAATTTATTCCTAGGTATTTTATTATTTTTTGCAACTGTAAGTGAAATTGTTTTCTTAATTTTCCCCATTTTAACTTTATAAGCCATCCTGTAATATTCTGCCCCTAAGCCTCTTGTTTCAACTTTAAATCTCCTAATTCATGAACTATTCTTATATGCACGATAAACTCTTACTAAATTTCATTGATCTGGTGGTTTTAATTTTGCTATTTCTTAATTTTTGACATCTTTATTAGTAATATTTTCAAGTATGCACAAATAACACCTAGCATCAATTATCCATATCAAATACCAGTATCATCAGTTATTACTATCTTGCCATTCTTCTTTCATCCATCACATCATCATCATCTCCCATACCTTTTTTTTTTTTTTTTTGGTAGAGGAGTATTTTAAGGAAATCCAAGATGTTATATTATATCACCTATATACATTTTACTTTGGGTAGTGATACAAAATTATAAATGTACAAGCACTATTACCACAACAAATACAATTAACAATATTCCTTAATAATTGCTTCATATCATCTGATACTCACCTCATGCTCACTTTCTTCTGATTGTCTCAAAATATTTTTCTGGAGTCGCCATTTTTTTTTAACAATTATGATCACAAATACATCCAAATACTGCATTTCATTAATAGGCTTTTCAAGGCTATTTTTATCTTTAATAATTTCCTCTTCCTCCCCCTTTTTATCTTGCCAATTTCTTGCTGAAGACATTTAGTTATTTCCTTTGTAAAATTTCCCACATTCAGGATTGGGCTCATTCTTTTCCTTGGTTTTGTTTAACGTGTTCCTATATCCACCATAGTTTTGGTAAATGAGCAGGACAGTCTAGCAGCCTCATTAGATTCCAATTAATGTACTTTCTTTTGGCAAAACTTTTGGTACTGTGTCTATCCTATTGCATCGCTTCAGGAAACACATGATTTCTGGTGTCCCCCTTTCTGTCAACATTGCCGTTGATAAGTAGGTTCAGGTGTTGATGATCTGAGCTATACTTTGCAACATCCCTGGCCCCTGCCAAACTTTTCACTGTCCAGGTCGATTATTTCATTAGATGTTATAAAATGGTGATTTTTATAATTCTCTCCTTCCTGACACATTCATTAGTTAGTTACCATCTAGAATGAAAAATTGTCCTCTCTCAATTATTTAGTTACGCTGAAGTATGGTTGATATTCAAAAGGCAGGATAAATACTTGATTCTGACCCTGTTTTTAACCAAATTTCAGAGTGATGACTTGGAACATTACAATAAAAGCTGGAACCCAGGATTACTGACTCTAAGCCTAATTAGAGAGTTTAAAATGCTGTGAGAATATAAACAAAATCTAAGGTCCTGGTGCTTTTTGACAGGCAAGGGATTAAGGAGCCAGGATTCCTGATCCAGGATCCCTGCCCTAATTTTGTTGTTTCAGGAGAAATGATAAAGGCCACCAAAGGTCACCCAGTTCCATTTCATTGCAGTTACTGCCCTTTGCAGGCTGATTAACCATTGTAATCACCATGGACTCTCAACATCTCGATGTCAACAGTTATGTTTAATTTCTTGTCATCATAAAACTCCTAGAAGAGAACATAGGCAAAATATTCTCTGACATAAACCATACAAAGGTTTTCTTAGGTCAGTCTCCCAAGGAAATAGAAATAAATACAAAAATAAACAAATCAGACCTAATCAAACTTGCAAACGTTTTTGCACAGCAAAGAAAAGCATAAGTAAAAAAGGACAAACTTTAGAATGGGGAAAAAATAGTTGAAAATGATGCAACTGGTAAGAGCTTAATCTCCAAAATACACAAACAACTCATAAAACTCAATGTCAAAAAACAAACAACCCAATCAAAAAGTGGGCAGAAGACTTAAATGGACATTTCTTCAAAGAAGACATGTGGATTGCCAACAGGTTCATGAAAAGATGCTCAACATCCCTAATTATTAGAGAAATGCAAATCAAAACTATCATGAGGTACCACCTTATCCTGGTCAGAATGGCTATCATTAATAAGTCTATAAATAACAAATGCTGGAGAGGGTGTGGAGAAAAGGAAACTCTCCTTCAGTTGGTGGGAATGTAAATTGGTACAACCACTATGGAGAACAGTATTGAGGTTCCTCAGAAAACTGAATATAGAACTACCATATGACCCAGCAATCCCACTCCTGGGCATATATCCGGACAAAACTACAATAAAAAAGCTACATGCACCTCTATGTTTATAGCAGCACTATTCACAATAGCCAAGAGATGGAAACCTAATGTATACTGATAGATGAATGGATTAAGAGGATTTGGTACATAAATACGATGGAATATAACCCAGCCAAAAAAAACAATGAAATAATGCTATCCAAAGCAACATGGATGGAACTAGAGATTATCATGCTAAGTGAAGTAAGTCAGAAGAAGAAAGACAAATATCATATGATATTGCTTAAAGCTGGAATCTAAAATATAGTGCAAATGAACTTATTCATAAAACAGTAATGGACTCACACACAAGAGAACAGACTTGTGGTTGCCAAGGGGGAGGGGGGAGGGAATGGGTTGGACTGGGAGTTTGCGGTTAATAGATGCAAAGTATTTAGAATGGATAAGCAATGAGGTCCCAGTGTATGGCACACGGAACAATATCCAATCACTCGTGATAGAACATGATGGGAAATAACATAAAAGAGAATATATATATAATTCTAATAATATATATATTATATAACATAAAAAAGAATATATAATTCTAATAATACATATAATATATATAATTATATATAATTCTAATAATATATATATTATACAACATAAAAAAGAATATATATAATTATAATAATATATATTATTATATGTATAATAATATATATATTATTATTTATATTTAGTATATATATGTATAATGGGTAAGTTTGCTGTACAGCAGAAATTAGTACAACACTGTAAATCAACTATACTTTAGTAAAAACACTATTAGCTTGCATCTGCCCAGCATCCATTCATTCCCTAATCCTCTCTCCTCTGTTCTGGGGTCTGGGCTGGAAGAAGAGCAGAGAGGGTGTTTGTTTACTTCCCGAGGCAGTCAGACACCTTAGAAAGAAGAGGGGGATAATATGAGTAAGTACAGTTTTTCCTCTTTGGCCCCAAGGGGGTTGCTCTTGTCAGCATCAGCGGAAAACCTTAGATTAGAAGTGACGTGCTCTTTCTCCTGGGCTCAGCCAGCACAGCAACTGGAACCAAGCATGTTCCTCTGTACCCACGTGAGTACTTGAAAATAACATTTGCCCATGTGCTTTTAAAATGAAAATTATTTTTCAAAAGCCCTCCAGGCTCGGATCCCACGTTGCTGTGGCATAGGGGAGCAGCGGTACTCCGATTCAACATCTAGCCTGAAAACTTCCATATGCCGCTGGTGTGCCCCTAAAAAGCAAAACAGAAACCAAAAAACCAAACAAATTAAAAGCCTCCAGGAGGTGCCAAGAAAATCCTAGGAGGCTTATTTAACTGCTCTCACTCCCTGGGCTGCTCTCCTGGGCTGGGGGAAGTGGAATGGGTCATCTCCTGGCATCTTCATTTGAAAAATGTTAGGTCTTTCTCCAGACATTGGGCAGTAACCAAGCAGAGCCCTTGTCCACAGCCCTGAGCACCATTCTGCTCCATCTGCTGTGCTTGACTTCTTGCACTTGAGCTTTCCATCCTCAGGGTACCTCCTCCCAGGGACCCTGGTCTATGCTGCTCTGCAGGGCTGTGCTCACCTAGGAAGCAAGGCTGAAGGCGACTCGGGGCTGCGGGAGGGCAAGGGGTGCAGACTATCCTTTAGGGGCAGGAGGTTTGCTGGCGCCGGTGCAGAGCCTGTCCGTTGCTGGTTGCGGGTGAGCTGTGTCCTTCCTAGGGAGCTGCTTCTTGGTCATCAAGACTCAGGGTCCTCCTTACACGCACTGTGAGAGGGGACCTTTCTCCAATTCTTGACATTTGTGTTTGTGGGAAGCTCTGTCTCCCTAACACGTATTTCAGAACCGAAAGTTTCATGAGCACTGATTCTCTCCACCTAAAGGACAGACTGAACCTCACCTGGGGAGCCAAGTCATGTTGCTTCTTTGCTTAAACCCTTCCAGCGACCCCATCACACTCCAAATCATATCCAAATGTGTGCCTCCAGGCCAAGCAACCCCAGGCTCCACCTCCGTGCTCACCTCCTGGTCCCACTCCCCCATCACTTCCTCCTGCCCCAGGCCCTGCAGTTCTGGAGTCCTCATAATTCTCAGGTCAGGGTATGCTTTCCTGGTGTCTCCACGGGGTGAAGGCCCCCTTCTCCCTTTCCTTCTTCCCTCTTGGAAGGCTTTGGGATTGCGTGGTTTTGATGCAGGTCCAGGATGGAGTGAAGGTCACCTTTTAGTTGTGTTCTGTGTGCTGCTATGGCTCCACCATTCTGGGCTCCTTTACTGGGCCTGGTGTCTATTTCCATTTCCCAGAGTCCTCACTCGTGTCTTGGACCCTGGTGCTCTCTCCCTGCCCCCTACCTCTCCCCCTCTCTCGCTCCCTGGGGACTGAGCTCTGGAACCTACACCACAGCTCACGGCATTGCTGGACCCTTAACCCACTGAGTGAGGCCTGGCTGTAAGGCTGACCCGGTTAGTGGCTGTGAGCCCATTTGGCTCCTGGTTCTTGGTTCCTTGACCACAGCCCAGATCAGTGTCGTGAGCTGTGGTGTAGCTCCAGACGTGGCTTGGATCCCATGTTGCTGTGGCATCGGCCGTAGCCTGGAAACTTCCATATGCTGTGGCTGCACCCTAAAAAAAAAAGGGAAGAAAAGAAAGAAAACAAGGCAGCAGATGCACGGAGGCTGAGCAGGGCTGCCTGCCGGACAACATCCTGGGATTTGCATCAGCGTAGGGAGCTTGTTAAAATGCACATTCACAGATGTCCTCCAAGCCCCACTTCATCTCTGAAGGTAGAACCCAGGAATCTGCGTTTTGACAATTATTACTTGAACAAATGTATAGAGTTGATTTTTAGAGCAGTTTTATGTTTAAAGAAAAATCGGGGCAGAACACATGCAGTTCCCACATACCGCCCTCCATCCTGCCCCTGCCTTCGGCCTCCCCTATTACTAACATCTCCCATTAGTGTGGTACTTCTTGTTACAATAGATGAACTAGTTTTTTTTCTTTCTTTCCTTTTTTATTTTTTTTTGTTGCTTTTTAGGACCACGGGTTCCCAGGCTAAGGGTAGAATTGGAGCCAAAGCTGCTGGCCTATACCACCGTCACAGTAACATCAGATTCACTTGTGTCTGCAACCTCCACCACAGCTCACAGCATTGCTGGTTCCTTAACCCACTGAGTGAGGCCAGGGATTGAACCTGCAACCTCCTGTTTCCTAGTCGGATTCGTTTCCACTGCGCCATGATGGGAACTCCAGGATGAATTAGTATTGACACATTATATTTTATTGAAATCTACAGTTTACAAAGAATGGGTTGTGCAGTTCCTATAGGTTTTGCCAAATAGAAGGATACGTTGTCAAGTACCCCCCCTATAGTGCCGTACAATACATAGTTTCAATGCCCTAAAATCTCCCACCCTGTCCTCTGCTCCCATCTCCCAAACCCTGGCAACCACTGGTCTTTTTTACTGTCTCCATGGTTTTGCTTTTCTAGGAAGTCCTACAGTTGCAATCATACAATATGTAACCTTTTCAGACTGGCTTCTTTCACTGAGCTTTTAAGATTCCTCTGTGTTTTTTCATGGACTGTTACCTCTGTTCTTTTTAGTGCTGAATAATATTCCGTTTTCTAGATGTCCCAAAGTTTATTTATTCATTCACCTAGGAAGGGATATAGTGTTGCTTATAATTTTTGGCAAATTAGGAATAAAGCTGCTATAAACATTCATTTTCAGGTTTTTCTGTGGATATAACTTTTCAGCTCACTTAAGTCAGTTCCTGGGAGCATGATTATGGTATCCAATGATAGGACTATTTAGTTTTGTAAGAAACCATGAAACTATCTCCCAATGTGACTGTGCCATTTTGCATTTCCACCAGCAATGAATGAGCATTCTTGTTGCTCCATATCCTTCCTAGCACTTTGTGTGTGTAGTATTTTGGATTATGGCCTTTCTGATAAGTGTGTATTGATATTTCACTGTTGTTCTACATTTCCCTGGTGGTATTTGATAGTGAGCATCTCTTCGTATGCTTGTTTGTCATCTGTATATCTTCCTGTGTTCAGGTGCCTGCTCAGATCTTTTGCCCACTTTTAAATTGGGGGTTGGTTGTTTTCTTATTGTTGACTTTTAGGAGTTCTGCATGTTTTTGATACAAGTTATTTATGGGAGGTATTTTTCGCAAATGCTTTCTCTGAGATTGTGGCCTGAATTTTTATTCTCTTAAAGACCAATGAGAGAGTTCCCAGGTGTTTTGGGAAGCTCTGGTCTGTAGTATTAGGGCTAAAGGGCTTCAGAACAGAGGGCAGAGTCATCTAAATTAACCTCACAGTACCAGTCCTTGTAGCCACATAGAGTAGGCCTGGAATTTTATAAAGCCCATACAATTGTTTATGAGATTAAAAGAAGAGAAAAATAACTGGAAAAAAGCACGTTGTAAGTATATGGTAGTTTATAGGAACTTTGCAAAAGTCATAGCGTGAACATGATTAGTAATGTTTTGGGGGTCGAGAAGGAAACCATAGGCAAAGTAGAGGGAACTGTTCTTGTAAGGGAAAAAGAAGGTGGGCTATAATTAATAACAAAGTAACAAACAAGACCAGGACCTCTGACTATGTATATAAAACTTCGATGGCTATTAAATGTGGAAAGACTCTTTGGCTTTGCTCTTTATTTCAGTAACTACTCTAGCACTTTCACTGAAATCATTCTTCTAACTCCTTAGCACCCTTCAAGCCCTGAGAGTCATGGGACCCCTAGAATCACCAGGGCAGCACATACAGGACAATGACTGGAGAGCTTCTGGGACCATCACTTAGCTTCATGGAGCCAAGAAATGTGCTATTTCAAGTCCAGCTGAAGGAACAAACATTCAAAGAGTTTTAAAGCCATTCTTTCCCGACTTGGCATCATTTGTCAAACACATTCAGGCACCTTTCATAATAAGCTGAATTCCACTCTACAAAGGGACATTTCAAAACTATTCAGGAAATGTTACTAACAGTTCCCTCAAGGCTCCCACCTGGTGGCCACTCATTCTTTCCTGAAGACTCTTGGCAAGTTAAGGTATGCGGAACTGGCTAAAGAACCTGCTCTCTGTTCCCAGATAGATCTTTTCACTCTGGTGTCACTTAAAGCTACAACATCTGTCCCAACATCCAACATCTTTACATCAAAGGCAGGTGCATGCTGAGTTAAGTTCCATGAACAGAATGAGAAACTGTGGAAAAGGGGGAGGGTCTCATTCCTAATTACCATGCGCAGAGGTGCATAAACCCCAAATACAGGCAGGGGGTTCAGACATCATGATGGCCCTGGACAGAGAAAGGCAAGTAGAAAGGAAAAGCACAGAGGCTGTCAGGTGGCCAAGGGGGAAAAGGGGATTACAAGTACTTTCCCTTCTTCAAGGCTGAGTGTGGACTCTGCTTGTTACTCAGTGCCCTGTATAACCTGCTCCAATTCCATGTGAATGTTTTCCCATCACATCTCCTTTGCTGTAGAAGATTGCAGGACGTGAAGGAGAAGCAAGGAGAACTCTTTGTACCCCAAGGAGGTGCACACCACAGTGGGGGCATTCATCACAACATCAGAACCAGGTTTAAGGAGAAGTCAATGCAGTGTTCAAGGAATCAAATGCCTGCTGATTGCATTTTCTTCCCCATTAATACCTAAGGAACATTTTCCCATTTCACTCAACTGTGCTGAATTCCAAGCCTGGTATCCTTTTTGAAATCCACAATTAATCACCTGAAGGAAGGAAGGCAGGAGGTGTGGGTGGGGAATGTGTTGATAGGAGAACTGTGACAATGTAATTGACAAAGAAACAGACAATTAGGGCTGCTCAAGGAGCTGGCACCATGGGCTGTGGTTTCCTTCTACACTATTCTGCTGAGAAGAAACAGCAGGAAAACCAGCACTGGAGCCATGTGATCACACATATTTTAAGCACTCTTGGCTGCCCCCTGCTCAGTCTGTGCTGGTCACACACTTTGGGAAGCTAGAGTCCAAGAAAGCACAGTTACGAATTTTGGTTTTCAGGTTATGGAAACTTTATGCGGTTCTTGAAAGAGAAAGATGTGTGCCTGGCAGAAGATCAGTATACCTGGTGCAGCTGAGATATGTTCCTCCATCCTGTCATTGAACATGACATCATCTGTGTCATCTCATCATCACACACCTGCAGAGAATGTCACCTGAAAACATCCCTCCAAACCTGAAGCTCCATTTGCTTCTCTCTTACAATTTTCTTTGTTTGCCTCTCCCCATGAAGAGTGGAGAGGTGGTTCTTAATCACCCCAGAGATAAGTCTAGATTCTTGTCAGCCTAGAGGTAACATCAGAGGAGTCTATGGAGCAAACCTTGCTAAAACTGCTACCTTACAAATGTGGTCTAGGTATGTACTTTCTCACAATTTGCTGCTCAAGGTCCAAGTCCCTTTCTTCTTTGTCTTGCAAAGTTATTATTCTTTTGATGCTCTATGTCAAAGTTCTAAATGCCCCTTTGAGTCACCGCCACTGATGACTCCCATGTGGATGTGTGATGCGCACAATAGTAAACTTCCGTTCATTTTTCTCTTGCTTACCTGTCTTTTCAGTGTGATTTGCAGAGCCCCTGCTGGAGAACGTAGGAGAGTAGAGGTAAAAAGAGTTAAGCTTTTAATCACCTCCACTTTCATTTTGTGAAATCATTCCTCCTGCTGTGCTGGGAATAACCTGGAAGGATGCAAGAATGAAGCAGGAAGAGCAGGTCATGGGTTATGGAAATGGTTTTGGTGGAAGATGTTGGGAGGTTGGGCTAGAATGGTGGTGGCAAGAAGAGAAAGTTCTAGATACATGTCAAATTTAGAGCCAACAGGATTTGATGGTGGATTGTGATGTAGTATGAGAAATAAAAAATAACAAGGACAGAGTTCCCATGTGTTCACTGGGTTAAAAATCTGACATAGTGTCCCTGAGGATGCAGGTTCAATTCCTGGCTTCACTCAGTGGTTTAAGGATCTGGCATTGCCATGAGCTGTGGTGTAGGTTGCAGCTGCAGCTCCGATTCGATCCCTGGCCCAGAAATTTCCATATGCCATAGGTGTGGCTCTAAAATAAATGAATAAATAAGTAAATAAAATAGCCAGCTTGAGGCTTTTGTCCTTAGTGGCTGAAGGTTAGGAGTGTGTGCACACTGAGATGGAAAGGCTAAGGGAAGAGCATGTTTGGGGCATGGGCTTGAGGGAAATCTGGGCTGGGCTGGAGTTTATCCGATTTGAGAGACCCATTGTATAGGTGCTACTTGCAGCCCTCAGTGAGGTTGGGAGCCCCCGGAGAGTAAATATAAAGAGAGGAGAGGGGTGAGGGCTGAAGTCTAGGTCATCCCAAAGTTTGGGTGTTCGGAAGATGAGGGGGAACCTGGAGAAGGGACTGAGAGGGAGTGATTAGCCAGATACCAGGAGAAAGTGAACTCCTGAATGCCGAGTGGAGCTGATGTTCAACTTCAACTCAGGATGAAGACCTCACTTTCTTTTCTCATTTTTTACCAGCCCTAAGTGTTGGCTTTTATGTCTGCATGTATTAGGAACCAGTGATTGCTTTCTTTAAAAGAACATTTTCATGAGTTCCCATTGTGGCTCAGGGGTTAAGAGTCCAGCTAGTATCCATGAGGACACAGGTTCTATCCCTGGCTTTCCTCAGTGGGTTAAAGATCTGGAGTTGCTCTGAGCTGTGGTGTAGGTCGCAGATGTGGCTCAGATCTGTTGTTGCTGTGGTGTGGTAAAGGCCGGAAGCTGCAGCTCCAATTAGACTCCTAGTCTAGGAACTTCCATATGCCCAGGTGCATCCCCAAACAAACAAACAAACAAACAACAGCAACAACAACAAAAAAACCCCCACCATTTTCAACTCTCCATGAAATACATTACATGTAATAATTAGAGAATAAAATGATATGAGGGTGTGTTGAGATGAACTGCTGGGCTGTGGGTTAGGCCACCTCACTAGCTGTGTTGATCTCACTGCATTTGTATTTCATACTTAGACTTCAGCAAAGAGAGTTTTCTGCGTCACTTTGACCTTTAGGTCTGATCACATATAATCGAAATGGCAAAAGTTGAACTCGTAAATGCCAAGAGCTGACAACAGAGAGTTGCAGGGGTTGTGATGGAAGAAGGTGTACAATTTGGGTACAAAAAATAGCAAGAGTCAATTTTGCTTTCCGTGTGACTTGTTTATTTATAACCCACTTTGTTCCCAGCTATAATCTTTTAGTAGGTAAAATTTGTGTCTAAAATACCCATTATTGGTAGAAATTTAGACTAAGGGCCTCAGGGTATGTGTGTGACAAAGACTTAAACAGAAAATAGAGTCAGGAATCTTCTAGCTGGATCACTTTGGTTAATGTGTAGAGACTGCATGCCCCTCAAATTTTTAGTTTTTCACCCACATGGTCATTTAGACTCTAAGACCTCAGGCTAAAATCCAAGCAACATTCAAATTTTGTTGGCTTACAAGTAAAAACTTGTAAGAGTTGGCTTACAAGTAAAAACTGGGAGATTTCCCATTGTACATCTACACTTTTGGTTTCTTTTGAAAAATGGGCCCAATAATAGGCTGGAGGTGGGTCACAACTACCCCATCTGGACAGGGCACACCATTCTGTCTTCAGCTTGTCAGAATCTGCAGTGGACTTAATGTTTCGATCTATATTACCTGGTGAGCCTTAGAGACAACTGAGCTGGCAATCACTGACCCACAGGGTTTAGTTACCATCTGAATTATTATGACTTGAATCTTCTCTTAACACAACCCCTTGTAGCTCACCTGTAAACATTTTTCTAACAATTTTCATGAGAAGACTGATTTCCTCTATGTGTTACATTGTTTTGGATGCTAATTTTCATGGCTTAAAATTTTACCTAAAGTGATTTTTGGTATGCCAAAGTAAGATGCATATGGTTCTGATCAAGTTGGTCAATGTATATTGCCATATTTTCCAATGTTAGAATATTGTAAAGATCTGATACATTGACTCATTTGGCAGTCCATATCCCCAGCACTGGATCAACCCTCTGAACCCACCAAACTACAGTCTCTGAACTGCCTTTTCATCTGTTGGTTCATTAATTCGTTCACTTACTCTGTAGTGATGCCTTTTATGTGTCAGATATTGCTGGGAGATTTAGATTAGAAAGGACTAGACTTGTGTCTCTGCCTAATTCAATGGGAAGGTAAATATAAAAGAAGGTAATCAAGATCCAGTGGGATCTGTTCTAGGAGAGGGTCAGGACAATGTGCTATATGGAACCACAGAATAGAGGGTCTGAAACGAAGCAGGATCCTGTGGGATCCTCAAGAGTCCTAAAGATTTTCTGTGTCCCCTGTTTCTTCTTTGTAGAAAAAGCCTTCGGCCTTCTAGACGTTCCCTGAGTTCCAAAAGGCAGATTCAAATGCTGCCAGTCTTGAAAGGGAGGGGATGTGGAGACTGGCAAGGAGCAGTCAAAAACAATGGTGCAACCTTGGGGCAGGGTTCTGGTTCCTCTTCAGAAATATGCATAATAGAACCTTTGAGCTCTTCAGCAGGAACTAAGGCCCTTACCCAGGTGGAGGATGGTAACTTCAGATTGAGCACAAGATTCCTAGAGCACTGTCCTGTGACGTCACCACCAACCAATCAGAATAAAGTCATGCACCCTGCAGCCCTCAGCCCAAATGTTGCCTTTAAAGGATCTTCCCTGAAAACCACTCAGGGAGTTTGGTTCTTTTGAGCAGAGCTGTCCATTCTCCTTGCTTGGCCTTGCAATAAACATCTGCTCCAAACTCTGACATTTCTTTTTGCTTTTCTTTGCTTCAGTGTACATAGGGAACAAAAACTTGAACATGAGTTCGATAACAGGACCAATGACTTCAATGTGGAGCTCCAGTGTGGATAACTTCCAAGCTTCTTTGTTCTTAACAGATGAATGAACATCATGTATGTTACTGAACAGTGCTACTCTTTTGTGTTGGTTGTGATGGGTCTGCATCAGATCTCGTTCAAAGCTATTCTCTCTTTCTCCATTTATTGCTAGAGAGATAGGGAGAGAGGTAGAGGGAGAAGGGAAGAAAGAGGGGGAAGGAAAGAGAGAGGTGGAGGAGGCTAAGAGGATTTATTTTTATTTTAAGGTACTTTCCAGAGATGGGTTTATATAACACTTTGCTACTTAGCAAAGAACTTTGCTGTCTCACAAGACATCCTGAGCTAGTCTTACTGTTCTCCATTTAACAGATGAGGAAACCCAGAGGAATGAGGTCATTCACCCAAGATCCAGGATCAGTAAGTGGCAGAAGCAGGTGCAAACCAATGTCTCTATAATCTTGAAAAACCTCACGCTATCTCTATCACCGCATACAGGAGTGAGGCTCTGCTTCTCAGAGAGGGAAAATGGCAAGAGTCAGACAAAGACTTCAGACCTGTCCAAACATTGCAAAGACTGGTCAAGCACGAGAACTCAGGCTGCAGCTTGGAGGGTGCAGTAGGTGGGGGTCCAGAGGATAGACTCCAGGCATCCTGAGCAGGCATCTGAAGCTTAAGGAAGACCCCCCTTATCCCAGTGTCAAATTCAAGCAGTGGCACCAAGTCTAATTCCCAATGTTGCCTTGGTCAGACGTCACGCAGTGGCCAGCGGGGAGAGGGGCAGAAAGGGAGGCTGTGGATCCAAGCCCTTGTGTGAAGGTTGGTTGGCAAGGAGCTGACACTCATGCTATTCATGGATCTGCATGTCGGAGAGTGAAGCCTTTCTCCCACTTGTGGTGGTGAGCATTTCCTTTGAAATAGCACAGTCTTATCGGTGCTCTCCATGTATCCTCCGAGATCCATGTTAATGTTTCTATGCAATTCTGCCCCTCCCGCCCCCATTTGGTGCGTTCTTGCCTTATTTCAAGCACTGTCATCAGGCCAAAGGCATGATTCCTGCAGAGGGCCCTAGGGCCCAAGAGTTTTTCCCAGAATAGCCCTTCCTGGTGACTTACTGGGCAGGGTCATGGGGGCCTTGTTCCCTCACTGGGTGGGACAGCCGTGAACATAAATTATGTCCTGATTTCCCCTGCAATACTGGCCACAGCTGTTTCAGCAGGATGCTGTCTGAAATCACACCTACTTGGTTTCTTCTTTTCCATCTATCTCTCTGTCGGTCTGTCTCTCTTTCACTGGATCCTCCTTAACACATTATTTGGTCCTGATCCTTGTTTCAGGATTGGCTTCTGGGGAAAGCCAATATGCATGCTTATCTGTTACATATTTTTAGGTCTGGGCAAGTTCGAAACTCACAGAGATTGATGTTTATGGAAACAATGGCATCGTGTTTAGAGCCCCATGAATCTTGCAGACTGAACCACTGCTGCTGAGGCCCTCGGTGAAGGTAGCCCCTGCCTTTGCTTGTTTCATACTGTGTGAAGTGTCAGTGATGGTAATGAAATTGGAGGAGTCTGAATGTAGTGGGTTCAAGTATTTAAAAGACCTGGTACTCAATGTACTACTGATTTTAACCCCAAAGTAAGCTTTGAGACATGGACTCCCAGAACAGTGACAGATAAACTGCATTTTAAATAGAAATAATTTTCCTGTCATTCTGTTTTTGCATAGATCTCTCTCCGATAAGGACAGAAGCGAATCTGAATAGCACCAACCTTCACAGAGACAGTCGATGCCCACTTGGAGTTCTGTATCGTTGCTGCCAATTTGTTCTCACCCTCAGGAGACACTGTGGTCTGTGGATAGAGAAATAAATATTTCTGTTTGTTTCCTCATTTAGTATATGTCAGTCCTGCATTGATCTCACCTATTTCCCTCAAAGGGATGCATGTAGAAGCAGTTTTCACAGCACAGATAAATATTAAAGGCATCTTTAGTTCCCTGCAGTGGCCAAGGCCGAGGAGACAAACAGTCCCATCACCGGAGGATGTGTGTGAAGGCAGATTAAGGGCTGGCCATCAAGGGACCAGTGCAGAAACCCTAAAAAGTGTGCTTTTCCAAAAATTCAAAGACTTGTCATCTTCGTTTGGGCTTTGGAAGCATAAGTTGGACAGAGCCCGCCACTGTTTCTGTCCTTCAAGACCCAGAATGCTTCTTCCCTGACTCAAGGTTAAATTTTCTATTTATAGGGAGTTTTCATTGTGGCTCAGCCGGTTAAGAACCTGACACAGTGTCCATGAAGATGCGGGTTTGACCCCCAGCCTCATTCAGTGGTTTAAGGATCTGCTGCTGCTGTGAGCTGTGGTGTAGGTCGCAGATGCGTCTTGGGCCTGGTATTGCTGTGGCTGTGGTGGAGGCTGGCAGCTGCAGCTCCAATTCAACCCCTAGCCTGAGAACTTCCATATGCTGCAGGTATGGCCCTAAAAAAACATGCAAAAAATTCTTTTTCACAAAAGCATGTGGGCTTGACCTTTTCCTGGGTTTTAGAAAGAATTCAAACTTCTTTCTTGGACTGGTGGGTTGGTACCCATCTTCCCCAAGAAGAGGCTGAGAAATCCTTGAGCATTTATGCCATTCCTGGTTTGGGATAAAGGACCAATCTCACCTTCTGGCCACTACAGACACAAGGCTGCCTAAACTTTTCCCTGCCTTGCTCCAAACTGTGTGTTCAGCCTGGAATTTCCATCCCTCCCAGACCCCCTACCCCTGTCTCCCTTCACCTGGGGCTCAGCCGCTCCTGCTCCAAGATTCAGCTCTGGCAGCATCTCCTCTAATCAGCTTTCCTGCTCCTTGAATTAGTCTCATCCTCATCTTCTGTTGTTCTTCTGCTCTGCATGGACGTCCACTGCAGCAGCTGTGCAGGGTTAGCACCAGGGACCCTGAGTTCTCATGAGGAAGAATCAAGACATTCATTTTGGGTCCTATAATGTCAGACACATAATATGCACCCTGTGCATGTTGGCTAGAAAAGGAACAGTCCTAAGGTCAGCCCCGAGTCTGATACCACACCAAGATGTTGAGGAAATAAAAATATAACCCTCCCTTTCAAAATTAGAAGGCCCCATAACTTTCCAGTCCCACGAGGAGGGGGATTTTAGTCTGTATTTTTCACCATATTTTCAATCCCCTAGAACCTGCTTGATATGTAGTGAGTAGGTCCGTAGTAATTCACAATAATTCATAATACTTATGAATGACTCTGAAAACAAACCTGTGTTTACCAAGTGGGGGAGGGTGGGGGGCAGGGAAGGAACAGGAGCTTGGCATGGCTTATGCACACTCAGGTATATGGAATGGATGGTCAGCGGGGACGTACTGTACAGCACAGGGAACTGTACCCAATATTCTGTGATATCCTATATGGGAATGCATATGTGTATATATAAGGCTGAACCCCTTTGCTGTACAGCAGAAATTAACACAACATTGTCAATCAACTATACTTCAGTAAAATTTTAAAAATGTTATAAATAAAAGAATGCATTCCCCTTGATATTAGTTGCAGCTCTCTCTCTCTCAACAATGGATCCTGTTTAACCTCATGAGAAATATATTGCTTTAGCTTTGCCAAATCAGAGGTTCGTGTTAAAAGGTGATTATCTCTGGGAAAAAGTACATGGTGGCTCAGCGGTAATGAACCTAGCTAGTATCCATGAAGATGCGGGTTCAATCCCTGGCCTTGCTCAGTGAGTTAAGGGTCTGGTGTTGCTGTGGCTGTAGTGTAGGCTGGCAGATGCAGTTTTGATTCGACCCTAGCCTAGGAATTTCCACATGCCACAGGTGTGGCACAAAAAAGACAAAAGGAAAAAAAAATAGGGGACATATCTCTGTGAAAAAGTGATGGAGTTATTTTAATTCTTGGCCTCACCAAATGGAAGCAAATCAAATCCTTGTTTATATTTGCTTTTCAAAGGATCTAGTTTGTTAGAATCGTAAAGGGTACCTGGAGGCTAAGAGAAGCCGGATGCTTTGGAATTCAAACACTCACTGGAAGAAGTGCTGTCCTCTGCAGGGTCTCATCCATCCAGCCATCAGCAGTCCTGGAATATACGAGTTCAGCTGTAGATTGTTTTATCCAATTTAGGGAGTTACATAGAGAATGTCTTCCTGATTGGAAGTCATTTCTGCTCTTCCTGGGTTGTTAGGTACTTTATCACAAGGGTAGATTTTGTCTCCTCTTTCTCTATATATTCTGGAAGGTTTAACAGAGGGCAGTAAAACCTTCAGTAAGTGGCTTCAACAGCAGGCTGCACCATTGGAATCATTCCTGAAAGATGCGTGGCAGGCGTCGCTGCAGGGATTTTTGATGGCCAAGTAGAATCCTATCTTGATGTCCTGGGACCATTTTGGCTCCAGAGATGGTTAGGGAATTACAAGAGATCATTCTATTCCAAGACTAGAGAATCTAATAAAATTAAAGTTAGCTGGGACTGAGAGCTGTCAAAGGCAAAAGAATAACAAAAGCTAGAAATACTGAGTCAGTCTGTTTTATCTTTGGATGTGCTGTTAGTATTTCTCTACTTCACGTTTCAAGGTATCTGTTTAGAGTCAAACTTTGGGAAATCTCAGTTTAGGATTCTGTTTCTTAGAAAAGAATATGCTTCTCAGTTCACAGGAGGTAATTAAGGTATCTTTGCTCCACAGTGGCAGTTTTGGGGAAGAAAAGGAAGGGAAGGGATTCAAGAGAAGCCATCGCTTGGCGTGTGGTGCTGAAGTCAGGGTGGGAAAGTCACCAACGGGTCAGAAGAGAAGAGGTCAGGCATCACCTAAGGCCCTTCCTGCAGGAGCCTGCTGTGTACATTGCAGAACCCTCGCACGTCTCCTCTTGGCTTTTCTCTGTATCGGAATCCCAGAAGGGGGGCAAATGTGTATGTGGAGGGTAGAGAAGGCATGAGAATTGAAATAATCATTTCGGGGCTGGTGGAGTGGGTCAGGCTGCCTAAGTGACTGGTGGAATGAGGACGCCCTATAATCTGTATATTCCCAAGGGTCTTTCCTCCCTGACTGCCCCCAGCAGACTCTGTCTGCCGGGAGCTGTGGAGCTGCGGCCACCAAGATTTCTACCCAGCAGGGCTGTGCATCACTGTGTGACCCTGGAGTCATGGCTTGCAGTTAAGCTGTCCCTGGGGGCTTTGCAGATTTAACGACTCACCCTGCTGGAAAGTGTGACTGTATTGAATAATACTGAACCCCTGTGAGAAGAGTCATTGTAAAAAATGGAATCCCAGAACCATCACTTTACAGCCTCAACCCACATGCATGGATGCGCTAGAGGTATTTTTATTTTTATTTTTTAGCACTGCTTCTTTGTGAGCAAAAGGAAGGTGGTTAGTTATGTCTCCTGAGTTGAGAACTTGATGTTTCAAAGCAGAATCAATAGGTTGCCTCATCTCAGGGAAGAGCGAAGATGCTGAAATGGGTCTGGAACCTGCTTCCAACAGCACCAAGGGCTCACCTGTCTCTCGCCCTGTCCTGCTGAAGGATGGCAGTTGTGTGAAGGCAGCCAGTGTCCCCTCACAGTGCCTGAATCCTCATCTATCCACATCCTCATTCAGCACAAGCGCTTGATCTCCCAGCCCTCAGCAGGGTCTCTCCTGTGGCCTAGGATGAGCCCTACCAGGTGGTGCTTGGGATCCCTGCCTCACCTGTGACATGGGCTCTGCTGCCCCATGGAACTGGAGGACAGTAGAGCTGGAGGACAGTGGAGCTGGACTTGAACCTGAGCTCTTCTTACTCAGGAGCCTGTGCACTTTGTAAGGTTTTCTTGCCTGTTTGTTAATTATTATTTAATGACTAAACAATTTAGCCAGTATTTCTACTTTTATGTTATACAAAGAACCAGTTAGGACTATGTGTTAGGGTTCTCCAAAGAGACCGAACCAATAGGAGGTATAGATGGAGATTTATTATGAGAATAATATAAAACACACACATATATATATATGTCCACCTAAATAGTAATTAATAATATAATTTATTATATATGTGTATAAAATAACAATATAAATACATGAAACAAATATATAATATTGTATATTATAATTACTTATATTAATTAATAGTGTATAAACATAATAAATAAATACATGAAAAATATATAATATTGTATATTATAATTACTTATATTAACTAATATTACTAATAATATTATTATTTAAATAGTGTATATTATTTATACACACTAAATAATGTATATTATTTCTATAATAAATCTTCATATCTATTTGTATACATATCTAGGTAACTACATGTCTGTGTCTTTCTTCTTCTTTTTTTTGTCTTTTTGCCTTTTCTAGGGCCACACTCACGGCATATGGAGGTTCCCAGGCTAGGGTTCTAACAGGAGCTGTAGCTGCCGGCCTTCGCCACAGCCACAGCAACGCGGGATCCAAGCCTCATCTGCAACCTACACCACAGCTCACTGCAATGCCGGATCCTTAACCCACTGAGCAAGGCCAGGGATTGAACCCGCATCCTCATGGTTCTTAGTTGGATTCGTTAACCACTGAGCCACGACGGGAACTCCTACATGTCTGTTTCTATCTGTCTATCTATATCTGTCTGTCTAGCTGTTTGTTTATCTATTTATCTGTCTATCAATATCTATCTACCCATCTTTCTGTATCCATCCATCTGTAGTTCTATCTATCGGTATGCATCCATCCATCCATCCAACCGTCCATCTATATCTATGTCTGTTTATCTATCCATCTATATCTATCTACCTAGCCATTTGTTTATCTATTTCTCTATCAATATCTTTCTATCCATCTTTCTGTATCCATCTATCTGCAGCTGTCTCTATATCTATCTATCTGTCTATCTATCTATCTATCTATCTATCTATCTCGTGATCTTGTCTTGGAGGCTCAGAAGCCCCACCTCTGCCATCTGCAAGGTGGAACACCAGGAAAGCTGATTGTATAATTCAGGACAAGAGAAATTGCCTGAGGATCAGAGGGCTAGTGGTGTAAGACCCAATTTGTGTCCAAAGTCCCAGGAAACCTGAGCTCCAAGGTTGGCAGGCCAGAGAAGATGGATGTCCTGGGTCCAGCAAAGAGTGAATTGGAACTTCTTCTAGCTTTTTCTGCTCTACTTAAGCCCCCATGGGGTGATGCCCACTCACTGGGGAGAGTGATTTCTTCACTGATTCCAGTGCTGGTCTCCTCCACAGACAGCATCCCAGACACCCCCCGAAACAGTACTGTACCAGTTCTCTGAGTATCCCTTAGCCCAGCAAGCTGACACATAAAATTAATCACCATAGGCACAATTGCAAAAATTTATTATGCTTATAGACAAATGATCTGTGGTGGAACAGGTTCTTCGAGATGGGTAATACATGAATCTGTGAACCTAGGAAACGTGGTGAGTAAGCCTCTCCTGGGGAATACACTGCCTGTCCTTCCCTGGGGACACCTGACTGTCCCTGAAAGCCAGAGCACTCTCTGTGAGGGCGAGGAGAGCACATGACAGATTTCATTTACACACAAAGTGGAAGATGGTATTCTTTCTCACTGGAAATGCAGTTGTTTCATCCTCGAGGGTACCACCTCTCCTTCTGTTCTAGGAGACAGCTTTATACAGTGGGAAGAGATCTGCCTTGGGGTGGACCTCCCCATCTCCTGTTGCAATGGGAACACCTGGGCAAGCCCTGCTTAGGCACACTCATTGCTGGGGTGAGAGTGCTGGATTCTGAGTCCGCAGATTCAACCAAAATATTCCCCCCAAATTTCAGAAAGTTTCAAAAGCAAAACTTGAATTTGCTGCACACTGGCAACTGTTTACCTAGCTTTTCCACTGGATGAGGTATTATAGGCAATCTAATCTATGGATGACGTAAATGGGAGGATACGTGTAGGTTATATGCAAATATCATACTGTTTTATATAGGGAATCTGAGCATCCACAGATTTTGGTCCTGGAAACAACTCCCCAGGGATACTGAGGGATGACTATGCTAGAAATATGACCACAGGCAGTTCTCTTCCCTGCTCTGTGCCTCAGCTTCCTCATCTGTAAAATGGGGATAATAATGTCTCTCATGTTTTATATAAACGCCTGGTTATTATATGAGGGATAGGTGGGTTTATATATAAACTACTTTTAAGGATGCCTGTCCCACAATAAACTCTAAGTAGGTGTTCACTGTCTCACCTGGTAAAACAAGCATCATAATGCCTTCCCCATGGCAGGATGGACATAAATTTGCATACTTTATGGTTGTGGCTTTCAACCAGGACCAGTTTTTCCCCAGAAATATTTGGCAACATCTGAAAACATTTTCTGGTTTTTTAAAACTGGGAGGTGGAGTTCCCATTTTGGCTCAGCAGATTAAGAACCCAATAGTCTCCATGAGGATTCAGGCTTAATCCCTGGCCTTTCTCAGTATGTTAAGGATCCGGTGTTGCTGCAAGCTATAGCGTAGGTCACAGATGCGACTCAGATCTGGTGTCGCCTTGGCTGTGGTGTAGGCCGGCAGCTGCAGCTCTGATTTGACCCCTAGCCCAGGAACTCCCATATGCTGCAGGTACAGCCATAAAAAAACCGCAAACAAAACAAAAACAAAAACTGGGAGTGGTGCTACTGGCATCTAGCAGAAAGAGGCCAGGGAAGATGTGAAACATCCTACAGTGCCCTGTGCAAATCCCAGAGCAAAGAGCTATCTAGTCCAAATGCCAATAGTGCTGAGGTTGGTACCCTGATTTATAGGATGCTTGTACCTTAGCCCTAAGTACATTACAGGTGTGCGTTGTGTACTGGTACTTTTATTTGCCCATCCTCCTCCATCTATACCATTGATGTACCTTTGACTCTGACCTTTCATTCTTCCTGGGTGCTCATTTATTTAAAAAAATCTCGACTTGATGCTTCATCCTTCTCTGCTCCTTTCTTCAAGAACACACCAGATATGGGGCTTTGGTGGGGTTGTTGAAATAATGAGCTCCCATTTTAGAGCTCTTTTTAGAGGTGCCAGGAGAAGATGGATGTTAGAGAGCGCCCCCTATGACTTGGGGCTTCGAGTCCTAGAATTTACAGTCATTAGGTGTCATTGTTTCCAGTTCTAAGATTCCGAGTTGACCAGGGCATGTTTTCTACCTGTGATAGATTTCCCGGGGGTGGTGGGAGGTTGAGTGGAATCTCAGAAAAGAACAGAGCCCCTGACCAATGTTACAGAGAGCTGTTCATTTCTTTTCCTCATTCCTTGGTGAAGATACTAGCCTTTGGGAGTAGCTGGTGTCAAGGATGAAAAGAAGGAAGTAATGGACATGCAGATGATCATGTTAGAAACTGTCTTTGAAACTTCCCTCAGGGAGCGTCCATAGCTACAAGTAAATTTGTTGTTTGCAGAAGCATAATTTATCTGAATTAATATGACTACCTTTTTGGCTCCCAAAGCAAGAGCATTCTGGGCTCTACCTATTTTCTCTTGACAAATGAAAAGAGAAATGATCTTGAGCATTATAGTATTATCCAAAATTTTCTCAGTAGATGTTCTAGTAATTAGATGCATGTTCTCGGGAAGCTTCATTGGAATGAAATATGCCATTATTAATTGCTGAATACAAATGATGCCTTGCATTTGTGTGATGGGTAGGGCAGTAATGACTTATTTTAATGTTTGACTGACTATTTTTCCATTTTCTCAAAGTTTTTTCACTGTCTCTCCTACTTAGAAACTGCCACACTCCTCTCCTAGATGACTTATGGTTTTAGAATAAGAAATATATGCAGAAAGAAATTTTCCCTAAAAGTAATCTAGCATTTTATTTCCAGGACTATAGAGTGTTATTGAATACGAATGCAATGTGCCCGTAACCTCTCAGCACCTACATTATATTAAAAAATGTGCATTTGATAAAGCCTCCGATATGAACCAGGAGTCAGGGCAATTTTTCAAAGCCATTGTGCGGAGTTCTTATGACAGCAATAAATACCTAAATATCAGTTTAATAATTGGATTCTGACATGTTTGCAATTGTGGCCACACATCACCAAAAGTGTTTATTCAGCCCCTCTCAGAAAAAAAAATCAGAGGATGCATTCGTGCAAGATGTTTAGAAAATCAAAAAACAAAACAAATGGAGAGTAAGTACTAAAAAGCCCAATGCTGATTTTTTTTGCCTAAGTTTTGGCATTTGTATGTTTGACGGGCAGGAGTTGAAATCATCTCGTATTGCACTGGCAGTGGGACACGGGTTGAAATTTTGTTTTCCCCCTTAATCCTTTTGACCTTGTTTTTTTTTCCCCCCCTTAATGGATTTTGTTTCAATTATAGGTGTACATAAATCATCACAAGTCAATTTTACAGATTTTGTATCCCAAACCCACAGTGCATCCCCCCACCCCCCAGATTGTCTTATTTGAAAAACCAAGGTTTTCCAAAGGCTGTGAGTCATTGTCTGTTCTGCAAAGAGGTTCATTGTGTCTTTTTAGTTTCCACATGTAAGCGGTAGCATTGGGTGTTGCCGTCTACTTGTCTGACTGGTTTCACTTCGCATGATAATTTCTAGGTCCACCCATGTTGCTATAAATGTTGGTAATTCCTTCCTTTTAATGGCTGAGTAATAATCCATTGTGTGTATGTACCATATCTTCCCTATCCACTCTATCAATGGGCATTTAGGTTGTTTCCATGACCTGGCTATTGCATAGAGTGCTGCAATGAACACTGGAGTACATGCGTCTTTTTGAGTCATGGTTTCTTCTGGATAGATGCCCAGGAGTGGGATTGCTGGATCAAACGGTAATTCTATTTTGAGTTTTCTGAGGAATCTCCATACTGTTTTCCACAGTGGTTGCACCAATTTTCATTCCCCTTTTGACCTTGGACACTTTATTTAACCTCTGGCTTTAAAACATTTTTGCATGTGGGGATATTGCAAAGATGAAATGAGATGGTCCATGCAGACATCTCTGCACAGGTGACTGGACCACAGCAGGTGGTGCTTAAGAAACTGAAACAATACCTCCTCCAGTGAAAGTAATATGTAATTGAGGTGATATTTACCAACATTGCATTTTGAAATTTCAGTCCTCTGGTTATTTCCCTGTTAGGAGTCTTCTGAGTGAGGAGAGATTGAAAGATAGGACCTATGGCAAATTTCCAGTGACATCCAACTTGGTGAATGTAAGTACTGTCTTGTAAGGGTGAAGACTGTCCCCGGGGAGACACAGTATAATAGCCAGATTTGTAGGTATGTTATGAGCAGGGAAAACTTTGTTAAACTGCTGAAAAAGCTGAAAAAAAATGACTTTATTAGGGAGAAAATCTGCTTACATGCATGACCCTTTTTTTTTTTTTCCCCTTATGACTGCACTCCCAGCATATAGAAGTTCCTTCCCGGGGACTGAATCTGAGCCACAGTTGCAGCCTACATCATAGCTGCCACAACACCAGATCCTTAACCCACTGCACCAGTCTGAGAATCGAAACCACACCTCTGCAGACACCTGCACCTGCAGTCAGATTCTTAACCCACTGTGACACAGTGGGAACTCCGTGTGGCCACTACTCTTATCTCTTCTTAATTCAAGTTCAGAACTGAAGAAGGAAAATTATGTAGGGCATTTCAGCATCTTTGTTTATATTGCTCTTCAAATTGAATGGAAAGCCCACTGTTTTCTAGTCCTCTGTCACTTAATAGCCATGTGATTTGGGGCAGGTTAGTTAATCTTTCTAAGCCTAATTCTGTCATCTCTAAAATGGTACTAAGCAGAGAACCTGTTTCTAAATACAGTCATGAAGAGTAAAGGAGATAATTCCTAGGAAGTAGCTAATAACACTAGCTCTTACTCTAATTATTAGTCCCCAGAATCATTTTCCATTTCCCTGGCTCTTTTGGTCGAGCTTCCCCAGGGAGGTATGGAAGGTTTGGGCAGATCGTAAGCCTCTAATAGCTGCTGCTATAACATCTCAGGCTCAAGAATGCTGCCAGTTGAAATGACAACCTTGGAGATGGGTAAAAAGTGAAAGTTTTGTATTGACAGTAGCTAAGACATCTGTAATTAAGCACCTTGTCTTTGAACTTCTGATTGCATCTGTCTATATATTCTTCTATGCTTACATGTTTATTTTAAAAGTATGATTAGGTTAAATGTATCCGGTGATATTTTTAACCCTTCTGTGATGGTTCCTCACGGCCACCTTCACTGTAGCTGTTTATAGAATAGAAACGTGATCGCGACACTTTCTAAAGAATTTTTAAAATACAGGTACACGTATTTTAACTATTGCTTTACATTTAAAAAAAAAGTCCTACAATGGAAATATTCACTGTAATTTATAAGAAAATGAAAACTTCAGGAATTATAGTTGCTTTCATCCTGGGATAACATTTGCTGTTTGCTGGGAATGAATATCAGCCATAAAAAATAGATGGGAACTGCTTATTTAGTGTTTTCATTTGTTGCAGCAAATCTATCTGTTAGGTGAATTTGACAACAAGATGAGCACTCCCAGTTTGATTCATACAGGAGTAATGGTGGGAGGAAGTCTGCAGGGAATGGACTTAAGCCTGGTATATGAGGGAAATACATGTTCATAAGGAAATCCAGATAAATCCACAGCCAGGAAACTTACAAGAGAAACCCTTCAGTCGCCTGAGAGTGACGTGCATTTCAGAGGGTGTCCTGCTTTAAACTGATACCACCAAGGCACCTCTCTTCTAACTTGGAGTTTTAGGTTACAAATCACTTTTACATTACTCTGAATGTTTAGTTTCTCCATAGAGTTCCTTACAGGCAAAAAGCCTATTATTAATTTGTTCAACAGGACATCTTAAAAACCTACCATGTTGAGAGTAAACGTTAGCAGCTGGGAGATGAATGAGATTCAGTATTTGCTGTGGGGGCAGGTTTTTGGGGTAGGAGGCAGAGCAAACTTGCCCACACAAAGCAAATGCAACAAAATTCAGGAGCAGACCAGAAGTCATAGCTTGTGGGGCAAAGAGGAGAGAGCTGTGGGTCAGTGCTGTCTGTATCAGAAAAGATTTCAGAGAAGAGATGAGGCTAAGGTGACTTGAAACATTAGTAGGTGCCTGTCAAAAAAGATGAGAAGGATATTTCAGGAAAAGGGACCATTTGAGCAAAGGCCCAGGAGTGTGAAGCTCAGGAGCCAATGATTGGCATCCACACTTGACTTCATTTGGGCTCTAGGATCCAGCCTGCTCTCAGCTCCCAGTGATCACTCAAGTGCATGGGCTGTGGGGTCATGGAGCATAGACATAGGACTGCTCTAGACTGAATGTTTGTGAACATGAAATTCATATGTTGAAGCCCTAACTCCCCATGTGATGATGTTTGGACATGGGACTTTTGGGAGTGCTAATTTGTTAAATTAGCTCTCAGTTAAATGGATCACAGGGTGCCAGATGGTGAGCAGTGTCTCCACAACAGACCACAAGAGAAACTGAGATGGGGGAGCTTATTACTCACAGATCCTGGAAGTATCTGGAATGCCTCACAAGGCCACAGTTGGAGATAAAGGCAGAGCACAGATGAGACAGGCCCTAGGGCACATGCCCCTGTGGGGTCTGTGGGTGGAGTGCTTTGGGGTCCATAAGTCAAGGCTGGTTTGGTCAATTGAAACCAAAAGAGTGAGGTTTTAGTGAGCTCCATGGAAGTTTGCTCTAAGAGGTGCATAAGGGGAAGGCTGTGGGAGGCAGGGGGATCACAGTCGTATCAGGATCTGACGTTTGCTCATGACCCTGAGGCTGTGGTCTAGTGCAAGTGCTTGCATGAGGGTCCAGGGTCAGTTTAAGGTCCCTCCAGGCCACCCAGCCTCAGCGGGGAGGTAATGAGGTCCTAACAGTAGAGCCCTCGTTAGGGCTAATTATAATAAGAGACATGGAGAGCTGATCTTTCTCTGTCGTGTAAGGCCTTCTCTCTGCAAGAAAGCACCTGCCTGCGAGCCAGGAAGAAGGTTTTCACCAGGATCCAAACCAGCCAGCAAACTGGTCTTAGATTTTCCTGCCACCAGACCTATGAGAAATAAAAGTATTTGCTGTTGAAGCCACCCAGCCTATGATACTTGTTACAGCATCCGAAACTGACTCAGAAAGACGGGTCTGAGATCTCACTTATATGTGGAATACACCCCTCCCTGCAAACCTCCAAACAGCTTAGAGGAACAGAGAACAGATTGGTTGTTGCCAGGGTGAGGGGCAAAGGTGGGTGAAATTGGTCTAAAGGTATACATTTCCAGATATAAAATAAATGTCCTGAGGATGTAATAATACCATATTGAATATTTGAAAGTTACTCAGAGAGTAGATGTTAAAAGTTGGCACCATGAGAAAAAAATTTCTGCAATATGTATGGTGATGGATGTTAATTAGATTTATGGTGATGATCATTTCGCAATACACAGAAATATCGCACCTGAAACTAATATAATGTTGGATATCATTATATCACAAAAATCAAAACAAAGGAATTCAAAATGCAAAAGAAAGAGAGAGAGGGTTGAGACTATCTTAGAAAAATCTTTGGGTGTACTTAGAGCAATACGGGTCAACTGGAATGAAATAAATCAGACTCTAAATGCAGTTTTTTAAATGATTTTTATTTTTTCCATTAGAGTTGGTTTACAATGTTCTGTCAATTTTTACTGTATAGCAAAGTGATGCAGTCACACATGTATATATTCTTTTTCTCACATTATCCTCCATCATGTTCCATCATAAATTATTAGATATAGTTCCTGGTGCTATACAGCAGGATCTCATCGCTTGTCCATTCCAAATGCAATAGTTTGCATCTATGAACCCCAGACTCCCCATCCATCCCACTCACTCCCCCTCCCTCTTGGTAACCACAGGTCTGTTCTCCAAGTCCATGAGTTTCTTTTCTTTGGAAAGGTTCATTTATCCCATATATTAGATTCCAGATATAAGTGATATCATATGGTATTTGTCTTTCTCTTTCTGACTTATTTCACTTAGTATGACGGTCTCTAGTTCCATCCATGTTGCTGCAAATGGCATTATGTTGTTCTTTTTTATGGCTGAGTAGTATTCCATTGTGTATATATACCACATCTTCTTAATCCATTCATCTGTCTATGGAGATTTAGGTTGTTTCCATGTCTTGGCTATTGTGAGTAGTGTTGCAATGAATATACAGGTGCACATGTCTTTTTCAAGGAAAGGTTTTTCCAGATATATGTCCAAGAGTGGGATTGATGGGTCATATTGTAGTTTTATATTTAGTTTTCTGAGGTACCTCCATACTGTTTTCCATAGTGGTTATAACAATTTACATTCCCACTAACAGTGCAGGACAGTTTCCTTTTCTCCTCACTCTCTCCAGAATTTGTTATTTGTGGACTTATTAATGATGGCTATTCTGACTGGTGTGAGGTGGTTCCTCACAGTTTTGATTTGCATTTCTCAAATAATTAGTGATGTTGAGCAAAATGCAGTTTTGAAGAGGATTTATTACCAACAAAATTATAGTCCTGGAAAAATGCAAACAAAAACAACAACAACAACAAAAAACAAAAAACAAAATAAAGCAAAACTCTGCCCCTCAGTTAAAAACCTTGTGCTTTTTGGCCTTTTGAACATTCAATTTGCTGCAGCAAGAAGCGGGTGGGGAAGCTGTGATGTCTCCAGGGAAGATGTACCTCCCCAAACCCTCTTCTCCTTGTCCTTCTCAAGGAGGACAGATGGTGGAATGGGGACAGAAGCCTCCCCCCAGGGAAACTGAACTGAAACCTGATCAGGGAGCACCCCTCATGCCCTGAATTAGCTGGACCTCATAAGTGGACTAGTACTTCTGCGTGTCCTCCATTATTTCATGTTCAATGACAAAATTTATTGCCAGTTTCCTAACTCTGCCTGCCTGCCGTTGCTTATCAAGTAGGTATGTGTGTGTGGCAGGCAGGTGACTGTCACTGGACCACAAGCAGCCACGTGGTCTCTGTGGGTGGGGGTGGGGGATGGGCTCCATGGCAACCAGAAGAGCAGACCCTAAGGAGTATGGTGCTGGGGACTCACCAAACCAGTGCCCTTTTCCTCCTGCTCATTTAGGAAGATGTGTGCCCCAGCCTTTTTCAACAAATATATACTTTCTTAAGTTAGATGGGACTTCGGGATTGAATTCTGGCTGCTGGAACTTGAATGGAATTGGCTGGTCATTTGGCTTGATCCTAACATGCCCGCTCACAGGAGTTTCCACAGTTTCTCCTATTTCCATTTTCCAACTGGATTTTTGTACCCTGGGCTACTTTGGGGACTACATATGGAAAATAGTGAGGCCTCTGTAATGAAACAGGGAACCTCTCTTCCTGGCTCGGGACTGAGCCAGGAGTGAGTGGTGAGCTGTGCTTGCAGGCCTGGAGTATTTTTTTGGTTGCAGCAATTAGCCTACTATAGTGCAATTAGCCTACTATAGTGCCCCCCTATCTAAATTCTATCTGTAGCTTCAGCATTTAGTAGGGTTCCTGGAACATAGTAGGTGCTCAGAATATACACTTGTAGAACAAGTGAATAAAAAAAAAATCTACCGAATTTAAGATAAGAAATTAATGTGTATTTGCTATGTGACAAGAATGGAACCAATACAGCAGGAGAATAATAACTGAGATATTGTTTTAGCCCTCAAATAGTTAAAAACATTTTTAAAAAGTTTTATTTTACTTTATTCAATCTCTTTGTTCCTTAATGGTTTTGAAGCATCTGACATTAAAAGCAAATGTAATAGAATGAAATGCAATATCAGTAAGAATGGAGAATCAGGATTAGAGAAATATAAGTGTTAATAGGCAGTCAAGATCAAGTTGAAGACAAATGACTAATAACAAGCTGTAATCCCCATGCCCACCCCCACCCTGGTTCCTGAAATTGAGCATCTCAGCCTCCTAGAAGCTAAGATGAAAAATAGGCATGGCCTGAAATCTAATTTTTCTTGTAGGAGAGGAAAATCCAGGAGACACAAAGCTATACACAACGCAAAGGATAAGTAGCCTTTTTCCCCCACCCAGAACCAAAATTCCCTTTGAACTTGAAACTGAGACCATTCCACTTTGCATTAACAACTCGTCATTTATTAGAATTGGGAAGGCCATTAGCATTAAAAATTTGTTCAAGGTGAAGTTTTATTTAAAATGTAACAGGAACAGTTCTTTAAAATGCTAGCAAAATACTTATACATTTAGGTGCATTTGAATTTAATGCAGAATTTTAAGTTAGTACTTAAGGCAGACTACATACCTTAAGGGAAAGAAAGTGACTCTTGGTAAATACTTCCTAAGTGCCTAGTATGTAGTAAGTATGTGCTGAATGAACACTGTAGTTGCCACCAGGTTAAATTTCAATTGAATTACAGTTGGCTACTTTTTATAGATTAAATTTTATTAAAGTTCCTTTCAATAGGCCTTACATAATAGGCTCCATTGATTTTAATAAAATGTGCATTGATTACAGCAAAATGTCAGTTTTCTGCCCTGAACACAATCCCCACAGTCATTAAACACCTTACAATTTTATTAAATCAATTATAGTCATTCATTTTAATTGAGGACAGCTTTTAATTTGACCTTCTTACTTTGGAGGACATTTGATCAAGATTTAGTAAAGAGTTAATCATTTCACTCAAATGAATTTTTTGGATCCTTAAAAAAATAACAATTGCAATTATGTTGTTTTGATGGTCTTAGCCAAAGACATCAGTCACATCACTTTAAATTTCAGTTTGGAGGTCAGAAGGTCAAGTGTTTGAAAAGTTACTTTTTTGGAGCCAAATTCTTCTTATCTTCTAATTTAGAGTCAGGTCCTGAAGGCAAGGCACAAAGCAGAAGAGGCTGGTCTTTGGAACTCATAATCTTTCCACAGTTTTCTTCCTTTTATCCACTTCCTTTTTCTGTTCGACACCATTCAATTCAATTAATTTTTTTACATTAGAAATCATATGTTAAAAAGTGGGATTAACACATACACATGACAATCTATAAAATAAACACCTAAGAATGGCCTACTGTGGAGCACAGAAGGTCTACTCAATGTTCTGCAATAACCTATATGGGAAAAAAGAATAGATATATGTATGTGTATAACTGACACAATTTGGTGTAAACCTGAAGCTAAAACAACATTGTAAATCAACTCCAATAAAATAAAAAAAAAAGAAATTAAAAGAAGTGTCTTCCAAGATGCCAATGGCAGATTACATTTAATCTGCCTCATCATCCAGGGGATTTTGTACTTTAACAGGAGAAAATGCCTTGGTCCTTCAATCACAACCCCATTTTTTCCTTTTTTTTTTAATTTTAGGGTCACACCAGCATATGGAAGTTCCTATGCTAGGGGTCAAATCAGAGCTGCAGAGGTGCAGCTGCAGGCCTACACCACACCCATAGCAATGCCAGATCTGAGCCATGTCTACTACCTACGCTGTGGCAACACTGGATACTTTTTTTTTTCCTTGAGATTTTATTTTATTCTTTTAAAAGTGATTTTATTTTTTTCCATTATAGCTGGTTTACAGTGTTCTGTCAATTTTCTATCGTACAGCAAAGTGACCCAGTCACACATACATATAAAGAGTCTTTTTCTCACATAATCCTCCATCATGCTACCATATGACCCAGCAATCCCACTCTTGGACATATATCTGGATAAAACTTTCCTTGAAAAAGACACATGCACCCATATGTTCATTGCAGCACTATGCACAATAGCCAAGACATAGAAACAACCTAAATGTCCATCAACAGATGAATGGATTAGGAAGATGTGCTCTATATACACAATGGAATATTATTCAGCCATAAAAAAGAACAAAATAATGCCATTTGCAGTAACAAGGTTGGAACGAGAGACTCTCATTCTAAGTGAAATAAGTCATAAAGACAAATACCATATGATATCACTTATATCTGGAATCTAATATATGGGACAAATGGACCTTTCCACAGAAAAGAAACTAAAGACTGAATTCTTAATGCACTGAGCAAGGCCAGGGATCCAGCCCACATCCTCATGGATACTAGTCAGGTTAGTAACCTGCTGAGCCATAATAAGCACTCCCACAACCTCATTTCTAACTCTGAACTGGCTATGACTGGCTGAACTATAGCCACAGAACACCTGAGACTCTGGTTTAAAAAGAAATGTCTAATGAGCTATACCCACAGTGAGGAAAGCAGTGGGGACCAAGCCCTAACTCTTGTCCCTGCTGTGTACCTGATAACACCCAGTGTCATGCCCGCAGGCTTGGCTCAAAGAGTAATTGTAATCAAAGTGTATTGTAACTAATTACCTAATTTTGATGAGCTGTTTACATTTAATTTTGTGAATATGCCAATATGAAAGAAATGACCTTATAAAGTGTTTCAGACAAAAGAGAAATAGCTATGTATAAATTTTCCAGGTATAATTAACTCATATTTGAGTCTTATCCAATTCTCTTAGGCCCTGTGTGGACCAACTGTAATTTTAAAAGATAAAGACAAGCAGTATATCTTGTACATGCATAGAGTTTGTGGCCACTACAGGGGGTGGAAAACAAATTTCAATAATTTTATTTTAACCCCAAACCATAAAAATCGAATGAGTATGAGTCATTTCATCTGTCCCTCCTCAGTCTAAATTTTGTTTCCCTTTGCTGTCTGTTCAGTTTTCTGATTACTCTTCTTCCAAGTAGACTATGAATATTTTGAGAATAATGTCTTTTTTCTTGACCCTACTTGTGCTCATCACAACATCTAAATTCATGGTAAGTACTCCATCTATAATTATTGAATGAGTGAATAAACTCATGAATGAAAATCATTCTTCTTTATGAAAATTTAAATAAAATTTTACTCCTGCACTTCTGCAAGATAAAAAAAAATCCCTAGAGGAACTAATAAACAAATATAATACAAATTGATTCAGGATTGGTCTTTTTGAAAAAATAAAAAAAACTCTCACATGATTTAAACATATTTCTCTTAAGGATAAAATGAAACCTCTTACTTTTTGCTATAGACATTTCTCAACTAGTCACTGAAGACTTGTTAGTAAATACTACACTGTTCTTGTCCACAGGTTGTTTGTAATCTGGCTGGGAAAACAGAGGGACAGCTGACAATATGTGAAAGCACGAGATTCTTAAGGCTAAAAAGATCACAAGAAGGGCTCTGATATAAGCCAGATGCAAACTGAGGTGGGCTGGATGAAGGATGAAGCCTCGGGGGGATATTCCTGAAGGGTGAGGCATAAACTTGTGTTCAAGGGTGGTTGGTGATGGACTCAGTAGAAAGGAGGAAGATTGGCTTTGAAGAATATGTGAAATAACTCATGAAAGAGAACATCTCATCATGATTAAAGCCAATGGACAGCTGGTCTACGGGAACAGGGGCGGGCAGGTCGAATGAGGTAGGAAGCTGTGTAGTTGGAATCATGGGCTTTGGAATGTGGTTGTCTTGAGTAGGCCCCTGTCTAGTTTGTGCAGCGCTCTGGGCAGATGTTTTTGGTGCACTTTGATATCTAAACAATTTTATGTACAAATGTATTCCATGCACCGCAGTCTAATCATTAGAAAACATCAGGCAAGCCACAATGGAAGAATATTCTGCAAAATACCTGAGCACTCCTCTTCAAAAGTGTCAAAGTCATAAAAAACAAGGGAAGACTGAGCGATAGGCACAGATAGGAGGACACAATAAAAAAATGTAATTCGGGACTCTGGGTAGGAACCTGGAACAACAACAAAATTGAATGGTGTTGTGAAAACTTGGGAAATGTAAATAAAGCCTGCAACTTAGTTAACAGTATTGTACCAGTGTTAATTTCCAAGATTTGAGAAATGTACCATGGTCATGGAAGATGTTAACTTCAGGAGAATTAGGGTGAAGAGTGCCTTTGTAAACCTTTCTGTAAATGTAAGAATATTCCAAGACAATTTTTTTTTTAAAGCACATTCATTGTCAGGGCAGTGAAACTATTCTGTATGATATTATAATAATGGATACATATCATTATATGCATTTGCCAAAACCTACCACATATACACCACAAAGAGTGTCCTTTGCTGACTTTGGTTGATAATGATGCATCAGTGTTTGTCCATTGACTGCAATCAACATATCTGCAGGTGTAGGATGTTGACTGTTGACGGTGGAAGAGACTGTGTTTAGGGGGAGGGTACCCCAAACTCTGTATATTCTGTTTTATTTTGCTCTGAACTCAAAACTGCTTTTAAAAATTAAGTATGTTTGTTTTAAAAAAAAACCTCACTTTAGTACCACACATGCAAGAATCCCAGATTTGTATAAAAGCTTTGTTATATACAGAGTGATCCTCACCCTGGAAATATTTACCCTTTTCCATTTTTGCATGAGCTCTTGCATTTTCAAAATCAAAAAGGTCAATGAACATGTGACTCTCAAAAGTTCATTACAAAATTCACGGGTCCATGTGAGGTATAGTGACATTAAGGTCTTGAATAGCAGATGGAAAAGAAGAACTAACATGTTTGTTTGTTGCCAAGTCAGTGCACATGAAGATTCTTCAGTGTGTCTAGGACTCTTGGGAAAAGGTTTTGTAATGAGTTAATGTAGACCTCACCTTTGCAGTACTTCAGATCACTTATTGAAGGCTGCTGACATTGTCATTCCTGACACTGGTTACCGGCTGGACCACCCGCTCTCAGCATCTCTCTCTAGGGTTGTTAATTGTGCTTTGTTGATAACAACCTTGGATAAAACCCTACCCAGAATATTTGGGGAGGTGTGGGTGCCAATTTGTTTCTGGTCATGTGCAGTTCACTCTTCAGAATTTCCTACACACATATGTAGTAGCACATCTTTTTGGATATTTTCAGGCTATAATGACTGTATCACTAGAATGTAAGTTCTTCCTCAGCGCCTTCTATAAACCTGCTTGGACCAGAGGTGAGGGGTCTGTGGCATAGTGAGAAGAGCAGTCCCATTTATGCAAGGAACCTTTGTCCCTCATTCTGCATGACTTACTTATGCCTGATGTAGGAGAGCATGGCTTTTCTGCACTGGGTGTTCATGATTCACCCCAAGAGCTCAGCCATGGGGCCCCAGAGTGACCCCATAGGGAAGAGTTTTGGAGATCTCTATGACATCTGCTTGAGCCCATGCTGGGGGGCAGAATGCCAGGCAAGACCCCCCAAAAGAGAGATGGAACCAGAGCTCATGCAGGTCCAAATCCAGGCTAGGGGTACCCCTAGATGGCACTTCCCACCCCAACCAGCCATAGGAACTTCTAGAAGACTTAGAAACTCTTAGAGATGCTGGCATCACAAGTGCAAGACATTTGTGAAGCCAGGTTTGGGGCAGGAGCCCTGTTTCCTTACTTGTGACTAATGGCAATACTGGACCTGGGCTTTGTCCCAAGTCTGCCTCTTTCTAGACCTGAAGCCCAGGCAAGTCTCAACCTCTGGGCCTTGTTTTCTTCTCTAAGGTGAAGATAATAATTTCACAGGGTTGTTTTGAAGAGTGAATGAAATATTTATTGAGTTCTTGTGAAATGTGCTGCAGAAATAGCAGTGAACAAAACACATAGAAACTGCTCTCTTAAATCTTATAATCCTGTATAATCCTGTACTCTATGAAGTGAGAATTGTGCCAGCAAAGAATACACTTTCGGTAAATGCCACATGGCAATGTTGGTCCAAACCATAGATTTTCTCCCCAGGGCGTTTCATGCCTGCCTGGAGTCTCTATGAGGCCATAGCTTCTCTTGGGCTTTACAAAGTGAGGGAGGAAGGATATGGTCAGGTGAGAAGCTGCTTTGTGTGGTTCAGTGCAAGGGTTACTTTAAGAGAATCTAGAGGAGAGGAAAAAAAGACATAAGGCCCTCAGGCCATCCTTCCTCAATGTGTCTTTCTTCCAAAAGAGATTTTTCCAGAGATCAAGTAGCAATAAGTTTAAGATTTTTCTTGCTGTGAGTTCACTGCACTCTTTGATTAGATAAGTGACAGTACCTCTCCTTGAACAGCATCAGGATGAGTGTGTACACTGTAACATCATGTTCCATGGTGATTCCTTCTGACACCTTCAAAATAAGTTCTATTAATAGAAAAGTCTACAACAATTTCTAAAAGCAGTGCAAAATGTCATTGTTCTTTCAATCCCATTTTCTGGCTTTCCAAAATTTTTGGACCTGAAAAAACATAGTTTAAAAAAACCCCTTCCTGGATATGCTTCTAAAAGCCTTTGCGAACACCAGGGATACTGTTTCTCCTTTGAACCAGGGCCTACTATAGATCCACATGTAATATGATGATAATTAAAGGATACCCTAGTTGTAATTGGGACTTAGCTTTATTTTCTGATCAGTAGGAATTCTATCTGAAATTCACTGCCTTTCATGTTTAAATGGATACATCACATGCACTTTAGTTGAATAACTGAGAGAAAAACCAATTATATTTACTATGGCTATCTTTTCCCATTGTCCCATGATAAAGCATTCTCTCCAGGTAGAGAGAGTAAAACTGACATAATATAGTAAGTTTAAATAGAGATGTTAACTTATTTATGATCAACACTCCAGCAAGAGTATAAGGCTGTTATTTGGACAAATTTTCTTTACTTGAACTCTTTGGAAGAAAGAGCACAGGTTGGTGATTGTTATGGACTGAGTTGTAACCCCTCCCAAACTTTAATGTTGAAGCTCTAATCCCCAGTACCTCAGCATGTGGCTATATTTGGAGATAGGGTCATTCAAGAGGTAATTAAGTTAAAATGAAGTCATTAGGATGGGCCATAGTCAGGTATGACTGTTTTCTTTCTACAAAGAGAAGATCTGGGCACAGACACACACAGAGGGAGGACCACGTGAAGTCACAGGCGGAGGGCGGCCATCTACAAGACATAAAGAGAGGCCTCAGAAGAAACCACCTCTGTTGACTTGGACTTGGTCTTGAACTTTCAGCCTCCAGCACTATGAGAAATAAATTTCTGTTGTTTAAACCATCCAGTCAGTGGTGCTTTGCTATGGAAGCCTTAGCAAATGGTGACAGTGAAGCAACTATATACAGTAACACAACACTGGGCTGAAAAAACCATTGGGAGACATCAGTGCACCTGGAGATTTACTTCCTTGATATTTTAGCTGAATCTCAAGAATTGTTCTTTCTGAGTATATTTCTGAAACATTAATCACCAAGATCATCATTATCACCATTGTCACCACCACCATCATTACAACTGTCATCATCACCATCATCCCCACCACCTCGTTCATCACCAGCAGCATCACCATGATCACCACCACCATCAGCATTTTCATCACTATCATCACCACAACCATCGGCATCATCATCACCAACATCATGATCAGCATCAGCATCACCACCACCACCACCACCATCATCACCAACACCACCATCATCACCACCACCACCATCATCATCATCACAATCATCATTTTATAATAGTAACTCCAGCATCTACCAGCTAGCACATATTTACTGGGCAATGGCCTCTGGACTTTTCATCCACACTATAGGAATATCATCCATACCATAAAAACATCACGAAGCCTCTGAAAATATTAGTGATTCAACACAATACATGTTTGATGTTTGTTTCTTGCTCGTGCACTGCCTGGAATGGGTACTTCTGCCTGGGAGGCTCTCCTTGGAGGTTCCCTTTCAACAGTGAATCAGGGACCTAACAAGCTCCTTCTTCCTTCTGCCCTGCCCTCTCAGAATTCACTTCATGGAGTCAGTGAGTGGAAAGAGAGGAGAGAGGATGGAGAGAAGGGACACCTCGTTGCTCATAGGAGGGTTTTATGGGCAGGGCTTGGAAGTGGAGTCTGTCACTGGCCACCACCTTCCACTCTGCAGAACTAGTGATGTGGCTTCACACAATTGTGAGGGAGCCCAGAAAGTATAGACCCAGGAGGGAAAGTGAGCAAAGGGGAATAACAAGACTTCCTCTGCTCCAGCCTCTGAACAACGTTTCCTTTCTCTCCAGGTCTTATTCTATAAAAAGGGAGATCTTATGTCCTTTTTGCAAATGGAATGAAAATGAAGGTTAGAGAGGTTAAGTGGTATGTCTGAGGTCAAACAGTTGCTTATGTGATGGAATTGAGAGTGAACTTAAGGTCCCAGATACTTTCAAACCTGTGATTATTTTTCCATTATATTAGTATTTAACAAACTGATTTCCCAGAAATGAATTTACAAAAAGGAGTTCTATTATGTGACTTCCTATGTCAAAATATGGCTCAGACAACCAGCATTTCTCATGTCAGAAGGATCATACCAAAAATCATTTTTGGGTATTTTTAGAATGATTTGATAAATGATTTATGCTACAATTTGTAAACATGGATAATCAGTTGTAAGGTTTAATTAGGTGTTAGTCCGCAACCTTGGGAACTTCTTGTGTGTAATCTGAAGCTAGTCCCTGTACACAGAGAACAGCAAGAGACCAAAGAAAGAGGCAGGCACTGCAGATTGGTAGGTGGCAGGTTTGACAAGAAAGGGGATATATATATATATATATATATATATATATATATATATATATATATACACACACACACACACACATATATATATATATATATATGAGCTTGCCTTTGGTGCCTGCAAGACAAGTAGATCTCAAGCCTGTCTGCTAGAATCTTCAAGTTTATAGAGAGGACTCAAATATGTTCAGCCATGTATCTGGTCCTGAAGACCTCAGCAACACCTTACCCTCTCAAGGTTGTGTCCTTGCAACAGCTCCCAGGGTAGGAATGGTAGGCATATTTCAAGGACAGAGGAGGGGGTGAGAAACATCTGATTGGCCAGATCCAGCTCACAGGTCAACTAGTCATCATGTCCTCTGGACTACCCCCTTTAACATTAGGAAATAAAATAGATATAATATTTATTTATAAATATATGTTATTACCATATTAATGTACAGCTTATTAAATATTTTGAATATATATGTGTAAGTGCCAAATCTTACAAAACTAGTTCTGGGCAGTCCACACATTGGTAATAATTCCATATCATCTGATGTACTGGGTTGAATAGTGTCCTCCCCAAATGTATGTGGCTTAGAACCTCAGAATGTGGGGAAACAGGGAAACAATTTGCAGATGTAATTGGTTAAGGCAATGTCATACTGGATTAAGATGGGTCTCATATCCAATGACTGATGTTATATAAGAGAGAGTCAGACACAGAGACACACAGAGAGGAGAGGGCCATGTCAATATGGAGGCAGAAGCTGGAGATACGCCATCACAGGCCAAGAAATGTTGCAGGTTGATGGCAACTGCCAGAAGGTAGAGGAAGCAAAGAAGGAATCTTCACTAGAGCTTTTGGACGGACCATGACCCTACTGACCATTTGATTTTGGACTTAGACTCCAGAACTATGGGATAATACATTTCTGTCTGAAGTCACTCTTTTATGGTAATTTCTTATGGTAGTCCTAGGAAACCAACCCATTTCCTTCTGCACATCCTACTCTTTCTTCAAATCAAATTCAATCTTTGTCTCTTTTGGGAAGTCTTCCTTCTCAGTGGATGGAGATATCTACATCCTAAGATGTCTTACTGGCTTGACATTCCTACTTACCCTTCAAGATTCAGCACAGACATTATCTCTCCAAGAGAGCCTTCCTTGAATATGGCCAATACCTTAGAAAGCAATGGACATTTGGTCTATAATCTCATGGCTTGCAGATTTTTACCTTTATCACTCTACCCATTATTATATTTTCATTGTTGATTTATCCATGTGCTATTTGAGTACAGGGGTTGTATCTTTGATTTGACCCTAATGTCATAGACCCCCAAGTGTGTGCCAATTGAATGATGCATGAAGGAGGGCCAGAAATTAAGGAACTCTGCTTAACTGCATTTGGCGATGTTCTTGCAATTTTTATTTAAATCCCTTTAGCCCTTGCCTTTGTTTTCTTAGGTTCTGTAGGCTTATAAGATGTATATATTTACTGTAATAATAGGTCATGACCCTGGATCTTTTAATACTTACAGTATCTTCAAAGTTGAAAACATATCAGAGATGGTTAAATATCCCTATGAATTTTCCAGTGTATTAATACCCATAATTTTTATATATTTTTTTGCTTTTTAGGGTTGCACTGTGGCATACAGAAGTTCCCAGGCTAGTGGTCAAGTCAGAGCTGTAGCCACCAGCCTGCACCACTGCCATAGCAACGTGGGATCTGAGCCACATCTGTGATCTACACCACAGCTCACAGCAAAATCAAGTCCTTAACCCACTAAACAAGGCCAGGTGTTGAACCTGTATCTTCATGGATCCTAGTCAGGATTGTTAACCACTGAGCCACAAAAGGAATTCCTAATACCTATCATTTTTATCAGCTTCCTTTGTTAACTTTTCTCCATTAGTGTTTAGTTCTTCTTTCATTATTTTTAAATATAAAGTTATTACATTAAATCTTTTAAAAAAAGTAATAATCATTGTTCTTTATTCCATTATGGTTAAACCTCATCATTTTATTTTTATAAATTCTGGTTCCTGCACATTGTACTTAATCTTTATAAATTTACTCACAATGTGACTATAAGCTTGTTTTGTGTTAATAGTGGATGTTGCCTACTTTTTATCTGGTAGGGAATCCTGAATCTGAGACTAGATGATGAGACAGAAGTAGATAAAAAAAGACAGAAGGAACACCAAATACAAAACACTTAAGATGAAAAGGAAATTGGCTTGTTTGGGGAAAAGAAGTATGTTAAGTGGAGAGTAGTATGAGACTAATTTGAAGAAGATGAGGTTTAAATCATAACAGGGTCTTTAAGCCCCATAGGGAGGTTAGATTTTATTCTAAGTGCAAAGCAATAAGAAGCTACTAGGAAATTCTAAGCAAGGGAGTGACATTATTTCATTTATGATAGGAATTGTTTCTATGTGGAATTTTGATCAGGAGGGGGCCAGTGTAGAAGCAGTGGGACCGGTTAAGACATAATTGAAGTTGTGGAGGTAATGATGGCTTAGACAGTGATGTCTATAGAGATGGTGAGACCTGTATAGATTTTTTCAGGATGTTTAAATTTAGAACTTGCAGAGGACTTGGCTAAACGAAGATCAATATAATTACAGCTTGAGAATATCACTGGATGATGGTAACATTTTCTGAGATGAGAAAGAACAGAGGGAGAAAGGAGTTGGGTAGTAAGTGACTCATAATTTCTACTCTGAGTCTGCTATGTGTGAGATGTTTACAAAATGGAGAACACATGGCTTAATGTATGAGTATAGAATTCTGTAAGGAGATTGGAACTTGATATAAATATGAAAGTCATCAGCATATAGATGTTACTTAAAGTCATGACACTGGATACGTTTACCTAGAGACAGTGTAGATAAAAGAACATAGTTGAGTAAAAAGCCTAGGGACACTAGCCACTAAAGTGTGTTGATATGGAAAGGTTAGAGTCAATTTGTCAAGAACATGTAACAATTATAAACACATAAGTGAAGCAAAAACTAACAGAATTGAAGAGAAACATAAAACAACTCAATAGTAACAGTTGGAGACTTCAATACCTTATTTTCAATAAGGAGTAGATCAATTATAAAGAAGATCAACAAGGAAATGCAAGGCCTGAATGACCCTTTAAACCAACTGGACATAACACATATCTATATAACATTCCACTCAACTACAGCAGAATGCCCAGTTTTCTTAATGCACATAGAACATTCTGTTGGATAGACTATAAGTTAGGGCATAAAAAAAAATCTCAAACCTAGGATGACTAACATTATAAAAAGTATATTCTCCAAACGTGATAGAATGTATTAGAAATCAACAACATAAGGAAATCTGAGAAATTCATGTATTTGTGAGATTAAACACATTCTTAATTAATGAGCAAAACAACGGACAAAAATCAATAAACCAAAAGCTGGTTCCTTGAAAAGATTAAATTAATAAACCTTTAACTAGACTAATCAAAAACAAATATGTAAAAATATAAAATAAAAGGACCCAAATTACTAAAATTGGAGTGAAAAATTGTGTTACTGTAAACTTTACAAAAAAAAGGATAAGGAAATACTATTAAAATTGTATATCAAAAATTAGATGAAATGGATAAATTTCTAGACACACAGAAGCTATCAAAACGGACTCAAGAAGATACAGAAAATCTAATAGACATATAACAAGTAAAGTGGTTGAATTAATATCAATAAAGCTTCCACAAAGAAAAGTTCAGGACAAGATGATTCCTTTGGTGAATTTTACAAAATGTTTAAAGAAAAATAAGCACTTATGCTTTACAAATTGTTCCAAAAAATAGAAGTAGAGGACACACTTTACGATTCATTTCATAAGGTCATTATTACCTCGATATCAAAACAGATGAAGACATAACAGGAAAAGAATAATACAGGCCAATATCCCTTATAAGCATAGATACAAAATTCCTCAACAAAATAATAGTGAGCTTTATCTAGCAGCATATAGAAAGGATTATAAACCATAAGCACTTGGAAATTTTTCCCAGGAGTACAATTTGGTTTACTATGTAAAAATCAATCAATAAAATACATCATATTAAGAAAATAAAGGATAAAAACCACATGATAATCTTGATAATTTTAATGCAGAAAAGCATGTGGCAAAATTCAATACCCTTTCATGATTACAAACAGTAAATGAACTAGGTATAGATGGAAATTTTGACAAAATGATAAAGGGCATCAATAAAAACCACATTATCTTGGGTTGGAAGAGTCAATATCACCAAAATGACTATACTACCCAAGGAAATCTATAGATTCAATGCAATCCCTATCAAATTACCAAGGACCTTTTTCACAGAACTAGAACAAAATATTTTAAATTTGTTTGGAAGCACAAAAAAAAAAAAAAGCAGAATAGCCAAAGACATCCTGAAAAAGAAAAATGGAGCTGGAAGAATCAGGCTCCCTGACTTCAGACTCTACGACAAAGCTACAGTCATCAAAACCACATGGTACTGGAACAACGACAGAAATATAGATCAGTGGAACAGTATAGAAACCCCGGAATGAAACCCACACATCTATAGTCAACTAATCTATGACAAAGCAGACAAGAATATACATTGGAGAAAAGACAGCCTCTTCAATAAGTAGTGCTGGGAAAACTGGACAGCCACATGTAAAAAAAATGAAAGTAGAGTACTTCCTAACACCATGCATGAAAATAAACTCAAAATGGATTAAAGATCTAGATATAAGACCAGATACTATAAAACTCTTAGAGGAAAACATAGGCCAAACACTCTCTGACATAAATGATAGCAACATTTTCTCAGATCCACCTGTCAGAGTAATGACAATAAAAAGAAAAATAAACAAATGGGACTTAATTAAACTTCAAAGTTTCTGCACAACAAAGGAAACTCTAAACAAAACGAAAAGACCACACATGGAATGGGAGAAAATATATGCAAATGAATCAACTGACAAGGGATTAATCTCCAAAATTTATAAACACCTTATTTATTGAGCTGTAGCTCAATACCAAAAAAAAAAAAAAAA
>PVHT020000521.1:27552144-27587493 GCA_004024745.2 Catagonus wagneri
AGTAAGTGCTGGAGAGGGTGTGGAGAAAAAGGAACCCTATTACACTGCTGGTGGGAATGCAAATTGGTGCAACCGCTGTGGAAAACAGTATGGAGATTCCTCAGAAAACTCAAAATAGAATTACCATTTGATCCAGCAATCCCACTCCTGGGCATCTATCCAGCAGAAGCCATGACTCGAAAAGACACATGTACTCCAGTGTTCATTGCAGCACTCTATGCAATAGTCAAGTCATGGAAACAACCTAAATACCCATTGACAGAGGAGTGGATAGGGAAGATATGGTACATACACACAATGGAATATTACTCAGCCATTAAAAGGAATGAAATAACAACATTTATAGCAACATGGATGGACCTAGAATTATCATGCGAAGTGAAACCAGTCAGACAATTAGACAGCAACACCCAATGCTACCGCTTACATGTGGAAACTAATAAGACACAATGAACTTCTTTGCAGAACAGATAATGACTCACAGAGTTTGGAAAACCTATGGTTTCCAAATAAGACAATCTGGAGGGTGGGGAGTGCAGTAAGGGTTTTGGATGGAAATGCTATCAAATTGAGTTGTGATGATTTTTGTACACCTATAATTGTAATAAAATTCATTAAGCAATGGGAAAAAATTGAAAAAGCAAAAGAACACATTATCATCTCAATTGATGCAGAAAAGGCTTTTGACAAAATTCAACACCGAGTTCTGATAAAAACTCTCCAGAGAATGGGAATAGAGGGAACCTACCTCAAAATAATAAAAAAACATGTACTAAAAACCCAGATAACATCATTCTTAAAGGTAAAAAATTGAAAACATTCCCACTAGATCAGCAACACAAGGATATCCACTTTCACAACTATTATTCAACATAGTTTTGGAAGTCCAAGACACTGTAATCAGAGAAGAAAAAGAAAGAAAAGGAATCCAAATTGGATAAGAAGTAGAACTCTGTTTGCAGATGATTCAGAAAACCCTAAAGACAGCACCAGAAAAGTATTAGAATTCATCAATGTTTTGGCAAAGTTGCAGGTTACAAAATTAATACACAGAAATCATTTGCATTTCTATATACTAATAATGAAATATCAGAAAAAGAAATCAGAGAAACCATCCCATTTACAATAACATCAAAAAGAATAAAATACCCAGGAATAAACATACCTAGACAGACAAAAGACCTATACTCTGAAAACTATAAAGAATTGATGAAAGAAATAAAAGATGACACAAACAGATGGAAAGATATACCATACTCTTGGATTGGAATAAACAATATTGTCAAAATGACTATACTACACAAGGAATTCTACAGATTCAACGCAATCCCTATCAAATTACCAGATATTCTTCATAGAACTAGAAGAGAGTATTTTAAAATTTGTGTGGAAACACAAGACATCTTGGACAGCTGAAGCAATATTGAAAAAAAATGAAAATGGAGGAATGAAGCTTCAGTCATCAAAGCAATATGGTACTGGCACAAAAACAGAAGTTTAGACCAATGGAACAGGATAGAAAGTCCAGATATAAATCCAAGTACCTATGGTCAACTGATCTATGACAAAGATGGACAGAACATACAGTGGGAGAAAGATAGCCTCTTCAATAAATGGTTTTGGGAAAACTGGAAAGCTACATGTAAAAGAATGAAAGTAGGATACTATCTAACACCACATACAAAAGTAAAATCAAAATGGATTAAGGACCCAAATATAAGGCAAGACACTATAAAACTCCTAGAGGAAAACAAAGGCAGAACTCTGTTTGACATAAATCACAGCAACATCTTGTTTGATCCACCTCCTAGAATAATAACAAGGACACCAATAAACCAGTGGGACCTAATCAAACTCAAAAGCTTTTGCATAGCAAAGGAAGCCATTGAAAAATGAGAAGTCAACCACAGAATGGGAGAAAATATTTGCCAGTGATGCAACAGACACAGGTCTAATCTCCAAAATATACAAAAAACTCAAGCAACTCAACAATAAAAAACAACCCAATTGAAAAGTGGGCAGAAGACCTAAACAGATATTTCTCCAAAGAAGACATAGAGGAGGCCAACAGGCATATAAAAATACTCAGTATCACTAGTTATTAGAGAAATGCAAATCAAAACTATAATGAGGTACCACCTCATACCAGTCAGCATGGCCATAATTAACAAGTTAGCAAATAAATCCTGGAGAGGGTGTGGAGAAAAAGTACTCTCCTGCACTTTTTGTGGGAATGTAAATTGGTACAACCACTAAGGAAAACAGTATGGAGATACCTCAGAAAACTAAATATAGAGATACCATATGATCCATCAGTTCCACTGCTGGGCATATATCCAGACAAAACTTTCCTTGAAAAAGACACAGGCACTCCTATGTTCATAGCAACACTATTTGCATTAGCCAAGACATGGAAATAACCTAAATGTCCAACGACAGGTGAATGAATTAAGAAGATGTGGTACATATATACAATGGCATATTACCTAGCCATAAAAAAGACAAACTAATTCCATTTACAGCAACATGGATGGATTGAGAGGCTCTCATACTAAGTGAAGTATGTCAGAAAGAAAAAGACAAATATCATTTGATATAACTTATTTGTGGAAGCTAAAATACAATAGATGAACCTATCTAAAAACAACAAACAAAAAAGCAGATCATGACCAAGAAGAGCAGACTTGGGATTCCCAAGAGGGAAAGGGGAGGGAATGGCACGGATGGTCATTTTTTTTTTTTGCATGCAAACTGTTATATTTGGAATGGATGGGTGATGGGATCCTACTATACAGCTCAATGAAATGTGTGTGATTGGATCACTTTGTTGTACAACAGAACTTGATGAAACATTGTAAATCAACTATACTTTAATAATAATAATAATACAAAAAAGGCAATAAGGGGTGGTATCTATGAAACACCCACAGCCAACATCATGCTTATTGATGAGAGACTGAAAGCTTTCCCAGTAGGATTAGGAACAAAGCACAATGTCCATTCTTGCTACTTCAATTCAATATTATAGTAGAGGTTCTAGCCCAGGAATTTAGTCAAGAGAAAGAAATAAAATTCTTTCTGATTCAAAAGCAATAAATAAAACCATGTCTATTTACAAATGATATGATACTGCACATAGAAAATCCTATGGAAAAAATCCCAATAGATTTAATAAATGAACTCAGCAAGTTTGCAGGATATAGAATCAATATATGAAAACCAATTGTATCTCTATATACTAGGAATGGACATTATTCTGTATCAGATACACGATTTGCAAATATTTTCTCCCATTCTCTTGCTTGTACTTTGTACAAAAATTAGGTCAGATGATTCAAAGACTGAAATGTGTCACATCTTTTTAATAGTATTACTTCCTATGAAACTCATATAATTGAAACCAAAAGCAAAGAAACTAAAGGAGAAAATAAATTGGACTTCATCAAAATTTTAAAAAACGTGCATCAAAGGACACTACAGTTAAAGTAGAAGCAAGAGGATGGGAGAAAATATTTGCAAATCATGTCTCTGATACAGAACAATGGAAAAGCTCCTACAAATTGTGGGTAGGCACAATAATGGTCCCCTAAAGATGTCCATGTTCTAACCTCTGGGACCTCTGAGTATTTTCCCATTTGTGACAAACAGTAATTTGTAATGTGATTAAACAAAGAACCCTGAAGTCGAAAGATGACCTTGGATTATCACGGAGGGCCCAATGTAATCACTAGGCTCCTTATAAAAGGAAGACAGGAAGGTCAGAGCCAGAGATGATGTGACAATGGAAGAAGAGGTCATGATGTGTCATGGGCTAAGGAATATGAGCAGCCTCAAGAAGCAGAAAAAGTCTAAGAACAGATTCTTTCTTCAGGCCTCCAGAAGGAATGCTGCTCTGTCAATATCTTAAATTTAGCCTGATAAGACCCATGTCAAATTTCTGCCTCCAGAATTGTAAAATAATAAATTAGTGTTGTTTTAGACCACTTTGGTTTTGGTAATTTGTTATAGCATAATAGTAAACTAATGTGGATTTTTGTACTGGAAATGAAGTGCTCCTGTAACAAATATCTAAAAATGTGGAAGTATTTTTGGACTTAAGCAGTGGGCAGAGGTTGGAAAATTTGGACAAACATGAGAGAAAAAGTCTAGATTGTCTTGAACAGACTGTTAGTAGGAGGTTAGATGTCAAAGCCTGTGCAGGTGAGGGCTTAGAAGGAAGTGAGAGGCATGGTAGACAAAACCTATATAATCCTAGATTGCCTAAGTCATTGTAGACAAACTGATGGTAGAAATATGAATACTGAGTGCTACTGGTGAGATGTTAGAAGAAAATGAGGAACATACCATTGAAAAATGGAAGAAAGGGTATCCTTGTTACATAATGATGGAAAACTTAATAGAATTTTACCTTACAGTTAAATGAAAGAAAGAACTTAGAAGTGATGAACTAAGAATATTTCTAAGCAAAGCATTCAAAGTGTGGTCTTCTTTCTTCTTGTCGCTTACAGTAAAATATGAAAGCAAAGAAAAAAGTTGAGAGAGAGCCTATTAAACAAAAAAGAAGTATGTTTGTTTAATAGCTTGGTGGTTTGGGAAATTCTCAGCATATATAGATTGCAAAAAAAAATTGCAATCACTTGAATTTGGTGATTTGGCCACAGATTTTCCTAGTACCTGAGAAGAATCAAGAGGTCAGAGTATTCAATCATACAGGAGCTGTGACCCAGCCATCTCAGCAGAAGCTGGGGTTAGAGATTGTATTATCCTTTGTGGAGGAGTCTCTAGTTTATGAGAATGAATCCTCAGACATATACAAGAATCCTACAGGCTTCTTGAAAATGTTATACAAGCAGAAACACTGTCAATTTGGGCACAAAAAGAAGATGAATTGAAAGAAGGCTCTAAGACTTTCAAATTCTATATGCAGGAAAGAGCCTAATAAACAACTAAACTGTAAATATTTGCTATCCTCCATGAAAAAGAAAAGATTCTTCAAAGGATGAAGCTGTGAGCCCTGAGAGAAAATAATTCTCAAGCATTGTTGGTAAAGAGTGTAAGATTTTCTTTTAAGAGTAACAATGTAATATGTAATATGTAAAAACAAAGATAACAACAGCAGTGGCATCAAGATGTTGCCATTCACTGAGTCCTTGTTTCAGACACCATTCTATATGTTTCATTCAATCATTTTAACAATACCAAATCCTGATTAAGTTGGCAGAACAGAAGGACTGGAGCTCACCTTCTCTCATAAAAACAACAAAATTACAGCCAAATGCCGAGCAACCATCAACCAAATAGACCAGAAACTTTCAAAAAGATATCCTACTCCAGAAGACAAAACAGAGGCCACATCAAGAGGTAGGAGGGGCGATTACATGATATAAGCAAGCCCATACCTGCTGGGTGGGAAGCCAAAAGACTGGAAAGTAAGTGTATCACACAGACTCACCTACAGGACTGAGAGTTCTGAGTCCCATATCAGGTCCCCACACCTAGGGATCTTACAATGGGAGAAAGAGCCCCTGGAGCATCTGGCACTGAAGGACAGCAGGGCTAGTGTGCAGGATCTCCATGGGACTTGGGGAAATGGAGACTCCATTCTTGAAAGGTGCACACAGGCTTTCATGTGCACTGGGTCCCAAGACAAAGCAGAGGCTCCACAGGAATCTGTGTAGGACCTGACTGCAGTTCTTGGAAGATCTCTTGGGAAAAGAGGGGGGAACTGTGGTTCATTGTAGGGGAAGGACACTGGAGGCAAAGCTTTTGGGAATATTCATCAGCATGTGTTCCTCTAGAGGTGGCCATTTTGGGAAAATCTGGCCCCATCCATCAGCTCTGAGAAGCCCCAGGCCAAACAATAATCCAGGTGGGATCACAGCCCCACCCATCAGTAAACAGTCTTCCTAAAGACCCCTCAGGCACACAGCCACCTCTAATCTCACCCAGAGACAAAGCCCTGCCCACCAGAGGAATAAGAATCAGCCCCACCTACCAGTGAGCAGGCTCCAGTCCCTCTCATCAGGAAGCCTACAGCAAGACCCTGTACCAACTTCAGCCACAAGGGAGGCAGACATCAGAAGTAAAAGAGGCTACAACTCTATTGTCTGCAAAAAGGACACCATACCAAAAACATATAAAAATGAAAAGGCAGAGAATTATAACTCAGATGAGGGAGAAAGAAAAAAAACAACAAAACAGATAAGTGATCTGGAGATTATCAGCCTCCAGGAAAAAGACTTTAGACTGATGATGCCGAAGATGATGCAAGACATTTGAAACAACCTGGAGGGAAGACTGATAATTTACAGAAATACTGAGCAAAGAAATATAAGATTTAAAACTTAAGCAAGCAGGATGAAAAATACAATAACTGAAATAAAAAATTCATTAGAAGCAAACAACAGCAGAATACAGGCAGCAGAAGAACAAATAAGCAAGGTGGAGAAGAGACTAGTGGAAATCACTGATGTGAAACAGAAAAGAGAAAAAAGACTGAAAAGAAATGGAGACAGTATAAGAGAACTCTGGGACAACGTGAAATGCACCAACATCCATATTTATAGGGGTTCCAGAAGGAGAAGAGAGAGAGAAAAGGACAGAAAAAAATTCAAAGAGATAATAGCCAAAATCTTCCCTAAAATGGGAGAGGAACCACTCACTCATCCAGGAAGCATGATGAGTACCATATAAAATAAACCCAAGGAGGAATACCCTGAAACACATATTAATCAATCTGACCAAAATTAAAGAAAAAATATTGAAAGCAATTAGGGAAAAGAAACAAATAACATATAAGGGAACCCAATAAGGTTATCAGATTTTTCACCAGAAACTTTGCAGGTCAGAAGGGAGTGGCACCATATACTTCAAGTGATGAAAGGATAAAGCCTCCAACCAAGATTACTTTACCCAGCAAAGCTCTCATTAAGATCTGAAGGAGAAATCAAAAGCTTTACAGATAAGCAAAAGCTAAGAGAATTCAGCAACACTAAACCAGCTTTACTAAACCAGTTTTAAAGGAATTTCTCTAGGCAGAAAAGAAAAGGCCACACCAGAAACAAAAATACTACAAATGACAAGGCTCACCAGTAAAGGCATATATACAGTAAAGGTAAGAAATCATCCATGCACACATATGCTATCAAAATCAGAAATTGTGAGAAGAAAAGGATACAAATGCAGGACACTGGAGATGCACTTGCAATTAAGAGACCAACAACTTAAAACAATCTTGTATATATATAGACTCCTATATCAAAACTTCAGGGTAAATGCAAACAAAAAATCTACAATTGATACACACACAAATAAGAAAAATCAACTCAAATACAACACTAAAGTTTAGTCATCAAACCAAGAGAGGAGAGAACAAGAGAAGAAGGGAAGAAAAGAGTAACAAAAACAAATCCAAAATAGTTAATAAAATGTCAATAAGAACATACATATCAATAATTAGCTTAAATGTAAATGGACTAAATGTCCCAACCAAAAGACATAGACTAGCTGAGTGAATAAAAGACAAGATCCATATGTATGCTTTCTTCAAGAGACACACTTTGCTTCTAGGGCCACATAAAAACTGAAAGTGAGAGGCTGGAAGAAAATGTTCCATGAAAATGGAAATCAAAAGAAAGCTGGAGTAGCAATACTCATATCAGACAAAACAGACCTTAAAATAAAGAATATTATAAGAGACAAGGAAGGACATTACATAATGATCAAAGGATCAATCCAAGAAAAAGATATAACAATTGTAAATATATAGGCACCCAGCATAGGATCTCCTCAATATATAAGGCAACTGCTTACAGCCGTAAAATGAGAAATTGACAACAACACAATAGTAGCTGGGAATTTTAACACAGCAAAGGACAGATCACCCAGAAAGTCAATAAGGAAACACATGCGCTAAATGAAGCTTTAGACCAGATGGACTTAAGATATTTATAGGACATTCTGTCTGAGAATTCCATACTTAGAATATTATATTAAAAATTTATCGAACTATAGTTGACTTCCAGTGTTGTGTCAGTTTCAGGTGTACGGCAAATTGATACAGTTATACATATACATATATCTTTCTTTATCAGATTCTTTTCCCTTATAGGTTATTACACAGTATTGGGTACATTTCCCTGTGCTACAATAGGTCCTTGTTAGTAATCTATTTTATATATAGCAGTGTGTATCTTGTAATCCCAGTCTCTAATTTACCTCTCCACCCCAAGTTTCTCCTTCGGTAACTATATGTTTGATTTTTAAATCTTTGAGTCTGTTTCTGTTTTGTGAATAAATTCTTTTGTATCATTTTTTATTAGATATGACATATTAGTGATTGCGTATGATATTAGTCTTTCTGTGTCTGATTTATTTCACTTAGTATGATAATTTTTAGGTCTACCCATGTTGCTACAAATAGCATTGTTTTGTTCTTTATTGTTCAGTAATATTCCATTATATATATGTACTAAACCTTCTAATACAATCCTCTGCTGATTGGCATTTAGGTTGCTTCCATGTCTTCACTATTGCAAATAGGGCTGCAATGAACACTGCGGTGTATGCATCTTTTTAAATTATAGTTTTCTCCAGATATATGGCCAGGAGTGGGATTTCTGGATCATATGGTAGCTCTATTTTTAATTTTTTAAGGAACTTACATACTGTTCTCCATAGTGGTTGTACCAATTGACATTCCCACCAACTGTGTAGGAGGGTTTCCTTTTATCCATAGCCTCTCTAGCATTTACTGTTTGTAGATATTTGATGATGGTCATTCTGACTGGTGTGAAGTGATACCTCATTGTAGTTTTGACTTGCATTTCCTTAATAATCAGTGGTGAACATCTTTTCATGTGCATTCTGGCCATCTATCTTCTTTGGAGAAGTGTTTATTTAAATCTTCTGTCCATTTTTGATTGTTTTTTTGTTTGTCTGTTTAGTTTGGTTTTTTGATATAAAGCTGTGTGAAGTATTTGTATATTTTGGAGATTAATTTCTTGTCAGTTGCTTCATTTGCAAAGACTTTCTCACATTTCGTGGGTTATCTTTTTTTATGGTTTCCTTTGCTGTGCAAAAGCTGTTAAGTTTAATTGGTTCAATTTGTTTATTTCCATTATTCTAGGAGGGGGATCAAATAAGATATTGCTGTAATTTATCTCAAAAAGTGTTCTGCCTATATTTTCCTCTAGGAGTTTTATAGTATCTGGCCTTACATTTAGGTCTTTAATCCATTTTCAGTTTATTTTTGTGTATGGTGTTAGGGAATGTTATGATTTCATTATTTACATGTAGCCATCCAGTTTTCCCAGCACCACTTATTGAAGAAACTTTTTTCCATTGTGTATTCTTGCCTCCTTTGCCATAGATTACTAATCATAGGTGCCTGGGTTTATCTTTTGGCTTTCTATCTTGATCCACTGAACTGTTTCTGTTTTCGTTTCAGTACCATACTGTCCTGATGACTGTAGCTTTGCAGCATAGCCTGAAGCCAGGGAACCAGATTCCTCCAGGTGTTTTTCATTTTCATGATTGCTTTGGTTATATGGGGTCTTTTGTTTTTCTACACAGATTTTAAAATTTGTTGTTCTAGACCTGTGTAAAATGCCTTTGGAGATTTGATAGGGATTGCATTGAATCTGTAGATTGCCTTGGGTAGCATAGTCATTTTGACAATATCGACTCTTCCCATCCAAGAGTTTGGTATATATTTCCATCTGCTTGTGTCATCTTTGATTTTGTACATCAGTGTTTTATAATTTTCAGAGTACAAGTTTTTGCCTCTTTATGCAGGTTTATTCCTAGGTATTTCAACCTTTTTGCAGTGATGGTAAATGGGCTTGTTTCCTTAATTTCTCTTGCTGAACTTTTGTTGTTAGCGTATAGGAATACAAGCAATTTCTGTGTATTAATTTTGTATCCTGCAACTTTACCAAATTTGTTGATGAGCCCTAGTAGTTTTCTGGTAGAAGTTTCAGGATTTTCTATGTATAGTATCATGTCATCTGCAAATAGTAATAGTTTTACTTCTTCTTTTCCAGTTTGGATTCCCTTAATTTCTTTTTCTTCTCTGATTATTAGCTGAGGGTTTGTCATATATGGCCATTATTATGCTGAAGTAGATTCTCTCTATGCCTACTTCTGGAGAGTTTTTATTATAAATTGGTGTTGAATGTGATCAAAAGCTTTCTCTGCTTCTATTGAGATGACCATAAGGCTTTTATTCTTGTTTGTTGATGGGGTATATAATACTGGTTGATTTGAAGATATTAAAGAATCCTTGCATCTTTGAGATAAATCCCACTTGATCATGGTATATGATCCTTGTAATGTTTTGGTGCATTTTGTTTGCTGATATTTTACTGAGGATTTTTTGGCTATGTTCATCAGTGATATTGGTCTATAATTTTTGTTTCTTGTGGTTTCTTTATCTGGTTTGGTTTCAGGGTGATGGTGACTTCATAGAATGAGTTTGGGATTGTTCCTTCCTCTGAAATTTTTGGGAAGAGTTTCAGAAAGATAAATGTTAACTCTTCTCTAAATGTTTGGTAGAGTTAGCCTGTGAAACTATCTGCTTCCAGGCTTTTGTTTGTTGGAAGTTTTTAAATCACAGTTTCAGTTTCAGTAATTATGATTGGTCTGTTCATATTTTCTATTTCTTCCTTATTCAGTCTTTGAAGATTGTACCTTTCTAATAAATTGTCCACATCTGTTCTCTAAACCCCACATTCCAGCCCCCACCTCCACCTGTATCAGCAGATCTGCATCGCAGGCTGGGGAGTGCAGAAGGGTGGCAAGGACCATCTGTGTGTCTCATTCTCTCCCACCTGCCACAGACTTGCCACTGTGCCCTCCTCCAAGCCTCTGAATCTCCATTCCTGTACCAGCTGGTCTCCCTGATGGTGAGGGGGCTCTCCTTTCCTGACCCGCTTTTCATAGTCCTCTTTTCTCTTTTTTTTCCCTGTCATCCTACCCAGTTACATGGAGCTCCCTCTTGTCCTTTCAGGTCTTTGAGTTCTTCTGCCAGTGTTCAGTAGACACCCTATGAGAATTGTTCCATTTGAAGATATATCCCCAATGGGAGGATGTATTCCCTTTGGGAAGAGGTGAGCTCCACATCCTTCTATTCTGCCATCTTGGTTCAGTCTCTCTTGCCCATTTTACAACATGTAAATTATGGTTTTGAGGTGCATGGTCACAGAGCAGGGGTGGAGCAGGCTGCTTTCAAAGCCTGGAGTGCATACCACTATGCTGGATTTTCTTCTCATCCTGAAATGGATTAGGTGATATACTAAAAGTCATTTTAAAATCACTAATTCTCAGACAAAAGGGATATTTTTCCCTAAATTAGTTTATGACACTAACCTATGAGAAGGAAAATTCAATTATTGACTACAAGACAGGTATTATCAATTCCTCATGTAAGTATTCTTATTTGGAAGAAATTTTGACTAAGAATTCTGAACATTTAAACTCTCTGGCACTGCTAACCTTATAACAAGATAGGAGTAATTCAAGTTAGTTTAGTTTCTAGATACTCTGTAATTCAGAGTATCCAAATGCTAGATATGAAAAATCAAATTCCACACTCACTACGGAACCTATGATTTTAACTCCTTGATGTGGATTAGCTCCAAATAGAAAGTGTGAAAAGCATATACATCTAAGGAAACTGAAACTGGTTTACAGTTTCACGGTCTACAGTAATTTCATGTCTACAGTAACTGGATGTCTCACTGGAGTCATTAAAAATGACCATTTTGGAAATGTACAGTTAGGTAACATAATGGGGTGGTTAAAGTGTAGATTTCAGAGGAGGATAGATTAAGTTGGAATTAGCTCCATTACTAACTAGCTAGGTAACTATGGGCAAACTGTCTCACAGGATAAAATAGAGTATTTCATGTGAATTTCTAGGCACACTAACTTATTAAAATTAAGCACTCAGTATAGTTTAGCTCTTTCTGAGATGACAAATCAGGTTCCTGAACCTATATGATGGAAGAGAAGACCTAAGACTCCAGTAAAGCTATTCCAGGGATAATCCATTTTGTCTGAATTCCACAGGATCATGAAACAGAATAATTTCAGATAATAAAGGGAAAGAGAGGAGACAAAAAATGATTGCTAACTCATGTTATCAAATAAGATTGCTGAATTTCAATCATGCAAAACAAAGAAAACTACAAACAGGAAAAAAAACCAGACCCAACTGTCACCATCATTTCATGAAAGAAAGGACATCTCAATATCAAAATGCAATAAGGAAATAATCTCGGAATAAATAACGGATTTTTGGTTAAATTTAACTTGTTGAAAAATTCACTTAATGTATCTTGGTTTTTTACCTTTGATGCAGATCAGTGAAGATGTCATCTTGTTTTGGCATCAGTATGTGGACTAGCATTTAGCGAAGATTAATGGAGATCATTTGACAGGTCTGTTGTCAGCCAACTGGTTGATGTTGCTGGTAAGACACCCCAGGCTCGCTCCTTTGTTTATATGGAAGGTTGCACTGAAATTTTTATTGTGCTTCATTCATCCTCTTTTCTTTGTGGCTGATTGTCATACATATAATCTGGCTATGCCAGACTGCAGAGAGCTACCACCGAGTGGGGTAGAACAGAAGATCACACCAAGAATTTCAGTTTCTTCCTGAACATACCTAACACTTTTTCAGCATATAATATTTTCACTTTAGTGTTTAGTTTATAGAGATGTCTATGGCATGCAGAGGTTTAATGTCACAAGCTAATAAGCAGTGGATCTAGGATTTTGTCTCAAGTTGTCTTACTCCATAACCCAGCTCAACTGTCATCTCTTAATCTATGGAGTCTGTCATCTGTGAGGAAGATGGACACATAAATGGGGCATGTTAACAGAACTTACTATGAAGTTCTAGACAAGCATAAGTGACTTAGGAGTATTGGGAATTAATTGTTGGTCTATTCTGAGGTTCAGAGAAAACTTCTTTAAAGAGATGAGGCTTGAGTGCAGTCTTAAAGGAAGAAGAAGATAAGAAGGGCATTCCTGAGAGAGAAAATAGCACCAGCGAAGGCATGAGTAGATGAGAAGCATATGGAAACTATGCAGCTTGTGGGAGTTTGAGGTAGTTAAAGATTAAGGAGTATAAAGGACTTAAAGGATTTTTTTAAAAATATCATTAATATTCATATGGAAGTCTATTATAGTGGAATTTAATGGGGGTAGATATCTTTGTTCCCGCCACCGTTTCCTGCAGGGGAATCTCTGTAAGCAGTAGGATGGCTTTAAATGATGGGACATCTTCATCCTACATTTTCTTTGCATTTTTTCTGCTGGGTTAATTAAATCAAGCTTTTAACAAATTGAAGCCCATATCTAAACATGCCTATATAAGGGGGAAGGTGGGGAATATATGCCTTTTTATATCTAGGGAATTTACATTTAGGATTTTTAAGGTTGGGCATAGAGATTCGTGAAGTACAATTTTTTCCTACTTGAAAAATTAAAGGATGAGACTATGTCACTGAGAAAGATGGGTTCAGGGACATCTCAGCACAAAGGTTTGGAGTCTCTCCCAATGCAATAGCACCTTTTGCTATGGCACACCAGTGGGGGTGTTTACACTGGTAGATTGGGAAGGACTTTGAAATTATTAAGATGGTTCTTAGGACAATACGTTAATATTGAAGCATATAATCAGGCTTGATTGGGACCATTACTCTTCTCTTAACGGCATATGGGAGGCCACGAGGTCAGTAACATCTCTTAAAATCCTGCTAAGGAGTAGGCATCTATTTTAATATATTACAATATAATATAAACAGTCATCTATTGTATTACCTGGGGTCAAGAACTCTAAGAGTAAGGATCTAATTTGTTATAACTTCCAAGAAATGATGCCCTGGAGCAGAAGAGAATTCATTCATGTGTGGCCTTGCATGCCACGTGTAAGGAGCACACAGATGTTGGGAATCATGGGTGGGTTTTAAGGAATGGAGTTTAAAAGGGTCAGATATGAAACAATATTTTCACATAAGAGTGTGAAGGATGGAGGAAGGGATCAAAGACAGGAGGACAGCAGCTGGAAGGCTATTGGAATCATTAGATGATGGAAAGACAAGGGCTATGGAAACAAACCAACGTTCAAGTTCTGGACCTACTAACTCCTGGATCTGACTCTTGGAAAGATACTTCAGTCTTTTCTAAGCCTCAGATGCCTCCCCTGTATGGAGGAGTGTGGGAAGGAGGTTCCAGCTTACGGAGTTGCTCTGGGGTTTAGGAGGTCACTTGTGTTGGGTGCCACACACACACCTGCCATAGTAAGTTAGTAGCATTATCATTGCCATGTAACTTTTAGGTTCCCATTGCATTTTCCCATTCATATGCATGCTAACATTGGGAATTTCTTGGAAAGCTAATGAGATCTTTCTTTGTGCAATTAAGTATAAAACTAGGAATGCTCACCACCCATGAAGAGAGTCTATTGATTAAAATTAACCCTGATCAAGATATAGCTGATTGACATGATGTCTTAACCTGACACCAAGGAGAGTACATTTCTGATAAGAGGAAAATGGGGCAATGAATGTGCAGAGGCAAGAGGCTGGTTGGTGGTAGACATTTTGAGAATGAAAGACAAACGCTTTACCAAAAATGCTAGCCCTACTAATTAGATTCATCTGTAGCTTGGCTCAAGCTAAAAATGCCAGTTCTTTCTCCTTATCAACTCATATGTTTTCAGATTTTATTCCTTTATCAAACAGTGCTTTGTATTGAAATGAAGTTCTCTGAACAAAATTTAAGAACAGGGTTGTGTTACTGCTGAAGTATCCTCTGGCTTCATTTTCAGAACAGGATCTTTCAGTCTCACAGGTGGCTTGAAGAAGCTGTTTGGAGCCAGTAAAACCCTTTCAGTTGATTGTATTTATTCAGTGGTGGAGCTGTGGCGTCACCTTCCTCCTCCAGGATAATGGGTTTATTTGGCAGCTTCAGATGTCTATACTTTAACAGAAACTATGATTGCTGCATTCAGCAGTGGATTTAATAGGACAGCTTTCAGTTAAAACTCTGAAAGAATGAATTTGACAGACAGAGTGGAGCCATTGCATAAGGTCGACTGAAGTTATAGGTGTGAGTTCTTGGACCTCTTTTGTGATCAAAACCCAAATTGGTTTTCCTCTATAGTTTTGGGCTGGAGAGCTTTCCTAAGCCACCAATTTATTTTTTCATTTTTCCAAAGCAGCTCGAGCACAGAAAGGTTTGCAGCGACAACCAACCCTTGATAGCAGATACAACTGAGATAACTATATATAATATGTTATTTTTTACAAATTACAATTGGTTTTTCTCATATTACATTTTCAAATGAAATTTTTATGCCTGATTTATAATTATTTGAAAACAAAAAGAAGACTAGTTTGAACAAAGAGTCAAATGGAAAAGCCATCTGGTTATTCAAATACGGTCTGTTTCTCCCCCATCAGCACAATAGTTCCAAGATATCACAGGGTGGTTTAAAAAGATTTTATGAGCCCCCAAATTAATAAATGAACATCAATAGGGTACACTCAATTATCTCCCTTAAAGACTATGCCCTATGCCTAGATAAAATTGACAGCCACCCAATTCACAGTAGCATCTGAACAGCTGTGAAGGGTCCATCTGTTCTTAGACTCACCTCCCCAGACTCCAGGTCATAGGATCTAACTATTCACAGGTTAACTGGCCCCTCTTTTGGGAGAAAGCTCTATGATGTGGCTCAATGCCTATTCTCCAACATTTATTTTAAGATCATCACCTTGTCAACTGAGAGATAGGCTTTACAGCACATTCCTCTTATTCTGAACCCCGCTGGTCACAGCTGGACCAAAAATTGGTTGAAGGCAGGGTACCAGAAATAAACAACCTAGGAGGCCTGGCTCAAGGAGGTAGATTTGGTCCATCAGGTTTTCCTGTGGCTTTGAGTTAGGAAATGCTGGGACTGTGATCATTAGCAAGATGCCAGGAAGCTCAGCTGGGGCCCTGGCCACAAGGTCCACCCTTAGTTTCAGGAAATAGACAAGGTGTTGGATGTAGGATAAGGGAAGTGGTAAAGAAGGGGAAGAAGGAGAAGATAGGCAGAGAAACCGGGAAGAGAGAGACAAAGGCCAAGAAGAGAGAGCCTGGAGCAGAGGGCAGCCTCTCAGAGCTCCAGCTTTTGTTCAGCCCATTATCTTTACAATAATCACATACTCTCTCTCTCTGGTAACTTAAATTAAGTCTTTCTTTTTCACAGCCTAAGAAGCCAAATGAAAGAAAATATAAGAAATTTTGCAAGTAAGTTCAGAGATACTAACATAATATTTTCCAAGTGCCCATTGCTTAATGAGATTAAGTAACAAAACCAATGAGCTGGTCACTCAATGGGCCTGCAGGAATGGGGCAGGAATTGAAAAGGTCATGTGGGAAGTGAGGTTTAGGGACACCCTGTGCTAGTTATTCTCCTCGGTGAGTCTAAGAAGAGGGGAAGAAACATTGCAAAGAACATTATTTTCTCTTTGATAAAAGGACTTGCACTTAGCTGTGCTTTGCTATTATACCTGAAACTTTCATTGAAACATCTAGAAAAAATGCTTCTGAGGCTCATACTTTCAATTCTCCTTCCTTCCTTCCATCCTTCCTTCCCTCCCTACCTGCCTCCTTCCTTCCTTCATTTCCCTCTTTCTTTCTTTGTCTTTTTAGGGTCACACTTGTGGCATATGGAAGTTCCCAGGCTAGGGGTCGAACTCGTAAACTGCAGACTATGCCACAGACACAGCAATGCAAGATCTGAGCCATGTCCGAGTGAGGCCAGGGATCAAACTTATATCCTCATGGATACCAGCCTGGTTTGTTGCCACTGAGCCACAAAGCGAACTCCTCGCACTTGCATATTGAGATATGGTTATTGTCACCACTGAAACACTGCTTGAGTTACTCTGAAGAAGTCTCATACATCAAATTTCTGTTGGAGTTAAGTGGTAGGTAAAATTTTGCTCCCTCTTATGAGCTGTCATAATTTATTTTCACAGGCATTGAAAAAAACTTTCAAAGATTCTGTTTCCATTTTTATTTTGGTTGTCAGGATGCTCAGAAGTAAAACCCTGGAAGATCTCTAGCCCACATATTTGCGTTTTCTCTCTCTCTCTCATTTTGGTCCAGGAGTTAGTTTCCTGTGTTTAACTCTGTGTTTACTAGGCTTAACATTTATGTAATGATTAACACTTTAATATTTTATTGCATAATTAAACAAGTAGTTCTGGAAAGATTCTGATTTAAAATCCTGGTAAATGAAGGAGCATGGAGAAGGTGATATGTGAGTAAAACAAGAAGGAGGTGAGAGAGAGGGAGCACCGGGGGGTGGAACAAAGAGGGAGGAGAGGCCCAGGAGGAAAGACAGCAAGTACAAGGCTCATAGGAAGCAGTGGGACACCGGACTTGACGGACAGTGAGCCAGCCATCGTGGACGAGTGGAGAGATGAGGTGGGAGTTACATGAGATCATCGGGGTGGGGTCACAGAGTGCATCAGGTCATGGAGGCCATTGTGGTGATTTTGGCTTTCACCTGAAGTGACATAGAAAACTATAGAAGGGGAGTGAAAAGGGGGGTGAGATGATATAAGTTATATTGTAACAGGAAGAGTCCAATGGTAGGATTAGGAATAGACTATAAGACTGGGTAGGCACAACATGGGTGGCACAAACAGAGCAAGGTGACCAATTAAAAGGCATGTTAATGATCCACATCAGAGGTGGCACTGTTACAGGTTGGTAGCCATGGGTATGACATAAAGTCTTTTTTTGTATTATTTTTTTAAAAAAGTTTCATTGAAGTATAGTTTATTTACAAGGTTGTGATAATTTCTGCTGTACAACAAAGTGACTCAGTTATACATGTACACATATTCATTCTTTTTCATATTCCTTCCCCACAGAGATGATCAGAGAATATTGGGTAGAGTTCTCTGTGCTGTACAGCAGGTCCCTGTTGGTCATTCATTCCATATACCTCGGTGTGTTGATTGTGGCTGGGTTTTGTCAGCTGCATGGGCATCTGATAGCTTTGATTTGGAGAGTGGGAGTAAGAGAGGAGTCATGGACAGCTGGGTGGGAGTGGCAGGAATAACTGGGGTACCCATGCCTAGACAGAGGGGACAAGTAACAGCTCTACCTGGGACACATGTGCTCATTAGATATTTGAGTGGAGACGTTTAAGCAGAGGCTGGAGACAGAAGTTCAGGAGAATGGCCCCTGGAGGAAAGTCTTCATGTGAGGAGACATCAGCGTAGAGATGGATTTTATTTTCTTAATGTTATTTTATAACTTTCTAATTTTTTTGACATTTCTTAAAATTAAAATATAGTTGATTTACAAAGTTGTGCCAATTTCTGCTATACAGCAAAGTGACCAGTCATACATATACAAAGGTTCCTTCTATTACCTTCCGTCATGGATTTTAATGCCCTAAGACTGATGGGATCACGATGAAGTGAGCCTGTTCAGAGGAGAGAAGTTGTCTAAAGACTGAGTCAAGGAGATGAGGGAGACCCAGCAAAGATGATGCAGAAGCAATGGCCCATGTGATATGAGGGGAGCTGGCAGAGGATGCTCTCCTGGAGTCAAACAAGCAAAGACCTTTGAAGAGGGGGAGTGATCCATCAAGTCAACTGTGAAAAGATGCAGAATCAGCAGTTACACTTACGCTAGTAACACTGGGCTCGATGGTAACCTTGCTGGGAATACTTTTGTCCTGAAGCAATGGGAGAAGATAAAAGCCAGAGAAGGTGGGGAAGAGTTGCTTAGAAGTAAGAGGATGTCTAAATTTCGTAAGAGAAAGACGAGGTCAACACCATACCTGGAGGGGCAGGTCAAGATTAAAGGTACTAACCCCTTATTTTGGAGTAGGTAGAAACAGAATATTAATTCAAACAGGTTTATAAATAAGTAAGAGCTTCCTGAGAAATTACTTTGAGCACAAACTGGTTTCTTTTGGCTGATCTTCACAGGAAGACAAATGTGGTTTTTTGAGTGTCTGGGGCTGGCTCATGGGTTTAGTGAAAGAATGAACACAGACTTTTTTCTGTCTGAGATGTACAAGCAAATGTAAAGAAAACACAGTAAAACATAATTGTGGGTCTAATCCAGATTTCAACAGGGAAACATTTTTAAAAAGAAAAATGCTCAGATTAATATTATTGTGGCATTTATAAAATGTATTGGGTTGGGGTCATTTTATCTTTTTAAAAATATCCTTTAAATCTGACCAATCCCCCATGTTACAGAAAGTCAAGTTTCTTTTTGAACTACACATTAATTTCATTTTCCAGCATAATGAAATTCCACCTAACAATATCATGAACCCTGAAAACTGATTCAGTCATTTGGGGTCAGAAAATTTGCATTAGACTGAAATACAACAAATTTCCCATTTGTCTTAAAAAGAAAGGTTTTTGGGTTTTAGCGCATCTAGTGATCATTTGGGTGAAAAAAACTTTCTATTCCAAATTCTGTGCCAAGTTTCCTCACATATCCTTCACTAAGCAGTTTTTTAAATATGCCTTGGATTTTAAGGTACTGCTAAGATTCTCATTCAAATTGCCTTGGGACTTGGTGGCCCTTAATTAATCTAGTCAAAGCTAGACATTTTGGATGATACTGTTTAGATAGTTGATAGAAAAAAACACATCTGTACAGCAAGGTCTGGGAGCGTAGTGAAACAGGATACTTTTAATGTGGCCATTAAAGTGTTCCAATAGGATGGAAGAGTGTAGTTATTACTCTAACTATTCAGGTTATTTTGAAAGTGCCTACAAAGGAGGAGTGTGTAAGAGAGCTAGATACCAGGCTGACTTTGGGCTTTGTTTTCCTAGGGAGGTACTGAATTTGAGCATGGAAATAGTCCATTCCTTCATTCAGGTGGTTCTTTGGAGCAGAAATAGGAGGAAGACGAGCTTGCTGACAAGGCCCTGACCTAGAGGTTATTGAAATCGTCCAGAGGAAAGCAATGCTCCAGACCTGGGATTACAAACAAAAACAAAAACAAAAAAAACCCCAAAATACCCCAAAAAACAATGGCAGTGGTGACGATAGGATTTCACTGTGTTATTTGCATTTTGTGGAATGGTTGATTCCAGAAAATCTTGGTACAGCCCAATTCTCCCTTCTATAGAGTTTCCTATTCTAACAATTGTTTCCTTACTTCATTTGGGTTAAGTGCTTTGATATTAAATGCATTGTCTATTTCTTTGAGTTGAAGAAATTGGTGTTACCTCTAAAGAAGAGGGCTTATGAATCAGAGCAACTAGATATTCCTTTGTGGAGTTCAGTAATCTGAAAGTTATCTTGGACAATCTCTGTTCCTTGTATAAATCCATTTTTCTTTTTTTCCTTCCTTTCTTTCTATTTCATTTTTTATTTATGTATTTTTTTTTTATGGCTGCACCTGCGACATATGTAAGTTCCCAGGCTAGGGGTTGAAATGGAGCTACAGTTGCTGGCCTACCCCACAGCACAGTAACATGGGATCCAAGCTGCATCTGTGACCTACACCACAGCTCACAGCAATGCTGGATCCTTAATTCACTGAGCAGGGCCAGGAAAGGAACCCGAATCCTCATGGATACTAGTTGGGTTCTAAAGCTGATGAGCCACAACAGGAACTCCATAAACCCATTTTGCTTTTACCAAATCCCAGAAATAAGAGGAGGCATCACATTCCTGCCTAAGTGCTAACTGTATGTGTCTTGCTCTATGTGGCTCATCTTAGGGTAAAACAAAGATGTTATCATTTAATTTTGGAAACTTCTCTGGCAGAATGCGGTCTACACAATTCCAGATACACTGTTGGTTGTGTTTTGAAAGTACCTGCTGAAAATAGTTCTGCTCAGAAAGGCTAAGGCACAGGGTAATATCTCATGATGTATCTTATCCAGAATTGTTTTAAGTAGAAATAAAAAATGTGGGGGGTTTAATATTTGTAACTATGATGTTAACCTTAAAAAGTGCTAGAACTAGATCCCGGCCTATGGAAGCATCATTTCCTAGGCTATGTTTTGTTTAATGAGCAGACAGGTGACAGAAGCACGTCATCCACTGTACGTGCTCACACGCTTGCATCTTCTAGCCCTTCTCCATGCCTGAGCCTTAGCAGGTGACCCATAAATTAATGCTGAAAATGTAAAAACTCAATAGCAGTCTAATCTGCCATATTAATATGTCATTAAAAAAGCTCTTACTGATAATTACCATGCTAAACAAACCATTCATTTAGGAATAAAAAGTCCCACAGGTACCCATTTATCATTTGCTGAGTTTCCGCAGTGTGTGGCAAGCGATAATTACCGCTGGGGTCTTCTGAAATGAGGACAGCCCTGGTTTCATCCTCCAGGAACTCACAGTCTGATGGAGGTGACAACTGTATAAATTATTACAAAGCAATCTGAAGTGTTGCCATAGATGTGTGCAAAGCCTTATTATGGTGTGTCTAGAAGGGCCTCATCAAGCCCATTTCAACTTAAAACGCAGTCAAGAATTTTTTTTCTAGAGTCAGAGGCAATCTCAGAGATCACGACAGAAACTTTTAGTCTCTCTTGCAAAACAAAACCATTCTTAAAAATGAATCATGAGCAGGTAGTGTGAACACAGTGTCACCAACTTAAATAAACAATCATTATTCAGTGAATAATTATTGAATACCTACTGTGCACCATATATCTCTTAAGAATGCAAACACTTGAAAAAGTTCTCTTCAGTAAATAACTCAAGAATTCTATAAAGAGAATGCATTAAAAGTTATTCCAAATTATCACAGGAAAATTAAAATACTAGAATAATTTCATGAGTTAAATTTGATTTGTACTAAATGCATTCTTAGAGATAAGGATTTACTTATTGAATTTTTTAAAATTAATTTTTAAGTTTACTTTTTAAATATACTAAAAGAACATTATTAGAAAAGAACACAAATACCGTTTATTGCCTGCATTCAATATATGGAATTATCTATTTTTATATTCTAGTGTCTCATGTTCTAACTCACTTGCATTCATCAGTTCTGGTTTTCAACTCTTATTTGCCCCTTCCCTTCCAAACACTTCCTGCATGGTAAGTTCCAACTTTGAGTTGGACTAGAACTGACCAGATTTTAAAAAGAGATGACTTAAGGAACAAGTACACTCATAGATTGTTTATGTTTTCAAAGATTTTCCAATCCAGAAATAATATTTTTAAAAATGGAAAAATTCAGAACTTTTGAAATTGTTAAAAGCAAAGCTGTGCTGTTGTTTGAAAAGATAGCCAGTTTTTTTTTTTAACTCTTTGGGGAGATATTCTTCAAAAATCCTAGGAAGAGATATTTTTTCAAAAATTCTAGGAAGAGTCTGACATGGAATTTAACTTTTTTCTTGTCAGATGCTGTAAAATCCTCTCCTGTCTTCAAATCTACAGCAAAGCCCGTCGTACCCAAGAATCTTGTCCTAGTTGTGTTTGGAGAAATATTATCATGACTACCTCTATCAATGTAATATTTCCCACTATGGTGTCTCTAATACTGACAACCACTGAGGTCAAGGTGAACCAGTGTCTACTCTGTTCCCAGCACTGTGCCATGCCTTTCATGTGGTTTGTCTTTAGCTCTGGATTCACTCTCTTTCATTGCCTAGGGAGCTTAAGTGACTTCCCACATCACATAGCTAGGAAGTGAATGGGCGAGTTCAACCTTGGCACTCTGACTTTAGTGTATACAGGTGTATTTGTGTGACTGAAGAAGAGAAGGGGCAGCAGCAAGGCATAGGTCGTCTGAATAAGGGAGACGAGATGCCCCAGGACTCAAGCGTTCTGAATGGACATCAGTGTCAGGTGTTAACAGGAAAGAAGGTCACTGCAGATAGGAGAACGTGAAATATCCAGGCAGGTGCTGTCTGTGTAACAAGGTGATGATCAACATGAGAGAAGGAAAAAAAAAATTAAAAAACAAAGTGGAGGAGTTCCCATAATGGCTTTGAAACTGACAGCACTAATGGCCTGAACCTTGCCAGAAAACAGATTGGGACTTTAACCCACGGTTTTAAATTCGAATTACTCATCCTGTGTCTGGACTCACTAAGGTTCAGGTTCTTTTATGCCTCTGCACAGAAGGAATTAAGAGAGAGACAAAGTGATAGGCAAGAAACAGGTTTATTAGGATAGGACGCTTGTGAGAGATGCAAGCAGGCAGGCAAGGAAGCTCTGCCTGAGGATCCAGTGGGCTACAGTTTTATCATCCAAGGGGTGTGTGGTTTGGAAAGGCCCACCTCTTCCTTTCTGGGAGTAGTAGTTCCTCCCTGGTATCCAGTAAGGTGTGTATTCAAAGCAGCAACGGGCAGTCCTGCTGTAAAGGGCCATTGTCAAACCCTTACCCTTGATCAGAAGCTGAATGCTGGCCTCGTCCCATTCCTCACCCAATGACCTGAGGCAATTATCGCAACTCCACTAATCAAGCAAGCCTACCTTGTCTGGTTCTGATGGCTTTCTTGAACTTACAGTGTTCTCCCAACATCCTCCAGGTTTCCCTCTTTATCTATGATCCCCTATCGGAACTTCTGCAAACACTGTGCCTACTCTATCCCTATCAGCTTGGCTGTAAAGAAATTGGCTAGTATCCATGAGGATGAGGGTTCAAACCCTAGCCTCACTCAGTGGGTTAAGGATCTGGCATTGCTTGAGCTGTGGTGTAGGTTGCTGACACGGCTCAGATCTGGCATTGCCATGGCTGTGGTATAGACTGGTTGCTGCAGCTCTGATTTGACCCCTAGCCTCGGAACTTGCATATGCTGCAGGTGCAGCCCTAAAAAGACAAAAAGAAACAAACAAAAAACAAAGTGGGATGCAAAAGTGAAGTAGTATCAAAAGGTAATGAACATAAATTTATTTGATCTTACACAAAAATAATGTAGAAACTCAAGGGAGGAAGTAATAAAACCCAAATATTTAGTTATCCTCCGTGTTTGGACAGAGATCACATTGGATCTCCACTGTTCTTTATACTGTTTAGTCTTAAATTTTTCTCCCATGAACACTTTCTATGTTTATAAGTAGAAAACGTATTTCTAAAAGGGAAAAAAAATAATGAAAGCACCACCATTTTGACCGCTCCAGGAAGAAATGGAAAAGAATAAACAAAATTTCATCAGGCTTTAAAGAGTATCTCTCATGGCAACTGCTTCTGAGAATCTGATATCTTCTCTGAGGGAAACTGCTCATTAAACAATTTTCAATAATGTGGTGAAGAAATACAGCAAAGTTATTAAAGAGATGATAGCTCTCCCAGGGTACACCGACCACAGGGGCCAGAACCACTCTTTAAATATATTTTCATTTGCCTACTGCTCCTGCAGACTGAAGCCATATTACCATACCTAGTTTTTAAAACTCTTTTTTAATGGGGGTCAGTCTTCCTGCCTTGAAACTGGTTAGTTTTATTACTTTGGAACCTCTGTGGAGCCTGATGATTTTATATTCTTTTGATACTTGCACAGGGTTTGGTTTTTGCTAAATCAAAGGCTCCAGCGAGATTGTGATGACTTCCGGGGGACTTCTGACACCTCACCTGCTCAGCGGTTGCTGAACTAATCTAAAAGTATGTCTATTTGTTAATTATACAAATGATAGAAGAGCTTTAAAATACAAAGAACCTGGAAGAATTCAGGCATGGTGGTAAAATCATACTGAAGTAGAAATGTCTAATTATCTATCGATCTATCATCTGTCTGTCTACAATCTAACTACCTACTGTTTATCTACAATCTCTCTACCTATCTTCCATCTATCTGTCTGTCTATCTATAATCTATCCATCTATAATTTTAAACAATCAGAATTGATGGGGATTCCAGGAAATCTCAGGTTCCTGAAATGAAGATCTATGATGAGGGAGGAAAATAATCGAACAATAGAGTGTTAGCATTCTTGCTTCACCGAATACTTTCATTGTTGATTAAATGGTTCTGCCTCAGTTTAACCTGAGCCAAAGTTTGTGCAGCCTGAGAGGCTGTGAAGCAATGGAACAGGCATACCTGGGTTAAAATATGTTCTCTGTCTCCTCTAGCCATGCTGTTGAAGGCAAGGTATTCAATCTCCCTCAAGTTCAGTTTCTTTACCTGTAAAATGAAGCTGATGTGAGCCACTGGTCTACTCTATGCTGAAGACTGTGCCATGTATGCATGTGATATGTGTTTTAATCTTTTAACCTGGACCCACTCCCATTTCATGGGAGAAAAAATGGGGAAACTTATTTATTTGCTATGGGGATTAAATGAGAGTAGCGTTGTGCATTACAAGGCATAGGAGTTCACATCTCGTAGGTGTTCCATAAATATTTCTCCAACACACCAAAGTCCAAGTCCTTGGGCAAGACACTCCAAGAGAACTAACTCAAACCATTAATTAATGGCTTGAACTTCTTAAGCACCTGTAAAGAATGACTCCTCCTCACCCTGGAGAATTTCAATCCTATATTTCAGGTTCATATTTCATCTACCACATCAGTCAAATATTCACTTGATGAACACTGATATTTTTCCTTTCTTCAAATTTCTGTACCTAAGAATTTATGTCCCTTGGTCTGGCTCATTATTCAACTGGGATTTTGGTCTATTTTGTAAACTTTTAGAGGCATGGATTAGAACCTAATTTTATAATTTACTATGTGAAGATCCAAGGCAAAAATATTAATATTAATATTCATCTCTTTGGGTCCTAGGTTTCCTATCTGCAAAACAGGGAAGGCCTTCATTAAATGTACCTCAAGGAGTGTTACAAGGACAAAATTAAATAGCATGTGGAAGCACCCAGTGCATGGTTGGACACCATGGGGTCACTTGCACAGGCTAGATCCTGTCCCCAGCTGTGAAACATGCATTCTTATTTCTTCTTTATATGTCTCACCTGTCCATGGTCAAGAGTTGCTCTGGAATTGAATGACTCACAGTTTCCTACATGTGTCATTTCTTCTAACACATGTGTTTTGAAATTGTTGACTCCTTTATAATTCAACCTCAGCCCAGGCATCACTTCCTCTTGGAGGTCTCTTGGGCTCCTTTACACTGGTTTTCCTCCACTCACTCCCCAGGAACCACATGTTTCTATCCTTGTGCTGGTTACACTTCATTACTTATGTACATGTTTTCTTCCTCTGGTGGAACAAGAGCCTGCTGAGAAGTAATTTATTTGTCTATTTTACTCCTTGGAGCATAGTTCAGGTCATGAAGCACAGGTGCTCAGTGTGTACTTATTTTTTGTTTGTTTGTTTTGGCCACACTCACGGCATGCAGAGGTTCCCAGGCCAACGACTGAACCTGTGCTGAGGCAGTGACCTGAGCCACAGCAGTGACAACACTGAATCCTTAACTACTAGGCCCCCAGGCAATGCCCTCCAGTGAGTGTTTGTTGAATGACTGGGTACAAGGCAAGACTCTCAGGAACTGAGTGCTGCCATTGGGTAAAGCCTCAGACTGGCCCCTGGGGGTGTCTGATTGCCAGTGAGTATGCTCAGCCCTGAATTAACCCAGCATGCTCTTGGCACTTGTGGTCATTTCGTTCCCCAAACTCTCAGATAGGGCGAAAGACACATGAACAGTTGGCTCACTGGTCAGCCATCCAGGTGACCTTTGGAAGTTTAGCCACAAGGGATAGCTGGCCTTTTTTGGCCAGTGGTTTATGTAACTTATACAGAGACTGTAATGGTTAATGGTTCAAATCTCACTTATTTGTATGCATGCCTTGGCTGATCTATAAAACATGGCATTTTGAAATATTGATCTTTTCAGTGCCAGCAAGTAAGAGATATTAGTGTAGCCTGGGATTCCATTTGTAACCATGGGATTAGAGTCAGAGGAGTAGAAAATTGGAATAGACCAAAATTCATGTGAAGTGGAAAGTATAGCTGGCAGTGGTGCTAAAGAAGGGGAATAACAATTAAGGGAAGCATTATTTTAAAAGCTGACTCAACCATCAAGTGGGAAAAAGAGCAGTCAAATGAATGAGCTTTCACTGCCTCGCTGCCTGTGGCTCCGGGTTGGTTTTGCAGACTTAAATTCAGCACCACAGCTGGAATAGGCAAAACCAGGTGATTGGGAAGAGGGGAAAGGAGGCTTCCCTGTGGGTTTCTGCTCCATATGCCAAGCAAATAAGTAGAAAGATGATTTGGAAAAGAACTAACTGTGGTGAGAAAAGATTGAGGAAACATTACAACATTTTCCTACTGCCTATAATTATACCTAAACTGGACTTTTTAAGTTTTTTCCAATGTCACCTGTACCCTGAAGCCCTTCTGGACCCTTCCTGGAGTGTCCACTTGCAGAATGAATCCTCCTCTTGCATCACTCAACTCTTGAAAATTCAACTGTCCTAGGCAGTTGACCTCGGTGTTCACCTCTGCCTCTGACCTGTGCAGAAGCCAGGTTTGATTTGACTTTGTGCATCCAGAGACAAAGCACCTTGCACACTGTGGCACCTAGGAGGCACCCCATAATCCCTTCTGACTAAACGGTTGCACGAACCCAGTTAGGAGAAATTGAGAAATACAGGGTTGATATTCTATCCACTGCACCTTGAAAGAATATCCATCCAAGGCTTTAGTCTCATTCTCAGATGAGACTGACTCCTCCTTGTGGAATAGAAATAAGAGCCCCACTCAGAAATAGAGAGCAGAGAGGTGGTTACCAGGGGTAGGGGACAAATGGGGAGATGCTGAGAGATGTTGAGTCAAGTGACCAAGACTGAAGGGTACACACTTTCAGGAATGAGATGGACAAATTATGAGTATCTAATATATAGCATGATGATTATGTTTGATATATTATATACAGATCTTCCCAGACTTCTGATGAAGATAAGTTAAAAATGCATTCAATACACTTAATCCACTGAACATCATGGCTTAGCTTCACCTATCTTAAACCTGCTCAGAACGCTTCTATTAGTGAACAATTGGATAGAGTAATCTGATAGAAAGCCTATTTAATAAAACACTGGAGTTTCTTGTGGTTCAGTGGATTAAGAACCTGACTAGTGTCCATGAGGTTATGGGTTCGATCCTTGGCCTTGTTCAGTGGGTTAAGGATGTGGCATTTAAGCTTTTGTGTGCTGCTATGGCTGTGGTGCATGCTGGCAGTTGCAGCCAATTTGCCCCTAGCCTGAGAACTTCCTTCCATATGCCTCAGGCATGGCCCTAAAAATAAAAGGAAAAGGAGGTAGGTTCAAGAATATACATTGGAGAAAAGACAGCCTATTCAATAAGTGGTGCTGGGAAAACTGGACAGCTACATGTAAAAAAATGAAACTAGAACACTTCCTAACACCATGCATGAAAATAAACTCAAAATGGATTAAAGATCTAGATATAAGACCAGATACTATAAAACTCTTAGAGGAAAACATAGGCCAAACACTCTCTGACATAAATGATAGCAACATCTTCTCAGATCCATCTGTCAGAGTAATGACAATAAAAAGAGAAATAAACAAATGGGACTTAATTAAACTTCAAAGTTTCTGCTCAGCAAAGGAAACCCTAAACAAAATGAAAAGACAACCACAGAATGTGAGAAAATATTTGCAAATGAATCAACTGACAAGGGATTAATCTCCAAAATTTATAAACACCTCCTACAGCTCAATACCAAAGAAAGAAACAACCCCATCAAAAAATGGACAGAGGATCTAGGCAGACAGTTCTCCAAAGAAGACATGCAGATGGCAAATAAACACATGAAAAGATGTTCAATATCGCTCCTCATTAGAGAAATGCAAATCAAAACCACTATGAGGTACCACCTTACACCAGCCAGAATGGCCAACATCAAACAGTCTACAAACAGTAAGTGCTGGAGAGGGTGTGGAGAAAAAGGATCCCTATTACACTGTTGGTGGGAATGCAAATTGGTGCAACCGCTGTGGAAAACAGTATGGAGATTCCTCAGAAAACTCAAAATAGAATTACCTTTTGATCCAGTAATCCCACTCCTGGGCATCTATCCAGAGGAAACCATGACTCAAAAAGACACATGTACTCCAGTGTTCATTGCAGCACTCTATACAATAGCCAGGTCATGGAAACAACCTAAATGCCCATTGACAGAGGAGTGGATAGGGAAGATATGGTACATACACGCAATGGAATATTACTCAGCCATTAAATGGAACGAATTACCAACATTTATAGCAACATGGATGGACCTAGAAATTATCATGCGAAGTGAAACCAGTCAGACAATTAGACAGCAACACCCAATGCTACCGCTTACATGTGGAAACTAAAAAGACACAATGAACCTCTTTGCAGAACAGACAATGACTCACAGACTCTGGAAAACCTTGGTTTTCCAAATAAGACAATCTGGGGTGTGGGGGCATGCACTGTGGGTTTGGGACACAAAATATATCAAATTGAGTTGTGATGATTTTTGTACACCTATAATTGAAATAAAATTCATTAAGTTAAAAAAATAAAAGGAAAAGGAAAGAAAGGAAGAAAGGAAGGAAAAGAGAAAGAGAAAGAAAGAAGAAAGAAGAAAGGAAAGAAAGAAAGAAAGAAAGAGAGAAAAAAAGAGAGAAAGAAAGAGAATCAGACTGCATTGGCTAGGGTCACTGTGGAGGAGCAGGCTAGATTCCTGGCCTGGTGCAGTGGGTTAAGGATTTGGCATTGCTGCAGCTGTGGTGTTGGTCGTAGCTGCAGCTCGGATTCAATACCTGGCCTGGAAACTTCTGTATGCCACTGGTGTGGCCTTAAAAAAAATAAAGTGCTGAACATCTCATGTAATTCACTGAATGCTATACTGAAAGTGAAAAGCAGAATGGTTGTTTGGATACAGAATGATTATAAGTGGATTGGCTGTTTACCCAGGTGACCTCATAGCTGACTGGACATGTGGCTTGCTGCTGCTTCCCAGCATCAGGAGAGAATTTGTGCTGCAAGTTGCAGGCCCTGGAAAAAATAAAAAATCCAGAGAACATTTTCTACTGAATGCTGATTACTTTTGCATACCATTGTCAGTAAAAAATTGTACGTAGAAGCATTAGAAGTTGGGGACTACCTGTACTCGAAGGTTGCTGAGAGAGTACATCTTTAATGTTCTCCCCACAAAAAGGAAATGGAAATTATATGATGGGATGGAAGTGTTAGCTGATGCCATGGTGGTCATAATTTTGCAAAATGTAAGCGATTAGATTGACACATTGTACACCTTAAACTTATACTATGTTATATGTCAATCATATCTCAAAAAAAAAAAAAAAACTGGGGGAAAATGGTGTGCAGTCTCAGAGCCCAACTAACCGCCAGCTTTCCTTGATTCCGAGGGACCTGAATTAAGGAACCCACCTCAAGTCAATTCTTCCTGAAGAAAGGACAGAATCCTTCTCAGAGGCTGAGGCTGAGTCAACAGGCTGGAGGTAAAATATGGGAAAGAGGAATAGGCTTGCTCAGTCATTTTATTATCACATGGATTATATTATAGGGCCAAGACTAGCAAACAGATAAACAGCCTCATGTCTAGAATTATTTAGCAGTACTGAGGATCTTCAACAGTTTAGTAAGGGAGATAAGTTTCTTAGCATTGCTCCAATTTCAGTCAAGCCATCAGAAGCATTAAACTCCATAAGCCTCCATCAAAGTCCCTGTATTGTTTTCAGTATTCCGAGTTAGCTTGTTGTTGCCTAAGTAATTTGGATGACAAGCCATGTAATCAACCTAATAATTTATTCAGAAATTGGGCCTGTAACTTTCTGTATTTCTTTCAAGGCTTTTTTCCCCCCAGAAAAATCAATATGAATGAGATTACATTAAGAGTTACTTCTAGGGAAGGGTTTTATTGGAAAGGGCATCTGAGTGTGTACTTTATTTAAGGGGCCTAAAGGGCATTGAGAAAGTCAATCTGTGTACCAACAGTATCAGTTACAGCCTTATGCAAAATAAATAATAATAATATTGTAATAATGGAAAATTCCACTGCGCGCATGCTTTTAGAAGCAGCTCAGCATTCAGATATAACTGATGACAATCCAATTAAGCCAAGCAGTTCCTCCCTGATTTAGGGTTACTTGTCTGAAGCACTTGATGACTCTATCCAGACTGTTGTATTGGCGCTGCCCAGAATTGGTGTCACAGCTTATGACTTACCATCATTTGCAATTTTATGGAAAATTACAAGGCAGTATAACATGCTTTCAAGATGTAATGACTGTATTTGGAGAGTAGAGTGAATTATTAAATCACAGGCTTTGAATATAGGCCTCAATTTGATATGTCAGGGAGTTGGTTTGTCCAACTTTGATAAGAAGTGGTGATGGAAAGTGTTGAAGTCAGATGAAAGGGGCAATGGACCAGCTATCTCCCTATAACATCTACCAAATATTTAATCAAGTAGGCAAAGAGGGCCTGAAATTGCACAAACATCAGCTCAGATTTTTTTTTTTAACTTACACAATGTGGAAAGGTCAGTCCAGCCAAAAGATGTGATGAACCCATTTGCCTAGTGCATTAGCCTGCATGTAGAAATGAGGGGTTTGCTGGGGTCGGGGTGGGAGGCTCTGAAGCGTAAGGCACAGGCACTTGGACATGGAGTGGAGTGAGTCAAGCCCCTCAGTGTTTCAGGATTTTATATCCTTTTCTTTATGTAGGACCAGATCTGATGATGATCTAAACTTATTGCTTTTGAAAATGTCCAGAAGTAGTTAGGTTAAAGAAAAAGTGAATTTTAGCATTTAGACAGATTGCATCCATCTGATTCATTCATTATTTCTCTAAGAATTTATTGTGGGCCTCACTTCAGGCACTGGTGATGTGAACCTGAGGAAGAAATAGTCCTTGATCTCAGAAAGCTTACAGCTTTGCTCTAAGCATCCAGGGTGCTATCTCAGAGATAGAAGATATAAGCTGCCAGTTCTTGTTGGGAGGGAGGGGGTGGCAGTGAGGGCATTCCAGGTGATGGGAACAGTGAGCCAGGAGTGTATCTTTGGAAGAGCCTGGTGCATTCAGTAGCCACTGGCCAGATAAAGGCTGAGCAAAGGGTCTCTAATATCATATTAAGGAATTTGGACTTCACTTTCTTAAACTCTGGAAAACCATTTAAACATGGGGTTGAAACATGGTCAGGTTTATATGTTAGAGAGGAAAGGTCTTGTGGCATATTTGGAGATGAAGAAGATAGTACAACAGCAGTGATGGTCAACAAGTATTTACTGAGTTCTCCCCACCCCCATTTTTATTTTAGGGCTGCACCTGCAGCATATGGAACTTTCTGGGGTAGAGGTCTAATTGGAGTTGCAGCTGCCGGTCTATACCACAGCCACAGCAACACCAGACCGGAGCCACATCTGTGATGTATGCTGCAGTTTGCAGCAATGATGGATCCTTAACCCACCGAGTGAGGCCAGGGATTGAATCCGCATTCTCATGGATACTAGTTGGATCCTTAACCCACTGAGCCACGACAGGAACTCCCTTACTGCATTCTTAATATGTGCAAGATGTATTATAGATTGCCCAATTTAATCCCTACTATAATCTTGAATGGTGGTTACTATTAGAGATCATGCTAGTTTATTGAAGATAGGCAAATGTTTGGGGAACTGAAAGACCTTGTCTGAGAGGGCAGAGTGATGGCCAAGCAGGAACTTTAACTCAGGACACTTAATCTCTGCTTTGTCTCCCTTCCTGGGGAAGGTAAAAGATCAAACTAACCACGACAAAGATCGTGGCAGAGGGAATGGAGACAGAGTGTGGTGGAAGCACATGAAGAAGGAGAAACCCAAGAGAGCTAATTGAACTGATGTCATAGTTTCTTCCTCCTTTGTAGATATGCCAGATCACCCATCGTAGTAGTCAGGAACCCCAAATTAACTGATTTTGAGGCCATTATTTTTCATCCTCTTAGTGCTTTAAAATTTACTGGAATGGAATAATGCACAAGCTCTGTTGAAGGTGGGAGTACCCTTGGCTTTTAAAGCCAAAAGGAAAACCAAAATGAGGCCTTTTAAGCTGTTCTGTGTCAGATCAAGAGTCTCACATGCATCCCTTGACCGTGCAGCGGCCGGTGTTTATTGCTCTCAGAGTTTCACAGGCCTAACTGGATGATCTGGTTGCTGCTCTGTATAGTCCTTCAGCTTGACACTTTTGAGGGGAGAGATCTTTTTCTAGTGAGTTTAGTTCAACTAGAGGTTTTGCCCTACAGTCCATGTGGTTGTTATTTGACGCTCTAGCAATCTGTATCCATACACGATGCTTTTCTGGCCAGAGATTTTGGTGAGACTTGCCATGTTAGGGATTGACCCTCAGGACAGCATTCATTTTGTAATGTATCTCCAAACCCTGGCATATAGTAGGGGCTCAACTGCTTTGTTAAATATACTAAATTGTTGAAGTTCCTGTCATGGCTCTGCGGAAATGAGCTGACTAACAGCGGAAATGAGCTGACTAACAGCCATGAGGATTCAGGTTCGATCCTTGGCTTCACGCACTGGCTTAAGGATCTGGTGTTGTGAGAGCTGTGGTGTAGGTCAAAGATGCAGCTTGGATCCCGTGTTGCTGCAGCTCCAGCTCCAACTTGACCCCTAGCCTGGAACCCTAGACCTCTGCACTCCATGTGCTGTCCTAAAAAGATTTAAAAAACAAAAACAAAAACAAAAAACTAAATTCTGATCAAAAGGATTTCTTTTTGCAAGTTCTTATACAAACTACTTTATTCACCAGAAACCATAGGTTTCATAATGAGGTTCATAATGCAGCTTGCCTATTTCCCGAAATGGCTAAATCTCTTATAATCATTGTTACTAGCCTCTCTCAAGAGAATAAAAACAATTTGGTCTAATTACCCCAGGTTTCCTGGGAGGAACCATTATTGCGCATGCATAGCAACCAAGAAAGCTCTCCACACTCCCCTTACAGAAACCAGGGAGATCGGCTTCCTAGGCTAGATCACACCACTTCTGACAGCAAGAGAATTTCAGACTCTTCTGTTAATTAGTTTTATGACAGCTCTTGAAGCATATCCTTCGCTCATCTTTAGGCATTTTAATTTTACCAGATGTTGGAGATACTGGAAAGGCTGTTGAAGAATCTAATGACTACCCTGGATCCAGGTAGAAAAAGTGGAAAACATGACCCAAAGCCAGTAACATGCATGCCTGTCTGCCACTGTCATTAAGGTCACAAGTGTCGAGTCACCAGCTCTGTGTTACACCTAGGGCTGATGTAACCATGAAGACAGATGATGTTTCTGGTTCAGTATCCAACTTTTCATGCAGAGACAAAGACATGATATTTTCAATTCAGAAAGGTGTCTTAGCTTAGTTTTCAGTGAGGCTGCTTCTCGCATTTCCATAAAAGTTCTACTATATAAGAAAGTCACATGTATTATGGGAAGCACGTTACAGAGGTTATTTTAATTCTTACAACAGTTCTGGGAGGAAGGTATCCTAAAAGGAATTTGACGAAAAGGGAACAACAGTGCCTTATAAAGGTGATATGACTTGTCCAAGGTTATTTAAATCATACTTATTTGACTCCTGAGCTCATGGTCTTTCTGCTATGTTAATGGATTTATTATCATTATCATCATTGAATCATTAATATTATTATTATCACAAAAGTGTTACTTACTAATTGTAGGCTATTTGAAAAAACAGGATGAGAAAAACCTTACCCACAACGCATTGTAAACATTTCAGTTTATTTTCTTTAGGCTTTCTTTTTTCCCCTCACCAGTCCCTTCTGTTTTATGTGGCTATGAATACACTGCACAGATTATTTTGTATCACTTGGAAAGATTTTAAATCTTTTTTTGGGGACAGAGAAAAAAATTTAAATGACACAAAAAAAGGCTGAAAATAGGAGGCAGTACAAGCTTGAAGAAGTGGAAAGAAGTATTAAGAAATGTTGCAAACCCCAAAACATGTCAATCATCATAATTTATTTTGAAACATGTTTTCAGTCTTAAAGGAATAGCATCCTCTCACTGCCAACTCTCATACTTGGAAGACACCTGTGCCACTATGAAGCCAAATCTCCAGGGTGCTAGTAAATTCCCATTCATTTCCCATCTTTCATATCAGTCAAATATTATATATAACTGAGATTGTATTAAGTTGTTGGTTTCTTAATTGCACGTGCTGCTCCAGTGACCTGCATTTGTGCTCTCTTCTCATGATTACTGTTTTGGGTAGCATAATTGTGCATGTATGATTTAGTATCTTTACTGTATATATGCCTTTATTGGTGGGCCTTATCATTTGTGGTGTTTTTGATTCTGGTTGTGGCCTTTTCTTTTCTGCCTAAAGAAGTTCCTTTAGGATTTGTTGTAAAGCTGGTTTA
>PVHT020000521.1:27588493-27672015 GCA_004024745.2 Catagonus wagneri
TGTAAATGATCAATCTTTGCCTCCAGTCTATTTCCAATGCCTTGCATCATCTTCAGCATCAACAGTCTAAAGTCTCTTTCTGGGAGGCTGATAATCTCCTCATCACTGAGCTGTTTTTCTGGGCTTTTCTCTTTCTCCCTTATCTGAGTTAGAGTTTTCTGTCTTTTCATTTTTGTAGGTTTTTGGTGTGGTGACCTTTATGTCGACAATAGAGTTGTAGCCTCTCTTAGTTCAGGTGTTTGCCTCCCCTGTGGCTAAAGCTGGTATGGAGGGGGCTTGCTGTAGGCTTCCTGCTGGGAGGGAGTGATACCTGCTCACTGGTAGGTGGGGTTGATTCCTCTCCCTCTGATGGGTGGGGCTTTGTCTCTGGATGAGATTAGAGGCTGGCTGTGTGCCTGAGGGGTCTTTAGGCAGCCTGTTTACTGATGGGTGAGGCTTTGATCCCACCTGAATTGTTGTTTGGCCTGGGGCTTCTCAGCGCTGATGGGAGGGACCAGATATTCCCAGAAATGGCCACCTCCAGAGAAATGCAGGCTGCTGAATGTCCCCGAGAGCTTCACCTCCAATGCCCTTCCCCTACAACAAGGCACAGTCACCCCTGTTTTCCCAGGAGATCCTCCAGGAATTGCAGTCAGGTTCCACCCAGAATCCTCTGGAGACTGCTTTACCCTGGGACCCAGTGCACGTGAAAGTCTGTGTGTGCCTTTCAAGAGTGGGGTCTTTGTTTCCCCCAGTCCTGTGGAGCTCCTGCACACAAGCCCCGCTGGCCTTCAATGCCAGATGCTCCAGGGGCTCTTTCTCCCTGTGCCCGATCCCCAGGCGTGGGGTTTTGACGTAAGGCTCAGAACTCTCAGTCCTGTAGCTGAGCCTCTGTGATGCAGTTACTTTCCAGTCTGTGGGGCTTCCCACCCGGGAGGTATGGGGTTGCTTCTACTGCGTAATCGCCCCTCCTACCTCTTGATGTGGTCTCCGCTGTGTCTTCTGGAGCAGAGTATCTTTTTTGGAAGTTTACAGTCCATTTGGTTGAAGGTTGCTCGGCATTTGGTTGTATTTTTGCTGTTATTTGGGAGAGAAGTTGAGCTCCAGTCCTTCTATTCCGCCATCTTAATCCAAAATCCATATCAGTCAAATATTATAATAACCAGGTTATTATAACTGTTAGACACCTTTCTCTAGATAAGTAAGTGGTCTTTTAAGAGTGAAGTTGGGTGGGCTGTATTTGTTAGATTTTAAGTAATGATGAGATCTTGTTAAATTCATCCAATAATGGAACTATGATAAAACTGGGAAAATAATTTTGATTCTTTTCCAGGAGATTTAAGACCTCCTGCTAAGCTTTTGAGATGGTAACCTGGAGCCAGTGACTCCCTGGTAAATATGAACTAAAGTTAAATAATTATTTTCAAAGAGTCAATTATTATAATCTAATCACCAGTTTCACTGCCTCAGTAAATGAATCACCTTATTTCAGCCACACACCCTGGGATCCAACCCAGGAAGGTGGTGGGACTTGAGAAAACATGAAATGTTCTAATGGCCTTTCTGCCATCTAACTGCCTTTAGAGGTGATCTTTTACTGGCATACACTTCTTGTTTTAGCTACCTGTAGAGTAATGAGATGGTTTAGCAACAGAAGTCAACACAAAGAACTGATCTAGGAGTTCCTGTTGTGGATCAGTGGAAATGAACCTGACTAATATCTGTGAGGACGTGGCTTTGATCCCTGGCTGTGCACAGTGGGTTAAGAATCCAGCACTGCTGTGAGCAGTGGTGTAGGTCACAGACATGGCTCATATACGATGTTACTGTGGCTCTGGCTGTGATGTAGGCCAGCAGTTGCAGCTCCAATTGGACCCCTAGCCTGGGAACTTCCATATGCTGGGACTGTAGCCCTAAAAAGCAGGCAAACAAACAAACAAACAAACAAACAAACAAACCAAAAAATGGATCTATATTGCATCTGCCAAGGATCAGCAGAAATACGCTTTGAACTTTGAAGGAGAGATAACAGGAGTACGTGGTCAGGTGGATTGCTTTGCCCAAAGCCAGAAACACAGCCTTGCGTGTTGGCAGTGGCTCAGTAATGCATACTCAGCTGAGAAGGCAAGAGCCACCGGGTATGAGTGAAGCCACGCAGGGCACCAGATTATTGGTCAGATGTTGGAGAAAACACTCGAATTACTACATTGAAAGTGAAGTAGGCTCAAGAATCAAACATAAGTAAGTGATCACCAAAGAGTGCTGGAAAGAGATGGCCACAGCTTTGACAAATGTGTTCTTGTTACTATATATACACACACACACATACATACATATAGATATGTATTTGCTCCAAGAGGGTGACTCTTACCCCCTGGGGACAATGTAAAGGAGTTACAGTATTGGCACATGGAACTGTCTCCAGGCAATGAGAAAAATTTAAGTAACTGGACAAGGCCCAGATACCCAGGTTGAAAAACTACCTAAAGACAGATGAATAACAAATACTTTAAATAGTACATGTGTTGGGACCATAGCAAAATCAAGCCACAGTCACTGGGGCCCAGGAAGTTATTTCAAGTGCCTTGAAATAGGCCTTTGGTTAAGTTAATAATTTTCCATCCACTTGGATTAACAACCTTCTTGTCAGTCCTCCTCCACCCAACCAGAAGCAATGTGTTTTTTAAACTCTGATTTCATTTTATCTTCTAGATATAATAGCAGAACGTCTTTGGAACTCGTTTCCTCCGCAGTTGTTATATTTCATTCATCTTTTTAGATAACATGCTTTCGTGACACATTTTCTATCGTTATGTACATCTCTCTTATTTTAGGCTCTCCTATTTATATCTTATTTCCCTGACTGATTATAATCTTCTTGAGAACAGAAATCAAGACCTGGAGTTTTGCTTTTCTCTCCCACTGTTGATCTAGTGCCCTGCAGACAGTGATTGCTTTAGGGACGGTGGTCAGTTGGGTGAGAATCGACCTTTAAATGACTTTTGGTAGGTTGTCACCACCACACACCCACTGTCAATATAACATCCTTAGATGCTTTTTTTCTTTAGCAAACCAAAAATGACAAGCCTCCAGCTTTAATGAAGGAGAGACAAGGTACAGAAGAGATGCTTAAAATAATTAGATTCTATCTTTTCTCCCCTTGTATCCAGGTGTTGAACACTGTTCTCTGAGCTTCTCTCTCCACAGGAGGGGCAGCCTGCTATAAGTAGTGGCAGCAAGATGGTGTCTCCCACCGAGAGACACTGGTACCACTTAGAGAAGGGAAGGATGTGCTGACAGAGGTGGGCATTTCCCCTGAGAGCCGGCTCATGCGTGTCTAAATATATCCCACATCTGCAAAGTCACCCAGATGTTCACCCCACATCTGAGCTGCAGCTTTTGTAGGAGTTTGTGTCGAGAGACCCTTGACAGGAAGTTGAAAATCCATGTTGACTATACTTCACAAAAATAAACGCCGATGTATAAATGAGGTTGGTTCATCTCATAAAACATATATATATATTTCTTCTGCTACAGAAGCAATAAATCAGAACAGCAGTTTGGGGGATCCTGAGATTCAAGTTTGGAAATGTGAGCTGGATTTGGTGGGCTCTAGGGGGTGACCATAGGTTTTTGACAGACAATAATTGGAGAGGAGACGTAGATGTACACAAGTACAAACTTGCATGCAAGAGCACACACAGATATAACCCAGATTAAAACGTAAACTATAGGAACCTAGGAAGCTGGCTGGGAGTGAGTGTGGGGGTCATACCTTTGGTAAGTGTGCTGTGTGCCTAGAGGGCAGGACAGGGGAAGTGGGGTGCAAAGCTGGCTGGGGCTCTGTTCTGGAGCTTGCATTGTTTTCTTAACCAGTCCCAAAGCCTGATGACAGGGAAAGCAGCAGCCCAGCCTGGAACTCTGGGGGCAATGTCAGGGGTGACCAGGGGTGACTGGTTCTGCTTCCTTGCTATCTGCCCCTTGGCCTTCTAGACCCTTTGGCAGAGCGAATGGTAGAAGTAATTAAGAGTCTGAGGAGTTCCTGTCGTGGCTCAGTGGTTAACGATTCCGACTAGGAACCATGAAGTTGCGGGTTCGATCTCTGGCCTTGCTCAGTGGGTTAAGGATTCAGCGTTGCCGTGAGCTGAGGTGTAGGTTGCAGACGCAGCTCGGATCCCATGTTGCTGTGGCTGTGGCGAAGGCCGGCAGGTACAGCTCCTGTTAGACCCCTAGCCTGGGAAGCTCCATACGCCGCAGGTGTGGCCCTTGATAAGGTAAAAAGACAAAAAAAAAAAAAAAAGCGTTTGAGGAGAGTTTTAAAGTGGATTAAAGAAATCATAATACTTGTAAAAGTAAACAAAAGCAGAACACTCTTGGACAATACATCGTAGCAATATTTTTTTTTAGATCTGTCTCCTAAAGAAAGGGAAATAAAAGCAAAAATAAACAAATGGGACCTAAATAAAGTTAAAAGCTTTGCACAGCAAAGAAAACCATCAACAAAATGAAAAAAAAAAAACAACAACATACTGAATGGGAGAATATATTTGCAAATGATATGAATGATAAGGGGTTAATATCTAAAACATGTAAACAGCTTGTACAGCTCAACATCAAAAACAAACAAAATATCCATTTAAAAAATGGACAGAAGAAATGTTTAGAAATTTTTCCAAAGAGGACATGCAGATGGCCAAGAGGCAAGTGAAAAAATGCTCAACATCATTAATCATCAGACAAATGCAAATCAAAATCACCCCACACCAGAATGGCCATCATCAAAAAAGAAAACACAAATGTTGGTGAGGCTGTGTAGAAAAGGAAATCTGTGTACACTGTTGCTGGGAATGTAAATTGGTGCAGCTGCTATGGAAAACAGTATGGAGGTTTCTCAAAAAACTAAAAATAGAACCAACAAATGACCCAACAATTCCCCTCATGAAAACACTAATTTGAAAAGATACCTGCACCACAATGTTCATAGCAGCATTATTTACAATTGTCAATACATGGAAGTAACCTAAATATCCATTGATAGATGATGAATTAAGAAGATGTGGTACATATATACAATGGAATATTACTCAACTATAGAAAAGAATGAAATTTTTCCATTTGCAGCAACATGGATGGATTTGGAGGGCATTATGCTAAGTGACATAAGTCAGAGAAAGACAAATACTGCATGATATCACTTACAAGTGGATTCTAAAAAAACAATAGTGAATGTAACAAAAAAGAAGCGGACTCAAGGATATAGAGAACAAATAAGTGGTTGCCAGTAGGGAGAGGGAAGGGGGGCAAAATACAGGTGGAAGAGTAAGAGTTACAAACTATGAGGTATAAAATAAGCTATAAGGATATATTGTACAAATGGGGAATACAGTCAAATTTTTTTTAGGGCGGCATATGGAACTTCCCAGGCTAGGGGTTGAATTGGAGCTGTAGCTGCTGGCCTATACCACAGTGACAGCAACACCATATCTGAGCTGTGTGAGACCTACATCACAGCTTACAGCAATGCCGGCTCCTTAACCTACCGAGAAAGGCCAGGGATTGAACCCATGTCCTCATGGATACTAGTCAAATTTATTACCACTGAGCCACGATGGGAACTCCTATAGCCAATGTTTTATAATGACTATAAATGGAGTATAACCTTTAAAAATTGTGAATCACTATGTTGTACCTATGAAACATATTAATATTGTGCATCAACTATACCTAAATTAAAAAAAAAAAAAGGGTTTGGGGATAGTTTAATATTATCTCACCACTTCCTAGATTTTGAATCCAGCAAACAACTTAAGTTCAAGTTCTCTGAACCTGTTTCTTTATCTGTTGAGTGGGGGTAATACAATTGTTTTTATTACATGAGTTACGGTATTATAAAGAGACTAATAGCAACTATCAGTGAAAGAACTTGATAAATGGTAGTGTTATATTATTATTATTGATGTTGCTCCAAGTTTAAATGATGTAGAAACTTTCTAAGATTTTATTTTTAAGCAAGCAGCCAAGAATCATCAGGACAGTTGACTGGAAACATCTCTAAATTTATGCATTTATACATCTATTATTTCTCTGTTTGCCTTTATTGGCTATTGCTTGTCTGTAATTTGTGACATTTTAATTCTTTCACTGTAAAGTTTCTAACTCCTAAGAAAACTCCAATTTCATAGTACAAGTGAATATTAGGAAATTATTAGTAAATAATATTAGTAAAAACCTCACATCATCCTGACCAAATTAATTATCTCTGTGGTTTTCCTCTGTGTTACACTGTCCTATTTTAGTGGCCTTTTGGACATGTTTAAATTGATCTGTGTTTCTCCCAAAAGAATTTTAATAAAATCTTTTGAGAATGTTCATAATTCTAAATCAGGAGTTTCAAGTGCATATATGCATTTTCATGTAATACACACACACACACACACACACACACACACACACACACAATCACAAACAAATGGCATATTCTTTGCCCTTATCCCATCTACTAACCCTGCCATCTCATGCCGAAAGCAGTTAGATTTGTTTGGCATCAACTGACCAACACAATCCACTATTTCTGGCTTTCCTTTGTATTGTTCAAGTAGAAAAACAATATGTTATTTTATTGCATTCTTTTTCTAAGCACCATATCGAGACTTTTTGCATGCTAATTGGTATATTTGATTTACTCGGGTTGATTTATAAGGTGATGAGCTTTTAAAGACATTTCCCATAGGACATTTGTTTTCTTTGACATTGTTTTGCTGCTAGACTCTGAATGTTTTTGCTACCCAAGGCCATGATCAGTGCTGGTTTTATTAATTGCTTTCTGCATAAGAATTATTTTGAATAAATACTGCCAAGCTTACTATAGCATGTATCTTTCTTTTAGGTCATTTTGTAGATTATGATCTTATCTGGTTTTTACTACACAATTAAGATAAAGTCTATTAAAAATTAAACTTTGAACAAAGATTTCAGAGTCATCACTACGTACGGGATAATGGCTTTCCAAAAGTATCAATGAATTGCTTTCAGATCTTTCTGCTGAAGCATGTTTGTTATAACCTTGGAATCATCCTTAAAAACACTCTCCTTTACCATCCCTACATGTTTCTAAGTACTTTGGTGGAAGACAAGTAGCAGTTACTATTATTGTTTTTATGAGAAGAGCTTTGACGTCAACATGCTTGTATTTAACCCTGGCTTCATCACACGAGAGTGGATGGACTTGTTAGTTATTTAGCATCTTTGGGACCGTATCCCTCACCTGTAAAATGGAGACAGTATCACAGTTTCACCCACTGCCTATAGCACCCAATGCGCTTGCTGAAAAACAAACAAGAGTGCTGCCTAATCAGGCCTCCCCTCACATTCACAACTGTCCAGTTGCTTCCATCTCTGGTCAGCACAGTTTCCTGTTAGAAGAATTTGACCTTCTTTCCAAAATGATTCCTCAACTCTCTCCTTTGCCATCCCGTTTCTATTCTTAGCCTGAGACCTTCCCTTGCACTTCATTGGGTAAAGAAACATTGCTGTAGGAAATCCCCAGTCCCTTCTCTGTTCAGTTTCCGATGACACTTGCACCTATGCTTGCACCTTCCCTACTGGGGTTTCTCCTGCTGGGACCTGGACCAAGACGGCTGACACCCACCACCTACACCTGCAGCCTGGCTCAGTCCTTCCTCCACACCCAAGGTCTTGGCTCCTTCAGGTTCCCTCTCTCTCCTGCATCTTTCATTTCTCCTCTATGGGTCATTGACATTGGTGTAAAAATAAATACCAGCATCATCCAACTGTGAAGAAACCCTTCAGTGATCCATTTCCTTTTATCTATTGCTTCATTTTTCTGTTGTCCTTTTCAACAAATCTTTCCAAAGGAGTTGATGTACTCCCTGCTCTCCTTCTTCACTTGTGTCTTCTCTTCTATATTTCACAAGCCTTACATGCTCACCGCTCCACTCTAACTAGTGGGTCAAAAGCATACTTAACTTCCCTCTGGCCAAATCCAATGGACATTTTTTTGCCCTTATCTTCCATGACCTGTCAGTTACATTTAATGTAATTAACCCCTTTGGAAACACTATCTTTAAAAAAAAATAACTGCACTGCCATTTTATTTTATTCATTTATTAAGTTTTTACCATTTTAGATTGGAGTACAGTTAGTTTGCAATGTGGTGCTAGCTTCAGGTGTACAGCAAAGTATTTCAGTTATACACAGACACATATGTATACTTTTTCAGATTCCAAGTTTCCATTGAAACTTGACTATAGCTTCTTATGCTATACAGTAGGTACTTTGTTTGTTTATTTTATGTCTGTACATGTGGCATATGGAAGTTACTGGGCCAGGGGTCAAATTGGAGCTGCATCTGCCATCCTATGCCACAGCCACAGCAACACTGGATCCAAGCTGCATCTGTAACCTACATCACAGCTTATGGCAATGCCAGATCCGTAACCCACTGAGTGAGGCCAGGGATCAAATCTGCATCCTCACAGAGACAATACCAAGTTGTTAACCTGCTGAGCCACAATGGGAACTACTGTTAATCTATTTTATATGTATTATTGCATATCTGCTAATTCTGACCTTCCAATTTATCCTACCTCCAACTCTCTCTATCCTCTTTGGTATCTCGATCCAATTTGGTAACCATAAGCTTGTTTTGTCTTTGAGTCTCTTTTTGTTTTGTAAGTTCATTTGCAGCATTTTTTAGATTCTACATATAAGTGATAACATATGATATTTGTTTTTCTCTGTCTGACTTAATGTAATCCCTAGGTCCTTCCATGTTGCTGCAAACAACATTATTTAATCATTTTTTAGGGCTAATATTCCACTCTATACATGTACCACATCTCCTTTATCCATTTCTCTATCAATGGATATGTCTTGTCTATTGTGAATAGTGCTGCGTGAACATAAGGGTGCATGTATCTTTTTGAATTAGAGTTTTGTCCGGATATATGCCCAGGAGTGGGAGTGCTGGATCATATGGTAGTTCTATATTTAGTTTTCTGAGGCACCCCCATACTGCTCTCCACAGTGGCTGCACCAATTTACATTCCCACCAAGAGTGTAGGAGAGTTCCCTTTTCTCTACAGCCTCTCCAAATGGCTATTCTGACTGGTGTGAGGTGGCACACAAAGTATTTAGGGTCTCCAAAAGGCTCACTGTATTATTATCAATTTATATACATATATCAATTTTCCAATTCCATGTAGAAACATTGTTTTTAATCATATTTTGGAGTGATATTGGGCAGATGGCACAAATTTTGTTTCAAGTCAAGGTCCATTTTTTTGGCAACTTTTTGGTATTATAAACCAAAGCCTAGAAGCTTAGAGCTGTGTAGGTGATGTATTGAAATGGAATTAAGATAACACAGTGTAAAACAGGGTGTTTAAAGCATCATTTAGAGATTTTTTGCTAGAGAAGATATTTTACAGATAATATTCTCAATAGTTATGAAACTATTCTGTTAGGGATATCATAGAAAACTACTATTGAAGGTCTTCTAACTTTTTTAAGGCATAGAAGGAAAAGAATATAAAGATTCAGACAAATTTACTTCAAATTTAATTCTAAATTAACTGTTTTAATATGTTGCAAATAAACATTTAAAATTATTTTCTTAATATTTCTCAGCAAAATTAGATTGTACTATACTCATTGCTCTACAACTTGCTTTTTTTCTCTTAAAATATATCATAAACAGCTTTCCAGATTAATATTTAAAGATATAATTCATCATTTTAATGGCTTCAAATTATTTAATGTGATGTGTCATAATTTATTCACAGTTTTTCTATTCATGAGATATGTAGATTATTTTCAGTTTTTTTGCTGTTACAGACAGTGCTGCAATAAATGTATTTGGATACACACTTCTTTGGGTACTGGTATTTTTATTTCTATAGAATAAGTTCCTAGAAGATTGCTGAGTCATTGATTCCGAGGGAATTGGTTTCTAACACTTTTTGCCAGTTTGATTTGTGAACACAGTATCGTGTTTTAATTTGCACGTCCATACTTATGTGTGAGGTTTAATGTTTTCTCATTCAACAAATATTTACTGAGAAGCTACTATGTATCCAGTGGTGTGCTGAGATAGGTTCCTATAGGCTCCTTACAGCTGACTGGCCATAACTCTTTCCAGTGCCATGTTAAGTGACCATGTTAATTTGGTTGCTTGAAACCTGCCAACTAGGAGACTTCAAACCTTATAATCATCTGATGCTTCCCACTCCCCCATACCATTTCTTAACATTTTCTAGCAGAGCATTTTATGTTCCTGACTCTATTCCAGGTAGTTTGAAAACATCAGTGATCAAACAGACTAACATCCCTGCTGTTACAGAGCTTACCTTCTCGGAGAGGAGACAGATGATTCAGAAAATAAACAATAAATTATAGAGCAAGTTAAAAGACAATGTTACAGAAAAAAGGAAAAGTAGGGTGAGGGAAGGGGAATAGGAATCTGTGTGTTAGGGGAGATATGCAATTTCCCCTACAGTGGTCAGAGCTAGGCTCTCAGGAGGAAGAAGGTGGAGCCCATGTGGAAGAGATGAGGGGAGATAGAAAGCTTGAAGAGAAGCATTCAAGGAGGAGGATGTCTTTCTGCAAAAGCCCTATTTATAAGCATCCCTGTGTCTCTACAGACCAATAAAGCAGGCACTGTGGCTGGAAAGGAATGAGCAAGATGGAGATTAACAGGGGAGGAGTCCCACAGAGAAGGGCCTGGTGGCAGTGTCAGCCCTGTTCAATTTGAGTGAAATGGGAGCCTGCACCAGGCAAGTAGAGGACTGACTTGACTTTACTTTTGAAGAGCACAACTTTCTTAAGTTTATTAGCATTTCAAATACTTCTTTTGAAACTGTCTTCTTATGTCCTTTACAAATATATCAATTGGATCATTTTCATGCTACTTATCAATATCCAAGAACTCTTTATGTATTAGATATACTTATCCTTTTCCTGTCATATGCCTTTACCGAGATGTTCTTTTAGTCTGTGGCTTATCTTTTGACTTTATGGTTTCTTATACCTTACTTTTATATAATTATGCAGCAAAGATGTAAATAATCACCTTTCTATTATCTGGGTTTTCCATATTATTCAAGAAGATGTCTTCACTCTGAGATGAGGAAATTTTTCTCCTCTTACTATTACGATGCATGTTTTTGTTTTCATTTTTGGCATTAGACTTTTAGGTCATATAATTTATTTTTTTATTTTTCCCATTACTTAATGAATTTTATTATAATTATAGGTGTATAAAAATCATCAACTCAATTTTATAGCATTTCTACCCCCAAACCCTCAGTGCATTCCCCCCACCCAACAGCTTGTCTCATTTGGAAAACATAGGTTTTCCAAAGTCTGTGAGTCATTGTCTGTTCTGCAAGTTCATTGTGTCTGTTTTTTAGTTTCCACATGTAAACAGTAGCATTGGGTGTTGCTGTCTAATTGTCTGACTGGTTTCACTTCGCATGATAATTTCTACATCCATCCATGTTGCTGTAAATGTTATTTCATTCCTTTCAATGGCTGAGTAATATTCCATTGTGTGTATGTACCATATCTTCACTATCCACTCTTCTGTCGATGGGCATTTAGGTTGTTTCCATGACTGAGCTATTGTATAGAGTGCTGTAATGAACACAGGAGTACATGTGTCTTTTTGAGTCATGGTTTCCTCTGGATAGATGCCCAGGAGTGGGATTGCGGGATCAAATGGTAATTCTATTCTTAGTTTTCTGAGACATCTCCAAACTGTTTTCCGCAGTGTTTGCACCAATTTGCATTCCCACCAACAGTGTAATAGGGATCCTTTTTCTCCACACCCTTTCCAGCACTTATTCTTTGTAGACTTTTTCATGATGGCCATTCTGGCTGGTAAGGTGATACTTCATTGTGGTTTTGATTTGCATTTCTATAATAATTAGTGATGCTGAATATTTTTGGCCATCTGTGTGTCTTCTTTGGAGAATTGTCTCTTTATATCTTCTGCCCATTTTGATGGGGTTGTTTGTTTTTTTGGTATTAGTTGTAGGAGCTGTTTGTAAATTTTGGAGATTAATCCCTTGTCAGTTGATTCATTTGCAAATATTTTCTCCCATTCTGTGTGTGGTCTTTTCGTTTTGTTCAGGGTTTCCTTTGCTGTACAGAAACTTTGAAGTTTAATTAAGTCCCATTTGTTTATTTTTCTTTTTATTGTCATTACACTGACAGGTGGATCTGAGAAGATTCTGCTGTCATTTATGTCAGAGAGTGTTTGGCCTATGTTTTCCTCTAAGAGTTTTATAGTATCTGGTCTTATATTTAGATCTTTAATCCATTTTGAGTTTATTTTCGTGCATGGTGTTAGGAAGTACTCTACATTCATTTTTTTTACGTGTGGCTGTCCAGCTTTCCCAGCACCACTTATTGAAGAGGCTATCTTTTGTCAAATGTATATTCTTGCCTGCTTTGTCATAGATTAGTTGACTATAGATGTGTGGGTTTCATTCTGGGGTTTCTATCCTGTTCCACTGACCTATATTTCTGTCTTTTTGCCAGGACCATACAGTTTCGATGACTGTGGCTTTGTAGTGTAGTCTGAAGTCAGGGAGCCTGATTCCACCAGCTGCATTTTTCTTTTTCAGGATGTCTTTGGCTATTCTGGGTTTTTTGTGTTTCCAAACAAACTTTAAAATATTTTGTTCTAGTTCTGTGAAAAACATCCTTGGTAATTGATAGGGATTGCATTGAATCTGTAGATTGCCTTGGATAGTATAGTCATTTTGATAATATTGACTCTTACAATCCAAGAGCATGGTATGTCTTTCCATCTGTTCATGTCATCCTTGATTTCTTTCATCAGCGCCTTATAATTTTCAGAGTATGAGTCTTTTGTCTCTTTAGGTAGGTTTATTCCTAAGTATTTGATACTTTTTGATGCAATGGTAAATGGGATTGCTTCCCTGATTTCTCTTTCTGATCTTTCATTGTTAGTATTTAGAAATGCAGTTGATTTCTGTGTATTAATTTTGTATCCTGCAACTTTGCCAGATTCATTGATAAGCTCTAACAGTTTTCTGGTAGAGTCTTTAGGATTATCTAGGTACAGTATCATGTCATCTGCAAAAAGTGATAGTTTTACTTCTTCCTTTCAAATTTGGATTCCTTTTATTTCTTTTACTTCTCTGATTGCTGTGGCTAGGACTTCCAGAACTATGTTGAATAGTAGTGGCAAGAGTGGATATCCCTGTCTTGTTCCTGATCTCAGTGGGACTTTTTCAGCTTTTCACCACTGAGAATGATGTGAGCTCTGGGTTTGTCATAGATGGCCTTTATTATGTTGAGGTAGGTTCCCCCATGCCCACTTTCTGAAGGGTTTTTATCAGAAATGGGTGTTGGATTTTGTCAAAGGCTTTTTCTGCATCTATGTGGAGGATCATATGGTTTTTATTCTTCAGTTTGTTAATGTGGTGTATCACACTGATTGATTTGAGGATACTGAATATTCCTTGCATCTCTGGGATAAATTCCACTTGATTGTGATGATCCTTTTAATGTATTGCTGCATTCAATTGGCTAGTATTTTGTTGAGGATTTTCGCATCTATGTTCATCAGTGAGATTGGCCTGTAATTTTCTTTTTTTTATGGTATCTTTGTCTGGTTTTGGTATCAGGGTGATGGTTGCCTCATAGAATGAGTTTGGGAGTGTCCCTTCCTCTGCAATTTTTTGGAAGAGTTTCAGAAGGATAGGTGTTAGCTCTTCTCTAAATGTTTGATATAATTCACCTGTGAAGCCATCTGGTCCTGGACTTTTGTTTGTTGGAAGTTTTTAAATCACAGTTTCAATTTCAGAACTTGTTATTGGTCTATTCATATTTTCTATTTCATCTTGGTTTAGTCTTGGAAGATTGTACTTTTCTAAGAATATCTCCATTTATTCTAGGTTTTCCATTTTATTCCCATATAGTTGCATATAGTAGTCTCTTATGTCTTTTGTATTTCTGTGATGTCTGTTATTACTTCTCCTTTTTCATTTCTAATTTTATTGATTTCTGTCCTCTCTCTTTTTTTCTTGATAAGTCTGGCTACAGGTTTATCAATTTTGTTGATCTTTTCAAAAAACCAGCTTTTAGTTTCATTGATCTTTTCTATGGTTTACTTTGTTTCTATTTCATTTATTTCTGCTCTGATCATTATGATTTCTTTTTTCTACTAACTTTAGGTCTTGTCTGTTCTTCCCTCTCTAGCTGCTTTAGATTTAAAGTTAGGTTGTTTATTTGAGCTTTTTCTTGTTTCCTGAGGTAGGCATGTATTGCTATAAACTTTCCTCTTAGAACTGCTTTTGCTGCATCCCAGAGGTTTTGGAGTGTCATATCTTTGTTGTCATTTGCTTCTAGTTATTTTTATTTCCTCTTTGATTTCTTTAGTGATCCTTTTGTTGTTTACTAGCATGCTATTTAGTCGCCACGTGTTTGTATTTTCTGCCATTTTTTTCTTGTTGATTTCCAGTCACATAGCATTGTGGTCAGAAAAGATGCTTGATATGATTTCAGTTTTCTTAAAGCTACCAAGGCTTGATTTGTAGCCCAGGATATGATTAGAGAATGCTCTGTGCGCGCTTGAGAAGAATGTGTATTCTGTTGCTTTTGGATGGAATGTCCTATAAATATCTATTAAGTCCATCTGATCTAATGCTTCACTCAGGGCCTGTGTTCCTTATTGATTTTCTGTCTATATGATCTATCCATTGCTGTGCTGTAAGTGGGGTGTTAAAGTCCCCCACTGTGATTGTGTTATTGTTGATTTCTCCTTTTAAGTTTGTTAGCAGTTGCCTTATATATTGTGGTGATCCTATGTTGGGTGCATAGACATTTAAAATTATTATATATTCTCCTTGGATTGATCGTTTGATCATTATGTAGTGCCCTTCCTTGTCTCTTAAAATGTTCTTCATTTTAAAGTCTATTTTGTCTGACAGGAGTATTGCTACTCCAGCTTTCTTTTGATTCCCATTTGCATGGAATATTTTCTTCCATCCTCTCACTTTCAATTTGTATGTGTCTCTAGAAGTGAAGTGGGTCTCTTGAAGACAGCATATATGTGGGTCTTGTTTTTGTATCCATTCAGCTAGTCTATATCTTTTGGTTAGGGCATTCAGTCCATTAACATTTAAGGTAATTTTTGATATGTATGTTCTTATTTACATTTTATTAACTCTTTTGTGTTTTTGTTGCTCTTTTTTCTTCCCTTATTCTCTTGTTGTCTCCTCTCAAAAGATGACTATCTTTAATGTTGTATTTGAGTTGATTTTTCTTATGTGTTTGTGTATCAATTGAAGATTTTTGGTTTGCAGGTACCCTGAAGTTTTGATATAGGAGTCTATATATAAATGAGATTGTTTTAACTTTTTGGTTTCTTAATTGCAGGTGCATCTCTGGTGAGCCTTGTCATTTGTGGTGTTTTTATTTCTGGTTGTGGCCTTTTCTTTTCTGCCTAGAGAAGTCCCTCTAAGATTTGTTGTAAAGCTGGTTTAGTGTTGTAGAAATCTCTTATCTTTTGCTTATCTGTAAAGGTTTTGATCTCTTCTTCAAATCTGAACGAGAGCCTTGCTGAGTAAAGTAATCTTGGTTGGAAGTTTTTTACTTTCATCATGTTAATGATATCATGCCACTCCCTTCTGGCCTGCAGAGTTTCAGCTGAAAAATCTGCCAATAACCTTGTCAGGGTTCCCGTGTATGTCATTTGTTTCTTTTCCCTAACTGCTTTCAAAATTTTCTCTTTGTCTTTAATTTTGGTCATTCTGATTAATATGTGTCTCAGGGTGTTCTTCCTTGGGTTTGCTTTATATGGTACTCGTTGTGCTTCCAGGATTTGACTGAGTGGTTCCTTTCCCGTATTAGGGAAATTTTCGTCTATTACCTCTTCAAATATTTTTTCTGTTCCCTTCTCTCTCTCTTCTCCCTCTGGCACCCCTATAATATGGATGTTTGTGCACTTAACATTATCCCAGAGTTCTCTGAGACTCAGCTCATTTCCTTTCAATCTTTTATCTCTTTTCTCTTTTGCATTAGTGATTTCCACTAATCTGTCCTCCAACTCGCTGGTTTGTTCTTCTGCCTCTTGTATTCTACAAATACAGGTTGCTTCTAATGAATTTTTTATTTCAGTTATTGTATTTTGCATTTCTTCTTGTTTAATTTTTACATCTTGTATTTCTCTGCTCATTGTTTCCTGTAAATTATCAGTCTTTGCCTCCAGTTTATTTCCAATGCCTTGCATCATCTTCAGCATCAACAGTCTAAAGTCTCTTTCTGGGAGGCTAATAATCTTCTCATCACTGAGCTGTTTTTCTGGACTTTTTTCTTTCTCCCTTATCTGAGTTATAGTTTTCTGTCTTTTCATTTTTATAGATTTTTGGTGTTGTGACCTTTTTGCAGACTATAAAGTTGTAGCCTCTCTTAGTTCTGGTGTTTGCCTCTCCTGTGGCTAAAGTTGGTATGGGGGAGGCTTGCTGTAGGCTTCCCGATGGGAGGGACTGATGCCTGCCCACTGGTAGGTGAGGTTGATTCCAATCCCTCGGATGGGTGGGGATTGTCTCTGGATGAGATTAGAGGCCTGCTCTGTGCCTGAGGGGTCTTTAGCCTGTTTACTGATGGGTGGGGCTGTGATCTCACCTGCCTTATTGTTTGGCCTGGGGCTTCTCAGCGCTGATGGGAGGGACCAGATTTTCCCAAAAATGGCCACCTCCAGAGAAATGCAAGCTGATGAATGTTCCCGAGAGCTTCACCTCCAATGGCTTTCCCTAACAACAAGCCTCAGTCACCCCTGTTTTCACAGGTGATCCTCCAAGAATTGCAGTTGGGTTTGACTCAGATACCTATGGAGACTTTGCTTTGCCCTGAGACCCAGTGAACATAAATCTCCGTGTGTGCCTTTCAAGAATGGGGTCTCCTTTTCCCCCAGTGCTGTGGAGCTCCTGCACACAAGCCCCGCTGGCCTTCAATGCCAGATGTTCCAGGGGTTCTTTCTCCCTGTGCCAGATCCCCAGGCATGGGGATTTGACATGGGGCTCAGAACTCTCAGTTCTGTAGCTGACTCTCTGTGATAGTTACTTTCCAGTCTGTGGGGCTTCCCACCCAGGAGGTATGGGGTTCCTTCTATCGTGTAATCACCTCTCCTACCTCTTGATGTGGTCTCCTCTTTGTCTTCTGGAGTAGAATATCTCTTTTGGATCTCCATTTGGTAGAAGGTTCCTCGGCATTTGGTTGTAATTTTTTTGTTTTTGGGAGAGAAGTTGAGCTCTAGTCCTTCTGTTCTGACATCTTAATCCCAGAGTCCATATAATTTATTTTTGTAAGATATGAAATTCACTTAAATTTTCCTCTGGTTCAGGGATTGGGAAACCATGGGCCATAAGCCAAATCTGGATCACTCCATTATTCTAAATAGTTTTACTGAAGTACATCTAGGCCTTTTTTTCACATATTTTCCATTCCTCTTTTCTTCCCATATTAAAAATTTTGCTATATTTAGTGTGATTATAATTTATCAGTTTTTTATTACTATTTGTAAGAGAAATTTGTTACAGTTTTCTGTGCTATCTTTGTCAAGTTTTTATATCATAATTGATACCTTGGGATAGTTAAGATAATTAAAAGAAAATGCTGTGAAGGCAATGATGATGATAATGATGTTCAGAAAGTTAGATACATTCAACTATAAAACCTTCTGCATTTGGTATTTTTTAAAGTAGTAGATATTTATAATCTTAAGATTTTCTTAAGAGAGGTTAATCTTAGAAATTTTACATTTTCATAAAAATAATTTTCTTTTTACAGATTTGAGTGTACACATTTTTATGACCATGACATTTATACACTAACGGGGCTTTTCCATTCTTAGAATTGAATATTTTAACTTTCTCTTTTTGGTTCAATCAGAATTGCCAGAAGGTTATATTTTTTCTCTTTTACAAAGGGCTAGTTTTTATAAAATCTTTTAAATATTTTGTTTGTTATTTTATTAATCTCAAGTTTAATCTCTATTAATCACTCTACCTAGATTATATCAGTTTATTTGATTATTTTGTACTATGGTGGGACAAAAAGCAATTTCTTCTTCAGAGAATTTCATTCCTGCCTTGCCCAGGTTCTGGTGTACTTCTGGGGGATGGGACATGAATAGATGCATGAAAAAAAATCTATAATTTCACCTTAAATTTCCTTTTTGAGCCTGGGATTTTGGAAGAATATTTCCTGCTTTCCAAGTGGTACATTTCTTCTGATTATTTTTTGTTGTTGAGGATTTCTTGGTTTATTATGCATAAAGAATGCAGCCTTTATAACTTCTCTCTTTCTTTTAAAATACACTGTAGACTTAATCCTTCCGGTTAATGTTGACTCCTTACTCCTTTCAGATGAGAGGCCTATCTAGGGCATTGTAGAAAGTAGTCCTCCCTCCCCTGCCTGCTCTGATAGGTCTCCCAAGAAATCTGTATTCATTTACTCATGCATCCCTACTCTGAGGACCTCCCCACGAGTGAGCTGGCAGCCATCTGACCTTCTAGTAACTGAGGCATCTTCAACTGAGAGGCGAACAGCTTGTTAAGCCACCTACACGTCTGTGTGGTCCAGGTTCTTTCTTTTCCCTTTGTCCCCACTGCGATGCCATGACCATCAGGCACTTGCCTAGAGTCCAGCAGGTGGCCATAGGGCAGAGACAGCCCAGCAGAGGGAAGTGGAAGGGGTCAGACACCTGAAAATTTCCTGCCATCATCTTTCTAAAGCAGTTTAAATGGGAGATTTTCTTTTTGTGTACATTCTGGTTGAGTAACTTTTCCCCCTCCTCTTCCTGCTCATCCTCCTTATCCTTCCCCCTTCATCCTCCCTCCTCTTTCTCTTCTCCCTCCTTCCACCTCTTCCTTCCCCCCCCCCTTTTTCTTCTTCTTATGACATGCTATCCTGACTTAATTGACTTCTCTATCTTGCTCTTACTCTGGTCAGTTAACATGCCTGAGTTTCACTTACAAGCCATGTGACACTGAGGCTGATATTGAACCCTTCTAGGCTTCAGCATCTCCATTTCCACTTTTCTGGTTGTTGTGAGAAGGAGTGGTGATATCTGCCATGTGTCTAGCAAGGTTCCTAACCAGCTATTGTTATTGTCACTATTATTATTAATTATTTAGTCATTGCTTTGGCAGTTTACCCCAGTTGAACTATTTCTGCAATTGAATTAATCCTAAAAATAAAGGGATCCATACCTCTTCTTGACCTTGGCGATGCTATTCAACACTCCAGACCAAATGTGTTGATGTGTGGAAGGGGCCCATCTGACCTCATCCTGGCTGCTGGCTCCAGTCCTTAACAAAAAATAACTAAAAGAGCCCCCCCCCCAAAAAAAAAGACCTGTCAGGAAAACTCTCTTTAGAGGTCATTTGGAAATACAATGCTGCAAACAATATCACAAATGTATATAATTTAAATTCTGGCTTGGCCAGTGTAAGAGTTGCTGTGTTATTTTAGTGATTTCAGCAGACCCAGGAGTGCAAATAGTTGTAATTAAAGGCTTCCAGTAACAGTCCTGTCAAGTCCTTGTGTTTCAAAGCCGAGAGCAATATTAAATAGACCATCTGTTGGTTTTCATTAGGTTTTCTCTCATCAACAGCACTATTAACTATAACGGAACCCATTTAAAAAAAATCCCTGACATCTGTGCTTTCAATTGGAATGTTGATCAATATTAATAACAATGCTGCTTCACCTGAATTTATTATTAATGAAAAGTTAAATACAGCATAAATATGAATGTTTGCCCTACAATACTTTTAATGGTACTTAGCCAAACAAAGCCAGAGAAAGCACCCAGTCTTACCAGTAGAAACAATGAAAATGCCTGAATATGAGTATTCCATTGAATCCCACTGGTGCCCAGGATACCTGCAGCATCTGGGCATGCAAATTTCTCTCCAGAAAGCCTTTCCCTGCAAATTTTACCTGACAAACTTACTAGACCTCAAGAACCATCTTAGGCATGACCTCCCCTTGGAAGCCTTCCTCATCTTTTTCAGTGTTGACTAGCCTTTCCCTTTCCCTTCTTCCAACCTTGAACAAAGGAATTTGATCAAATTTCACTCTCTTTCACATTTGTTTCCTCAGGAAAAGCAGAATCATGCCTTATGGGCTAATATTAAACCTTGTGCATAGTAGGTGCTCAAATGAAATGAACCAAATGAACAAAAACAAATGAATAACTGAAATGCAATTCTACTAGAAAGAGGAGAGAAAACCTCACTGAATTCAACACTTGGTGAAGATGTTTTTCCCACCTCACAAATAAGGAGTGCGGTCAAGGCAGAAAGATTTATAGAATGAGCCCAGATACTAACTCTCAACCTTCTTTCTTGTTTCTGTTCCCTCATCTTGCTGTGCAGCCCTTCATCAATATGCAGTCTTGGCTGGCACGTTGTTCCTCTTTGAGGGGCTGAAGATTCAATGGAGAATTTTGGGTCTGGTGTTTCTAGCCTGTATCAGCATCCTTACACTGGTGTGGGAATGCCTCCACTGGGCTAACAGCTACCTGAGGGCAGGGGTTGGTGTATAATTCATCCCTGGATTCCTTGTGTCATGCAGTCTCTGATTCAAGAAAATGCTGCAGAACTGATTTGAACCCAGAAGAGACAGCTACCTGATTTCAGATATGTTTGATAGGTCATGTCCTCCTTATTCACTCCTTCATGGTTTTATTATATAGATGACAATACACTTTTTTAGTATTCGGGTATGGCAAAGCCATCAGATGAAGAGATGATAGTCATTGAAAAGAGGGTTTGTTACTGACTGTTTCTGAGAGTAGGGGACATCTGCACCATGCAGGCCCACATGGTGAGGAACCAGGGTTGGTCAGGAAGCAGAAGGAGGGAGGGAAAAGCATGCATAGGAGGCTTTATCATGGTTCCTGCATTAAAGAATGTGTGAGGAAGGATTAGTAGGTTTAGAATTGGCCAGTTTAAATAATTTCAATAGCCTCTGGGGTGCTCTGTCTCCCTCTAGCTGTTTGGGACCTAGGTACCTTGCCCTGGGGTGATAGGTAGGCAGGTAGATAGCAACCTAGCACGACAGCTCAATACAGGAGCTGTCTGGGTTGTTAGCTCTGGAGCTGTTGGTTTGCATATGCAAGTCACACTGAATGGATAGTTATTTACTATCTCTAGGAAATGGCTAGCCATGGAGGGGCAGCTTCTTCAGGGTCAGTAAGGCCCCAGATGCCAAGACAGAATGAAAAGACAACTGAATACACTTATCCATTTGTACAACGAACACTTCCTGACTGACTGCTACCACCAGGCCATTATGAGTAAGTCCCAAGCACTCCTCACATTCAAGTGAGACAGTCACTGTGCAGAATGACTGAGCTGTGACAGAGAACAGAATAGGTCATCCCAAATGGACTCAGGGTTAAGAGCGGTGAAGCTTCCTGGAGGAACTGAGATGAATATTACAAGTAAGATTTTTGCCAAGCAGGATGGAAGGCAGTAGGGTCAGAGATCATTCAAAACAAATATGCCTTACTAACTTAAGGTTTCCTTAGGGACCAGGAGAATGTCTTCACTGGGGCAGATGCTGACAGAAGAGACTGTTAGGAAAGGCCCTTCACAGGATAGTCAGCCTTTTTTTTCCTACCCAGATTGGGTTGATTTGCAAGGCGATGTGAGAAAATGTGTATCTGGGCATTTGAGCAATGGGTTTCTATTCATCTAGTGCTTTCTTCATGCCCTTCTTACAACTTGTGAATAGAGAGGGGAAAATATCATATATTTTTATTTCTGTTCTGTATTTTATTATAATACACATTATAAGAAAATGTATATAAAGTTAATATGGGTTGCTTGAGGGAGCTAATGAACCTTTGTTTTTTCTTTTTTTAAAAATTTTATTGTGGATAGTTGCTTTACAGTGTTGTATTGGTTTCAGGTTTACAGTAAATCGAATCAGTTATACATATGCATATGTCCGTTCTTTTTTTCCCATATGGGTTATTACGGAACCTTGAATAGACCTTTTTGTGCTTGTCATTTCCTTCATCTGTTTAACCTCAGACTTGCCACATAGTAAATTTCAACTGGCCATAAATAAACACATCTATGAAGATGGAGGGAGAAGAAAGGATAGGCCATGAGGAATGGAGGGTAAGGGAGAGGAAATGGGGATACAAGCACTTCTGTCTCCTCTGGTTCCAGAAACTTTCCATGGCATAGCATCTCATCCAGCTGAGAATGTTTACTGTGTCAGAGATCTATGTTATTTATATGGAGGCTCCTCACCAGGAAAATGGGGAGATAATATTTAAAGGGTATTTTGCAGTTACTAAGTGAAATGATGTATGCAACATACTTAGAAAAGTATCTGGCACTTAGTAGATGCATGATAAAAATGATAATTTCTATTATTTCAGTATTACCAATATTGTTCTTACTATCTTTTCATACACTGACACCTACCATGTATATAAAAATTGATTTGCTCACTTTCCAGAGGGGATAAAGAGGCATTTTGAAGATGCAGTACAAAACAATGAATCTATAATCAAGATGAGGATTTAAGGCTTAGATTTTTGAAAGTCTCTTTAATGATGCAACATAGCATTTGATCCAAGGTAAATCAGGGCATATGTAATAAGTGATGGACAGTTTCAATGGAAAGGAAGGTTTACCACTGAGTGGTTAAAGAAGGCCCAGTGGATTTACTATACCCTGGTTTGCTTCAAATCCTTCATAGAAAAAAGATGCAAAGGAGGGAAAATAAAACACACAGGTTCCAGATAAAATTCAGATTGTTTCATATAGGAGATACCAAGTGTTTGTGTGGGGAAGATGAAGAACAAAGATACTGATGGAAGGTGGGATCAGACAGGGGAGACTAAGGAGGGCTTTGTGAGGTCTCTGGGCTTTGTCCTGAATGTCCAACCACAATGCAAATTTTCATGTTAACTTCCTTAACTAAAAAAAAAAAAAAAAATTGTAAATAACATTAAGGTAATCACACATGTATACACACAGCGTTATGTCCCAGATACTAAATGTTCATGTTCTTTATCCAATAATTCCAAGTCTAGGAATCGACCCTAGGGAATAATCTGAAATATAAATATTTACGTACTAAGATATTCTCCAAAATGTTATTCATAACAGTGGAACAATGGAAAGAGATGTCCTAAATTGTTTGGTAAGTTAAGAAAAACTCTATGAGAAAATACCAAACAACCACTGAAAATAATTACCAAAATATAAGTTATGGGGAATTGTTCTTGGCGTGCTGAGTGGAGAAAGTAAAAAGCAGAGTATGAGAAAGTGCTCTAAACTGTAACATACACAGAGATCAACAACCGGAAAGAACTAAGCCAATACATGAACAGTAGGATGACTTTCTTCAAAGCTGGCAGGGCTTTCACCCCTAGATCCCGCATTAATATGGCCTCAAAGAAGTCATTCCTTCCCCTCTGTCTACTCGAAGTTTTCAGCATTACCCTGACCTTGTCACCAAATTAAGTTGCATGGACCCTGCTCGGGTTATTTTCCTGTTCAGGTTCAAGTAGCCAAATAACAAACTTTGTTCAGTGGCTAAACAATGGAGAAGTGGGAGTTAAGTTTACAGATCAGCTTCTGGCCCATGTAGGGAGGGATCTGACTGTAAAGAGTGAAGACACTGGGAAGACGGGCTAATGATAGGGAGGCATGCGCACTCCTCTACAGAAAAGGGCAGGGATTACTGAGGGAGTGGGCTGCCATCCCTTTTTATCCTTTTTTGGTCCTTGATGTGTGGCCAAGGCTGCTGGGAGGTGTGCCATTTAATATGCTAGTGTGGTAAAATCAGCGTCTAATGGGATTCAAGGTCAGCTGGAGGGCAGATGTGTCCTATCTTGGTCCCAGCTGGTTTTTCTATTTGCCTACAGTTTCCTTTCTTATCTCTGGACCCTGAGTCTTACAGATTTATGGTCACTCCTACTAAAGGTGGGGGTTGGTGGGTTTTAAGCAAGGACCTGGTGCAGCTCTGGCAACAATTTATTCTTCAGGACACCATCCTTTTCATTCATAAAAAGAAAAATACCTGTTCATTTGCTTATATAATAACTCGTCTGAGAAACTATATGCTTCTTAGCTTGAAGAGCACTTCTGCCTTACTCATTACCATTTACCTGGGGCTGGTCCTGGCTGGTCCTAGAGCAGTAGACACTCAATGTATTAGTAGTTTCTATATCACATTTGCTGATAGCATCTACACTCCATGTATTATATATTATATGTAAGTACACACACACACACACACACACATATATATATATATAATTTTCCACTCAATTCCACAGTGTCTGATATTCCACATTTGAAATTTCAGATTTACTTCATTGCTCTACTTTTCCTTACAGCTTTTTAAAAAGCACACATTCCTCTGATAAATGGTGGCTGGGGTAGGACATCATTACTTACACCTTAGTGGGAAGTATTTTCTCCGTAACTTTCTTTCCTAGTAAATGGTATCAGGCTATTAAAGAAATGACCACTCTGACAGTGCAGGGAAGGGGTCCTATTGGACTTCAAGTTTGGCCCAGTGGCCTCGGACATGACTGGCCCCCATCAAGGGTGGCTGGACAGCCCTGAGAGGTGTGACCAGAAAGGGAAGATGAAAGGGGTCAAAGCAGATGTTTATTTCCTGACCTTTGATTGAGGGCTCACCCTGTATGTGGATGTCTGTGAAAGAGAAGGAGAAGGGTGCATGGTGGCTGGGGAGTAGGAAAGAGGCAGGTATAGAGAGAGATTGTAACAGAAGCTCAATAGTTCATCCTAAAAATTATTCTGAAGTAAGTGCATTCCTAGTTGTTATTTCCACTTACCAAAAAGATCCAGTCTTACTAACAGGCTCATTTATTTTTCTCAAGCCTATTTAAAATTTCTTTTTCAGAATTTGGAGTCTGATTCCGGAAAAGATGCCAATCCAACTTTATGCAGCTCAGTCCCATGGGAGCATTCTCATCTCCTTATAGGAACCCAGCACAGAGGGCTCACTTGGAGTTCAGCTTGGTTTGGCTCCTAGCTTACCTTTTCTTATGGAAACACAAGGGCAAACAAATGGGGTATCTGGATGAATTCCTCCCTCCCCACTCCTTTTCCCCCATCCTTCCTCACTTCTCTCTCCTTCCTTCTCTCCCTGCCTTATTCCCTTCTCTTTTCCTCTTCAACTCTCAGGTTGTAGCTATGATTTAGGAAGAAGCATATGAACCAAACAGATTGGATACATTAACCTTGAAGCTGTCTTTGCTCTGAAATTAGCATCAACTAGGGGTGTGAATGACTGTTGATTCCTAGGTTAAAGGAAGCTGCAATTTCTTGAAACTTGGAGGGATGTTATGAACAGCTGAAACCTGCAGGGAGGCCCATTAATTACCTTTCCTGGACAAATATTTCTTAGAGTAAAATCACCTCATACAGAAATATTGATTTTAAGTCTTCCCTGGCACATTACTGTTGGTGCTTAATGTCTACTCTACTTTTTAATGAGAGAGCTCATGTGTTAATTAAGCTGGACCATAGCAATGATTCATCTCTTCCTGCTGGAAGGCAAGACGCTTTTCCTGCCAAAGAGGATTGGTTAGTTTACTCTTACCACCTCCCCCCTCCCCACCTCCCACCCAAGCCTTCTGGCTCTTCTACCATGTTGGATCTCACCTAGGTTCTGAGATCATTTCCTCGTAGGCTTCCCTCTTTCCAGCTCTTCCTGGATTTCTCTCATTTGAATATTTCTCTCACGGCAATGTAATTGCCTTATTTTTTGTTTTCTCATCTTTATGATTGTTTACTGTCTGGTTTCCCCACAATATGAAAGTAGAGACATTGTTATTGTTGCATATGATACATCATCATGTAACCTGGCACATAGTAGATGCTCAATAAACATTTGATAAGCAAATAAATGAATAGAAAATAAGTTCATAACCCATATTGACACAGAATAACCTGCTTTTTACCATGAAAAATTAATCATGGGAAAAGTCCTGTGTCAGCTCCCTGATTTCTAGGTGCTGAAATGTCAGAATATGGGTGCTTATCATTAAATTAAGGATGTTCCTACTGATAAATGTTCAGGTTCTTTTAAATTTCTTACTATTAGATTCTACCCTGAAATACACGCCTTTGTATTTGTATTGGAATACTTTTACACAACTTTTTCAGCAGGATAGCTTTCCAAGTATGAAACTGTCATATCAAAGGATTTTAAATATTCATAAGATACATTCAGATTGTCCTCAACAAAGGCTATCAAGAACTGTGAAGAGTCTGAGATTTCTCCCCTAACAAGCCATCCTGCTGCAGTTTCATAGATGCTGGAAGAAGGCTGCTGTAGATAGGGCAGAAGCGGGAATCTGTGGTTTCAGAGAGGAGTCCCGAGAGGTAGCATTTGAGATGAAATCACAAGTATGGGAATAAGCTATCCAAGCAATAATCTCGTGGAAGAGCATTCAAGTCAGAGTCTCAGAGAAGAAAAATATTTCTTATGTTTGAGGACAAGGAAAGAACATATGACAGCCAGATGATACTGGTCATGAGGGAGGATGGTAACTTGAGAGCCATGCTAAGATATTTGGACGCAGCCAAAAAACACATTAGTGCAGTAAGAGGACCTGGTTCCATATTTACATGATCATTCTGACTGCTGGAAATGGACTTTAGGATATTTTCTCTTTGTCAATATATGTGTATATATACATATATATGCACATATACATGCATATATGTTTAGACACACATATATACATACATTTATGCAAACATATGTATAAACATACATGTCTGCATTTTTATTTTTTGGTCACGCGCTTGGCATGCAGAAGTTCCTGGGCCAGGGACTGAACCCATGCCACAACAGTGACCAGAGCCACAGCAATGACAATGTCAGATCCTTAACCCACTGAGCCACCAGGGAATTCTAGATATCTGTATTTTATTTAGAAGTAACAGTTTATGTTTTTTTGGGGGGGAAATATTAGGAGAACTTTACTACTTATTGTTTCGTAAAAATATAAGGAAACACATCTTGAATGTTAATAGGAATATATGAGAAAGGCCAGAATTTCTGGAGCCAGGTTATACACAAGACCAAGATAGAATTTTTCTCCCACAGATATTATTAAAATCTCTGAAACATTTTAGCCTATTTATTTGTTTCTTTATTACCAGAGATGACAATATTAGCATTGCTTAGAGAATAACTATCTGTGTACATGCATGTACATATTAACAAATATCCATTGGTTTCTAGTATATGAATATTAACTATCTCTAAGAAGAGGTTAGATGAGGAAAAAGAATATAGTCATGCAATCTTGTTTCAGGAGAGATAATAAATTGGAGGCTGAAATAAACACAAAGGCATAACATGACCTTCTCAAGGAAACACATATGATATCTTCTCATAAACTCTGGCCAAGATGGTATTAGAGGAAAGATCCTTTGCAACTGAAGGGCTTTAAAGATTGCCAAATAGAAATTCAATGTTGTCCTACTGTCAGTAAACAAATACATCCATATATATCTTCTTTTGTAAATACATAATTCTAGCAATTCATTGCTATGATCATTTCTTAGTAAGCCATCTTTCATTTTGATAACATAATTACAGTGGAACAAAAATTTCTTATTGATGCTGAGACCTCATTTAAGCGTCTACTAGCTCCCTATTTAGAACGAACTTTGTTCTTGACCTAAATACTGCAAGGCTATTGATAGCTATCCTAGGAGAAGTCTCACTAATCCATTTACTGAATATCACCCCCAAATCATTATAGACACAGCCACTCCCACTCTCAGTCTCACTCTTAGTGACTCAGATCAGGGATAAAACATTATATTCTTCTTTTAAAGCAGTGGAATACATCTATATCTACTCATATGGAAGTAAATTGGCAAATTACTGACCATTGCCTTGTGCAGTCACAGAGTCACACAGGTTCATGTGGCAGGTTGAAGACAATTTTTATAAAGCAATGCATCCTAAGCTTTTGAGTACTTTGGGATCGCCAGGGATGCCTACTAGCAACTGCAGATTTGGGATCATTGCTACCAGAGATGATTCTGTAAATCTAGGGTAGGCCCCCTAAAACTGATCAAGTAAATGAACCCATGGTCGCTATGGTGCAAGTGGTCTGAGTTCACCCTTTGAGGAAGATTGCATTGTGATGACAGACACTGGTAGGTGAACTGACAAACCTGGATGAATTTCTAGCTCCAAAACTTAGTAAAAAGCATGACTTTGGATGTGCTAGTTTACTAACCAAAACTTGTAACCTAGATTTCATATTTCTCATTGATTTTTAATGTTACTTAACTTCGGCAAGTCCATCATGACACATGGTATAGATACAAGGATCAAGTGCTCCTAGGGAAACTTATAAGTGGAAGGTCAACAAGAAGAGGTTCATAGTTATCCAGATCACCTGGCTTTCTGCAGAGATGTGTGCTGGGGATGGGGCTTGCTAGACCAACCATGGCTGTGTTCCAGGGAATGGACTCTGCTATCTGTTGCTCTCTCTTTAATGGGATGAGCAGCATAAAGACCTGAACAGTGGGTGACACGACGCTTTGTGAGTTCACTTGGTATTGCATGCAATTACAATGCAATAACAGCTTAGATGCCCAATGTTTAGGAAAGTGATGGGGAATGCCACCTGCTTAGCACCTTAAGACCTAGGGTACACCTGTAGGAAAACACAGCTTCTCCTTGGCGAGGGCAGTGTTTCTGCTTCCATCTAACTCATTTCTGGGCAATTCAGAGGTAGTTCCCAGGGAACTTTGCAGATAGATGCCACAATATCTCATAGGGCTTCTGTGAGCATCGGATGGGATAATACAGGATGAAAAGACTTAATTCAGCTCTGACTCCCAGTAACAATTGTTTATATTTCATCCCTTTCCTCCATCTTACAGAGCCCATGAATACTTAAAAACTGCATGTTTTGTACTCTTTTGTTCCAAATTGGCTAATTGGTTATATCATAATTGTTGCTGTTGATGTTTTTGTTATTATTAATCCCATTAATCTGAGTTAAAAACTTATCGTAGGTTCTGTTTTTCTTCTCCTGAGGGAAGTTCAGTCTGAGCAAGAAAAATTTTGTTTGAAGCTTAGGTTGTGGTCTATTATCATTCTAACAATTTGCAATAGAGTTTTCCACATTCGAATTGTTAGAAGCATTACATGAGTAGCTGAATGCTAAACTGCCTTTCTAGGGAAAGAAAGGACTGAAATTCACAAATTTTGATTATTTAAAGTACTGTTGTTTGAAAAACTTGCTCTGAAATTGTTTTAATATAAACATGCATTTCCAATGATATTTGCAAATCTTTATACATGAGGCTTTGTGAGTGAACATGGAATTATAGTAATGAATAATGTGAATGTATACAACTCATAGTAATCTAAGTTCAAATTTCAATAATATTGTAAACTACTTTATACACACATATGAATACACTGTATAAATACACCTTTGAGGTATGGAGTATGTCACTCTGGCAGAGTACAACTTTGTACAGATTATTCAATAAAGCTGTATATGTGCTACTGCTAAAAAAGTAACATTACATACTGTCTCTCCATATATACATATATTTATATTTTATCTATGAATTTATATACCTAGCACAATGCCTCCCATCGACAGAAATGCAATTAAACTTTGTCAAATACCAGAGTATCTCCATCATTTGTGATTTGGATATTTTCATTACCCAGAAAGAATCAGTTAGCAGAGAATACTGAAGAATTTTGTTTCCAGTAATTGTGCTCTATGGTTAAAACATGAGTGTTATATTAGAAGATGTTCTAGGAATTCCCTGGTGGCCTAGAAGTTAAGGATCCGGCATTGTCACTGCTGTGGCTTGGGTCACTGCTGTGGTGCAGGTTCAATCCCTGACCTGGGAACTTCTGCATGCTGCAGGCATGGCCCAAACCAAAGAAACCCCAGATGTTCTTTTTGTCTTCAGTTCTTTAATATCTCCCTATTGTTTATGAGGCCATAGCTGAAGTTGCTCAAATAATTCTGAAGACTTATCCATTTCTTCTCAGAGAGGCATTCATTCAACACTGGGGTGGAGCAGGATTACCAAGGGCTGTATTCAGTCAAGCCCACTGACTCTTCTTTGAAAACACTAAATCCTGCTCGGGAAAAACAGGAAAGGAGATGAAGGGAGGATTTCTGGACCGCAGAAGAGCATGACCTATATTAAACCCTTCATCTTTCAGTACCACAGGGAAGCAGGTTTCTGTTGACAGTGTTTGCAGATAAAGAGAAGGAGCAGGAGAAGCTCAAGATCATTCAAATGGGATCATCACTAACCACACGCTACTGCGGAATATACTTCCTTATTTATTCTTTATGCAGTTATTTTCCTAAAATACAAGTATGACCATATCTCATTTCTTATCAAAAACCGTCCCTGCATTCCATCATTTCCAGAATATAAATTTAAGCTCAGTAGCACAGAATTTATTCCCTCTGACCCCCATTTCCTCCATGCCTCTTCACACTCCTTTCATTCTGGCCAACGAAAGGAACTACCTACTTGTCTGTACACATGACACTCTTTCACACTTAGTATCTGTGTGGTGGTCTCTCAGCTTATAGTAAATGTGCCCATGCTCCCTGCTTTCCTTTTAGGGCCATCTAATGCCAACCTTTCCTAAAGTTTCTCCAACCCTCCTGTAGATGCCAAACTCTGGGTAGGCTGTTCTCTCCAACATTGCTGGCATTTTGACACATAAAACTAACATGACAAAGCAGGCAGTTTGCAGGTCATTTCCCCTTCTTCTGCCCTCTCTGGTCTATAAGCATCTTTAGGTTGAGGACTGTGCCTTCTTCCCTTCACAACTCCCTGCACTTGCATGGAGAGAGAAGAGAGAAGGAGGCATTATATTCAGTGTAGGAAATGCTTTAAGGACCCTCAGCTCCTCGGAGCCACTAGTGAAACCGGTGCTACCTTAGGGGCTAAATACAGAAGAAAAAAATGAGATCAAAGTAAAATGAAATACTTAACATCAACTAGATAGACTTCATTCTTTAAAGAACTCAAGAATGATGTGTTACTTGAACACTGTCAGGAAAATTAGGCAAAAGTTGGGAGACTATACTTTATGGCCTTATTTGCTCACTTATTTATAGAGACTGTTTTATAGGTCTAGTTCTTTCCGAAAATGTGATAATTGAGCTTTATTTTATGGATATTCGGCAGGCATCACTAGCTAGTGAAAAGAGCTTGAATTCTAGAGTCAGACAGTATCTGGTTAAACTGTTGGATTCTCCCCCAAATTGCTGAGTGGTCTCAGAAGTAATTTGAGGCTCAATTTCTTCATATCTGAAATAAAGATAGTGAGGGGTTCCCTTCATGACTCAGCGGTTAACGAACCTGACTAGGATCCATGAGGATGTGGGTTCGATCCCTAGCCTCGCTCAGTGGATTAGGGATACAGTGTTGCCATGAGCTGTGGTGTAGTTTCCAGGCACTGCTCAGATCCTATATTGCTGTGGCTGTGGTGTAGGCCTGCAGCTGCAGCTCTGATTCAACCCCTAGCCTGGGAACTATATGATCAGACCCCTAGCTTGGGAGCTATCTGATTTGATCCCTTGCCTGGGAAACTACACCACAGGTGTGGCCCTAAAGGGCAAAAAAAAAAAAAAAAAATTAAAAATAAAAAAATAAATAAAATAAAGACAGTGGGTAACTACCTTAGATTTAAAGTAATGCATGGCAAATATCTGTCATTTTTTTAAATTACTAGTGATTATAGCAATATAAAGTTAATACACAATTTTTTAATTACTAGTGATTATAGCAATATAAAGTTAATACACAATTTTTGATCTCCCATAATGTGCTTAGCTTCTGTATTGTGTTTTTCCTAAGAGTCTCTAAAGAATCAGACCCTTTCTCTCCCATACATGTCTGCCATATACAAAAACTCAGTAAAGATTTTTAAATATCAAGAGTAGCTCTGGACATTTTCATTATCCAGAGTGAATCAGTGATCAGGAAATGTTTAAGAATTTATTATCCACCTTCCACCTTCACCTCCTCATAACCCTACCTCCACCCAAAGCCTTAACAGAACTTTGTACATCTATCTCAAATGCAATACAATACAACACAACACAAGTACAATCGCTATACCGAAGATACAATCTATATACCGAAACTTTTCACATCACGGATGGTGCTGACTGATATTTATAAAGATATTAATAAAAACTTGCATAAATTGATAATAAACTGCAATTACAAGAGTAAAAATGTTCATGAAGTCAGAAACATTTAAAACTTGGCATCAACCAAACTGTACTAACCGAGAACTGGAAGGAAAATTATCCTTTTCTCATTTGACATTTTGAAATCTATTGACCTTTATCTCACTTGAAACAGTATTATGGTTTTATTTTATGTGTTTTCTTGCTCCTTTCCCAGCTGTTTTTTCCTCCTCCTGATTTTCAGAGGACAGAAGGGCCCACCTCCAGGTACTCCGTTGTTCCTGGTTACTACTCTTGTCAGAGCAGCACAAACACTGGTTTAGAGGGCTGGGGTGAACAGGACATGAGCAGGCTCCAGTGTGCAGAGGCCCTAACTGTTTCTTTTGGGGGGGGCTTTTTTAGGGCCCCACTTGTAGCATATGGAAGTTCTCCCAGGCTAGTAGTCTAAACTGAGCTACAGTTGCTGGGCTACACCACAGTTACAGCAAGGCCAAATCCAACTTGCGTCTGTGACCTACACCACAGCTCACAGCAACGCTGGATCCTTAACCCACAGAGCAAGGCCAGGGATCAAATCTGCATCCTCAGGAATACTAGTTAGATTCGTTTCTGTGAGCTGTGAGGGAACTCCTCCTAATGTTTGCATAGTTCTACAAGAGGGAAAAGACTACGAACAGTGAGTGTTTGAGTGAGGAAAACGAGGGACAACAGGTGTCTACATGAAAGAAGAGAAGCAGGAAGGACTGGGAGGGAGTTGTTGAAGCCAGAGTGATCACAGCAACATCACCATGGCGTTGGAAAGGAACTATTTTACACGCTTTCTAGACAGTAAACAGCCAAACCCTTCCTATTTGAAATTATAAATGCAATTATTGCCTGCAAGGAGCAGACACTCTATTTTTGAACACAAATTAGGCTATAAAATCAGTAGCTGCACCTGGGGCTCTGGTTCCTTGGTCCATGCAGTAGTAGTTTTGTGTTTGTTTGTTTTCTTCAGGCTGTAGAACACTTCATTGCTATGAAATCTATTTTTAGTTCCAATTAAAAAAAAAAAAAAAAAAAAAAAACGAGAGATGCCCTGGCTGAAAGCAGGCAGAGCTCTGATCACTGTTTACTTGCAGGTCCTGGACCATACTCCCACCTCATCCAGGGACTTCCCAGGAAGCCCCGAGTTTCTAGGACTTCAGAGCTAAAGGCTGGCTGCCTCATAATTTCCTGGTTCCAGATGGCCTCTCTGTGCCTGTTATTCTTCCCTCCTCTCCCCATCACCCTCCTGGGTAAGAACTATCATGAATACCCCTGGACTCATGAGTCTTCTTTCCCTGCGATCTTGTTAGAATAATCTTTCCTGCCACATCTGCCTGGTCAGTGAAGGTCTTCTCATCCTACCAGACCTTGAGGATTCTTCTCAGCAGTCTCCTCCACCCCGTGAGGGCCAGCCTGTCTGCAGTGCTCTTCCTTGTCCCTGAAGCCCTGGCACCCTGAATAGCAGTGACAGGATCCTAGGGCCACCTTCCATTCCAGATTAGATTAGAGGGCTTGCTCCAATCTCTCTCCCACTCTGGAGGAGCAGGGATTTGCTTTCCTGAATGAAGAAGGTGGTGAGAGACTGAAGATAGTCCACATTCCACTGGGAATTGTCTCAAAAGCAGGAATCAGGCCCCAGGTCTTCTCTTATGCGGCCTGCAACTCACTTTGGTGGGGAAGTCACTCTCAGGGCAGAGAGGCCCGTGGCGTCTGGGCTCCCCCCTCCGTCTCCTAGAGGAGAGGCTTCCTTACCTGTGCTCTCCATTCTGCTGGCCCTGGTGTGTGCTGAGTGACTGAAACCCCATGCATGAATCAGGGTGTCCACTACTTTGATTTGTACGTAAAACTTTTTCAGAAAATAGTGCCAGTTGGACTCGGGGTCAAGGTAATAGAAAACCTCATTTTACCTTCAGATCCAAATCCCATTTTCTAGTCCAACTTGACCAGAGTACCCCATAATGTGAGGCATCAGCCAGTCCTTTAAGGCAGCTTAGGATCTTAAATCCCCACTGGTTCTTTTGCCTGTTTTCAGGTGAAGAAGCATGCAGCTGTGTGGTTAGCCCCTGCAACCTCCATCTGACATCAGTAACCTACTACAGTAGCAGGTGTAACTTTCTGCATACTTGAATCTTTCTCCCATGACCTCATAGTGATATACTTATCAATTCAAATTGAAAGGCAAGAAGCATGATCTTTGAGAGGCCTAGAAACTTATCTAAAATACAGAGCAGATATCAGAAAATATTTTTTGACTGATCACTGAAATAAAAAGAAATCACCGATCCTGCTTACAATTTTCTGACGTCTTAATGCCTGTGTGTAACTGAATATTCCCCTATGGCACCCACCCAGAAGAGACATCCCCTACCTCATGTCTTCCACCTGCCTTTTGTCTATAGAAAAACTAGTCAAAGAATAAATTTAATTAGAGAAGTAAGAAACTGTAGAAAGAAGGGAAAACAGTCAAGATAGACATAATAATAATAATAATAATAATAATAATAATAATAATAAAATAATTTAGCTGTTAAACAAAGTCAAGAATCTTCAGTTCCTCTGCAAGGGCTAGAGATACTATTCTGAGCCATATCTTCTGAGCTGTTTTACAGATACTGAAACCCCCACCAGGTGGAAGAAGTTAAATGCATGCTACTCACAAGCATATAGACCTCGGACTGGTTGGAACCAGAAGACTGGTGATGCTGACTCCCAATTACCTCACCACCAACCAATCAGAAGAACATCCATGAAGTGATCACATCCCCCATAACTCCCCTCCCTAACTCTGTCTCTTTTTTTCACCTGTGCCTACGACATGTGAAAGTCCCTGGGCCAGGGATCGAAATCACACCATAGTAGCAACCCAAGTTGCTTCAGTGAGAATGCTGAATCCTTAACCCACTGCATCACAAGAGAACTCTCATCTCTTACCTTGTCTTTATAAACCTTTCCCTGGAGTTCCCGTAGTGGCTCAGTGGTTAACGAATACAACTAAGAACCATGAGGTTGCGGGTTCGATCCCTGGCCTTGCTCAGTGAGTTAAGGATCCAGTGTTGCTGTGAGCTGTGGTGTAGGTTGCAGACGCAGCTTGGATCCCGTGTTGCTGTGGCTGTGGCGAAGGCCAGCGGCTACAGATCCTGTTAGACCCCTAGCCTGGGAACCTCCATATGCCGCGGGTGCCGCTCTAGATAAAGGCAAACAAAACAAAACAAAACAAAACAAAAAACAAAAAAAAAAACCTTTCCCTGAAAGCTTTTGAGAAGTTTGGGCCTTTTGAGCACAAGCTACCTGTACTCCTTGCTTGATGCAATAATGCTGCGTTTTCCTTTGCCACATCCCAGGGTCAGTAAATTGGCTTACTGCATACAGTCAAGATGGTCCAAGTTTGGTTTGGTAGTGTGTGTGTGTGTGTGTGTGTGTGTGTGTGTGTGTTTCTATAGTCTGAGGGAAACCATGACTGCATTAAATATATTTTAAACCACCTACATTAATTTACATGCACTGCTGAGCCCTGCTCATCTCCCCTAGCTGGGGAAATGTGATAGAATGGGTACAATGTTCAGTCTTTAGCTGGGCTCCAATATGTCCCTGGTTCACAGCACCGGAAATGTGTTTTCTGGGCTTGAATCCAGCTCTCCTACTTACTAAGTCATGTGACATTGGACAAGTTATTCACTTCATTAAGATTAAATTAGTTAAGACTGACAAAGTACTTAAAATAATGCCGAGCATTCAGTAAGTATTAGCCAATATTACCAAGAATGTTGATGTAGTTTTTACAATTTGAATTTATAACGAGCTATAGTTTTCTGATTTTTTTTTCATATATAATGTTTGGATTGTCTCATTGTCACCCTTAATATAATACTGTACTACAAATGTAGACAACAATAATAACAAACATTTCTGTGAATGAGCCAGTTCTATGAATCTATAATGCTCTTTCATCAACACACTTTCTTTAAAAGCCTGGTCAAAACATATTTCAGATATCCTGCCCTTATTTATGAAGAGCCATGGAGATGAGTTGCATTATGGGGCTGAGAGTATTGCTACTATAGTGGATGTCAGAGACAGCTAATGGTCCTCACTAACAGCAAAAGATACATCCATGCTCTTGAAGGAAGACCTCCTGACGGAGAACAAGAGCTGTTCATCAGCTAAACCTTTCAAGTATCATTTAATTTGAGAAGTGGGAGAAATTAAATTAGTCCTGGAAGGGCAATGAGAATCCCACTGAAGGTAATGGAATGAAATATTGATTTAATTCAGGGCTGTGTGCGGACTGAGTTACACCATGCTCCAAAGCCCAGGCAGAGAGCATAGAGCTCTCTACATTTATTGGCTTTTATAATTCCCAGGCATTAAATCCCCTCGCTACTATTGGAGGGTGCCAACAGTGAGAAGATAATACTTAGAAATGTTTTAGAGGTTACACATTGAAGAGGATTTATGATCAAATATCATTGAATAAAGAACTCCAGATGGGAGTCTGAAGATGTGTAGATTGGTTGTGATTCCACATGAGGAACTTCATATTTCCAGACCTCAAATCCTCATGTAAAAATGAGGACTTTCTGCTGTAATGATGGCCTTTAAGGTACACGCTTTATAACTTAGCCTTGGGAAAGAGAAAGTATATTATTGCAGCTATATCCTCCCATGTTAGCATTGCTAAAGATAGGTGAATCCTTAGTTTTCCCACCTATAGTTTAATAGTGTTTGTGATTATGGAGACTAAATGGGACTGCCCATGTAAAGCATTTAACACAACACTTAACATGCTTGGTAGTTACTATTATGAGACTAAAGGAGCATGCTACCATACTCTAGAATACTCTGGAAGAAGGTATCCTGGGTGGATTGGAGCCATCTAGTTGATGAGAGATTGTGGGGAGAAATACTACTGGTGTCCATGGAGCATTTCCTCTTAGATAATCCAACCAAAGAAAGTTACTAGACATCACCCATACTTTTTCTACCTTGGACATTCAAGTTACTATGCCTCAAAATGACACTGGAACATTAGTGTGAATAGCAAAATTCCATGGCTCTATCATTAGAACTTTGTCCCAGTTTTTACTATGGGAAACATTATGGTTATTGCAGAGTATAAGCATCTCAAGAATGAGTCCATTGAAATTATTCAATGGAGCAAAACATAAGGAGACAACTATAAGGAGAAGCAGTAAGAATTTCCAGTGTTTCAGCAAGGAAGAACATTCTTAGCATTCAAAGATCTTGGCAAAATAAATAGAGAAGCTTGTCTCAGCACCCCTAGCTTCTCAGTTCTTTATCTTTTTTTCACCTAGGGGGTCACTCCTCCCTTCTTTCCTAAACATTCTGCCTAAAGAGGGAGTCTGTAAAGCAAAACAGTGGGGATCTCAGTGGGAAGAAAATAAACGGACATGTGAGGGTCTCATCATCCTCTCCTTCTGCAGTCTGAATTTCTAGTTAGATGACTGTATAGGAATTCCTTTGAATGCCACTGAAAAGGCCAGAGGCCAGGAGGCACAGAGAAGGGTTCTGTAGTCCTGAATATTTCTGAGATGATAGCCCATTCTTCAGTCTATCTTTGAATTTCCAGGGCAGCAATGGATCTCCACTCAGAGGTGGGCAGTTTCCCTGAGCAGGTGAGGGGAGATACCCAAGCAGGTGAGTGTGTGTGTTTGTGTGTTTCTTCTGGGGCTAGGTGGCAAGCTGAGTGAAGCAGGATATAAATAAATCTTTCTCTTGCAATTTTTCTTTAAATGGAAATTTACACTTGCTTCAGGGAATAATTCACGTTATAAAACGGTGATTCTGACACCATAGTTCAGTGTTTACAGAAGGAATCAGGGAAGACTTAGAGCAGGACTGTTTCACATCAGCAAAGAAAATTGCCGCAAATACCTTAGAAATTTCAGTTTCTCGCACACCTCATAGCTGGCTACCCCTAAGTAGAGTTCCTTGGCTTTTTAACATGTGGCCAGTCAGTGAGTTAGTAAATAAGTAGTTTAATCAGTCATTAACCATATCAAATCAGGGCCCTATCTTGCCCTTGAACACTTAATAAGATTTGAGAGCCATTATTCATGAAATCCTTAAAATAGGGTTTTCCCAAGGGTGTTGTATTCAGTTTTGTCCAGTAGAATGCTCTTATCAAAGTAAATGAATGGATGGGGGTAATGTTACAGTTCCTGTTAAATGGTCCTTAGAGACGTATGGGGAAAGAAAAAGACCGCATGATTGTTTAACTCAGGATTTCAAAATTTTCTCTCCTCAGAATACATTTTTCCCCTCATTGCATCATCAGCAAAGAACCAATGTTTGTCAGGAAATACTGACTACTGATTTAAGATTTGTTTTCCTAAAAGTTGTTGAAAGACGTATTAGAATTCTAAAACTAGCGGTTATTACATAACTAGTGGTTATTGCATTGATAATTGATTCTTTATGGAACAGGGATTTAGTGAAGAAGGGATCTACATTATCAAGACAAGAAGGAGAGGGTTCACTGAATTGAATATTGAGAAGGCATCTTAGGGGTTGAGATGTTTCTGCAATGATCAATGCACAGCTTTGGCTATGTCAATTTCTGAAAGAAACTGCAAATTTTTGGGGGGAGTTTTCTAATGGACAGAGTTTTAAGATTTTTTTTGTAAATATTTTTTATTGAGATCTGAAACTACAAATGACAAATCAAAGAATTGTTATGATAGGGACTTGAATAAAGATGATGGAGTAAGACTATGTAGAGATCACCTGTTTCAAAGAACACATCACAAATACATCAGTTCAGTGGAACAGTTCTCACCAAAAACTAACTGGAGGCTAGAAAAACTCTTGTACAACCAAGGCTACAAGAAAAATCCAAGCAGATTTCAGTAGGAAGGGAAGAGAAGTGATCAGGGTGGGACTCAGAAGAAAAGTGAGATCTCCAGAGTGGAGACCCTCCCTGTGGAGCAAGAAGTTTAGGTCACATATCGGGGACTGACAAAGGGAAGATGGGCTCCCTTGGTGGTTGGAGGGTTGGTGGGGTTAACAAGAGGGCTGTGGGAAGCCTGGATTCTGCTTGTGAGGAGTGTGCATATGCTTGCTTGCTCCCAAGGCAGGGTGGAGAGGGTGGACTAAAACCACACAGGTGGCTGACTGGTTTCCCATACAACTTGCTGCATGTCCCAGCTTGAGTAGAGCAAAAGTTCCAGCACTGCTTTCTTTGCATCACAGCTCCACACTGGAGTCATGGCTGCCATGACTGCGGAAAAAGCTCATCCATGAGAAGCTGAGGCAACTCAAATATTAAGCAGTGTCTGAATAGGAAAGTGACAGTCAGTACTCACAATTGCATATATGACACATGAGAGGCATTCTGGATCTCTGACAGTGGCCAGACCACTACAGCCCTTGCCTGAGCCACAGTGAATAACCACGCCAACCCCTCTGGTTCCAGATCTGTGCTTCTCTGGAGTTAGGGTCCTGGTGCTAGGAGGAGGAAGAGTGCACACTTAAAGGAGCTGAGGCAGCAGACCTGACACTCAGGGCTTCTGGTCCAGAAACCTGGGACCTTCCCCTGCCCCAATAGGGCAGTGATGGCCTCTGAAAAGAGGGAAAGCCCCTCCTCTCACACACACTTGGCACTGGCCCCAATCCCTCCATCTTCAGCCCCACCTCCTACCAAGGTGATAGTTATCAGTACACCCTGAGGAGAGATGTGACTTGTGTTCACATCAAATCCAGGTTTTCCACCAAAGCCACTGGGCACATGAAGACTCTATAGGGAGCTTCTGATATAAGGACACCCCTTCAAGAATATCATAGGTAACTGTTTCACCTCATTTCATTGAGACAGAGAAAGATAAACAAAATGTGAAGATAGAGGAATTTGTCTCTGTTGAAAGAGCAAGAGAAAATGCCTGAAAAAAACAACCAATGAAACAAAAACAATTTATCAGATGAAGAATTCAAAGTATTAGTAATAAGAATGCTAACTGAATTAGGGAAAAGAATAGATGAGCATAGTGAGAATTCTAACAAGGAACTAGAAAATATAAACAATAACTAGTCATAGCTGATGAATATAGTAACTGAGATGAAGAACACACAAGGAAGAATGAACAGCAGGTGAGGTGAAGAACACATAAGTGATATGCAAGATAAAATAATGGAAATCACCAATCAGATCAGCAGAAAGAAAAACAAATTTTAAAAAATGAGAACAGTTTAAAATACCTTTGGGATAATGTCAAATGTACCAAAATTCATATTAAGGGGTCTCAGAGGGAGTACAGAGAGAGAAGAGAGTAGAAAAGGTATTGATAAAAACAATAACTGAAAACTTCACAAACCTGAAGAAGGATACAGATATCCAGGTTTGGGAAGCACAGAGACTCAAACAGGAAGAATCCAAGCAGACACACACCAAGACAAATCATAATTACAATGACAATTTTTAAGGATAAAAAGAGAATTCTAAAGGCAAAAGAGAAAAACAAAGTCATATACAAGGGAATCCTGATAAAACAATCAGCTGATTCTACAGAAACTTTGCAGGCCAGAAGGGTATGGCATGGCATATTCAAAATGTTGAAAGGAAAAGCTCACAACTTAGGATATTTTATCCAGAAATTATCATTTAGAATTGAAGGAGAGATAAAGACATTCTCAGACAAGTAAAAACTAAGAGTTAAACAATACTGAATGAACCCTAAAAAAATGTTGAAAGTTTTCCTATAAGTGGATACTTAACAAGAAGTTAAGTATCTATAGGAAAGGAGAAATCCCACTAGTTAAGGAAAATATAAAGTAAAGGCTGAGGATCAACCACTTAAGTACTCTAGTGCTAAGATTAAAAGAGAAAAAAATGTAAAATCAAGTATAACTACAATAACCAGTAAAGAAATAAACATAAAAATGTAAAATATTACACTAAAAATATGAAATGTGGAGGGAAGAGAGTATCTTTTAGACTATGTTTGAACTTTAAGGACTGCATGTTTAAAACAAATAGATATAGTTATAGGTAAGCATATATAAATCTATGGTAACTACAAACTGAAAATCTACAATAGATAAACAAAAACAAGAGCAGAATGAACACAAGCATACAACTAAAGAAAATAATCAAACCACAAGGGAAGAAACTAAAAGATAAAAATAACTGGGAAGAACTACTAAAACAACTGGAAAACAAGTAATACAATGGCAATAGGTACATACCTATCAATAATTACTTTAAATCTTAACATAGAGCACCAAGCAGTCATTCCTAATTGAACAGAATTTCCAGAAAATAGAAACAAATAAAAAAATAGAAATCATATTTTTTTCAATATATCAATAAGATTTTTTTCCTGGTATTAATGACAAAGATCTAAAAACATTAAAAATAACTTTTCAAAGTTTGCAATCTAACTTCTTTTTAAAATTATATTGAAGTATAATTTATGTACAATACAATACTATGTAAGTTACAGGTGTATAATGTACTGATTTACAATTTTTAAAGGTTATATTTCACTTATAGTTTACTATAGAATTTACTATTTCATTTATAGTTTATTGTATTATCTACATTGTGCAATAAGACAAAATAGACTTTAAAATGAAGTCTACAGCAAAAAACAAAGAATGGCATTATATATTGATGAAGAGATGAATACAAAGAGAGGATATTACACTTGTTAACATATACACACCCAATACAGGAGCATCTAAATATAAAAAGCAAATATTAACAGATATAAAGGGAGATACTGACAAAAATACAATAAGAGTGGGTGATGTTAACATCCCACTTACATCAATGGGTAGATCATCCTGACAGAAAATTAATAAGGCAATAGTGGTCTTAGATGATACAGTGGACCAGTTGGACTTCATGGATACCTACACAAAATTCTACCTATAAACAACAGAATACACACTCTTTTCAAGTGCACATGGAACATTCTCCAGAATAGATCACATGCTAGGGATAAAGAGTCAACACATTTAAGAAGATAGAAATTACAACAAGCATCTTTTCTGACCACAATGATATGAAACTAGAAATCAATAATAGGAAGAAAACTGGGAAAAGCACAAACATGTTGAGATTAAACAACATGCTACTAATAAAATAATGGGTCAATTAAGAAATCAAAGAGGAAATCCTCAAAACAAATGAAAAATGAAAACTCAATTTTCCAAAATCTATGAGACACTGCAAAACAACTATAAAAGGAAAGTTGATAGTGATACAGGCCTTCCTCAAGAAACAATAAAGATCTTGTGTAAACAGACTAATCTTCCATCTAAAGGAAGGTAGAAAAATAGGAAACAAAGTCCAAAAAGATCAGAGAGGAAATCAATAAAATAGATTCAAATAACAATAGAAAAAAAATCAATAAAACCAAGAGCTGGTTCTTTGAAAAGTTAAACAAAATGGACAAACTATTGGCCAGACTCACCAAGAAGGGGAGAGAAAAAACCCAAATAAAAGAAATAAGAAAAGAAAAAGGAGAAATCACAACAGATACTGAAGAAATACAAAAATAAAAAAAAATAAGAGAATACTATGAACAATTGTACGCCAACAAATTTGACAACCTAGAAGAAACGAACAACTTTCCAGAGACATACACCCGACAAAACTGAATAAAGAAGAAATAAACTGGACAGATCACTAGAAATGAAATCGAATATGTAATAAAAACACTCCTTACAAATAAAAGTCCAGGACCAGATGGCTTCACAGGTGAATTCTACCAAGCATACAAAGAGGAATTTATACCTATTCTTCTTAAACTTTTCCAAAAGGTTGAAGAAGAAGGAACACTCCCAAAGACATTCTATGCTGCCACCATCACCCTAATACCAAAACCAGACAAAGATACTACCAAAAAAGAAAACTATAGGCCAATGTCTTTGATGAATATAGATGCAAAAATTCTCAACAAAGTTTTAGCCAACTGAATCCAACAACATATAAAAAAGATGACACACCACGATCAAGTGGGATTCATCCCAGGTTCACAAGGATGGTTCAACATATGCAAATAGATCAACATCATACACCACATTAACAAAAGAAAAGTCAAAAATCACATGATCCTCTCAATAGATGCAGAAAAAGCATTTGAAAAAGTCCAACATCCATTCATGATAAAAACTCTTACCAAAGTGGGTATAGAGGGAACATACCTTAAATAATAAAAGCCATTTATGACAAACCCACAGCAAATATAATACTCAATGGAGAAAAGCTGAAAGCCTTCCACTAAAATCTGGAACATGACAAGGATGCCCACTCTCACCACTGTTATTGAACATAGTATTGGAATTCCTAGTCATAGAAATCTGACCAACAAAAGAAATAAAATGTATCCAAACTGGAAGAAAAGAGGTAAAATTGTCACTGTATGCAGAGGACATAATACTATATATAGAAAACCCTAAGGACTCAACCCCAAAACTACTTGAACTGATCAACAAATTCAGCAAAGTAGCAGGATATAAGATTAACATTCAGAAATCAATTGCATTTCTGGAATACTAACAATGAAATTTTAGAAAAGGAATACAAAAATACAATACCTTTTAGAGTTGCATCCAAAAAATTCAAATACCTGGAAATAAACCTGACCAAGCAGGAGAAAGACATATGCTGAGAACTATAAAATATTAATCCAGGAAATTAAAGAGAATTCAAAGAAATGGAAAGATATTCCATGCTCCTGGGTTGGAAAAATCGATATTGTAAAAATGTCCGTACTGCCCAAAGCAATCTAAGATTCAACCACAAAAGACCCAGAATTGCCAAAGCAATCCTGAGGAACAAAAACCAAGCAGGAGGCATAACTCTCCCAGACTTCAGGCAATATTACAAAGCCACAGTAATCAAGACAGTGTGGTAATGGTACCAAAAAAGACATTCAGACCAATGGAGCAGAACAGAGAACACAGAATTAAACTCAGGCACCTGTGTTCAATTAATCTTCAACAAGGGAGGCAAGACGATAAAATGGTAAAAAGACAGTCTCTTCAGTAAGTGGTGCTGGGAAAACTGGACAGCCACACTTTAATCAATGAAACTGTAACACATTCTCACACAATGCACAAAAATAAACTCAAAATGGCTTCAAGACTTAAACATAAGATAAGATACTATCAAACTTCTAGAAGAGAACACAGTCAAACATTCTCTGACATCAACCTTACCAATGGTTTCTCAGGTCAGTCTCCCAAAGCAACAGAAATAAAAGCAAAAATAAACCAATGGGATGGGACCTAATCAAACTTACAAGCTTTTGCACAACAAAGGAAACCATAAAAAAGAGACAATTTACAGATGGGAGAAAATAGTTTCAAGTGATGCAACTGACAAGGGCTTTATCTCTAAAATATACAAACAACTCATATAATTCAGTAGCAAAAAAAGCCAACAACACAATTGAAAAATGAGCGAAAGACCTGAATAGACATTTCTCCAAAGAAGATAGACAGATGGCCAACAAGCACGTGAAAAAATGCTCAACATCACTGATTATTAGTGAAATGCAAATCAAAACTACTATGAGGAACCACCTCACACCAGTCAGAATGGCCATCATTAATAACTCCACAAATAACAAATGCTAGAGAGGGTGTGGAGAAAAGGAAACTGCCCTGCACTGTTGGTTGGAATGTAAATTGTTACAACCACTATGGAAAACAGTATGGAGGTACCTTAGAAAACTATGTATAGAACTACCATATGTCCACCAATCCTACTCTTGGGCATATATCCAGGCAAAACTTTCCTTGAACAAGACACATGCACCCATATGTTCATTGCAGTACTATTCACAATAGCCACAACTTGGAAAAAAACTAAATGTCCATAGACAAATGAATGGATTAAGAAGATGTGATATATATATATATATATATATATATATATATATATATATATACACACACACAACGGAATACTACTCTTCCATAAAAAAGAATAAAATAATGCCATTTGCAGCAACATGGATACATGGATGTAACTGGACACTCTCATACTAAGTGAAGTTAGAAAGAGAAAGACAAATACCATATGATATCACTTATATCTGGAATCTAATATACAGCACAAATGAACCTTTCCACAGGGAAAAAAAATCATGGACATAGAGAACAGACTTGTGGTTACCAAGGGGGACAGGGAGGGAGTGGGATGGACTGGGAGTCGGGTTAATTGATGTAACTATTGTCTTTGGAATGGATAAACAATGAGATCCTGCTGTGTAGCACAGGGAATTATATCTAATCACTTATGATGGAGCATGATAATGTGAGAAAAAAGAATGTACATATGTATGTGTGACTGGGTCACCTTGCTGTACAGTAGAAAATTGACAGAACACTGTAAACCAGCTCTAATGGAAAAAAATAAAAATCATTAAAAATAGATAACTAAATGTTAAAAACCATACACATGCACAAAAGAACTATCATGATCTAGCCTCTCATTTATCCCTCTAACTGACTTACAAATTAATTATTCAAATATTTACTGCACATCCACCTCTATGCTAGATTTAAAGGAGAACTGATCATGCAGACATGAGCCATCAGAGCTCATACTGTGTCTAATACAGAAGCCCACACAATTTACAAATAATTACACTGAACAGGTTGTTGGGAGAGAAAAATGTAGTGAATTTTGTCTCCCCTTTCTCAGAATGTCTTTGATTCATTACATTTGATTCAGATCCCCTAATCTGGGCCACATTACAATAGATTCCTTTGTCTCCAGTCTCCCTGTCCATTTCACTCTGCTTATAGCTCCTACTTTAATCATTCTTAGATATAATTTGCTGACTCTGTGATAAAAAAAAATGTGAACATAGAGATGATTAGCAATTACAGAAATTCCTTGTCTCAATATTGAGGAAATGTAGGTTTAGACAAATCTTGCCAGATTTGGCATCTTTGTTATCAGAAGGTATGCAACCAAGCATAAAAAGCACATTCTACTAACATTGTCCCAGGGAAAATAGCATTCCCCTTTAGAGTCACAATTCCTTCTGTATGACCCAGAAAAGAATCTTTAAAAAACCATTTCAAAAGACAGTATGAATAGAAAGTATATTTGTAATTTGGCGAGAAACAGTAATTTATTGTCAATGAAAGAAAGATCTCAGCTCATATATGTATTTGAAGAATTTAAAAATATCCAATTTACACAAATGAATGTTTTCAGAAACAATTAAAATTAATTTATATCTGCCTAAATTAAAAGAATTGGCAGTAGGCCAAAATGGCTTTTGGGATTTTAACCCAATCATTGTGACAAACAAACTTGTAAATGTCTGCAAGATAAAATGACAATCTCTAACTCTGAAGAAATAATGAGTGCAAAATAATTAAGTTGTTAAGATTAAAAAGTCCTGTTGTTTAGAACTGGTGTGTAACTTCTCTTCATTTCATAGTTACTGATAATGATTGCCTTTTATAAGTTGCTGTGTTTGAAAACCCAATCTGTCAGAGTCAAGTATGGAATTATGAAAAGGCTAATGAATTTCACATCTCAACCTTTAAAAAGCAAGTCTTGATCCTTCTTTGTCTTTCCTCTTGGGTATCAGTCACATACACTTTGAAGGTGTGTGCTGAAAAAGTCCTGACATGGAGACTTGCCACATATGTTGAAAAAACCCCAGAGAGCTTTACCAAAAAGCACTATGTTCTCTTCTACATTGAACCAACTAAGTACTTCATAAGGAAGAGGAAGAGAGTTTGGCCCAAACTAGGAAGGGACCACTCCATTGGGAGAGTTGTAAACAGTGAACAGAAGGATTTGTTTCACCAACTCTCCTGGCTTTCATACTCTGGTAAAAAAAAAAAACCCAGACTGCTAATTGTGGCATACCAGTCTCTTCGAAACTCAGTCGGTCTAAATTTCTTTATCTTCTGCTTCTTCCCTGTTTCCTGCCAGGCACAATACTCTATGCTTCTGCTGTCACTGTGATTCTGTTTATGCTATCCACTGACTTTGAATGCCATGACACAGTCATCAAAGGTTAATAAAAGTAAGAATATGAGCAAAACCTTTAGCAAATCATAGGACTGGGATGCTGAAAATTGGAGTTCAGGACTATCTAGAGTAAAAATGCTCAGGCAAAATCTCCACATTTTAGGCTCATATCTTTGAAGGGATATAACCAAGAATAACAGTAAAACAACAATAATATAGACCAAATTCCACAAAACTGAAATCCAGTTCCAAATTATCTCTATCCTTAATTGGATTAAGTTCTTTCCCTAACAGCCTCCCAGAGGCCTAAATGTATTCCCTTTGAGAACTGTAACTTCATCTGAAGTTTCAAAGACAGAAAATGTTAGGGTGAATTAAAAAATTTTAAAACTCTATCCTACCAGGAAGAGGTCCAAATTAAATGTAAGTACATTAAAAGGTTGAAAGTAAAAGGATGAAAGTGAGATAAATCTAAGAAACACTAACCAAAAGGAAGTTAGTGTAATTATATCAATGTCAGAAAAAAATAGACTTTATGAAATAAAATACCACTAAAGATTAAAAAGGACATTTATTTATTTAATAGGAATATATAAAAATTCTAAATTTGAATGCTCCTGGTTAACAAAGTCTCAGAATATGTAAATCAGAAATCGCGTTAAAGAGAAATGGACAAATCTATATAGTGGGACATTTTAATACAACAATGTGAAAGTAGACAATTTGAATATATAGACCATCTGAAAAACTGTAGAATACACATTGTTTTCATATGTCCATTGAACATTGTCCAAATTAAACATATGTTGAATCACAAGCAATTTTAACAAATTTCAAAGATTTGAAATCTTAGAGTATGATCTCTGACAACAGCGGAAACTAAACAAAAAAAGCTGAAACTAAAAAAAAAATCTAAAACTATTCTCAAAGTTACAGAAATTAAGCAAGAAAGTCTTTAAAATAAGTCACAGATTCAAAAAAGAAAGCACAATGGAAGTTAAAATGATTTCTAAAACATGTGGAATGTAGCAAAAGGATGTGATTAAATTTACAGTCTTCAATCATATATCAGAGAAACTGAAAGTTTGAAAATTTATGATCTAAACCTACATGTTGAGATCTTTTTAAAAATGACAAAATGTTAAAACCAGAGAAAGTAGAAGGAAGGAAATACTAAAGATAGGATATTTTTAAAAAGAAACAAACATTAAATAGAGAGAATGTATAGAAACTGACAAAGATATTGTGGAAAGATTAATGTAACTAGTACAATGCTGGTAAAGAGAATTAAAGAAGAAAATTGAGAATGCACAAATTACCAATATCTTACATGTGTAATTAAATAATACTAAAATATATTAATAAATTACAATTGATTTAAAAATTAGCTAAAGTTGACAAATTCCTTGAAATCACAATGCAAAACCTGAAGCAATAACAAATAGAAAACCTGAATGTTCTAAAATCCTTAAGTAATTTAATCCATAATCTTCAGTCTATATGATTTTGCCATTGATTTTTTTTCTAAATTTTTTAATAAAAATAACAGAAATCAAACACAAACTTCACTAGAAAATTGAACACTAGAAACACTTACCAAATTCTTTTATATGTTTTATATTACCAATAAACAGAGATGGAAATATTTTTTAAATGACATTCACAGTTTTCTTAAACAATGTACACTTCCTAGGAATAAATCTAACCAAAGATGTGTAAAATCTATATACCAGCAAGCTGTAGAATACGACTGAGAGAATCTAAAAATATCTAAATAAATGGTGGGATATACCATGCTCATGGTTTGTAAGAATAAATAAAGATGTCAATTCTCTCTCCATTCATCCGTAAATTTAAAAATATCAAAATCAAAATTTCCAACTATTGTCTTTGGTGAAACTTGACAAGCTAATTCCGAAATTCTTAAGAGAATATACCTGATTGTACATACCCAAAGCAGTCTTAAAAGAGAATAAAGTTAACATCAAATATCTTGTTATAAATCTACAATAATTAAAACTCATGGTATTAGTGAAAGAGGAGATGGTAGACCAACTGAATAGAGTACAGCAGGTAGAAACAAACCCACACATATATAAAACACTGATTTTTATGAAAAAAGTAGCAATACAGAATAGTGGAGAAATAACAAGAATTTTCAGTAATTGGTGTTGGATTAATTGGATACCCATATGTTTAAAGAGTGAGTAATGACTATTACCTCACTTACTACACAAAAGCAATAAACTATATAGATCTACATTTAAAAGGAAAAGTAATAACGGGCATTATCTTTATGATAAGATAGACAAAGATTTCTTAAATATGATGTTTGTTATATGCTGACAATAAAGACATATATTTAGAAATTCACCATATTAAGGTTAACAATGTCTTTGTATTGAAGATAGTGTTAAGAGAATGAAAAAAGCAAACTTCAGAGTGGGGAAAGTACTAGTAATACATATAACTAACTGAAACTTCATTCAGAATATACAAAAATCTCTTACAAGTCAATAAGAAAATCAAATGCAAAATAAGACAAAAGTCTTGAAAAGACACTTTAGAAAATAAGATATTCAAATGGGCAATATGTATATGAAAATATGCTCAACTTCACTGGGAATCAGGAGAAAAAAAATAACAGTGGAACAGCTACATATTAGAATTGCTAAAAGAAAAAGGCTAATAATACTTTGCGCTGAGACAACTGGAATTTGCAAATATTGCCAGTGGGAGAGTAAAGTAAAACAAATCACTTGAAAAACTGACTAAACATATAAATTCATAGGGCCAAGCAACTATACCCCTGGATATATATCCAAAATGAAGCATTACATATCTTTATCAAAGGACATGTCTAGGAATGGGTATAGGAGATTAACACGAGGTGGGATCAAACCAGGCAAAAACAAAAACAAATGCTCATTACCAGTAAAGTGGAAAAAATAAATTGTGGCAATTAAAAAAAAAAAAGAATACACTACAAATCATAATTCCTTGCAAAAGCATAGATAAATCTCTTAAACCTTGTTTTGCATGGAATAAGCCAGACAGAAAAGAGCAAGTACTGTATGAGTACACTTATATATTAAAAGTTTTTGCACAGCAAAGGAAAACCTAAACAAAATGAAAAGACAACACACAAAATGGGAGAGAATATTTGCAAATAAATTGACTGACAAGCGATTAATCTCCAAAATTTACAAACACCTCCTACAGCTAAATACCAAAAAAAAAAAACAAAGAAACCCATCAAAAAAAGGGTAGAAGATCTAAACAGACAATTCTCCAAAGAAGACATACAAATAGACAAAAAACACATGAAAAGATGTTCTGTAAGAAATGCAAATCAAAACCACTATGAGGTACCACCTTACACCAGCCAGAATGGCCATCATCAAAAAGTCTACAAACAGTAAGTGCTGGAGAAGGTGTGGAGAAAAATGACCCCTATCACACTGTTGGTGGGAATGCAAATTGGTGCAACCACTGTGGAAAACAGTATGGAGATTCCTCAGAAAACTCAAAATAGAATTACCATTTGATCCAGTAATCCCACTCCTGGGCATCTATCCAGAGGAAACCATGACTCAAAAAGACACATGTACTCCAGTGTTCATTGCAGCACTCTATACAACAGCCAAGTCATGGAAACAACCTAAATGCCCATCGACAGAAGAGTGGATAGTGAAGATATGGTACATACACACAATGGAATATTACTCAGCCATTAAAAGGAACGAAATAACAACATTTATAGCAACATGGATGGACCTAGAAATTATCATGCGAAGTGAAACCAGTCAGACAATTAGACAGCAACATACAATGCTACAGCTTACATGTGGAAACTTAAAAAAAGGACACAATGAACTTTGCAGAACAGATAATTACTCACAGACTTTGGAAAACCTATGGTTTCAAAATGAGACAATCTGAGGGGGTGGGGGAATGCACTAGGGGTTTGGGATGCAAATGTTATGAAACAGAGTTGTGATGATTTTTGTACACCTATAATTGTAATAAAATTCATTAAGTAAAATAAATAAATAAAAGTCCTAACACAGGCAAAACTAACACATATTGTTACAAGTCAGGCAAATGGCTATCTTTGCATGGTGAGTGTGGGTGTTTACTAGGGTACCAACTGCTCTTCTGAGATGCTTATTATTGTTATTTCCTTGATCTGGGTGATAGTTACACAGATGCATTCACTTTGCATAAATTGTTCAGATTATTCACTCCTGGTTTGTGTACTTTTCTATATGCATATTATACTTTAAAATATTTATTAAATGTAAGTTCCAGTATTCTAAGAAGGTGGCTCAAGTTAGGCATTGCTCCTTATTGGATGTTGTGACTATATGCTGTGCTTCCATCTAGATAAACTACCCAGTCCGACTGCTCTGAATGAAGAATAAATCAGGGGCCACAGAAAGCTTATCAACCAATCCACAGAAAAATATCAGAGTCTCAATGGACACTGTTTCTTTACTTAGTTGGGAAACTGTTGACACAGGGTTTATGTCATAGGACCTGAGAAATGAAGGGTTAGGTGGAGGCCACTTGGGAGACTTTCCCATGTTTACATCAGCCTTAGGTTTTATAATGTGAAATAGTTATGTATTAGATAATAAACTTCACCTCAAACCTTCTCACTTGAGGGACACAATAATAAGGGGAAAGGGATATAATAACTGTGATAATAAAAACAATTACATAAAATCTATATGGGGGTAATGTCAATGAAAATGGCAGAGTAAGGAAATTTGAAAATCTGTGCTTCCATAAAACCAATAAAAATCTGGCAAAATCTCAGAATCAATTTTTTAAAAACCTCTGGAAATCTACCAAAGGCTTGCAGCAATCTTAGCTGTACGATGGTTCCCTGGAAAACTGGGTTGAAAAGCTTAACTGATTCAGAACTTGCCCAGTGCTAAAGCCACCACCTAGGGAATGTTTCCTGAAAACATTTAAAGGCAAATGTTTTCATTGCCAATGACTGAGGCTATAGAAGAAATTTGGAAAAAGCAATGGACTAACCAAAAAGTTTGTGGGGAAAATCTAGAGACTGAGATGGCCACAGAGACTTTGAAAAGCTCTGATACATTCCTGGGAACACTGAAGGCCATGTGTATGTGCAGAGTGGTGCACATGCTCTGTTAAATTCTGAGACTTTTATGTCGTGCTGATCTTGAATCTTCATGCAAGGTGTCAAAGTGTTAACACAGTGCTCCAAATGTACACATAATCTTCCTTGGAAAGACAAAGTTTTTTAGGTTTCAGAGGAATTTTCTATTCAATCATCAGTTGACCACTAAGGTAATAGACACAGAATCCAATAACATACTTGAAAAGGAATACAGACTTTATAGAATTAATTTAGAAAAGATATTAAACAGCTACCAGTATAATAAATAGTACGGCAATAAAACTGGGGATGTGTTATAAGATTTCCAGGGTTCTATATTAAAATATTCAAACTACCCACAGTTTCCAACAAATATTACATAAATGAAAAAACGTATAAATCATAAACACAAAAACCCTCAAAAAAAGTGAATAGAAACTGAGAAAAGCCTATACATGGAAATTTCTAGACAAAGACTTTAAATCAGCTATTTAAAATATATTCAAATAATAAAAGGGACCCATCTTTAAAGAAACCAAGAAATAGATAAGATCAATGTTCATCAAATATAGTATCTCAATAAAAAGATAGAAATAATTTTAAAAATAGAAACTATAGAGTTGAAAAGTACAAGTGAAATGAAAATTTTACTTTAGCAAATTTGACGGTTCAGTAGAACTTGCAAACAAGCAGAAGAAAGAATTGGTGAACTCAAAGATACTTCAATTGAGATTATGCAGTCTGAGGAATAAAAAGTGAGAAATGAAGAAAAATGAATAGAACTTCAAAGACTGTGGAACATCATCATATGTACCAAATATGTGTAATAAAAGTAAAAGAAGGAGAGTAGGGAGAAAAAGCAGGAGAAAGAATGTTTGAAGAACAATGGCTCAAGCATCCCAGACATTAATCTATATTCAAGAAGTTACAGGAGCTCCCGTCGTGGCACAGTGGTTAACGAATCCGACTAAGAACCGTGAGGTTGTGGGTTCGATCCCTGGCCTTGCTCAGTGGGTTAAGGATCTGGCGTTGCCATGAGCTGTGGTGTAGGTCGCAGACGCGGCTCGGATCCTGCGTTGCTGTGGCGTAGGCCAGTGGCTACAGCTCCGATTAGACCCCTAGCCTGGGAACCTCCATATGCCGCAGGTGTGGCCCTAAAATGACAAAAAAAAAGGCAAAAAAAGAAGTTACATAAACTCCAAGTTGAGATAACCTCAAAGAGTTTCACACCCATACAGATCATAATCAAACTACAAAAAGCCAAAGTGAAAGCCAGAATCTTCATATTCAAGAGAAAAGTGATTCATCCTATAAAAAGATCCTGAATAAGATTAACAGCTCATTTCTCATCAGAAAGCTTAGGGCCAGAAGGTCACATGTGAGGACACAGTCAAAGAACTGAAAGAAAAAAAAATGTATACAAAGAATTCTGTATCTGGCAAAGCTATCCTTCAAAAATGAAGGGGAAGTTCAGACATCCCCAGGTAAACAAACACTGAGAGAATGTTAAGGTAGTGTAAGGTCCATAGAAAAAAATTCTATAGGGAGTAATTGTAGTAACTCATATCTACATGAATATATAAAAACCACTAGTGAAGAGAGCCATTCAGATACAGAAAAGAGACGGTGTGAACATACTCTTTCTTTGTAACTCCTCTTCCCCATTTCATTTAAAAGACAGTTGCATAAAGCAATAATTATAAATCTATGTTGATGGGCACACAATGTAAAATGATGTAATTTTAAAATTAACACCACCATAAAAAGGTGAGGGAAACGTATGTACGAGAAAATTTTGTGAACTATTGCAATTAAATTGTTATTACTCCAAAGTATATAATTGAAAGTTAAGATGGTAGTTGTAATTCCCCAGGGCAACAACAAAGAAAATAAATAAAAAATAGTAAATAAAATGGCAAGAAAATTAAAATGATATACTACTAAATTTGAAATTTAGCACAAAAGAAGGCATGGTATTTGAGGAACGAAAAAATACGTGACGTATAGAAAACAAAGAGCAGAAGGGAAGAAATAAATCCTTCTTTACAGTAATGATTAAAAGATAGAGAATGAATGAATGGATTAAAAATCATGATCCAATAATATGCTACCTCGAAGAGACACAAATAGGTTGAGAGTAAATGATGAAAAAAGATATACTATGCAAATAGAAACCAAAATAGAACTGGAATTGCTATAATGCTATCAAACAGACTTTAAAACAAAAATTGGACAAGAGATTGGAAGCTCATAATTTGAGTTCATTGGTGCAAAACTGCAGAAATACAGCTTATTATTTTTTAAGACTGCCTTGACATTTCCATCAGCTCAGTGAAAACAACTGGTTACCCAAAAGCCCCACATGATGTCCTTGACATACAGCTCACTGGAGAAAGGACCTAGGGACCTCCTCTTCGAAAGATCATCATCAAGGAAGATAGCACTCATATCTCCCAGTTTCTTTGAGAGCCAACCACAGACAAGTTGCAGAACTACCTCCTGTTGTAAAGGTGGAACCAGGAGGAGGAGGGATCAAGATGGTGGAGGAGTAAGATATAGGAGATTACCTTCTCCAACAAACACGTTAAAAAAAGTCTATATGTAGAATGATCTGCACAGAACACATACTGAACACCTTAAACCTCCAAAAAGAGCAAGAAACCCTCCACATAACTGGGTAGAACAAAAGAGAAAGAGAGAGAGAGACAGAGAGAGAGAGAGAGGAAAAGGAACAAAGATGAGACCAGCACTCCTGAGAGAGAGCTGAGAAAGAGGACAGGAACCCACACCCTGTGAAGTCACCTAACTGACAGGGAGATTAGCTGAGATGGAGGGACCTCAAAGCTGCAGAGAACAGCACAGCAACTTGACTGAGGAGGACAAAGCAGAGAAAGAGTCACAAAGACCATTGGTACTGCTGCCCCTGGACACCATATCCTGAGACTCCCATTTGGATGGGCACTAGGTGCTTAGACTCAGGCTCTGGAGGTCAATATCAGGAAGAGGACTATGGCTGATGGTGTGGAGACAGGCAGAGGGAGCTAGGGAGTGGTGTGCCAAGGGCTGGGGAGCAGATGCCACGGCTGAGGGAACATGGGAGGAAGTCTGGTCCTGCAGGAGAAGCAAGGCACCATTGTTGGGGAGGGCAAGAGAGGAGGAGTGGACTGCCATAGGAATTCATTTCTCTGTTCACAGAGCAGATTCTCAGAAGTTGGGGCTATGGATGGCAAGGTGTGTCCTGGGCAGTGACTGACACCCTTTTGCTGCCTATGGATGGCAGCACCTCCTGCATGGGCTAAGAGGGACAGGGTGCTTCTTACATGGTCTACAGGTGGTGAGGGCAAACCACCACAGTTAACTCTGACTCCAGAGGTAGGCATGGCCTGCCACCACTAGGGGTCCATGAACAGGCATCATTTTAAGCCCCAAACGCTTCAGAGGGCACCACAGAGGAAGGCACTGCAACCGAGCACCACCTGTTGTTGCTTTCACTCCCCTGGGAAGGCACACACCCTGTCACGGCCACTGTCAAATGCTCCAGGCACTGCCTAAATCTACCTGAGGCTCATTACCACTTCACAGGACCCTGCAACTAGGAGTAGCCTGCACCATCTTCCCAAGGGCCCTTGCTACTGTCAAGAGCCCAGCAACAAGGCACTGACTCCTAGCCCTGCCCGCTGCCGCCTTCTCCCTGGAAACACATGCAGAACCCTATCAAGGGGATAATAGCCTACTCATACTGAGGAAAGAGACAGCAAGTATCCAAACTCCAATGCCAAAAGTAAATAGTAAGCCCCTATAAAATATAAAGGGGCACTCTTGCATAGAAATAGCCTTCTAGGACTACAGCAGTTGGTTTCGCTAAACTCACAGAAAAAGAAAAATACAAGCAAAAAGAAAGAAACTTTTCCCCAGGAACAAGCTAGGAGAAATGAAGTAGCTCCCAGCTAAAAGAACAGGAGAATTCATCTGAAGCAGCAAACAATGAAACAGACCTCTGCAGTCTAATAGACTCTGAGTTCAAACAGGAAATAGTGAAAATACTGAAGGAATTAAGGCTGAATATCAAGGAATTAGGACTGGATATAAATAGTAATGCAGATTACTTCAGAAAGTAACTAGAAAATATAAGGAGGAGCCAGGAAAATTTAGAAAAATTCATTTGCAGAGATGCTAAGTCAGTTAAGGGCACTGAAGAGCAGAATAAATAATGAAGAAGGACAAATTAGTGACTTGGAAGATAGAATAATGAAAATTACCCAATCAGAACAGCAGACAGAAAACCAAATGAAAAAACATGAAAACAATATGAGAGATGTATGGGTTAATATAAAGTGGACCAATCTATGCATAATAAGAATTCCAGAAGGAGAAGAAAAGGAAAAGGTGACTGAAAACATATTTGAAGAAATTAAGTCTGAAAGCTTCCCAAATCTAAAGGAAACTGATTATCAAGATAAAGGATAGCACAGAGGGCCCCAAACAAGTTGGACCCAAATGCTCCTACACCAAGACATATTATAAAAATGGCAAAAGTTAAGGCAAAGAGATGATTCTAAAGGCAGCAAGAGAAAAATGAAGAGTTAATTATAAGGGAACCCTAACAAGGCTATCAGCTGATTTCTTTATAGAAATACTATAGGCCAGAAGAGAGTGGCAAGACATATTCAAAGTTCTAATAGGGAAAATTTTGCAGCCTAGAATACTCTACCCAGCAAGGATATCATTTAAAATAGAAGGAGAAATAAAAAATTTCTCCAACACACAAAACCGAAAGAGTACAGTAATACTAAAGCCATTCTAAAAGAAGTACTGAAGGTTCTCCTCTAAATAAAAAAGAAGTAAGAAGAAATAGGATGGAGGAAATCACAATTGGAAAGCAATCACTTAAATAAGCCAGTATAAAGATCTAAAAGAAAAAAAAAAACTATGGTAAAATAGATGATAAACACAAGGAACAGCAAAAGGACAAACATGAAGATATTAAAAAAGGATTAAAAAATCATAAAATGTGGGGAAGGAAAGTAAGAAAATCTAGAATCTTTTTTTTTTCTATAATGTGTTTGAGCCTATATGACTATCAGGCTGAAGGAAGCAGATATGGGAAGGTGTTAACATACTTGAAAAACAGAGTAGCCACAAAGCAAAACCAAGCAATACATTCTCGAGAACTAAAAAGAAGAGGACATGGGCATAAAATAAAAAGAAATCATCCAACCAAAAAAAGAAAGGAGAAACATAGAATCAACTGGAAAACAAGGTTTAAAATGGCAATAAATACCTATTTATCAATAATTACCTTAAATGTCAATGGACTAAATGCTCCTACCAAAAGGCAGATTGGATAAAAAAACAAGAGCCTACAATATGTTGCTTAAAGGAGACTTACCTTAGTGCAAGGACACATATAAATTGAAAGTCAGGGGATGGAAAAAGATATTTCATGCGAATGGAAAAGATAGGAAAGCGGGAGTTGCAATACTAATATCAGACAAAAATAGACTTTAAAATGATGGCCATAAAGAAAGACAAAGGAGGACACTATTTAATGTTAAAAGGATCAAACGTCAATATATATGCCCCTAATATAGGACCACCCAGATACGTACAATACTAACAGACAGAAAAGGAAATTAATGGGAATACAATACTAGTAGGAGACTTTAACATCCCACTTGCAACAATGGACAGATCCTCTAGACAGAAAATCAATAAGGTAAAAGAGATTCTAAATGACATAATAGAAAAGTTAGAATTAATTGACATTTTCAGGACATTACATCCAAAAAATCATAAGGTACATTTTTTTTTCAATCGCACTTGGAATATTCTCAAAGACTGACCATATACTGAGGCACAAAAATAACCTCAACAACTTAAGAGTATAGAAATTATTTCAGGTATCTTCTTTGACCACAATGGCATGAAACTAGAAATCAATCACAGGGGGAAAAAAATGAGAAAAAAACTGACTACATGGAGACTAAACAACATGTTCCTAAAAATCCAATGAGTCAATGGGGAAATCAAAATGGAAATTAAAAAATACCTTGAGACAAATGATAATGAAAACACATTAAAAATCTATGGGATGCTTAGAGCTCATCAATGAATTTGGCAAAGTTGCAGGATACAAAATTAATACACAGAAATCAACTGCAATTTTATATACTAACAATGAAAGATCAGAAAGAGAAATTAGGGAAGCAATCCCATTTAACATCGCATCAAAAAGAATCAAATACTTAGGAATAAACCTGCCTAAAGAGACAGAAGACCTGTACTCTGAAAATTATAAGGTGCTGATGAAAGAAATCAAGGATGACTTGACCAGGTGAAAAGACATACCATGTTCTTGGATTGGAAGAGTCAATATTATCAAAATGACTATACTACCCAAGGCAATCTACACATTCAATGCAATCCATATCAAATTATCAAGGACCTTTTTCACAGAACTAGAACAAAATATTTTAAAGTTTGTTTGGAAACACAAAAAACCCAGAATAGCCAAAGACATCCTGAAAAAGAAAAATGGAGCTGGAGGAATCAGGCTCCCTGACTTCAGACTCTACTACAAAGCTACAGTCATCAAAACCGTATGGTACTGGCACAGACAGAAATATAGATCAGTGGAACAGGATAGAATGCCCAGAATTAAACCCACACATCTATAATCAACTAATCTATGACAAAGGAGGCAAGAATATACATTGGACCAAAGACAGCCTCTTCAATAAGTGGTGCTGGGAAAACTGGACAGCTACATGTAAAAAAATGAAACTAGAACACTTCCTAACACCATGCACAAAAATAAACTCAAAATGGATTAAAGATCTAGATATAAGACCAGATACTATGAAACTCTTAGTAAAAAATATAGGCCAAACACTCTCTGACATAAATGATAGCAACATCTTCTCAGACCCATGTGTCAGAGTAATGACAATGAAAAGAAAAATAAACAAATGGGACTTAATTAAACTTCAGAGTTTTTGCACAGCAAAGGAAACCCTAAACAAAACGAAAAGACCACCACAGAATGGGAGAAAATATTTGCAAATGAATCAACTGACAAGCGATTAATCTCCAAAATTTACAAACACCTCCTACAGCTCAACACCAAAGAAACAAACGACCCCATCAAAAACTGGATAGAGGATCTAGGCAGACAGTTCTCCAAAGAAGACATGAAGATGGCAAATAAACACATGAAAAGATGTTCAACATCGCTCCTCATTAGAGAAATGCAAATCAAAACCACTATGAGGTACCACCTTACACCAGCCAGAATGGCCAACATCAAACAGTCTACAAACAGTAAGTGCTGGAGAGGGTGTGGAGGAAAAGGATCCCTATTACACTGCTGGTGGGAATGCAAATTGGTGCAACCACTGTGGAAAACAGTATGGAGATTCCTCAGAAAACTCAAAATAGAATTACCATTTGATCCAGCAATCCCACTCCTGGGCATCTATCCAGAGGAAACCATGACTCAAAAAGACACATGTACTCCAGTGTTCATTGCAGCACTCTATACAATAGCAAGGTCATGGAAACAACCTAAATGCCCACTGACAGAAGAGTGGATAGTGAAGATATGGTACATACACACAATGGAATATTACTCAGCCATTAAATGGAATGAAATAACAACATTTATAGCAACATGGATGGACGTAGAAATTATCATGTGAAGTGAAACCAGTCAGACAATTAGACAGCAACATCCAATGGTACTGGTTACATGTGGAAACTAAAAAGACAAAATGAACTTCTTTGCAGAACAGATAATGACTCACAGACTTTGGAAAACCTTTGGTTTTTCAAATAAGACAGTCTGGGGGTGAGGGGATGCACTGAGGGTTTGGGATGCAAATGCTATCAAATTGACTTGTGATGATTTTCGTACACCTGTAATTGAAATAAAATTCATTAAGTAAAAAAAAAGGAAAATGTGACAGTGACAGAAGAATAGATATATATAGCTCAATGTATTAGAATTGAGAGGTCAGAAATAAATCCATATATGTATGGTCAATTGATTTTTCAATAATGGTGGCAATATTATTAAAGGGAGAAAGAATAGCAAAGAAGTAAAACTAACTCATATGTTCAAGAACTGAAGAATGGGTAAACAACCTAGTACATCCGTACAATAGAATATTAATATCATAAAAAGAAATAAAATGTTAATTCATGCTACAACATGAGTGGTCCTTAAAAACTTGATGCCCAGTAAGTTAAGCAAGACAAATTGCCACATATTGTCATATTGTATGATTCTTTTTATAATGAAATGTCCACACACACAAATCCACAGAAACAGAAAACAGATTATTGGTTGCCAGTGGGTGAAGAGTTGGTGAGTGGCTGATAACAGTACAGGGTTTCTTTTTGTAGCAATGGAAATATTTTGGAAATAGATCATGGTAATAATTGTACAATACTGTAAATATACTAAGAGTCTACACTTTACAGTGATGAATATTATGTGAATTATATCTCAACTAAAAATGCAGATAGGCAGATAGATCTCTAGTGCAAGTCTAAGTCCCTTACATGCATTAATTCTTTTTATTAAAGCATAATCTTACAATACCATGACTATATTTTCATCCATTTTATTTATGGTGAAATTGAAGTTGAGGAAGCACAAAGAAGTTAAGAACTTGTCCCAGGTCACACAGTTAATGAGTGGGAAGTAAACACTTGAAGACTAGTGGTCTAATTTCATGGTCCAGTCCATTGACAACTGTGGACGACCACTCCAAAAAGCCACAGTTCTGAGTACTTCATGGTATCCTATTCATTCCTAGCAAGTACCTCATGAGATGAATCTACTTGTTTGTGAGATGAGAAAAGGAAGGCTAATTAGTGGTAACCCAGTCTATGGTCATTCCCCCCCCCCCCAGGATGCAATAGACACAAAACAAGATTGATTAAATGACTGATATCTGGAGATACTTAGATTGTTTTCATCCTTTGAAAGTCCAAATCCTTCCTGTTTTCTTGTACTTCAAGCCTTGTGTTTATGTCCCTATCAATTTGCCTGACTCCAGAAGGTCCAATCCCCTGCTAAACAAATTTACATTATCAAATAGAGTAAAGAGAAGCCTACAAGTAAAAGGAGTTTTGCAGGCTGCTGCTAAGGAGGCTGACCACAGGAAGTAGATCTGTATTAAACCACTTAGTTTTACTTACGTCACGAAGGAGGGTGGTGGCAGCATTTCTAGTGGAGGATCCAATCAATCACTCAAATGTAATTTGTCAAAAGAAACTTCCTTTTAAGACCGTTCTCAACCTAACTGGGTATGTTAATTAGATAGTGTGGTATGTGAGCTCAGGTCTGTTGATGAAGAGGAAAACAGTGATGTTTAATCAGAAATGACTAAGATGTTGAGATTCATTTTTGATATTTTGAGGATAGGAGACTCCCAATAAACTCAGAGGTTAAAAATGGATAAGAAGTCATTTTAAGAAAGAGAGAAAAGCAGAAGAGAGCAAAACTTAGCCTGTCCCAGCCAGCATCTCGGGCAGCCATATCCCTGGAAGTCAGTGAAGTGAAATGGAAAACATAGATATGGAAAGAAGATAGATCCCTATTGCTCTCTATCTTTATGAACTTGAGGAAGTTTCTCAAATTCCTTGATTCCTAGTTGCAGTAACATGCTTCTCAGAGTTTTTTAATGGGGATTAATTAACATGATGGAAAACTTCCAGTGCAATATATGGGAATGTGCCCCAAGCACTTGCTAAACGTGGTTTTCCTTTCCCCTTCTCCCATATGTCCATGACTTTGTAAAATATGCACTTGTTTTTTCTGCCTGTTTCACTATGTCCCTGCCCTTTTTGACTTTTTGGCTTCCCAGTCTCCCTAATGATAAGCCTCACAGGTCTCCACATACAAACTCTACTTCCAGATTCGTGTTAGGCGTGTACTTGAGGTTCTCTTTCTTTCAGTTCTTTTAACCTGCCTTCTAAGTTAGGCTTCCCAGACGCTTTGCAATTCAAACATTTTTCAGGATGTGTTAGGAATAATTTTATTATTACTCAGATATGATGAGGTCAACTACCTCTACCCTTGCGAAGATAAATGTTACAGTTCCTACAAGGAAAGCCACACCCCGCCATACCTACAGAGTCATAGGGAAACACCAAGGTTGCTCAGGAGGCAGGAGTGGGAGGAAAATGTGGCCAAGAGCCTTTGTTTCAGTTTCAGCAGGAAGGACCTGGCAAAGCAGGACTAGCAGGTTTAGACTGGTGAGTTTGGGTAGTATAAGTGGGCTCTGGGGCACAGAAGCCATCCCTAGCTGTCTGCTACCTGGCTCTGGGGTGACCAGGGTTGGGTGGAAAGTTGTCTGAAGTCTGAACTCAGTGAAGGAAGTGGTTGGGGTGGGGGCTCTGTTGGCTGGTTTGCACAAGAAAGCCACACTCATGGGTGAGCTGTTTGCTTATCTCTAGGGATTAGCTAATCCTGGGAGGGGCCGTTCCTCCAGGGTCAGCAAAGTCCCAAATATTAAAATGTCAAGCACAGAAACTAGAAAACACAGTAATCACAAGGTCATATCCTACGGGTTTAGAGTATAAAAACAAATCTATTTTTTTTATGATTTTTATTTTTTTCGTTATCTAGATCTGGCAGGTAGGAGATACATGACCATGGACAAGTTACTTAGTTTCTCTGAACCCGTTTTCTCAAGGGAAAAAAAGACCTACTTCCTAGGGTTGTCCTGAGGATTGAAGGATATGAAGTATGAATATGTCCTAACTGTACATGCTACAGGTAATCTTCTAGGTACAAATGGTATAGCATCGATTAATGAAGACAGAAGCCTCCATTCTCTTGTGCTTACATTCTGGAAATGAGGTGAAAGGCAGTAGGTTACTACCTAAAATGTGTGGTGTGTCAGATGACAATAAATTCCATGGGGAAATGAAGACCGAGTGTGTTGAGACGTGGAAATTATAATGGGCTCTGGATACTCAGGAGAGTCCTCACTGTGTAACATTAAAGTTAAGACCAGGAATAGAGACACTTAGGTATTGATGGGAAATATACCAGCAGAAGGAAGAACAGCCAGTATAAAGTCCTTGAGGTCAGAGCATGCCCAGAATGTTTCAGGATTACAAGAGAAGCCAGTGTTTGGAGAAGAAAAACGGAAAGCTATGAAGTCAGAGAGACAGTGGGGGTCACATCAAATGCACTGCAGACCAGGCAAAGTGCTTGGATTTTATCAGGAATGAGATGGGGAGCTGATGGTAGAGGGATCTGATCGGAGGGGGCGTGGCCCGACTTAGAATAACTGCATCACTTTTGTTGTTGTGTCATGAAGAGATGATGTTAAGAATAAAAGTAAATGATCCCCAGGGTGGTGATAAGGACTGGATTCTGGATGAACATTTGAAGGTACAGGTGACAAGATTTTCTGTGAGATCAGATGAGGGAGTATTAGACTCCAAGGGTTTGGGGCTGAGCAATGAGAAGATAAAGTTGCCATCAGCTGAGATAGGAACTTTGATAGGGAGGATATGGCTTGTGTGTCCGGATGGCATGGGGGTGGGGGTAGGGGACAGACAGGGCTTTGGAAAAAATGAATTGAAAATGCCTATTAGATATCCAAGTGGAGATGCCAAGAGGGAGATGGGCCTGGGGAGGGGTCCATGGAGGAGCTCTAGACTGCAAGTATAAATTCTGGAGTCATTTGCATATAAATGACATTTGAAGCTCTGAGACTTGATGCAATAATAGAGAAAGTGAACACAGAAAAGGTAAAATAATAGATTTTGAGAACCCTCTGGGCACAGTCTTCAGTCCTGACCCATAAATCAGTTAACTGCCCATCGGTTCAGCAGCCATATCCCATTCACACTTCTCTTTTTCCACAGTACCCACCACTTCCTACTGTACTATTTTACGTATTGGTCTATGTGTTTGTTGTTCATTGTCTCTCCCTTCCCATTTTCTGCCCTCTCCTCCACTGAACCTTAGCTCCCTAGAGGCACGGGTCTTTGCACGTCTGTTCAGTAATATAGTCCAAACACCTGAAACAGTGCCTGATATTAGGTACTCAATAAATTTTTTGTTAATGAAAGCAATATTTCTTAATGAAAGAAGAAGTGGTGATTTCATTAATTTCTCAGTTGAAGCTTTTTTGGTCTTAAAATTTTTGACTTTTAAAGGTTACATGTCAGGAAAAGGTAACACTTACCAGTTATCACATTAGTTGACAGCATCTTTCGTAACAGGCTTGAACAAGATCTTGAAAGAAATGGAACCAAAGACATGCCCTGATCAGGAATGAGTAGAGAGAAAAAATTATGTTAAGGGAGAAGTAAGGTACCAGAGAAAACCTGACTCCTGGACTGGTCTCCCATCTGTTTGGGAACCATGTAAATTACCACATTTCTAAGACCTGACTCATCCGAAGGACCAACTCTGACAGGAACAGCTTTGCTAATACTTTCAACATTATTCAGCTCAGTGTGAAGTGATACATGTCATAAATGCTTGATGAATACATATCTGATTTGCATTAGCTCTGTTCTAAGCAGTGTGCTAGGTGTTGAGGGTACAAATATCAACAAAGATGGTCAGTATTTAGTTGGAATATGGTCACTTAAATAAGAAGAAATGGCACACGAAAGTAGATCCTAGGGCAAGGGACCTAAGCTTGCTCAGTAGACTTAGAAAGGTCTGCAAAGCAAGTGTGGCTTGAGGTGAGAACTGAAAGGTGAGTAGCATGAGTTTGTCAATCATCACCCTTACCTGGACTTTTTTGTTGTTGTATTGATTCTGACAGCTCTTCATCCCATCTTCCCAAAATGGCCCAGAAGAGCGACACAGAACAACTGAGGAGGTTCAAAAGGAACACATGTGTCCAGTCATTCTTTCACAAACATTTCCGGAGTGCCCACTTAAAGCAAACACTGGACCCCAGAAAGATCAGCTTAAATCAACCCTGGACATTACCCTCAAAGACTTATGCCCTAGAACAATGATTCCCAAGCTTTAGGGCACATCAGAGTCACCTGGAGAGCTTGGCAACCTGTTTGTTGGTCCCAGTCCCTGAGCTGTCAACTCACTAGGTGTGGGGTAGGGCTCAATAAGTTGCATTTTAAGCAAATCCCTGGGTAATAAGATGCTACTAGTCTGAAGACCACTTTGAAAACCACTGATCTCTAATAGAAAGGGGCAACTAGGTGGATCAGTGACTACTGGTCAGTGTGAGGTGTATGTGAAGGAGCAGGCAAGATTGGGGCAACTCCAGCTGAGATATAGAAGAAAAGTCATGCTGCACAAAGCCATCCTCCTCTACTTCCCTGGGAATTCGCTGCTGATGGGCTACATTCTTCCCCTTGATGTATCTTACACAGATGTATCAAAACCATGACCCCGTAAATTATCTCATTCAAATACCATTCACTTTCACTGCCAATAATCAGAGTCTTTGCTATAAACCAAGTACCTCTGGATTGCAAATTATTTTAGTGAAAGAAAAAATAAGAAACATTTAATTCATGATGATTGAAGGCAATCACAATAGAACATAATCCACTTTGTAAAATCTACATATTACCAAGAATTCAGTAGATTGTAGAATTGGGAAGAATGATTTATGTCTCTATAATGAAAAGAGTTCAAGAATTTGAAATCAGTTAACCTTCTATGGATCGATATTGTTCTATGAGTTTTGAAGTAGTCAAAACTATTTCTTCAGCTACCTCTCTGTATGTACCATGGTTTGATATGGTGAAAAGATGAGCAACTTCAGAGGTGGTCCATGGCCTCAAATACATTGTAATATATAATTAGACATTTATTATAATTATGCATTTATCATGCCTCTATTGTGTAACGGAAGCTGTATTATATTCTGGGAATGCTAATTTAAACATCTACCTAAACATCTACCCTAAATGATTTCATATTTCAGTGAAGAGGGCAGTGATTTGTGAAATAATATAGATAGGTTTAGGCATAATGATTGTTTGAGTATGAAATAGTAACAGATTAGGAAAATTCTGAGGAAGAAAGAATTCCTTCATGGGGTCCTTTAGGAGGGTCATTCACCAGGTGGATGAGTGGAGTGGATGGGGAGACATTCAGGAAAGGAGGAACTGGTGGCTGCTATAGGGAGGTAGGGCATGTGTGGGGTGGTCAGGACTATGAGGAGCTCAGTATGACTGAAGCCTAAGGCTAAAAGAGCAGCCCAGGGGCAGATGTTGTGCTTGAATGCTATGTTTGTTTGTTTAATGCTGTAATTTTTTTATTGAGTTATATTTGCCGTACAACACTGGGAAGTTCAAGGTGTTCAACATATTGATGGGATATATGTGCATTGTAGTATGATTCCCATCATAGTGCTAGCTAACACCTCTGTTGCATCACATAAGCATATCTTTTCTAGCATTGGGAACAATTAAAATCTAGTCTCTTTACTCAATATTCTATAATAAACTTTATGGGAAAATAATCTGAAAAAGAATGGATATATGTATATGTGTAACTGAGTCACTTTGCTGAAAGTAACACAAATTGTAAAACAACTATACTCCAATAATTTTTTTTTAAAGCTAGTCTCTTAGCGTATTTAATGTGTTTAATACACGTTTGCTGAATGCTGTATCAAAGAGTTTGGACTTCATGCCAAGTTTCTCTACAATATATGGTGCTTTATTTGGACTATAATTACTGAAACCTCCCATCATGTGAAGTTTTGTTGACTGTGAAGAACGGTCACCTTATGCCATCCCAGAGCCAGAGAGGCTGGAAGGCCCTCACAACACCGAGGGAGTCAATTCCATCTGGAATAAGTGGAGTGAGCTAGCTGATGGGGAGTGGGAGGAGATGGAAATTACAAATAACCAACAGAGGAAGCTGAGGTATCCGGCAAGGTGATCATCCTGGAGATTTATGGACATAGTCAGCTATTCAAGGATCTTGAGAACAATTCATTGAACATGGTAAATAATAATGTGTAGCATGTATTAATCTCTTTCTTCAAACAAGGTACTGTTCTAAAGTATTTATAGGAATCAACCAATTTAATCCCCTTAACAACTCTATGCAGTAGATACTTGTATCATTCCCATTATAAAGATGAGGAAACTGATGCACAGAAGAGCAAATCCATTTCCTCAAATCTATAGAATTAGTGCTTAGTGGAATCAGTATTTAAAACCAGAAGTCTGGGCAATTAACTATTGTATCATATCTGCCTCAGAAGACATACACACTGAAACTGGATAAGAGATACACTCATCCATATTCAGAGTTGGTTTTTGTTAACGAGGAAGCACTTATTTGAAGGAAGATCTCTTGCCTAATTAAAACTTTTGGGAATATTTGCTGAGAGTGATTTTTTCTTTCTGTTGCTGTGTAACAAATTGTCCCAAAACTTAATGCTTTGAAATGACAAGTATTTATTATCTCACAGTTTCTGTGGGTCAGTTACCTGGGCATGGCCCATCTTTGTGCCTCTGACCCGAGGTCCCTCACGATGTTGCAGTTAAGGTGCCAGTGGACCCTTAGGTCTCATTGAGGACTTGACTTGTGGAGGATTCGCTTCCAAGCTTATTCACGTAGTTGTTGGGAGGATTCAGTTCCACATGTGCTTTTGGACACATGAGGGCCTCAGCCCCTTGATGACTGCTGGCCAAAGGCCTCCTCTGCTCCTTGCCACATGGCCTCTCCAAAGGGCAATTCCAACAGGGTAGCTGGCTTCTATCAGAATCAGCAAGAGAGAGAGGGTGTCCCTAGACCAAGCCACTGTGCTCTTGGAACCTAATCTGAGCTATGACATCCTGTAACTTCTGCTGTATTTTATTAATTAAGAGCAAGTCAGCAAGTCCAGAATACAATCAGAGGAAGGGGAGTAGATAAAGCCATAAATTCCAGGAGGCCCAAAAAAGGCTACTATGTACCACAGTGTGGGTTATTACTTTATTCGAGAGATTTGGTACAATTTATTGGCCAACAAATAAGGAGCTATTTTTGACAAATATTTTGGATCCCTGAGAAAACCCATGGGGTTGCAGATATTCTCCATGTACTTGGCTGTTATCTGAAATAAACCTGTCAGCAGGGATGGGAGATGAGGGCAGTGTGTCTGAGGCATGGGGCCTGCTGAAGTACTCTAAAAGTCAGATCCATCAGGGCTTCACTGAGGTTCTATTAATCCTGCAGGAAAGCCGCAGGGCCTGGCTCTTAATAGAGGCAAAGGTGAGCCACAGGTGGCCTGCCAAGTGGCTCCCTCACTAACATTCTATGTAATCTCAAGTCACAGTGCATTTGTTTGCCTTAATTTTGTGTTTGTATTTTTAAGCTTAAACTAATTCCTGAAAGGAAAAGGAGACATGGATTTAAAATGAGATTCTTTATTGAGAATTAAGTGGGTTTGCTGGGGCTTCTAAGGAAGACTCTGTCAGCCATGGGAACGGATTCTTCTGGTTTTCTGGACTCTTAAGGATCTACCTAAGTTTCAGTCTCAACCTGTTATATAGATACAGAGAAAGAAGGGACATGGTCCAGAGTGCAACACTGAAGTGACATTTAAGAGCACTACCTATATTCCTGGCAAAGCTGAAGGTGCACTCAGGATATTCTTTCAGTTAACATCTTCAAACACTGTGCATAGCCTCAGTAATTATCATCAGATGGCAAATTAAGACAGTGAGGTATGGTGAGGTTAGGTCATCCATGGAAGTCTATTCTGGCCACAGGAGGGGCAGGAGCCAAGACTTGGAGCAGGCCATGGCACATCTGTGTTCTTCACTGAGGAACACAAGCACAAAACTAACTAGCATGAGACAAAAACAAAGCACTTCATATCCTGGGATGGCTTGTACTCAGGACTCATGCGCCTTCATCTTTCTTGATACTGGTCTTAGTGCTGGCGCTGGCTCTGCTAGTGATGACCATTAAGCATGCTGAGGGAAGTAAATCAAAGGCTTTGGGGCATGGCACACCTGAGTTCAAATACTAATTCCTTTTCCTAATGGTGAAGTGACTCAAACTGTCTGAACCTCAATTTCTTCATGTGTAAATGGAGTTCAAAGTTCCTGTCGGTGGGTGGTTCCAGGAAAAGCAGGTGTTTCACCTGTAGATGGTGCTTCTTTCCCCTGCTGTGGGGACAGGTGAATGTTTGGTGCTCCTCTGAGGACCTGCCTAGATTCTAACATCAAATGAAGTTTCCAAGCTGTGTTCCCAAGTAGTATTATGCCTTTGATGGAAACAGTTCTATTCAAGCTGGGCTTATTAGTGTTGGTCTTTGTGTGAAGCATCACTAAAATTATTTCTTCCTGAAATGTGCTTCCACTAGACTATTATCCCCTCAACATGGCTTGGCATTGAGGAGGGGACTCTTCCACAGCAAAGATTCCAGCAGCCCATAGTGAAAGGGAAGGGCCACTGAATCAGAAACCAAAAATCTTGTTATAGTTCACTTGAGATGTTCTGATTCCCTGATATTACTGAATGTCATCGTATGGAGGAAAAAAATCACTCTCCTATTTAAAATAAATTTTACCTGCACTTAAAAATCAGAGGAGCATTTGAAAAATGTAGACTAAGAAAGAGAATGCAAAATTCAATTACATGGTACACCTCAGAGTAAGTATTTCACAAATGGAAAGACCCAAACAACATCTAGCACATGGATTCAACTAGGAGGAAATGGAATGTCCCTCAGGTTTGTGAGCTAGTTGAATAGACATTGATGTATTTGCTTTCCTTTCAGATTAAATTGAACTTCTGATGTGAAAGTAGTTTACCAGTTTCTGATCTTGAAAGCAACATTTTCTCCCCTCTAACTAAATTTCTCTTGTTTATGTGTCTTAGTTTTCAAGCAGCTTGAAAAGTGGTACATCGAAGTCTCAGAAGGTTCAGGGGAAATTATTTACTTAAAAAATGTTAAGAGGAACACAGAATTTGGCAAACTTTACTTTCCGTCTGGTAAAGTGGTATCTGGCAAATAGACCCTTCACTGGGCTTGAATATTTTCTCGCAGGCTCAAATGTCCAAAAATATGTAAAATAATGTTTCAACAATTTTTCATAGCTTGACAAGATGAATATTACCAGGCCTGAATATGAACATTTGTGTAAATGAGAGCTGGGCTTTATGGATGGAGATAGAATATGAGTGTTAAGTGGATGTCATGTTGGCTGTTAATTAGATAATTTCTGAGAACTCATTTTTTTTTTTTTTAGCATCTGCACATGTAATCTTACCTTCAGGGTGAGCTGGTTTAAGAAATGATATCTTTTTCCAATTTATTTCTCAAGAAAATATTTTAATTTCAGATACTGACTGATAAAAATATCTAGACATGGCAGAGACATTCACGTAAGTGTAGAAGAAATGCTGTTGTTCATGTGTGATTACTAGTTTTCTCTGTCATCACCTTTGATTATGTGAAACATTTGTCAAAACTAAATAATCAACGTTGGCACCTGACTACTAACTAAATTCCAGACTTTATTTGGATTTCACTAGTCTTTCCATTAATTTCCTCTGGCTATTCCAGGATGAAGACCAGGTACCACAGTGTATTTGTCATACCTCCTGAGTTTCTTCTCATCTGTGGCAGTTTCTCAGTTTTTACTTGCTTTTCATGACCTTGGCAGTAGTAAGGCCTGATGGCCAAGGATCCTGCAGAATTTCTCTCAGACTGGCTATGTCTGATATTTTTTCTCATTATTATGACAAGGTGAAGGTCTTTCTGATCACATTATATAATGGGGTCATGGTATCCAAATAACATATTCTGGCGATGTTAACTATTTTTTCCTTTTCCTACTAAAGGATAGACTAAAATACTAAACACGAAAAAAATTTTTTTTTTTTTTTTGCCTTTTTAGGGCCACACCAACTGCAAATGGAGTTTTCCAGGCTAGGGGTCGAATTGGAGCTGTAGCTGCCGGCCTATGCCACAGCACAGAAATGCCAGATTTGAGTTGCATCTGCAACCTACATCACAGCTCAGGGCAACGCTGAATCCTTAACCCACTGAGCAAGGCCAGGGATCCAACCTGCATCCTCATGGATGCTAGTAAGATTCATTTCCACTGAACCACAACAGAAACTCCTGAAAGGGCATTTTGAATGGCTTGTTTCTGCAAACTGGGTAGGAGGGATATGAAGTGAAAAGAAGAAATTTCATTAAAAAACTAGTCATATTCTAAGTGTATAATTATGTGGGTATGAAATAGAGATAGCTGTAGTTAAAAACAGAGTGAGATTAAGTGAGGAAAACTCAGTAGAACCCAATGATTATCTCAAAGGAGAGGTTCAAGAATGATTCGAAAGTGTTAAGCAGGCACAATGAGGTGGATGACTATGTCAACAACAGTAAGGTCTAGGTGGGAAGGTAACCTGGGATAATGACTTCATTTTATTTCAACTGTGGTCTCAAAGGACATTGTTGTTCTTACCTATGCGGCCATCAAAGAAACAGTTGAAAACGTGGAGTTGAATGTCATAAAGAAGGTCCAGGTTGAAGGTAGAGCCTGTTGGAAATGAGGTATCATTAAAATGGAAAAGCTATTTTAGAGATCTCCAGACATGTTCATTCCTTAATCGCTGCAATTTATTCAGTGGAACCAATCTTCCCTGCCAGACATTTCTTTGGCTCTCCTCATCGCTGCCTTTCATTATGACTTCAGAATAACAGCAAACCGAGGTCAAATATCAGATCCCTGTAGGGAGACAACCTGGGCCCTTTGTCACGCAGTCTCGGCACCTGACAGTTCACTGCTCTTTAGGGAAAAACAAGGCAGCTGCTTTCCTTAACGTTCACATTTTGGCACTTCTGGACTGAGCTAGGTGCCTTGAAGCTGCTCCTCTCACCTCCTCTTCAGGGACCCAGCAAACTGAGGACATGCTGGCAGCCCTGACTGACTCCTGGGGTTTTAAGATTCCTGAGAGCAGGAGCTGAGTATGCCTTTTCTCTTTATTGTTTAAAGTACTTGCGTTGGAAACGGAAGTGTACACTCACATCACTGGAAGAAAATATGAACTAGAAGGTCCTGTATCTTTCAGCTCAAAATTTCGCTCTGCCATTTATTTACACTTGAGCACCTGGGAATGCTGCTTAACCATGTGGAGCTGCAGATTCCCCCTCTGAAATATTAGGAAAAGAGCCATACTTCACAGAGGAGTTGTAAACGTTATGTGTGGCAATGTATTAAAGCTCCTGACATAGAGTATGGACATAATATGCACTTGATAAAGGTTAATATCAGACACTATACAACATTTATTGAGGGTCAGGCATTGCACTGAGTGATTATAACTTTATTTATCCATTTAATGCCTACAACTGCTTAATGAGCTGGCTAAGCAGATCATTGGTATCCCTGTCTTATAGATGAAGGAACCGAAGACTTATAAAATGACTTGCCTAAGGTCAAACAGTAAGAGCATAAGTGGGATTAAAAACAAGACTGCTGGACTCTGAAGCTTCTCTCTGAAACACTATGATACACCATTATACAGAGCACATAATAGCATTCAATGACAGCTACAATTACTGCTATAAAGCTTCTTTATGTTACTGTTAACAAAGGGACAGACAAGAACTTTTACTACACACACACTTACTTAACACTATTTTAGCTATTCTAGGAATCAATACAAAAAAATAAATGAAATATATAAACAACAGAAAAATTATTTTGGGGGTTCCCCGGTGGCTCAGTGTGTTAAAGATATGGTGCTGTTGCTGCTATGGCTCGGTCACTGCTATGGTGTGGGTTCAATCCATGGCCCAGGAACTTCCACATGCTATGGGCGTGGCCATTTTTTTTTTTAAATCAGAAAATTATTTTCTTCAGATGTTGATTCTCTACCATGAAAACCCCTGATAAAACATCTAAATAGGAGAATGGCTGGTTACCAAAAACATTAAAATTCAAATTCAGATCCCTGTAGGGATCTATGTGTAAGTCACAACAGGCAGCATTTATGAGCACCTCACACACATGTTTAGAAGTTGATGCTGGCTATTGTCTGGGAGTTCAGAGGATTCTGTTCACCAAAGTCCCAGAGCCTCTCCAGCCTGGAACTACAGGACTGAGATAGTCCTCAGCTTTCAGTACCACCCTTCCATAAGACTTCACCAACAACCTCCTTGAGTTTCATGGTGTTTCCACCAAAAGTCTTTTCAAAGCCTATCCAGCTTCTGCTCAACACCCAATCCTGAAGCCAACACTGCATGTTTTAGGCTTGAGTTATAACACCACTCCATTTCTGGTACCAAATTCTGTTCCACTCCTATTCCTGAGTTAACAAATTACCACAAAACTTCCCGTTTGTGTACAACAACCATTTTATGTAATAATTTGTTTTTAAATTCAGCTTTACTGGAATATAATTGAGAAATAAAACTGTAGGATGTTTAAATTATACATTGCAGTGATTTGACCTGCATACACATGTGAAAGGATTCCCCTAATCTCATTAGTTAATACAGCCATCAACTCACACATTATTCATTTATTTTTTATGAGAACATTTAAGTTCTGTTGTCTTCAAAAATTTCAATTATATAAAAAAAATGTTATCAACTATGCTCATCATGTTTTACATTAGACCTTTATATTATTCATCTTAGAGGTGAATAACCTTGCCAATTTTTCCCACACTTCAGCCCCTGGCAACCACTCTTTTACTCTTTTCTAGAAGTTTGACTTTGACTTTTTAATTGATAGCATGCAGTCTTTTTTTGTCTGGCTTATTTCATTTACCAAAATGCCTTCAAGTTCCATCTGTGTTGTCATAAACAGCAGGCTTTCCTTCATTCTCATGACTGAATAATATGCATTGCATATATATACCACATCTCCTTTATCAGTTCAGCCACTGAATTGTTTCCATGTCTTGGTTATTGTGAATTGTGAATAATGCTGCAATGAACATGGGAGTGCAGATAGCTTTCCAAGATCTTGTTTTCATTTCTTTTGGGTATGTATCCACAAGTGAAATTGCTGGATCATATGGTAATTCCTTTTTAATTTTTAAAGGAAACTCCATACTGTTTCCCGTGGTGGCTACACCAATTTACATTCCCACCAACAGTACACAAGGGTTCTCTCTCTCTTTTTTGTTTTAACATGCTTGCCAGTATTTGTTATCTCTTGTCTTTTTGATGATATGCATTCTAAAAAGTGAGGTTATAGCTCATTGTGATTCGATTTCCCTAATAATTAGTAATGCTGAGCACCTTTTCATTTACCTGGATGTTATTTGAATATCTTCTTTAGAAAACTGTCTACTCAGTTCCTCTGCCCATTCTTTAATTGGATTGTTTGGGGGATTTTTTTTGCTATTGAGTTATATAAGTCTTTAAATATTTTGGATATTAACCCCTTATCAGATATATGATTTGCAAATATTTTCTCCAATTCAGTAGGTTGCCTTTTTATTTTGTTGATGGTTTCCTCTGCTGTGCAGAAGCTTTTAAATTTGATGTAATTCCACTAACTTTTGTTTTTGTTGCTTTTGTTGTCAATTCCAAAATAATCATTGCCAACAAGGACGTGAAGGATATTACCTTCTATGTTCTCTTCTAGGAGTTTTATGGTTTTAGTTCTAACATTCAAGTCTTTAATCCATTTTGACTTGACACTTGTGATGGTGTAAATCAGCAGTACAGTTTCATTCTTTTACATGTGCTGTACAGTTTCCCAACACCATTTATTGACTATCTTTTCTCCATTGTATATTCCTGACTGCTTTGTCCCACATTCATTGACTATATATGTATGGGTTTATTTCTGGACTCTCTATTGTGTTGCATTGACCTCTTGTCTGATTTATGGCACTTCCATATATTTGGAATACTATAGCTTGTAATATACTTTGAAATTAGAAAGAGTGATGACTATAGATTTATTCTTCTTTTGCAGGATTGTTTTGGCTAATCAGTCTTTTGTTGCTTCCATACAATTTTAGGATAGCTTGTGCTCTTTCTGTGAAAAATGCCATTAGAATTTTGATAGGAATTGAATTGAATCTGTAGATTATTTTGGGTAGACTGGACCTTTTAAAAATATGAATTCTTCCAATCCATGAACATGGAATATCTTTTACTTATTTGAGTCTTTTTCAATTTCTTTCATAAATGTCTCATATTCTTCAGTGTACAAATTTTCATCTCCTTGGTCAAATTTATTTCTAAGTATTAATTATTTGACACAATTGTAAATGAGATTGTTTCCTTGTTTTCTCATCCTGATAGCTCATTGTTAGTGGATAGAAACTAAACTGATTTTTGTGTATTGATTTTGTATCCTGCAACATTACTGAAGTCATTTATTAGTTCTAATAGTTTTTTGGTGGAGTCTTTAAGTTTTCTATACATAAAATATCATGTCATCTAGAAATAGAGACATTTTTACTTTTTCCTTTAGATTTTCGATGCCTTTTATTTCTTTCTCTTGCCTAATTGCTCTGGCTAGAATTTCCAGTACTATGTTGAATATAGTGAGTGTGCATCCTTGTTTTGTTCCTGATCTTAGAGGAAAAGCTTTCAGCTTTTCACAGTTAAATTTGATGTTAGCTGTGCACTTGTCATATGAAGTCTTTATTATGATGAGGTACATTCCCTCTATATGCAATTTGTTGAAAGTTTTCATCATGAATGGATGTTGGATTTCTGTCATGCTTTCCCCCCTGCATCTATTGAGATTAATTATATGATTTTTATCCTTTTACTTTGTTAGTGTGGTGCATCCCATTGATTGATTCACATATGTTAAACCCATCCTGGCATCCCTGGAATGAATATCACTTGATCATGATGTACAATCCTTTGACAGTATAGTTTAATTTAGTTTGCTAATATTTTGTTGAGGATTTTTGCATCTATGTTCAATACGGATATTGACTCAAAATTTTCTTTTCTTGTAGTGTTCTTATCTGGCCTTGTAAACATAAAATATCATGAGTTAGGAATTGCTACCTCTTCAATCCTTCGAAAAGTTTGAGAAGTATTAGTGCTAATTCTTTTTAAAATGGTTGGTAGAATTTAACCGTGAAGCTGTCTGATAGGGGGTTTTTGATTACTAATTCAATTTCTTTACTGATAATTGGTCAGTTCATATTTTTTATTGCTTCATGATTCAGTCTTAAGGCTATAAATTTTGAAGAATTTATCCATTTCCTATAGGTTGCTCAATTTGTCAGTAATTATTTTTTCAGCTTTACATATTTTATTTTTCCTCTCATATTTAGTTTTTTATTTTTCATTATTAGAGTATTTACAATGTTTCTTTAATTTATGTTGTACAGCAAGGTGACCCAATCACTCACAGTTCCCTTTGCTGTAGAATAGGAGCCCATTGCTCATCCATTCCAAATGTTACAGTTTGTATCCACAAACCCCAAACTCCTCATCCATACTACTCCTTTCTCCTACCCCCCTGACAACCACAAGTCTGCTCTCCATGTCCATGATCTGCTTCTGTTTAGTAGATAGGATCATCTGTACCACATTTTTGATTCTACATATGTGACATCACATGGCATTTGTCTTTCTCTTTCTGACTTACTTCACTTAATGAGAATCTCTAGTTTCATCTATGTCCTGCAAATGACATTTTAGTAGTCTTAACAAGCCTTTGTATTTCTGTATTATCTATCAGTTGTAATATCTCCTCTTTCATTTCTTATTTAAGTTCTCCCTCTTTGGTAATTCTAGCTAGAATGTTGTCTGTTTTGTTCAGACTTTTCACTCTCCATTTCCGTTTTGATTATTTTTAGGTCCTTCCTTCTACTAATTTTGAGCTTAGTTTGTTCTTCTTTTTCTAGTTCCTTGTGGTATAAAGTTAAGTTGTTTCCTGAGATTTCTTTTTTTAATGTTTGTGGCTATCACTATGAACTTCCCTCCTAGAACTGTTTCTGGTGCATCTCATAAATTTTGGTATGCTACATTTTCATTTCAATTTGTCTCAAGATATTTTTTGATTTCTCTTTTGATTTCTTCTTGACTCACTGGTTATCCAGAATCATGCTGTTTAGTCTCCAAATATTTGTGAATTTTCTAGTTTTATTCTTATAATTGATTTATAGTTACATACTATCATGGCTGGAAAAGAAGCTTGATATGTGTTTAATCTTTTTACTTTTTTTTTTTTTTTACAATTAAACAGGTATGGAAGTCCTTTATTAATTTATTTTTAAAATTGAAGTTTACTTGATAGACAATATTATATTAGTTACAGGTGTACAATATAGTAATTCACAATTTTAAAAGATAATACTCCATTTATGGTTAATATAAAATATTTGCTATATTCCTTTGTATTCCCTATATATCCTGGTAGATTATTTTCTGTTTAATAATTTGTACCTCTTAATCCCCTACCTGTATATTTCCTTTCTCACCCTTCCCTTTTTCTGCTGATACCACTAGTTTGTTCTCCATATCTGTGTCTTCTTCTTTTCTGTTATATTCACTAGTTTGTTGTACTTTTTAGATTTCACATATAAGTGATTTGTCTATCTCTGAGTTACTTCACTTAAGATAATGCCCTTCCAGTCCATCTATGTTGCTGCAAATGGCAAAATTCCATCATTTTTATGGCTTAGTATTCAGTTCCATTGTATTTTTTACAATGGCTTCTCTTTATCCATTCATCTGTTGACAGACACTTAAGTTGCTTCCATATCTTGGTAATTGTAAATAATGCAGCTATGTAACTTGGGGTGCATGTGTCTTTTTGAATTCATGTTTTTATTTTTTTCAGATATATACCCAGGAGTGAATTGCTGGATCATATGGTAGCTCCATTTTTGAGAAATTTCTGTACTGTTTTCTACAGGAGCTGTACCAATTTACATTCCCTCCAACAGTGTATGAGGGTTCCCTTTTCTCCATATCATCGTTAATATTTATTTTTTTATTTTTATGTTTTGATGATAGCTACTCTAACAGGTGTGAGGTGATATCTCTGTGTGGTTTTGATTTGCATTTTCCTGATGCAAATACTGGGTATCTTTTCATGTGTCTTTTGGTCATCTGTATTTCCTCTTTGGTAAAATATCTATTCAGGTCTTCTCCCCCTTTTAAATCAGATTGTTTTTAGTTTTTTTTTTATATGGAGATGTATGAGCTGTTTATACATGTTGAATATTAATCCCTTATTTGTCATATCATTTGCAAATATTTTCTCACATTTTTGTTTTGTCAGTGGTCCCTTCACTGTGCAAAAGCTTTTTAGTTTAATTAGGTCCTATCTTTTATTGTTGTTTTTTTTCCTTTGTTTTAGGAGAGAAAGCCAAAAAAATGTGATTTATGTCAAAAAGAGTTCTGCCTATGTTTTGCTCTAGAGTTTTATGATATTTGGTCTCACATTTAGGTCTTTAATCCATTTTGACTTTGTTATTGTATATGGTGTTAGAGAATGTTCCAATTTTATTCTTTTAAATGTAGCTGTCCAGTTTTCCCAACACCAGTTACTGAGGACACTGTCTTGTCTCCTTTGTTGTAAATTAATTTACCGAAATTATGTGGGTTTATTTCTGGGCTCTGGACACTTTTCTATTGATATATATCTGTTTTTGTGCCAGTGCCATACTGTTTTGAATTCTGTAGCTTTATGGTATAGTCTGAAGTAAGGATGCATTATTCCTCTGGGTATATTCTTCATCTTTGAGAAAGAAGAATAGGTTATTTGGTATTTAGGGTCTTTTATTTATATGTTTATTTATTGTCTTTTTTAGGGCCACACTTGTGGCATATGGAAGTTCCCAGGCTAGGAGCTAAATTGGAGGTGTAGTTACCAGCCTAAGCCACAACCACAGCAATGTGGGATCTGAACCACCTCTATGACCCACACCACAGCTCATGGCAATGCTTGATCATTTAACCCAGTGAGCAAAGCTAGGGATCAAACCTGCGTCCTCATGGATACTAGTCAGGTTTGTTACCACTGAGCCACAAGGCCTTCTTGTTTCCCAGGGTCTTTTTGTTTCTATACACATTTTAAAATTATTTCTTCTGGTTCTATGTAATTACCACTGATATTTTGATAGAGATTGCACTGAATCTGTAGATTGCCTTGGGTAGTATGCCATTTAACAATAACAATTCTAGGAAATTCCCTGGTGGTGCAGTGGGTTAAGGATCGAATATTGTCACTGCTGTGGCATGGGTTTGCTCCCTCGCTGGAGAACTTCTGCATGCTGCAGGTGCAGCCAAAAACACAACAAAACAAAATCAATTTTTTCAATCCAAGAACATGGTATATCTTTCCATTTGTGTTGTCTTCAATTTCTTTCATTGTCTTATAATTTTCTGAGTAGAGGTCTTTTACCCCTTGAGATAGGTTTATTCCTCGGTATTTTATTCTTTTCATGTGATGATAAATGGAACTGTATCCTTAATTTCTCTTTCTGATATTGTTACTGTGTAGAAATGCAAGAGATTTTCTATATATTAATTATGTATCCTCCAATTTTACTTAATTCTTGACAGTTTCTAGCAGTTTTCTGGTGGAGAATCTTAAATTTTTAAGACTTATTTCGTGGTCTAACATATGATCTATCCTGGGGAATTTCCTATGTTTATTTGAGAAGCATACATATATATCTGCCTTTTGTTGGATGGAATAACATATAAATATTTGTTACATCCATTTATATTCAATGTTTCATTTAATAACTCCAATGTTTTCTTACTGATTTTTTTTCTGGTATTGTTGCATATGGGGTACTGAATTCTCATAATATGATTGTACTGCCTTCTATTTCTCCCTCCAAGTCTGTTAATATTAACATTATATACTTAGATGCTCCTATGTTGGCACATAAATATTTACAAATATTACAGACTCTTGTTTAATTGGCCCCTTTATTATTATATAATGACATCCTTTCTCTCTATTTACAATCTTTGGCTGAAAATCTATTTTGTCTAATATAAGTATGGCTATCCCTGTTTCTCTGTTTTCCATTTGCATGGGATATCTTTTTCCATCTTTATTTTCTCTGTGTGTATCCTGAAAGACTGTAATGCATTTCTTGTAGGCAAGTATAACTGTTATGTTTTTAAAATTGTTCAGCTACTCTATGTCTTCTGATTGGAGAATTTAGTCCTTTTAAAGTAGTTACTTTTAGGTAGATACTTACCTCTGTTATTTTGTTAATTGTTTCTGCATGTTTTCTAATTCCTTTGTTCCTTTCTTCTCTTGTTCTCTTCCTTTGTGTTTGATGATATTTTTTTCTTGTAGTGGTGTCTTTAGATTCTTTTATCTTGAATTTTTGTGCACCTACTATAGGTTTTTGCTCTGTAATTACCAGGATGCTTATAGAAAATATATTTTAAGTGCCTATTTTAAATCGATAACAACTTAACTTCAAACACAAGCCAAAGCTCTACATTTATACACTACCCTCTTGCCATTTTATGTGTTTAATGTCAGAATTTATCCTTTTTTATTTTGTGTATCCATTAACAAATTATTGTAATTATAGTTATTTTAAGTGCATTTATCTTTTAGCCTTCATGCTAGATTTTTTAAGTGATTTATCCAGCACCTTTACAAAATTGGTCTAAATTTAATTATGTATTTACCTTTAGCAGTGAGGTTTATATTTTCATATGCTTTCTTATAATTAGAATATTTTTATTTCAGTTCAAAGAAGTCCCTTTAACATTTCTTGTAAGACCAGACTAGTAGTGATGAACTCCTTCAGCTTTTGCTTGTATGGAAATCTCTTTATCTCTCCTTCAGTTCTAAAGGACAGCTCTGCCAGGTAAGGTATTTTTTTTTTTTTTTTTATAACAAAGAGTTTTATTTCAATTATAGGTGTACAATGATTATCACAAGTCGATGTGATACATTTTGTGTCCCAAACCCACAATGCATCCCCCCACCCCCCAGATTGTCTTATTTGAAAAACCAAGGTTTTCCAAAATCTGTGAGTCATTGTCTGTTCTTCAAAGAAGTTCATTGTGTCACTTTAGTTGCCACATCTAAGCGGTAGCATTGGATGTTGCTGTCTAATTGTCTGACTGGTTTCACTTTGCATGATAATTTCTAGGCCCATCCATGTTGCTATAAATGTTGTTAGTTCGTTCTTTTTAATGGCTGAGTAATAATCCATTGTGTGTATGTACCATATCTTCACTATCCACTCCTCTGTCGATGGGCATTTAGGTTGTTTCCATGACCTGGCTTCTTCCCTCTCTAGCTGCTTTAGTGTAAGGTTAGGTTGTTTATGTGAGCTTTTCTTGTTTCCTGAGGTAGGCTTGTATTGCTATATACTTTCCTCTTAGAACTGCTTTTGCTGCATCCCAGAGGTTTTGGAATGTCATATCTTTGTTGTCATTTGCTTCTAGGTATTTTTTAAGTTCCTCTTTGATTTCTTCAGTGATCCATTTGTTGTTTAGTAGCGTGTTGTTTAGTCTTCACGTGTTTGTATTTTTTGCCATTTTTTTCTTGTTGTTGATTTCCAGTCGTATAGCATTGTTGTCTGAGAAGGTGCTTGATATGATTTCAGTTTTCTTAGAGTACTGATTTGTAACCCAGGATGTGATCAATCTTAGAGAATGTTCCATGCGTACTTGAGAAGAATGTGTATTCTGTTGCTTTTGGATGGAATGTCCTATAAATATCTATTAAGTCCATCTGATCTAATGCTTCATTCAGGACCTGTGTTTCCTTACTGACTTTCTGTCTGGATAACCTGTCCATTGCTGTAAGTGGGGTGTTAAAGTCCCCCACTATGATGGTGTTCCTGTTGATTTCTCCTTTTAAGGTTGTTAGCAGTTGCCTTATATATTGTGGTGATCCTATGTTGGGTGCATAGATATTTAAAATTATTACATCTTCTTCTTGGATTGATCCTTTGATCATTATGTAGTGCCCTTCCTTGTCTCTTAAAATGTTCTTCATTTTAAAGTCTATTTTGTCTGATAGGAGTATTGCTACTCCGGCTTTCTTTTGATACCCATTTGCATGGAATATTTTCTTCCATCCTCTCACTTTCAATTTGTATGTGTTCCTAGAAGTGAAGTGGGTCTCTTGAAGACGGCATATATATGGGTCTTGTTTTTGTATCCATTCGGCTAGTCTATGTCTTTTGGTTGGGGCATTCAGTCCATTAACAGGTAAGGTAATTGCTGATATGTATGTTCTTATTGCCATTGTATTAACTGTTTGGGGTTTTTGTTGCTCTTTTTTTTACCCTGAAGTTTTAATATAGGTGTCTATATACAAATGAGATTGTTTTAAGTTGTTGGTTTCTTAATTGCACGTCTGTCTCCAGTGACCTGCATTTGTGCTCTCTTCTCACGATTTCTGATTTTGGTAGCATAACTGTGCATGGATGATTTAGTATCTTTACTGTATATATGCCTTTGCTAGTGGGCCTTGTCATTTGTGATGTTTTTGTTTCTGGCTGTGGCCTTTTCTTTTCTGACTAGAGAAGTTCCTTTAATTTTGTTGTAAAGCTGGTTTAGTGTTGCAGAAATCTCTTAGCTTTTGCTTATCTGTAAAGGTTTTGATCTCTCCTTCAAATCTGAAAGCCTTGCAGGGTAAAGCAATCTTGGTTGGAAGTTTTTCCCTTTCATCACATTAAATATATCATGCCACTCCCTTCTGCTCTATAGAGTTTCAGATGAAAAATCTGCTGATAACCTTATTGGGGTTCCTTTGTGTGTTGTTTGTTTCTTTTCCCTAGCTGCTTTCAAAATTTTCTCTTTGTCTTTAATTTTGGTCATTCTGATTAATATGTGTCTTGGGGTGTTCCTCCTTGGGTTTTTTTTATATGGTACTCGTTGTGCTTCCTGGATTTGAGTAAGTGGTTCCTTTCCCATATTAGGGAAGTTTTCGGCTATAATCTCCTCGAATATTTTTTCTGTCCCCTTCTCTCTCTCTCTTTTCCCTCTGGCACCCCTATAATAAGGATATTGGTGCATTTAACATTATCCCAGAGTTCTCTGAGACTCAGCTCATTTCCTTTCAATCTTTTATCTCTTTTCTCTTCTGCATTAGTGATTTCCACTAATCTGTCCTCCACCTCACTGATTCGTTCTTCTGCCTCCTGTATTCTACTGTTGGCTGCTTCTAAGGAATTTTTTATTTCAGTGATTGTATTTTGCATCTCTTCTTGTTTA
>PVHT020000521.1:27673015-27685353 GCA_004024745.2 Catagonus wagneri
TCCCAGAGTTCTCTGAGACTCAGCTCATTTCCTTTCAATCTTTTATCTCTTTTCTCTTCTGCATTAGTGATTTCCACTAATCTGTCCTCCACCTCACTGATTCGTTCTTCTGCCTCCTGTATTCTACTGTTGGCTGCTTCTAAGGAATTTTTTATTTCAGTGATTGTATTTTGCATCTCTTCTTGTTTAATTTTTACAGCTTGTATTACTTTGATCAGTGTTTCCTGTAAATTATCAGTCTTTGCCTCCAGTCTATTTCCAATGCCTTGCATCATCTTCAGCATCAACAGTCTAAAGTCTCTTTCTAGGAGGCTGATAATCTCATCACTGAGCTTTTTCTCTGGGCTTTTCTCTTTCTCCCTTATCTGAGTTAAAGTTTCCTGTCTTTTCATTTTTATAGGTTTTTGGTGTGATGACCTTTTTGCCAACAACAGGGTTGTAGCCTCTCTTAGATCTGGCGTTTGCCTCCCCTGTGGCTAAAGTTGGTATGGAGGGGGTTGCTGTAGGCTTCCCGATGGGAGGGAGTGATGCCTGCCCACTGGTAGGTTGGGTTGATTCTTATCCCTCTGATGGGTGGGGCTTTGGATGAGATTAGAGGCTGGCTGTGTGCCTGAGGGGTCTTTAGGCAGCCTGTTTACTGATGGGTGGGGCTGAGATCCCACCTGGATTATTGTTTGGCCTGGGGCTTCTCAGCACTGTTGGGAGGGACCAGATTTTCCCAGAAATGGCCACCTCCAAAGAAATGCAGGCTGCTGAATGTTCCCAAGAGCTTCACCTCCAATGCCCTTCCCCCACAACAAGCCACAGTCACCCCTGATTTCCCAGGAGATCCTCCAAGAATCGCAGTCAGGTTCCACCCAGATTCCCCTGGAGACTGCTTTGCCCTGGGACCCAGTGCACGTGAACGTATGTGTGTGCCTTTCAAGAATGGGGTCTCTGTTTCCCCCAGTCCTGTGGAGCTCCTGCACACAAGCCCCGCTGGCCTTCAATGCCAGATGCTCCAGGGGCTCTTTCTCCCTGTGCCTGATCCCCAGGGATAGGGGTTTGACGTGGGGCTCAGAACTCTCAGTCCTGTAGCTGAGTCTCTGTGTTACAGTAACTTTCCAGTGTGGGGCTTCCCACCCAGGAGGTATGGGGTTGCTTCTATCGTGTAATCGCCCCTCCTACCTCTTGATGTGGTCTCCTCTTTGTCTTCTGGAGTATAATATCTTTTTTGGAAGTTTACAGTCCATTTGGTTGAAGACTGCTCAGCATTTGGTTGTAGTTTTGTTGTTTTTTGGGAGAGAAGTTGAGCTCCAGTCCTTCTATCCCGCCATCTTAATCCAATCTCAGGTATTCTTGATTTTTAGTTTTTGTTTGCTTGTTTGTTTGTTTGTTTTAGCACTTTGACTGTATCCGGACATTCCCTCTGGTCTGGAAAGTTTTGCCAAAAAATCTAATAGTCTTGTTGATGTTACCTTGTATGTAACAATTTGTTTTGCTCTTGCTGCTTTTAAGATTCTATCCTTGACTTTAACTTTTGACAATTTAATTATAATGCAACTTGGTGTGGTTCTTTTTAGTAACTTATCTGAAATTCTCTGCTCTTCTGGATGTGGATGTCTGACAGGTCCTACATTCTGATGGGTTCTGGCCACACTGTCCAGCTAGGGACCGGAATACTGTTCACTGGGGAGCTCTGGGAGTTCTCCAGCTTTGGTGAAAGTTACCCTACCATGGTCTATAATATCATGCTATTTGGCCTGACTGGTGCCCTCACCCAGAGCTTTATCTTCATGACACTTGTGTATTTTGGTCCCCTGGTTAGGGGGCTTCACCTTTAGTAGAGTCCAAGAGCATATTAGGAGCTGTGTTTGAAGTGTATAATGGCCCAAGTCTGTGATGGGTCTCTTCTATTGGGTCACACCAAAAACCCCACATGGCGTCTTTTCCCACTATAGGTAACTTCTTGATTGTAACCTTGAGTAACCCCCATGAGGGTTACTCATGGACCCAAGGAAGGGGTCCATGTAAACTGTGTCCTGTTTTCTCCATAGAAACTATGAGGTAATAAGTGTGAGGAACACAGCCTGCAGCTACTGTTAGATCCTTTCCTGCTCTGGGCCCATGAGGATCAGTTATATGTGTCAACCCTGCTAGGTTATTTGTCCCTAATTATTCAATAAAACATGAATCTAGATGTTTTTATGCAGATATACTGTAGATGTGAGAGTTTCCAGACACACAGGCGTGCATTCACAAACACACACATTCACAAACACACTAACAAAATGGTGTCTGTATATATATCCTACTTATTTGCTTTTCTGATGGGATCCTGTCTGATAGGAGGTCCTACTAAAATCTGGCCTCTTTTGGTTGTTTCAGAATCAATTTCTTTCTAAAAACAGCCCTTATATTGTCACAGCAGACCTGTTAGGGTTGGTTGAAAATTCAACCTCCTCTTGAGCTCTATTGCTATTATAATTAAATCTTGAGCTTCACTCTCAGCTTTTTCTTCTTTCCTATTGCAGAAGATGAAATTCTCTTTATATACTGCTAAGGAGACCCTCTAGCCTCAATCTTTGGTTGAAGATTAATCACCTCGGCCTTTATTTCATTTTTATCTTCAACTAATTCATTGCCCACAGCAATATCCATTCAGTTCCACAGTTCTTATAATTACTGATTATAAAATATTTTGTGAACACCTAATATACTGCATACATCAATGCTTTCCCTTTTCTTGGCACACCATCCCATTTTGTCACTGGGAATGTGTAAACAATTACACTGCCTCTACATGCCATGTTCCACCAACCACCATTTTGTGGGGAGAGGGCTCATTGTCTGCCAGCCAGTAGAAAACTTAGTTTAGTTCCAAAGCCTTAGAGTCTTCTCTCTTAGGTCACTCCTGGTGCCATCTATTATATGTTGGGTTTCCTGGTAAGCAGACTCTGAGATGGAGATTTGCAAGTAGGGGCTTTGTCGAAAGGGGTGATTTCAGAATCAACAAATCTGGAGAATAAAGGAATCAGGATTGGGCAGAGTGATACAGTAACAATAAAGTCTTCAGTCAGTCTTATCTGCAGTTATGAGGATGGCTGCCCCTTCAGAGTTGTCTGAGGGGCACTTATATCTCTGCAATGACCAGATATTGGATATAGGCTAATGCCAGGAGAGGGGCAAAACTTGTGCGAGGCAGCTCTCTTCCCCTGAAGGAAAAGTCTAGAGAGAGACAGTGGAAAATCATTAGTTGTCAAACTCTTAGCAGTAGGGAAATGAGGATTTCAGACAGGGAATCTGGGAGGTGCCCCACTGCACCACTACAACACAGCATTAAGGCCTATCACTATCAGAAACAATTTACCAGACTGCAATCAATCGTCATGGATCATGTCTTTTTAAACGTTCTAGTGTTGGCTACTCACCAGAGTTCATAGGCATGTAATAGCCTTTCAGTTGACTGGAGTTTTAAAATAGTTTTATTGGCAGAGAAACATTATCTTGTCAAATAGGGATATGAATTTTCTTAAGTTCTAGAGCAACCCTAAGATCCCTACATTGTATCTGTAGGAAATGGGCTCTAAAGTGATACAACTTCTAGAATATCAATTGTTTCTATGCCTCTGTCAAGTGTTAGCATGGAGGTAAAGGTGCTAGAGAATAGGATTAGGGCAGCCAGACAATTAACCAGGGTCTCATTTCCCCACTAGTGCAGCCAGAGACTTCTCTCCCTGTCTAGGAGCATGGGATATATGCTCTGAACCAAGGACCTCTCTAGGTTACTCCATTTTCTCTGCTTTCTGAATGAGAATATTTTGGATTACTATCTTACTTTCCTTTCATTTTTAAATTGGTATGTTTTGGGTGATTAAATTGATCATTTGTTCTACTCATAGACCACAAAATATTAAAATAGGATTTCAACAGGCATAGAGGCAGAATGAATATCCCTTGGATTGCAAAGCCAATACATTTGTGACATGCCATGAATATGTAACATCCGGAAGTGACTTAGGGCTATGACTCTTTGGGAAGTGTTGAGCATGACTTAATTGTACACAGGCATTTGTAATCTGTTAGATGTAGATGAATGTTTTAGAAGGGTGTGTGTGGTCAGTAAAGGAAAACTCAAGCTGTTGTTTTTATGTTCTAGTATATTTCTTCCCTCCTTATTCCATTTATACTTTCTCTTCCTTTTAAGGCACTATTAGCTTTTTTTAATGCTCCCTTCAGTCATAGAATCATAAAATCCTTCTCTATCACATCAACTACAGAATTGAAATGTGACCTAAATATGGCAAATTTCTTGAATCTAGGGTTTGTGTGTGATCAAAGCAGGGCAAAATAATGTTTTGCCCTGTGATCAACATCTTAATATTGGAAAACACGCATTGTTTTTCAACTGCGGTTGCTAGACTGAGAGGATATGAATACAGGATCACAGGTGGTCTGTTTCATCACAACAGAGGAAGACACTACCTACGGGGGGAGAATAAGACCAACACAGGGAGCTAAGAAACAGTTCAAGATGAAGCACTGCTTGTCCCTGGGGCACCTGAGTTCAGGTGTATTTGAAATCACCTCTACATTCAGGGCTCTTGGTTACATGAGGATGTAATTTTTCCTTTAGTGCAAGATAGTTTTAGGTAGTTTTCTGCCCCTTGTGATGAAAAGAATTCTGACTAAATAGATCATCAACTATCTGCTTACAACAACAATTTCATCGGCTATCATCCTCCTTCAGCTCTCCTTGGTATTTCCAAAGTGTGACAGATCCTTGATTCCCTGAAGCCCTCTGTCTTTGTTTGGGTTGCTGGACAAAATACAAGAGACTGGGTAGTTTGTGAGCAATAGAAATCTATTACTTACAATTCTGGAGGATGGAAGTCCAAGGTCAGGCTTCCAGCATGGTCCAGTGAGGGCTCTCTTCCAGGCCATGGATCTTCCATTTATCCTAGCAGGGTGGAAGAGGTTAGAGCTCTGTGGGACCTCTTTTCATAAGAGTACTAACTCATTCACAAGGGCTCTACTCTCATGACCTAATCATCTCCTGCAGACCTCACCTTCAAATACCTCTGCCTTTGGAGGACTAGGATTTCAATATATGAAGTTGAGGGGGACACAAATATCTAGATCACAGACCCCTCTCTTCATTTGACCTCTATTATTTCCCAACTGTACAAGAAGTTTGGTCCTGTATTTGCCATCAATTTATGGTAGACTTATAGGTGAGTTACTTTTGATAGGCCTTCATTTCCTCTTTCCACAATGAGGATGTTACATGAAAATTACTCCTAAAATACACCATTCAGCTCCAAAATCCTGTGCTTTTTTAACAAAAGGAAGTGAAGAGAAAAAATTGTGCAGTTAGAAGTTGCATAAACTTTAGCATATGCTTGATTGAAATGCAGATGCACTTAGGTGAAATAATTTTTAATTTCCTTTTTAAGTGTTGGTAAGGTCATGAAGCTCTATAATATGTGCATATTTATTTTCCCAGAAGAAGGAAAGAGACCTTTTGAAAAAAAGTTGTGAATGATTTGACAATGCCCAGTGTTTTTGCTTGAATCCAATTACTGGAGAAGCATTCTGCACATCTTTACACATCACATTTCAGCATGTCATCTCCTCTAAGTGGAACCCATTGCATTAAAGTCGTTATGAAACACTACAGTCATCCTCCTCCCTTCAGTAAAAATGTAATCATAAAAATTTTAAATGCACATATTCATTTTCCTCCCCTTCAACTGAGCAAGTACTCCTCGTCAGTATTCTCTGCAAAAGTGATTATCAGGTCTCTGTTTATGAAAATCTTAATTGAAAAATTAGATACACAACGGACTCCTGGTAAACTAAACATCTGATTCCATTACTTGGAAAACTAGTTGGTATTCACTTTTACATCTGCCACCAAAAATCTTTTAGCTTTGCTATCTGTCCCTGTCTCCATTCTTTTCTTTCATTGTGTACATGTGCATTGGGGAAAAGAGAAGGAAGACATTTTCCAGATACTCAAGCTAATACTGTACCAAGTATTTAAATTGCAAATTTTAAGATTATATACACTGAGAGCGTTTTAATTTACTTATGTCCAATAATCTTTCATTACTTTATTTGTTCCAAATCAAATTAAATCTGACTCCAGCTCCTTATTTGTCAAAGTAGTTAAGAAATGTGATGTCTTTGATGTCTTTTTTTTTTTTTTTCAGAGAACTCTTACCCTCTTGAGAATCATTTCAGAACTCTTAGGGCTTGCCACATTCCAGAACATTGGTGTAGGTCTTCTGGTCTTCTATCTGCAATGGTCAGCAGGAATGTACTGTGTCCAAACCTACATAATTCCTTGACGTTGACAGCACTGCATCCTTTTGTGTCAAACTTGTACAAAGTGATGATTCATGAGGCTAAGAGCCTCTTCTCCTCACTCCAGTCTATCAGGAAGTCTTGCTCTTAAAGGTCTTACCGTCTTTCCTGGGTACTGAATCAGGAGCAGAGTAACTGACCATTTCACCTATGGGATTTTCCCCAACTTTCACACCGCCTTTCTAGCTTGTGCAGAAATTAAAAAATATCTGTCTCTACCTCTATCTGTCTGTCCTTATCTATCTGTCTATCTGTCTATCCATCTATTTATCTATCATCTATCTACAATCTAATTATCTAGTATCTGTCTACAACCTATCAATCTATCTACAGTCTCTCTCTCTATCTCTATATATCTGTCTCTATCTGTCTCTATCTGTGGATCTACTTTGAACACACCTAAACCTTAAGGCCCTGGGCTCCCAGCAGAGGAGAGTTGGTGTCTCCACCATTTCCTGGGGACCCTGGTGTGTCCTAGCACAGCAGGGTGCACACTTATGTCCTCAAGTCTAGGGGATCAAAAGTAAACACAGCCGTCTATGGTTTGAAAACAAAGGCCAGTGAGGATTGTGAGATGCCTGGGAACTTCTGTTTTGAGCCAAGACAGATAAAAGTAACCAATTACCAATCAAAGGCCTAGTCACATTTTGGGGGACAGGAGGAGTGAATATTACCGGTATTATTTAATGCAGTATAGTGAGTAAGAAAAAGCAATATCCTCATCTGGGTTCAAATCCCCACTCCATGTAGTTGTGGGGTTTGGGACTAATTAAAATCTCTGTGTACTAGTTACCTCACCTGTAAGGTGAAAATCTCTTAGTACTGAGTATATGGAGCTGCTCTGAAGGTTAGATGAGTTCTCATTTGAAAGGCGTGAGACTCCCCATGAGCACAATGCAAATGTTTCATATTATTAGTCACACTTTAGGCCTGCCTTTTCTGAACTCAATAACCCTCAGTAACTAATGTAGAACATAACATGTTCTTCAAAATCAAAGACTTAAATCTTGATCTTACCAACTGTCTGACCTTGGGTCATGTAATCTCTCAGCTTTGGTTTCCTCATCTGGAAAATATGGTCATTAGTATCTCCTTATAGGGGGTTGCAAGAATTAAAATAAATGATGTCTGTGAATCCCTCTGCAGAAAGCTTAAAAAATTCTTAACTCTTGACCCCAGAGGGGAATTTATTTCCTGGTCTGATTACATGCTGTCCGACTCTATTAGTATGTCTTTGCCAAAGGGTACTTTACTTCTCCCATTTTCCTGTCCACGGGGCTAGACACGAGGTGGGCACATCACAGTATATAAATCCTTGCTGAATTTAGTTCACTCAGCTGGGACTGCAGAAGCAAGTCCACATTATCTTCCCTTGGCTGTCCTCTGTCAGCAGCACTGTACCATCTGTTGTCCAGGTCTGACAGCAGGACTCAACCTCCTAGTTACATTCATTTTTCATGCAGTGGAGTCATGCTGAGAGAGCGTCAGTTCTTGCCACGGATGCTGTCTGGTACCAAGCAGCCAGGCTGCCTGAATGGAAGCAGATGCAGAGTGCCTGGCTTGAAGGAGCCATCAGGAGGGCACCCCGGTTGCTTGGAAGGATGCATCTGGTGCCCATGTTGGGCCAAGTCTGACACATGGCCTGTTAGCAATATTAATGACTGTCCTCCATGAGCCCAGCCAAATGTCACTTCTACTCAGTGGTCTTCCAGCTCACTCTGTGTGGCAAGGCTGAGAGGGAGGTTAAGCTATGTGTTCCTGATGGCAACATCATCTATTCTTTGAGGAGCAGAGAGGAGCTCAGCTCACATCCATTGGTTCCTCGCTGCTTTTTACCTGTTTACTTTTCCTCAACTAGTGAACTGTCAGATACTCACAGTTCTTCCACTCTACACCTGCCCTTGGCCTAGGTGCTTTGTGGAGCTCCAGAGAGAACTCTGTAAGCCTCTGAGAAGCGTATCTTCTAACTGGGGGAAAATGAACTATATTTATTAACTCAACAGAGAATTAAAACACTGAGCTCTGGCATACTGATTTAACACATGTCCATTCATTTATCACTCAGTTATCAAAGAGTGACCATGTGCTAAGCAGTGGTGTAGGGCAGTGCACTGGGCTCTAAGCAAAGAAAGCTGAGCAAAAGAAGTAGCCTGAAAGAGTCAGAGGACTTTTCACAGAGGAGAGAGCAACTGAGCATTGATTAAAGGAAGGGACAGACTGGTATGCTAATGTATTTCATGCTTTGGTCCCTTTAAGTAAACCCACCCCACTGGTAAAAACAATCAGAGGGATAACGCAAACCATTCTCTGGAGCCCATTTTCTGTCTCAGGACTTTTTATGCTGCCTACTAGTTATTGATGGAGCTGAAACTTGAGTGTATGAATGACTGTTTCCCAAACCCAAGTTAATGTTGGAGGTTGAAAGTCATGAACACTGTGTGCTTGTGTCCCTTTTTCTGGGCACTTTGTAGAACTCAGTTTTCTTCTCCTTTGGATGTCATGTGTGCCCATGTCATGTGTGACCTACCTTCTGGATGAAATCGGAATGCAAGTGGACTGTGTTACTTCCAGGTGGAAGCTGGGAGCCAGCGTCTGCTTCTCACATGACCCTTCTCCTACCACAAACATACAAGAGTGTGCTAAAACGGAACTGCCCTCAGTCTCTGCCTCTTCTGACTAAAGCCACTGGCCACTCTGTATTGAGCTCTTCCGTGAGGGAGAAAAATGCATTTTTATGCATTAAGATTTTGTGTGAGATTTTGGAGCTGTTAGTTATTGAGGCATAACCGGGACAATTCTGCCAGAACTGGAAGTATAAGACAGATATCAATGATCACGGGGGCTAGCCCAGTGAAAGGCAAAGAGGAAGTGCACTTACCCACAAGGATGAAGGGAGTCTCAGAAGTTTTCCACTACCATGTGGTCACAAAGACCCAGTAATCCCCACTTTCTGTGTTCTTTAAGTCACAGCAACAAGCTTCCTGTGAGACTGCAAATGCTATCCCCTACAGCTGCTAATTAGGCAGCCAAGCAGATTGAGTTTGCCAGCTGTGTTACTTTCTAGCCCAGTGGTTTTCATCCTCTGCTTTTGCATAAGCCTGGTGCTCCAAAGCTACAGTCAGATATAAATAGCATTTTTTTTCCTTCTAAACTTTCAATGTGAAAAAGTTAATGGGACAAATTTTCTTGATTAAAAAATTATTTCATGAACTGTATTTAAATCTCTTTTACATGCTACTTATTGCTACTAAAAATATAGTCCCACATTCCACGTATAATTATTTCAAATACAAATATTTGCATTCTGTCATTTCTCCTGGTGACATGGAAAGAACAGAGTGGTGTTTAGGTCTTCCGTGACCTTAATTAGCTTAAGAAACATTGATGTATTACTTATTTCTACTCCTTGGTTCAGGGATCCTCACCCTGACTGTGCCTGTTTCTTGGGAAAGTACATTTAAAATGGAGGAAATAAAAGCTCCCCAGGGAAGTATAAGATTGAAGGAGGGAGTTCCTGTCGTGGCTCAGCAGTAATGAACCTGACTTGTATCCATGAGGACATGAGTTTGGTCCCTGGACTCACTCAAAGGTTAAGGATGCAGCGTTGCTGTGAGCTGTGATGTAGGTCACAGATGTGACTTGGATCTGGTGTTGCTGTGGCTGTGGTGTAGGCTGGCAGCTGCAGCTCTGATTCAACCCCTAGCCTGTGAACTTTCACATGTGTAGGTGGTCCTAAAAAAAACAAAAAACAAGCCAAAAAAAAAAGATTGAAGGAGGTAGAGGATGGTCAAGAGAATGAGTACTTGATTTTGTATCAGGGGAGAAGGGAGGAAACCTGTGTCTAGGCTTTACTATCAGGAAGAAGGACCGAGACCTTCCGTATCTGCACAATTTAACGACATGTTCCAGGAGATTCTTGCTTGGAAAAACATAGGTGTAAACCAATGAATAAATCTGCTGTAGATTTAAGAACTTTCTGAAAACCAACCTGTCGACCTCACATAGTTTACTGCTCATTGTGCTGTCGGTCCTAAGTTATTATCTCATGAACCAGATCTAGTCACAATCAGTTCCTTGCCCTGAAAGATCTGCCTTGTACCACCTGAATGGAGACCACAAAATGCTATAAATGTCCTCCCAACTTCCCCCTGTGGGCAGTACTAAGGGTCTCTCAAGGGAGTACTTCCCCTACGGCATTAAGACTTGGTGATAATAAGGTTGATTGGGGTCGTGTCCAGCCCGGTCATGTATCACCTCCTCCTTGGTTAGATATGGAAACCTATATCTTTGAATATTTGCCCCCAAATAGCAAAACACATTCAAAACAGCAAATTCATTTTTGGTCCCGTATTTATGCTTGCTAGTCCAGTACCAATGGCACAGGGCTTCTAGTTGTGTTGTTGATATGTGTGAGCAAATTACAAAGAAACAAATGTGCATGTTTTGGCCAAGGAGCCCAGATTCCAAAGTGAGTCTGCACTGCATCATTCCCCTAAGGAAATTCAGACAATGCTGTAAAGAGAAGAACAGTTAGACAAAAGAAAATTCTGCAGCCTTAGATGCTGGTGTTCTCTGCTGAAATGATCATTTCCAGTTTTATCAGTGTCAAAGAAGTGGATATTTTGCTGTCAATGACGATCCTGTCTTTGCAAAATACCAAGCTAGGTTTGGTGTATTTGGATTTTTCTTTGTCATTGCTTTAGCTTAACACAATTTTGTTTGCAAATAAAGATTGCTTTCTGGTTTTTGTCCACGTTAAAATTAATTAGCTCTTTCATACTTGTAGCTGGCAACATCTCACACTCCAGCAGACAGCAAAGCTACATTTCGGCTCACTCCCCATCTTGCAATGACTTTTGCAAATCAGATCCATCTCCAAAGGACCAGACGCCAGCTTTAGCATTTTGTTGCCTAAACACAAAGGAACTATTCCTCCCAAACCAGTCACAAAGCATCTTGCACTCACTTAAGCATCAGCCCTGGGTGGAGACCGTGCTAAGCACAGACATGTCATACCTCATGAGTCCTCACAATAGCCCTCTAAAGTAGTACTTTTATTAGCCTCATTTTAAGCTGAGAAAAATGTAAGCAGAGAAAGTTTAAGTTGCACAACAACAGCAGCAAGGACGTAGGGAACTGGGATGGGCCCTCTACTTGCTGTTTCCATGACTTGTGTTTTAGTCACACTCCCCACTATGGCCCAAAATTAATGCACACATCAATTTAGATATAAACAAATCTAAAATTTCTGTATTAGGATTAGTTCACCACTTTCTCTTAAGAGATAGGAAAAGGAATGGTCCTTCATTTTACACTGGGTAACGGAAGGGTGGCTTCTTTCAAATAAAGGGCTTGTGTGTCTCCAAGTAAATGGAAGCTTCCACTTCCAGTGATGCCATATTTCCCAGGTCCCATAAGTGCTTGTGAACACAGGTGAGCTCCCTCACCCTCACAGGTCCCCAAATCACCAGACCAGAATCACCATTCATCTGGATGTCATCAGGGCTGGATGTCTGCAGGCCCTGACCAGCCTGTCTCCTGGTTCCTTTCATGCTCTAAACTGGCTGTCCATTGCCATATCCTGAAAACTTCTCCCTGTATACCCCATATTTCCATAAGGAGATATTCTAGCTCATTCCCTATTTCCCAAATGGTGTGCCTAGCAGTTTTCTACACATTTAAAATTACATTTTTTTCTACATGTAGTATAAGGTTAATCCATTCCTTTTTTTTTTCTTAACTTTCCCAACACAGTTTATTTTATTTTATTTATTTTATTATTTTTTTCAGATTATTTATTTATTTATTTATTTTTCTCTTAATGGATTTTATTTCAATTATAGGTGTGCATAAATCATCACAAGTCAATTTTACAGATTTTGTATCCCAAACCCCCAGTGCATCCCCCCACCCCCCAGATTGTCTTATTTGAAAAACCAAGGTTTTCCAAAGTCTGTGAGTCATTGTCTGTTCTGTAAGAAGGTTCATTG
>PVHT020000521.1:27686353-27707997 GCA_004024745.2 Catagonus wagneri
ATGGCCATCATCAAAAAGACTACAAACAATAAGTGCTGGAGAGGATGTGGAGAAAAAGGAACCCTATTACACTGTTGGTGGGAATGCAAATTGGTGCAGCCACTGTGGAAAACAGTATGGAGATTCCTCAGAAAACTCAAAATAGAATTACCATTTGATCCAGCAATCCCACTCCTGGGCATCTATCCAGCAGACACCACGACCCGAAAAGACACCTGTAATCCATTCCTTTTACTCACATTAGACTGTTCATCCACTGCCACAATAAAAGTGAGAGAAAGATGAGACTGAACTAACCTTACAAGTGAGACTGTAGTGAAGTCTGAAAATCATTACAAAGAAAATGGAAAGATCATTGTTTGTTATAACTGGGAATATTTCCCAACCTGCGTTGATGCTCTGAAAAGGAGGGGTGCAGTTCTACTTTGAACGTGCATCTGTTGTGGCTAATAAATCACTGTTCTGCACACTTTGGTTCTCATCCTCCCCACACGCCCCAACTTCATCTGCAATATGCAAAGATGCATACTTCATCTGTGGGTGAATGAGTCTGTTTAATTGGCAAGTTGTCAGGATTTCTCATAATTATGGTTTTTTAACTACGTGAAAAATGACAAATGGTAAATTGTAGGGACATCATTTGTCATTTGCTGTAACGATGATCTCTGAATTATAAGTGTTGTGAGCACTAATGCATCTGTTATTTCTCTGTGACAAACAGGATGATCAGAATCTTTAATAGATTAAACTCTTTTCTCCTGACAGGTTTGTTTATTCTTTTTTCTGTATTTACAATATAATTTCCCACTCATTACCCTTTACTTGCACCCTAGGCAGGGACACAAAACCAAGAGTGAGGGCAAGCCAAGCATTTATATGGAAAGCAGACCTAAGTAAAGCTACTATCCTGACCAGCCTAGGGGATACCTCTGCAGGCAGCTTGAGAAGGACACTTGGATAACTGAAGCCTCTGCTTGAATAGCACCAGTTCCTGGCTAGGTATGCACTACCTCTCCTGTATGCATACCTCTCCTGTTGTCTCCAAGAATCACTCGGGAACATTCTCCCTCTACTCCCTCCTCTGTTGCTGCTCCCTCTTCCCCTCAGTTGCTTGGTGAGGCCTCTTTTCCCCTTCGTAGGGGAAGCTCCACACCCTGCTCCATATTCCATCTGCTGTGCTCATCATGGGTCGACCCGCATTATCACCAAGGTGCTCTCTGATGACACCTGGAGTCTTGAGGGACTTGGTGGTTCTTCTGGTGACTGCCACCTTATCTTACCTTTTTATTATTTCTTCCTGTCTTCTTTTCAGATTTATACTCTGTAATCTTTAAAGTGGACGCACATGTCCCTATGGACAAAGTATTTTCTAGAGAACATGTATAGATGTAAGAAAAATCAGTTTCTGGACTCTCAGTTTCCATTTGTACCCTTCTCTAAGATTATTCTGCCTGGGAAGATGTCTGTCAGTTCCTTTTCTTCATTTACCTTGACTAAGTGCTTTTTTCAGTTTCCAAGGAAAAAAGGGAGCCTCTCTCTCAGCTATCTGGAATACTAAAGTGCTGTGACCCAGAGTGTAAAACCTTTGTGGACACTCAACAAAAGGGTGACTCAACTCAGGGAGGAGAGGTTTGCCCTAGTTAGGAGGCCCCCAGGCAAGGCAATGTCCCACAGCTAGCTAGTTAGCATCCTAGAATTAAAACTAAGCACTGAGAATTTCGTGGAAAGGATGTGTATTAACAGGTTTATTTAAATTTAAAACATGAACTTAGGCTTGTTTGCTCAGCATTTAGGCCTCTTTGGCTGGTTGGTTTGATAGTGAGGACAAGAATGAATGGACTCAATCTTCAGATTTTAATCAAAATATATTTAAAGCATTATAAAATGCATAATAAATTGCAAAACACATCTCTGATAGTTATTAGAATTATGATAAAAATTTTCAGACAATAACTTAAAAATATAGAAGGTGTCCACAGGTGTCAAAGCTGCCACATGGGATTTATGAACAAAATAGCACTCAGTTTCCTGTCTGCACTCAGTCATCCATATTCCTCATTTTGTATTGCCTCCATCAGTCTCAAGGTATGGAGATCAGCAGTTCCTCAGAACTTGCATATGAGGTAGAAATAAAATTATTTAAAAAATATCTAAGTTCTTAGAATACCACAGTGGATGTGTTCATCTAAAATGTGACACATTTACAAGTTCTTTACACAGGTGCATTAAAGTTGATTTCATGGCTCTTTTTTTTTTTTTTTCTCACATCCTGGCATGATTTACTTTTGCAGACATTATACATGCGGTATTCAATGTATGCTTTCAAGGAACCAAAGCCTTAGGGAATTGAGTGGTTGCATAAACTAAGTGAATTATTAATGAGCCTGCAGCTCAATGGAAAGATAATTAAGGGAGAGACACAATTCAGGGCATGTACTCAAAAGACAGGGGCACACATTCAGCCTAAAGTCCTGAACAAAAGATTTCCCTGAAATGCTTCTGGATGAAAGCAAATCCAGAATCAAGTCAGTTTTCAGAAATATCACAGCCTAAAGGAAAGTTATTTTTAACGTGTGTCTTGTAATATTTATACCCAGTGTCAAAGGTAGAGTTGGGGGATTAACTCAAGTCATACACTTGAGAGGAAACGTAACCCCCAGGAATACACCCGTTTGCTGAGATCTATCAAAGCCTTGGTACCTGGGGGCACACCTTCCCTTCAGGCTGGTGACATGACGGTAATGTGACAAATGAACTCCTGAGATCAGAACACTTGCTGAGATGGCACGTGAGGTATTTTTCCCTTCTTTGAACTCTGGAGCTAGATATGCACAGAAGAAAGTTATCTTAATATGCGAAAAAAGTAGCTACCAGCCAGATGAAGACATTTAAATAGTATGTAAGCAGATGACTCCCTTGCCCAGTGGGGAGTCATTCTGGTGTTGGGGTGAGATGGAACCTCCAGGATTGTGGGACTTGTCAAGAGAAGCAAAGATGTAAGAAAGCCCCAAGAAGGGAGGGGCAGAGAAGAAGGGAGAGTAAGGCAGAGAGAAAGAGTGGTTGCTTTAGATGCCAAGACTATTAGTGCAGATATGTGCAAGGGATGAATATAAATATGAATGCAAAGATATAGAGGGAAGTTGAATCTAGAAAGATCAAAAGGATTTGCTAAAGGAGGAAGCAAATGATGCAAAATCTCCACGATGATAGTATGGTCCAGGGCAGGGGTCAGCCAACTAGTGGTTACTCTGGCCTATGGCCTGTTTATGTATGGCCCAGGAACTATGAATGGTTACATTTTTAGAGGATTGAAAGAATTTTTAGAAAGAATATTTCATGATGTAGTAATTACGTGACTTTCAAATTTCAGTCTCCACAACTGAAATCTAACTAGAGCATAGTCGTATTTATTTATATGTGCCTACAGTAACAGATTTGAATGGTTGTGATGGGCTACATGACCTGGAAAGCCTAAAATATTTACTGTCTGATCCTTTACAGAAAAATACTGTCAACTCCTTGTCTAGCGAACTTATACTGGGTTTTAGTCAGAAACACATTTTTGTTCTGTTACTTTTCCTTTGTGTGTCACCAGGATTGGTTAGTCAGACTTTCTTAACTTTGGTTTCAACATCTATAAAACCAATAATACAACTTGGTGGATTTATGGTGAAAACTGGAAACAATCTCGGAATGTATTCATTAACCTGGTAGAAAGTGTTAAAAGTCACTATTCAACATAAAAAATGTGTGATCATCCTATCTAAGGAGAATTTCTTTTTCTTTGCATTGGACTCTATCATCTTTTTTTCAGGAATTCGAAATTATTGAATGGTTCATCACTTTCCTACACAATAAACATCTCCTAAAGCTGGCACATCACACTGGCTTTTTATTTTTAATGGTGCCTTTATTTTATTTTAATATCTATTTATCTTTTGGAAGTTCCTCAGCCAGGGACTAATCCAAACCACAACAGCAACCCCAGGCACTGCAGGGACAATGCTGGATCCTTAATCCACTGTGCTACATGGGAACTTTTGCACACAGACTTTTAAATCATTTTAAAAAACAAAACACAGCAAAACATTTTTTTAAAATCCTAGAACAATCTTCTTTTTCAAACGCCCTTCTCTCTTTAAGTGCAGGGATGATTAACTTTTCTTCCTATCTATCACCAGCCTTCTATATTTGTTATCCCCCTCTCCCCACTTTCTCTCCTTACCCCTATCTCTCTTGTGAAATCCTAATGAGTAGGTTGACGCTTATGCCCATGTCACTACACCTTGTGAACAATTTTCAGTCTCCATCAATCTGTACACATTATCAGTAGCTGGCTTTGTTGACCTCTTCCTCTCTTCTCTTGGACCAATTGTCCTGGCTTCTCCTATTTCACTGACATCTCTTTGCACCCCTCTCTTCCTGGCCATTAAAAATTGCACATCCGAGAGAGAACTCCTCCTCTTCCTTTTCCTCCCACAGCACCCCCGGTCTCTCTCTGTCTTTCTCTTCTTCTGACCTGTTAGCATCTATGAATTCAGTCATAATACATGCAACTCATGCATCATACACCAAATCTCCCTTCCATGGACTGCCAGCATCTCTTGGATATCTCAAAGGCACCTCACACTCCACCATCATCTAAACTGCCACACTGAAGCAACGTACAAGCATGAAGTTACTAAAATGTACTACTGTCATTTCCAGTGGAGAATAAAGGGACCAGAACCAAAGGTATTTTAGAGTGGAAGAGATGTCAGTTGGACTTCAGGGCAGCGTGCTCAAGTCAGTGAGTCTATCCCTCTAATGGAAATGACAGACACAGGGTACAATTTGTAACAGTGCTGTCCTACTCTCTGGTCAAGGGTTGGGCAGTAAATAATCTGTAGTATGAGAAAAAGATCTGAAAAACCAGGAGTGTTTAGTAAAACGAAGAAATAATGGAGAGAAGAAATGTGTAGAACCCTGGAGAAGAGGACAGCATCTTCTTCAAGGCACAAAGGCATCAGTCTCCCCTTTTCCCCATTACCCTGACCCTTGGGACTGGATGTACATTTTTTTTTTCTCTCTCCAAAATAAAATTTAAGTTCCTCTTAGGACTCATGTCTTTAGAAAATTTATGTGCACTTAAAGAAGAACCGGCTGCTTTCCAAAAGTTGCATAATCTGATCCAAACAGATTTTTTTCCTTTGAGGAAAGTACAGTGGATTTTGGATTTGGGCTAGAAACTGGGCAATTGTTTAAAGAACTGGTTCGTAATCATGTATCCACAGACCACAGGTTTTCGAGAAGCTGGGTAAAGGAATGCCTCTGCACTCACTGGATAAAGATATCTTTTCTACATTTAGAGAAAATAACCAAATGAAGGGATGTTTTCTAAAATAAGTTTCTTGGAATTCCCATTGTGGTTCGGCAGGTTATGGACTCAACTAGTATCCATGAAGATGCGGGTTCAATGGCCTCACCCCTGGCCTCACTCAGTGGGTTAAGGATCCAGTGTTGCTGTGAGCGGCGGTGTAGGTCACAGACGTGTCTCAGACCCCATGTTGCTGTGGCTGTGGTGTAGGACAGCAGCTGCAGCTCAGATTCAAACCCTAGCCTGGGTACTTCCATATGCTTCACTAAAAAGCAAAAAAAAAAAAAAAATGTTTCTTATAATACATTAGTACCCACTTCAGATGGTAAACAAACTGGCATATAATACAATACACTAATGACAAAAATTTAGAAAATGTCGGTCAAATATTTAGTTAGCTGTTTCTAGGTCAGTTTTCATATTTTCCTATAGAACTTTCTAAATTTCATGATGGAATTCAATATATTAATATTTAATAATGTTATATAGGAAGTGGTGTGACTCTCTAATGCTCTGACACCTAAATAAATTTGCAAAGTACTTTCTATACTCTAATAAAAATTTTAAAAATAAAATAAATTATAAGAATGATTTCTTTTAAGTAAATTGAAATCTTTTGATTGCCTTGTTACATCTCATGTTGATGTACCCACTGTCTTTATGCCCACTGTATCCTTGACATAGTGATACTGTAACAGAACTAATAGCTGACTGAAGAAAGAAAATATGTATCATAGTATTTTTAGCAAATTAACATTAATTTTGGATATCAGGTTCCTAGTAGGTTGATTTTACATATCATATTATGATTCATCACTAGCACTGATCTATGCTCAGACTCTCTTCTTTTACTTAGTTTTAATTTATTTTTAAAGTTTGGTTCTCTGTACTCCTTATTTCCAGTTCTACACCTCTCCACATTTTTTTTTTCTCCATTGGCAGCTAGTATTAGCATTTAATGTGTATGTATCTTTCCTTCCATTCCATTTTTCAAATAATTATTTGCACATATGCATCTATGAGTTATTTACAGTATTGTTTTTTTGGGGGGTTAGTAATCTATTTAATGAGTATTGTAATTCTCATTCTTTCACTTATAATGTTTCTGAAATTCAACCCCGTTACTATATTTAGACCTAGTTCCTTCCTTACATTGTTATATTATATTCTACCATTTGCATGTGCTAAGTAATTCCCTCATTTCCATTTAAGTTGTTTTCCACTTATTGTCATTACAAATCAGGCTGGATAAATATCCACAAAAATAACTCTTTTTGTACCAAATGAGAGGTTTTACTAGGGTATATACCAGGAGTGGACTTTCTGTAATATAAAGATTATCTTATTTTAAGCAAATAGTTCCAAATTTATCTGTTTATATCATGAAAATCTGTTGTGCTTTTTCAGTGAGTTTGAGCTTACTGCGATAAGCACATGATTTTTGACTTTCATCCTATTAAGACGATTCTGGATGTCAAACTGTGCTTGCATCCCTGGGATAAATTTTACTCGGTGATAGTATGTAATTCTTTTTTATATATTGTCAAATTTGACTTGCGGGCATCTTGTTGAAGATCTGTGGTCCATGTTTTATAAGAGACATTGCTTTGTAGTTTGCTTTTCTCATGATGTCTTTGTGTGGTTTTGGTATCAGGAAATTACTGGCCTCATAGAATGAATTGAGAAGTATTACCTTCTCTGCAATATTTTGAAAGAGTTTGTGAAGAACTGATGTCAATTACTCTTTGTTAGGGAGAAATCGCCAGTATAGAAAACGTATACCTAGGTTTTTCTTTATGGATACCATTTTGATTCTAATTAAATCTTTTTACTTTTCTATTCAGATTGACTATTTTTTTTTCTTTTTTTTTCACGTCAGATGGGTAATGTGCCGCAGTCCTAACAAGGATCGAGGGAGGCACACGCCACGCAGCCGCGTGAACACCCAAATCATCACGCTTATGAACTACAGAAGGATCTGACTATTTCTTCTTGAATCTCTTATTGCAGGCATTCTTGTCTCATTATTTACTTTAAATAAAATGCTTCTTCAGTTGCTATATTAAGGTTGACGTTTGCCTTTCCCCATTTCTTTAAGTTTATATTCATAATTTAATTTCTTGAGGCAAAACTTAACCTCATTCATTTTTGATATTTTTCTGACACATTTAAAGTTATTTTTACCTCTATGTAAACATTTTGATATTTTTCAAATATAACTGCTATTTAGTACCGAGTACTTCAGACTTTTTTCATCATTTTATCTTTAACCCATTGGTTAAATGGGAGCATGCTTTTAAGTTTTCTAAGCTGTTTTTTAGTTACCTATTTGGTACTAACTTACAAATTTATTGGATTGTGGTCAGTGAAAATATTTGGATGTTGAAATGTATTGAGACTTCCTATGTGGCTTATTTCACCATTCCACATGCTTTTGAGAGAAATATGAAGTACTAATAAATGGTACAGAAACTGCACACACATCAATTAAACTATATTTGTTAAGCATGTTAGTGAAGTCCTCTATAACTTAGGATAATTTTGTGAATACTAGGGGTGTGTGTATGTGGGTGTCAATTCCAATTACATCTGCAAATTACATATTTTTTCAAATACTCTGCCATATGGTGTATTCTATAGTTCAAGGCTATATATTTACATATGATTCTAATTACTGTATCAGCTTGGTATAGATTTTTCCTTTAATATGAATGCAATGTTCCTTTTGTCACACTTTCATTGTTATTTGAATGCTATTTTGTCATATTAAAATGACCAGTTTGTATTATTTTAACATTTGTTAGCTATCCTTTTGTTTTCCCATCCCTCTTTTGATATTTTTTCATCTTTTAAAAACATACATTAGTTTTCCCATCTCTTTTGATATATTTCCATCTTTTAAATACATACATTAATTATATTTTATTAAAACTTATGACTGTATATCTTTTAACAAATAAATACATTTATATCATGACATAAAAGTGAATTTATTTTGCCATCTCCCTTTATATTTTAAAATTATCACGCTTTTTTTATGGAGTTCCCATTGTGCTCAGTGGTTAACGAATCCAACTAGGAACCATGAGGTTGCAGATCCGATCCCTGGCTTTGCTCAGTGAGTTAAGGATCTGGCATTGCCGTGAGCTGCGGTGTAGGTTGCAGACGCGGCTCGGATTCCACGTTGCTGTGGCTGTGGCGTAGGCCGGCGGCTACTGCTTCGATTAGACCCTAGCCTGGGAACCTCCATATGCCGCGATTGTGGCCCTAGAAAAAGGCAAAGTGACAAAAAAAATAGATAAAATAAAATAAAATAAAATAAAATAAGCACGCTTTGTCTTGATTTCTTTTTTCATTATTGTTACATAGATCAATATTTTTTTCTTTTCCTACTGCTTATTTGTAAACTATACATTATATATTTTGATAGTAATGGCTAAATTTTTTTTGTCCTTTTAAGGCTGCACCTGCGGCATATGGAGGTTCCCAGGCTAGGGGTCTAATCAGAGCTGTAGCCGCTGGCCTATGCCACAGCCACAGTAATGCCAGATCCGAGCCGCATCTGCAACCTACACCACAGCTCACAGCATAATGGCTAATTTTTAAGGCCTGTATGTATCCACATTTTCCCTAATTATTGAAGATTATTTATACCTGTATACTCTTTTATGGGAGACAACAATTACTTTTATCAGGCTTTGTCACTCCTATTTTTAACATCTTTAACTTTCCCAAACCATCACGTTGATTTTGTCTGAAGTTTTAATCTCATATTGTTGCAGATATTCTTGATAGGTTTTCTTTTTTACTGTCAAAAAATCTTGCAATTGTACTTCATCAGTTCTAAGAACCATTTTTAAAAGTAACATTTGTTTTAACTAAAGTAGTATTGATCTGAGTATAATGTTGTAGGAAAGTGTATTATCAGAGTTTAATCTTTTCCTTCTTGGCACATCACTTTATTTCCAGTTCAACTAAATATGGTGATTTATTTGCCCACTTCAATTCCCATTCTTTTGTTGCTTATGGGGTCATTGCATACGTTGTGAACTACTTCTCAAAATTTTATCAGATAATATCTGTGTCTCACACACTTTCTGGGTCCTTGGATGGCTCTGTAGGGGGAAAGTATGGCACTCTATAAATGCTTTTAACAAAAATCTAGCATCATTTAAAAATACACAGTGATTTAAAAAATGCTTTCTTTTTCCTTTGTCCCTATTTCTTTTCCTCTTTAGATAGACTGGCTCTTTTGCTTTCACAGTTTTCTTAGCTTACCACTTATAATTTTCACTTCCTAACTCTTGATAAAGCTTTTGGAAAGACTCCTTAATCTTATTCTTCAGCTAAAAAATTTGCTCTCTGAATCCATTTGTTCTATAACTTAACTCATTGTTATCAGTCTGAGCACTTTATTGCAAGTATAAGAAAATCCAGTTTCATCTTGCAGACAGAATGAAGCAGAAGAAGTTCCTACTTATTGGAATATGCAACTTGCATTTATTTGATATGTCTTTATATTTTAAATAACAGTTTCATATATACAAATAAATGGATATATATATATATTATATATAATATATATTATATATAATATATATATTATATATAATATATATATTATATATAATATATATACACACACACATATATATACACATATATAGCTATTGTTTGAAGAAGACTCCCAGAGTTGACGCTCAGACTGATTTCCATTATGATAGAAAACTGGACTTAGGCCCCACAACGTTTCATCAAGGGCAATATAGAAGTACCTGTGTTCCCAAGAGAACCCTGACAGTCATTTGCATTTGACCACTTTGGCTTATATGCCAACAATGCGATCACTGTGGCCAGGGAGGCAACACATATTGATTAGGTTTTCAAGGTCATATGCTCTTTGACAACCACACATAACCTGGTGAAAATCATGGGCCATAGGGAAATGGGGATGGTAATTCTAGGGAGGCAACCAATTGGTGCTATGAATTTTTGGAAATGTTATTTTTAACTCAGTATCTCCAATTATTTATTATGCACATATCTTATTTTTACTTCATATCTGCAAATACCTTTTTGAAAATTTCTGCAATACTAATACTTGTTTTAAATCCATTGTCGACCTGCAACATGGTACTTGTCTTTTCTGTCATAGACTTGTCTCTGTTTGCCTTTCTTTTCCAATGTTTGACCCTCATCAATACCTTGTCTGTTTTGTCCCAAGCTCAGGTTTGTTCTCTCTAGACTACTAGCTGTCTAGGCTTGTCCTCCTCTTGGTAAAATTTGTGGCAAAACAGGGAATGAACTAAGTACTGTAATGTGGACTCAAACATTTTCTCATGACCTGTTTGGCACCCAGGGTAATATCCTTCCATGTCCAAAAGCACTATTTTTGTCTAATGAGCCCAACCTTGATTTCAATTGCCTGGTCCTAAAGGAAGGGGTATAAATAACACACTGGCTGGGCTACTTGCACCTGCTCTCAGCCTGATTTTGGCATTGTCTCCCTGCATCCAGATGACATAACCGCTCTCTCTCACTGGGGACCAGATCCTTCAGGTGATGGCACATTCATGTACCTGTTTGTAGGACTCACTATTCTGAGTGTTCCTAGCCAGTAACACCAACCAAGGTCCGTGCATGCCATCAAAGATACTCTGATCAGCGCTTGACCTGGGTACTTTGCCAGAGACAAAATACGTGGGCCTAAATTTTTACAGGAGCTGTACCTCAGCTGGGTTCAGGCCCTGCTTAGGCATGCTAGCCCCTGTTCTGCCCCCTTTCAGACATCATGCTTCTTTACAGAGGGACTCAACCATCTGTAGTCTTCGAAATATTCCTTTAAGTTTTGTTTCAATGGGCATTCATTCTGACACCCTGGGTTTTCTTTAGTGTCTCCGGGCTTGATGTGAGGGACGGTGTAGGAAACTGAAGCATCAACATGTCATCTAGATCCAAGTTAAATTCTTTAATCCTCTATGATCAAATTAAATATCTCCTATCATTTTTCACCCTTACCTCTGACAAAATGAATGATAAGAGTCTGATTCCTTATCATGCCATAGGAATTGATACTTCTTTTAAAGATACTTCTTTACTCAGAGAGGAAAAAAATATATAGTGTGAAATTTCAGGCACAAAACAAGCCAGATATATTTTTTATTATAGGATAAATGTTGCTCCTAAGTCTCACAATTTAGGAGAATAAAATCACTTCTAAGACCATCCTTTTATAACATATAATAGTATACAAGGTAGGAATTGTTCTTATTCTCTATATCGAACATTTAAAAAAATAAATAAATAAAATTAGAACGATACTCTATAAACCTTGAAGAATATTTGACAAGGGTAGAGATCATCAAAGAGTTTTTGTCATAAGGGCAAACTGAAATTTATAGACAGAAAATGTTAATATGCTAGTCGCAGGATACCAGAAAATGTTATACCAGTCATAAAAATGTTATACCAGGGTTGCTATTTTCTATTCTCATTGTTGGTTTGCTTTGAAATATTTATTCTCCTCATCGCTGATATTTAAAGTAAGTTCCTTAAGTAAACTACTAAAATAAAGGTGATATAGAATTGAATTCAATGACTTTTCGGTTTCACAAATCAAGGTCTGTTTGATTTTCAAGTTTTACATGAGATTGAAGATGCACATAGCATTTGTGAAGTTAATGGCATGGTGATTTTCAGGACTTTTTAATTACAATTTTATCAAAGTTTTTGTGAGTTTTTCCTTCTTTTTTTTGTACACCTATGTGTACACACACTTAGGATATAATATCCAGGAGTGGAAAAACAAGCCATGTAAATTATTTTATTCTATTCCAACTAATTTGCAGTTTGTAATTTTTAAAAATTTTTTATAAATTTTATTGGAGTATAGTTAACTTACCAAGTTATGTTTGTGTAAATCAGTTATACATATACATATATCCATTCCTTTTCAGATTATTTTTCCATATATTAATCAAACTGACAAAAGTTAAATGCAAAGAAAAAATATTAAAAGCCACAACAGAAAAGCAACAAACAACATACAAGGAAACCTCTATAAGGTTATCAGCTGATTTTTCAGCAGAAACCCTACAGGCCAGAAGAAAGTGGCAAGATATATTTAAAGTGATGAAAGCGAAAAACCCACAATCAAGAGCCTAGTGAGGCTCTAATTCAGATTTGATGCAGAAATCAAAAGCTTAATAGACAAACAAAAGCTAAAAGAATTCAGTACCAAAAAAACAGCTTTACAACAGATGCTAAAGAAACTTCAAGTTGACATAAAAATTTTTTTCTTGAAGGTTTACTCTATCAAATTACTTTATTCACTCATTTTCTCTCAAGCACACTTTGTACTTGCTTGCTCCACTGATGGGCTTATGAGAGTTTTGAGCAGGAAAAATATTTGTCTCTATTTGTTTACATCTTAGTAGTGTCTCAAAGTCCACTTCTCTTTTCTCAGAAGCTTTTCCACATCAATCTAACTTTAGCTCACTGTGATGTTATCTTCATTTCAGCTTCCATAATTTGATTTGTCCATTCTAAATCCAAGTAACTGATATCACAAACTCCCTTCCCCTATGGTGAGTAGCCTGTGGTGAAGGATCACAAACTCTCTTCCCCTATGATGAGCAGCCTATGGGGAGAAGGTGGATGTAGCAAGTAGGGATAGACAAGGAGAGCGTGAAGGAATCACTTTGACTGATTCAGGAACACAAAATCACATCAGTAATTAATCAAATGGAGAAGACTGAAAGACAAGGACTTAGGGAAAAACTGGAGGTGAGAGGAACAGGGAAGAAAAGATAGAATAATATCGGGCTGACTAAGAATATGGGCAATTTAGATTAATTAGAAGGTGAGATCTAACATCACCTATATTTTATTATTCTAAAACATCACTACTTTCACATTAATTACATGCTCAGTGGTTAGCTTTCTTGGAAACTAAATCCCCTGAAGACAGGGATAATATCTCTTTGCTAAGGAAAGCCTAACAGAACCTAGAACAGTGTCTGGGAAGGGTTGGGTCCACTGAAAAAGCATCAGGACCAGAAAAATAGTGTTTAGTTAAAAAGAAAACAAAGCACTTATTTCAAAGATTAAAGTCTTATTCTGTGAAGAAACTAGTAGGTACTTAATAGACAATGATTCACCATAGTGAGGAGAAATTAAGGGCCAAATGATTACTTTATGTGCAGAAACCATTTCTCACAATCCATAATGGAGCAGCTGTATTAAAAAATAAGTAAAAAATATGGATGATCTAATTAAGGCAGAACATACTGATATAGATGAAAATTTGTAATCTAAAAAGAAATAGTACATATTCTTTTTAAGTGACAAGATTAACTCACAAAAACCCAGCCATATAGTATTCTTAAAAACTACAAAATGTTAATGTTAAGGAAAACTTTTTTATTATAATAAAACAATAAATTTATAATGAACTAGATAGAAAAATATACTTGGAAATTAAAGTAAATAAATATAATTTTTGGCTAAGCCATTTGAAAGGAAATTGCAGCCTTTGTCACAATTTAATCCTAAATAATTCATATTTGTGAAATAAAAATGTTTGCTTAGAAATTATATAATTATACCTAAGAAAATTAATAATTTTATAACATCATGTAATATATATTCCTAATTCAAATTCTCCTGTCCTCAAAATTACTTTTATACCTTAAAAAAAAAAACAAAGATCCTGTGAAGTTTTGCCCACTACATTAATTTGGTGCCACTTAAATTTTATTTTTAATGCATTTATTTTTTTTTGAATAGGTGGTAAATTCACAGTTTAAAATTTACAGAAAGTATACAATGAAAAGTCTCCTAATTTCTCTTTCCTGAGGCCACCAACATAATCAGTCTCACATTTAAGGGTGTGTTTCTCATTTTCTCCCTCTTTCCATAGATATAAGTATAGGTATGGATCTCAAATATATTTTTACTCAAATGTAGCATATCAATTAATCAAGAGAGAGAAATCATAATCAATCCATACAGACAAAAATTAGATTTAATAAAATTAAACATTCCTTTCTGAAAAATAAATTTTCAGGTCCAGGCAGTTTCCCTGGAAAATTCTACCAAATACTTGAAGAGGAATTAATGATATTTCTACAAAATTTTCTTTCAAAAAATGACATACTTATTTTTTGAAACTCAAATTATCCTGATACCAGACCAAAGAATAACAATTTAAAAATCTACAAACCAATACCCTCATTAATATAGATGTGTAAACTCCTTACCAAAATATTAATAAATATAATTCTACAATGTATAAAAAGAATTATGTACCACAACCAAATGGGATTTATTCTAGGAACACAGTGCTTGTTTAGTATTTGAAAATCAAACAATACAATCTGTCACATGAAAAGACTGAAAAAAATCCACATGAATACATCAATAAGGTGAAGCATTTGACAAAAGTTAACGCCCACTGATAATAAAGCTCTCGAATAACAGAAAGTAGAGAAACTCTAAGTTGGTTAAAAAATATTTATAAAACAAAACAACCACCCTAACATTACACTTAATGGGTGAAAGCCTGAATGCTTTTCCCATAGGCTCAGAGTCCTAGAGGTTGAAGTATAAAGGAGACCGAACACTACCATGAAGTCATATGAAAAATAAGGGTCTGAGTAAAGATGAATGCATGAGTAATAATAAAAGCTAGAATTATTGTGACTTTGGTTTGTATTTCCATAATTGTTTCCTACATGATTTAAAAGACTAATGCATAAAATATTCAATCATTAGTCTATGTGTTTGAATATACAACATATAAAGATGTAATCTGGTGATATCATTAACTAAAAGCATGTGGTAATGGAGCTCTACATGAGCAAAGGTTTTATTTGTTATTTAAGTTAAGCTGGTATAAATTTAAATTAAAGCACTGCAATTTTAGGATGTTAAATGTAATACGTACAGTAATCACAAAGAAAAATCTATAGAATATACACACATGGAAATAAGATGGAAATTAATATGCATTACTACAATAAATCAACTAAACACAAAAGGAGACTAATGACAGGAATTAGGGACAAAGAAGCTTTAATTCGTATGGTAAGAAAAAAACAGTAAAATGTCAGAAGTAAGTCCTTCCTTAACAGTAATTACTTTAAATGTAAAATCAAAGATAGAAATTGTCAAGTGGATTCAAAAATACACATGACCCAACTATGTACTGTCTATAAGAGACTCCCTTTAGATTGGAGCATACCATAGATTTAAAGTGAAATGACTGAAAAAGATAGTCCATGCAAATAGTAACCAAAAGATGGCAGAGGTAGCTATACTGATATCAGACAAAACAGACCTCAAATAAAAAATTTATGAGACAAAATAGGATGATAGACTTTAATAAAAGATTCAATATAGCAAGGAAACATAACAATTACAAACATTTACTCACCTTGTGACAGATCATCAAAATATAGGAAGCAAAAATTGACAGAACTGAAGGGGAAAATAGACACTTCTTCAATAATAGCTGGAGATTTCAATATCCCATTCTCAATAATGGACAGAACCCCAGACCTAAGATAAGGAAATAAGGACTTGAACAACACAATAAACCAACTAGGTGTAAAAGTCATATAGAGACCACTCTGCCTAACAATGGAATACTCGTTATTCTCAAGTACACATAAGAAATCCTCTGGGCTAGACTGTATGTTAGGGCACAAATTATGTCTCAGTAGAGTGAGACAGATATCATGCAAGGTATCTTCATTGGCCATATGGGATGAAGTTAGAAATAAATAACAGAAGGAGAACTGGAAAACTTACATAACTATGGAAATGGAAAAATACACTCTTAACTAATGAACCAAAAAAATCTTGGAAGTTCTCATTGTGGCTCAGTGGTAATGAGCCCAACCAGTATCCATGAGGACATGGGTTCGATCCCTGGCCCTGTTCAGTAGGTTAAGGATCCGCCACTGCTGTGAGCTGTGGTGTAGGTTTCAGATGTGGCTCAGATCCTGCGTTCCTGTGGCTGTGGCATAGGCCACCAGCTGCAGCTCCAATTCAACCCCTAGCCTGGGAACTTCTATGTGCCACAGGTTTGGCCCTAAAAAGAAAAGAAAAAAAATTTAGGGGAAATTAGGTAATAGTTAGAGATGAATGAAAATGAAACTACCACAACATAACAAAATTTATGGGACATCACAGAAATAGTGCTAGGGAACATACTTATAGCTACAAAGACTTACATTAGAAAACAAGAATGATCTCTAATCAACAACCTGACATTACAATGTAAGGAACTACAAAAATGTAAGGGACTACAAAAAAGAAGAACACACTAAACCCAAAGTTAGAAAAAGGAAGGAATAAAAATTAGAGCAGAGATAAATAAAACAGAATAGAAATACATTAAAGAAATTGAACAAGGAGTTCCTGCTATGGCACATCAGGTTAAGATCTGGTGTTGTCTCTAGAGTGGTGTGGGTTTCTGCTGAGGTGCGGGTTCAATCCTTGGACCAGCACAGTAGGTTAAGGATTTTTTTTTGGTCACACTTGTGGCATAGGTCGCAGATGAAGTTTGGATTTGACCTCTTGTCCCAGAACTTCCATATACCTTGGGAACAGGAAAAAAAAAATTCAACAAAAGTTGGTTCTTCAAAAATGTGAACAAAATTGACAAATCTATAGCTAAATTGGCAAAGTAAAAATCAAGAAGCCTCAAATTATTAAAATCAAGAATAAAAGTGGTCATATTACTACTGATTCTGCAGAAATAAAAAGGATTATAAAAGAATATGATGAACAGATGCCAACGAATTGAATAACCTAGATGAAACGCACAAATTCACAGAAACGTAAAACCTACTATAGCTGTATTCCAAAGTAAGAGAAAATCTGAATAGGTATATAGCTACTGAGAATGAATCAGTAATAAAAAAAAATGTTCTGACAAAGAAATGCCCTAGACCTAACTGTCTTCACTGGTAAATTCCACCAAACACTGAAAGACATAACACTAACCCTTCTGAAACTTCAAGAAAAAAAAATTGAAGAGAATACCTCTCACCTCATTTTATGAGGCAAGAACTGGCCTGATAATAGAGCTGGACAAAGACACTATAAGAAAACTATAGACCAATAACTCTTATAAACACTGATGCCAAATTTCTCAACAAAATACTAGCAAACTGAATTTAGGAGCATATTAAAAAGATTATACACCACGACTAAGTGGGATTTACTCTTAGAATGCAATGATTCAACATTTAAAAAATCAATCAATGTAATATACCACATTACTAGAATAAAGGAAATAAAAATACAATTATCTCAATTGAGGTAGAGGAAGCATTTGACATTCAATGCCTTTTCATGACACACAACAATCTCAGAAAAGAAGGAGTCTACTTCAATATAATAAAGCCATATATGAAAAACCCACAATGAACATCATATTCAGTGATGAAAGATGAAAAGCTTTTCCCATAAGATCAGGAATAAGACAAGGATATCCATTTTTGCCACTTCTATTTAACACAGAAGTATTAGTACTGGAAATTCTAGACAGAACAATTAGGCAAATAAGGAAATTGAATGAATTCAAATTGGAAAGGAAGAAGTAAAATGATCTTTGTTCACAGATGATAGGACCCTATATCTCCACAGAGATCCCTACAAAACCCTGATAGAACTAATAACTTAATCCAGCAAAGTTTCAGGACACAAAATCTACACTCAAAAATCAGTTGCATTTTAATATACTAATGATGAACAATCTGAAACAGAAATTTTAAAAAACTTTGTTTATAATAGCATCACAAAGAATAAAATACCAAGTAATTAACTTAAGAAATTAGGTGAAAATTTGCCCAGTGAAAACTATAAAACATTGCTGAAAGAAATTAAAGACATAAATACATAGAAAGACTTCCTGTGTTGTATACTGGATAATTTAATGTCATTAAGATATTACTACTACCATCTACAGATTCAATGCAGTCTTTTTTGGAATCTCAAAAAGTTTTTGAAGAAACAGAACAAGTCATTCTAAAAGGCATACAGACTATCAAGGATCAAAAACAGTCAATTTGAAAAAGAAAGAACAAAAAAATTGGAGGACTTCCAAATTTCAAAACTTATCACAATGCTTTTGGTAATCAAAACAATATGGTACTACTGGCATGAGTACAGACAGACCAGTGGAATAGAATAGGAAGAGAGGGTCCCAAACAAATCCTCACATAAATGGCCAAATGATTTTTTTCACAAGAAAGCAGATCATTCAATGGGAGAAGATAGTCTTAACAAATACTGCTGGAAAAACTGGATATCCACATGTATAAGAGCATAGGTGAACTCTTACCTAACATCATATACAAAAGTTAGCTAAAATGGGTGAAATACCTAACTATAAAAGCTGAAACTATAACTCTTAGAAGAAAATACAGGGCAAAAGATTCATGACATTGGATTTGACAGTGATTTCTTGGCTATGACACCAAAGGCATAGGCAACAACAGAAAAAAACAGACAAATTGGATTTCATGAACATGAAAAAGACTAAACCTTTTATGCTTCAAAAGAAATTATCAACAAAGTAAGATGGCAACCTCCAGAATAGGAGAAGATATTTACCAATCACATATTTGATAAAAGGTTAATATCCTAGAATTCCTAAAATTCAACAACCAAAATCAAATACTTCAATTTAAAAAAATGGGCAAAGGACTTGAAGACGCATTTATTTATTCAAAGAAGATATAAGTGACCAATAAGCACATGAAAAGATGCCGAACATATCTGATCATTATTGAAATGCAAATCAAAAACACAATGAGACACGGTCACCCACCATTTGGATAGATGGATACCGTCCAAGGATGTAGAGAATTTAAAACACTGTACACTCCTGATGGGAATGTAAAATAGTGTAGCCACTGTGTAAAACAGCATGAGGTTTTTCAAAAATTAAAAATATTATAGCATGTATGATCCAGGAACTCTACTTCCGGATATATATCTACCCCAAAACTGAGAGCAGGGCTGCAGAGATCACTGCTCACCCATGTTCACGGCAGCATTATTCACAAGAGCCCAAATCCAGACACAACTCAAGTGTCTATCAATGGATGGATGAATAAGCAATATCTTGTAAATACATAACATGGATTATTATTAAGCTTTAAATAGGAAGTAAATTCTGACTCCTGCTGCAACTGAATGAACCTTGAAGATATTACGGTAATTGAAATATACCAATCACAAAGATACATACTGTGTGATCCCACTTACACGAGGTATTTGAAGAGTCAAACTCATAGAGCCAAAAATCTAACTCGTGGTTTCCAGAGACCAAGAAGAGGGGAGAATGGGCAGTGATTATTTAAAGGGTATAGATTTTCAGTTTTGCATGATGAAAGAGCTCTGGAGATAGAGGGTGGTTATAGATGCACAACAATAGGAATGTACTTAATGGCAGTGAATTATATACTTAAAAATGGTTGTGATGGCAAATTTTATGTTATGTGTATTTTACCACAATATCAAATTTTTAAAAATTAATACATATATGAGGAATTGTGGTTTAATGGGTACAGTTTCAGTTTTGCAAGATGAAAACAGTTCTAGTGAAAGATGATGGTGACGGTTTCACAACAATGGGAATATACTTAACACTACTGAACTGTACACTTAAAAATGGCTCGGATAGTAAATTCTGTGTGTATTTTACCACAGTAAAAATTGCAAAAGAAATTCATTTAAAAAAAAACCTTCCTATGATAAGACTAGGGTTTAACACTTGTGTCTTGTCATAACTCCTACAATTGTGTGAAGATAGACATTTGTTTCACACCAAGTTCAAAGCTAGTAACAACTGCAGTGAGGAAGCATATGGACTACTCTCCCCTCCACTGTATAAACTCTGTGGGCTCAGAAGATATGGATGTTTCCATGCATTTCAGTCTGAAACAGAAATAGCTTTCCTCATTCTGTCTTGTACAAAATACATGGGAAATACATTACCCTTTGCCAGAGAACAACATGAGAAGCCTTGTGAATTCTGAAACTCAGAATTCTGTATGAGGCTTTGGAAGCTGTTAATCATCTTATGAAAAGTATGAAATTCCTGAAAACAAATTCCTGGCACCAAATACATTTAGAGAAAATCGTGGTGGAGATACATAAAGTTATTTCAAGTTCAGTAGGACTGCAGAATTTTATCAAGTTTATGGAAAAAATGCGTGTTTATTAATTTAGGAGATATCATCCAAAGTAGAAAGGTTTTCATAGCTCTATGCTTCTTTTTAAGAATATTTCTTTACATTTTTAAAATTAAAATAATTTTCTTTTCTTTTTTCTTTTTTAAGGGCTGTACCTGTGGCATATGGAAGTTCCCAGGCTAGGGGTCAAATCAGAGCAGCAGCTGCTGGCCTACGCCACAGCCACAGCAACGCAGGATCCAAGCTGCATCTGTGACCTACACCACAGCTCATAGCAATGCCAGATCCCCAACCCACTGAGCAAGGCCAGGGATCGAACCCGGATCCTCATGGATACTAGTCAGTTTCTTTCCTACTGTGCCACAACAGGAACTCCTCTGTATTTTTAAGTTGACTTAAATATACTATAAAACATAGAACTTTTTCTGGCTTTTTGCCTTACTACAATTAACTGTTTCTCACAAGCATTTACTTTTGTCATGTATGTTAGATTTGTTAATTAAAACTTAAGCACCCAGGGTGTTCCAAATCAATCTGAGAAAGGTACAAGGAAAGTAAAAGCCAAGACATTTAGAGTCTTGAATCTACAAGTCAGATGAGCAAATGAGGGTACAAATCCTAGGAGAACTTCCAGAAGGCAAAATCTTTAATGTTCCCAAGCAGGGTTAATCCTCTCCCACTGCACTTTCTAATTCAGATCCTTATTCTTCATCTTCAAGTCTAAAGCACACCCTCCCCCCACCAAAGAAAAGCTCTTAACTAATTTGGTGGTGAAACCTAAGCTGACCTAAACTCATCTGAGAACCAATATAATCTGAACAGATGTGCATCTATTTTTAGTCTTTAGCATATTTTGCGTGAATATTCATAGATTCCCTGAAGAATTGACAGTGTGTTTGCTTATTGAGTGCTGCCTTAGACAAAGAGCGTGATTCATTCTGTGTCATATAAACACTGTTATTACCTTTCTCAAAATCAAAAAGTTTTGGATTCCAACTTAAAAAAATCTGCTGTAAAGGTTTAGGGCAGATGATGGGCCTGTACTTATTTCTACCCATGGCCTTTATCTCACGGAA
>PVHT020000521.1:27708097-27728443 GCA_004024745.2 Catagonus wagneri
AGGGGTCTAATCGGAGCTGTGGCCACTGGCCTGCGCCGCAGCCACAGCAACGCAGGATCCGAGCCGCGTCTGCAACCTACACCACAGCTCACGGCAACGCCGGATCGTTAACCCACTGAGCAAGGGCAGGGATCGAACCCGCAACCTCACGGTTCCTAGTCGGATTCGTTAACCACTGCGCCACGACGGGAACTCCTATCTCACGGAATTTTAATACTTGCATGTCATTTTTATAGACTCTCAACTTCTGAAAAGTAGACTTATTTCATCTTTCTATAGCCAATACCCTGTATATAATATAATAGATGCTCCCCTAAATGATTCAGGGTGGGGGTGGCGCTGTATCTAGCAAAGGAATTACGCTCTGGTATGAATAGCAGGTCTAAGAAGGTAAATTGGGGTGTCCCATTTTGGAGATTAGATCCCCAGGGACCATCCTGTGATGGCATTTCAGGGCACACCCATCATTATCTCATACATATTTTGATTCCTTTGGAGGCTGAATCGCAGTTAAAGTTTTAGAATTTTAATGTTACACAGCAATGGTGCTGAACGATGTGAAATTCTCATAGACTTTCATAATTCACCAGGTTTTTAGATGACCACATCACCTGGTTTGCCAAACACTGCATGTTGGACTTTTGCTTTTTACTTTGTCTTGAATCCATGACTTTAAGTCTGGGACTCATGTTTGGATAACTTATTTCCTTGCTGCATAGATTTCCTGAAGAATTGTCAGTGTGTTTGCAGCTGGGATATTCGTGCTAAATATAAACTCGAACCTCTCCCCCACCCCACCGCCACAACACAAACATGTCTCCTTTGATTAAAGTCCAAAATTACCGTTATTTCCAAATTTTTCCAAGTTTCCAGCTACTTTATTTCCTATTTTACACTGGAAAACCACTCTCTTCAAATTCTGAGCTCCTTTTTGTAGGGCTGTGCCCATTACATACAGAAGTTCCCAGGCCAGGGATCAAATCCATGCCATAGCTGTAACCAGAGCCAAAGCAGTGACAACACCAGGCCCTTAACCCACTGAACCCCAAGGGAACTCCTCTGAGCTCCTTGAGGAAAGAGTTCTTGCTCTATTTATCTGCACATTCCACCATTCAGCATCATCTTCTACATCCGCAGATGCCTAGCAATGTTTGCAAAAAGTTGTAAAAATTATTGCCACTATTCTTTTATGTGCCTTTAGCTTATATTTATAAGCCTCTGATAAATGAAAAGCAAAGCAACAGGAATAAGTCAGTACATGTGAAATACTTCTAGCCAGGAGCACCTCAGATCCTACTTAGTTCTACTCTGCTCATTAACCACACTGGTAGGAAGCCAGTTAAGGGACCTGCAGAACCAAGTGTAAAGCTGAGATCTGGTGCCTAGTCTGTTTCCTTCCTAATTTGGTCTTGCCTAGGGTTAGGCTGCAAATTGCAATAAGCCCTAGATGACTCCCTTGCGCAGAACAGGTGCTCATAAAACATCTATTGATTGAACGAAATACTGTGATGAGAAAACAGACCTCTAGTAAAAGGAAATGCCCAGGTTGACAGAAAGGACTTGCTGAAATAAAAACCTTAAAATCACTGTCAAATCCCTTTAAATCATGAACCACACCTTGAAAACCAGTTTGGACTTCATTTCAACCCCTAAAAATGATGCTGATTTTTACTCTTCACCTTTTTGAGTCTGAGGGGGAACAGAAAGGACCATGTTTGGCAGGGAAAGGAAGTTAAAGAAAGACATCAGAGTTCCCAGAAGTTTCTCAGAAAATTAAAGATAGAGCTACTATACCATCCAGCAATACCATGTTTGAGTTTTTATCTGAAGAAAATGAAAACCCTAATTTGAAAACACATTTGTACCCTTATGCTCATTGCAGTATTATTTATAATAGCCAGGATATGGAAGCAACATAAGTGTCCTCTGATAAGTAAATGAATAAACAAATTGTGTGTAAATGTTTATATTTATACAAACAGTGGAATATTAATCAGTCATAAAAAAGAATGAAATCTTGTGTTTTCAATAGCATCATTGGACTTAGATGATGATATGATGCTAAGCGAAATAAGTCAGACAGAGACAAGCACCATCTGATTTCACTTACATGTAGAATCCAACAAATGAATAAAAGGGACAAAACAAAAAACAAAAACAGACTCAGATGTAGAGAACCAACTGGTGGTTGCCAGAAGGAAAGGGTGAGGGATGGGTGAAACAGATGAAGGGGATTAAGAGCTACAAATTGCTAGTTATAAAATAAATGTCACATGGACGTAATGTACAGCCTAGGTAATACAGTCAATAACATTGTAATAATTTTGTGTGATGACAGATGACAACTAGATTATTGCGGTGATCAATTCATAATATATGAAAGAATCAAATCACTGTGTTGTACACCTGAGACTAGTATCATATTGTATCTCAATTATAACTCAATAAAAAGAGGGAATTTATTTATTTATTTACTTTCGCTTTTTAGGGCTGTACCTGCAGCATATGGAAGTTCCCAGGCTAGGGGTCGAATTGGAGCTACAGCTGCTGACCTACACCACAGCCTCACCAATGTGGGATCCGAGCCATGTCTGCGAACTACACCACAGCTCATGGCAGTGCCGGATCTTTAACCCACTGAGCAAGGCCAGGGGTCGAACCCACATCCTCATAGACACTAGTCAGGTTCGTTACCACTGAGCCTTGATGGGAACTCCAAGTATTTCTTCTAATTGGTAATTTTTAAACTTCCTCCTTTGTGTAACTTGATTTTTTAAAAGTAAAACAAAGCTATGTTTTTATTTTTTCTTGTTCTTCCCTTAATACAGAGATGGATTCTTCACCTAATGATAATGTATAATTGACACTTTATATTTTCCTTGGGCTAAACAATCTTTATTTTTATCTTTTCCTTTGCATAATGTCTAGTTAAAACCAGTTTGAATGAACTACGCCTTTGCCATTAGTGGGGGCCATTATTGCACTTCAGAATTTCATTTCAAAAACAAAATGCCTACAAATTGATTTGCTCCACTTTCAATGAATTATTACTGATCAGTCTGAGTCCATAATGCCAATTACTGGTCCCTCATGTGATCAGCGCTACTAGGTACTGACCCAGTGTAGCCTGGAGGCAGACATAGGATTCTTTTTTAACCTCTTGACTTCTCCCTCCTGACCGTGTCTGATCTCAGAACTGCATCTATTTGCTTCTAGGCTCAAATTTATTTTAGATTTCAGGACAAACGGAGAAAGGCTCTCTTGACATGTGAAATTCTAAGGAATGCACAATTATTTTTAAATCACTTTCACACATCACTTTTAAAGTCACATTTAGAAAAAGACAATACTCTTCCTATATTGGTAACAATGAGGAAACTGAGTCTAGGGAGATTCCAGCAGCTCACTGGAGGTCATCCCACTAGCAGTGACATAAGAAACATAATCCATGTAGATAGACTAGTCCAGGACTTCCTCGCCCTCTGCATGTCATTAAGTGCTGACTCTACAGTCATTTCACTTTAAATCAAACTTAATCAATCATCTGCATCTCCTTTTATGTCTTTTCAGGGTCTCTTCAACTGTCCATTTCAAATTTTGAATGTAATGACAGAACTGGAGACCCGTGTCTATTTTGCTTCCACTTTTCCATGTAAGCATTTGTGGGGCGGAGGCATATGTGAGCATGTGAATGTGTGTGTGTGTACATGTGAAAGCGTGTGCATGAATGCTTATGTGTGTATGAGCATATGGAGTGTGTATGTGAATGTGTGTGTGTAAGCAGACAGGAGTGTGTGTGTAGCACATTTGAGAATGTGTGTGAACATAAGTAAGTGTGAATGTGACTGAGTGTGTGCGGAGCATATATTACTGTATGTGTGCATATATGAATTGTGCATGAGTGTGTGTAAATATGTGTTTTGGTGGAGTGTCAGCCTCCTTGGACTTCTCTGGAACCCTCTGATTGCGAGGACAGCAACACGGCGCTGGCTGTGTGGAGGGCATCCCACTGGCCTGGGGTCCTAAACATCAGTTTACATCCACCTTCCTACCAGCTGATTGAGTCAAACGATCAAACTGCACTCACTAGGACCTGCTGTTGCCCATTTTCTCCAGACCCCTCCCTTCCTGTGGACTCAATACTGTGGCATAGTCAAAAAATGCTGGAAAATATCCCATACCATTTCTTTCTTTCTTTCTTTCTTTCTTTCTTTCTTTCTTTCTTTCTTTCTTTCTTTCTTTCTTTCTTTCTTTCTTTCTTTCTTTCTTTTTTCTTTCTTTTTTGCTCTGTCTTTGCCAGGAGTGTTTTCCTTCCCCTCTGTTCACCTAGTAATTTCTTTTCTTTTCTTTCTTGCCCTTTTTTTTTTTTGTGATTTTTAGGGCTGCACTTGCACCATATGGAAGTTCCCAGGCTAGGGGTCAAATTGGAGCTACACCTACCTGCCTATGCCACAGCCACAGCAACTCCAGATTCTTAACCTACTGAGTGAGGCCAGGGATCGAACCTGCATCCTCATGGGTACTAGTCAGATTTGTTTCTGCTGAGCCACAATGGGAACTCCTTACCTAATAATTCTTAATCAGCTCATCATTCCTGTTCCTCTTTGCTCTCCTCCTGGGTTTAACTCCTGTTCCACAAGCAGTCACAGAGGGCTGTAAAGCAGGGTGCTCCACCTTCCTCCAGGCAAGAACTGAACTCTCCTGCCAGAAGGCTATAGAGAAAGAAAAACCACTGGAGCCCCCGCCTCAGCAGTGGTTTCCTGATGGGATGGCCAAGCTCCCCAGAGCTTCCATGCCTGTCACCTTCACCTTCCAGCTGTTCTACATGAACCAGAGAGACTTAGGGGTCACCAAGTCTTCCACATGCTTCCCCATGTTTACCATCCTTCTGTAAAGTGATTTTGGGGCCACATGACTTGTTTTGGCCAGTGGGACTGTCAGATGTGAGGTATTTACCTTCTGGGCCAAGCAACTGAGAATCAATGTGTCCCCTGTAAATTTCTTTTTCTTTTATTTTCTTTTTTTTTTTCTCACAGCATATGGAAATTCCCAGGCCAGAGGCTAAATCTGAGCCACAGCTGTGACCTACAGCACCTACTGGATCCTAAACCTGCTGTGCCACAGTGGGAACTCCTAGCCTTCTCTTTCTTTGAAGCCAGCCTGTAGTCAAAGTATAAGCAGGAAACAGCTTAAATGCCTGGGTCACTGCTTGGCTCATGCCACACTTGTGTCAGACCAGGACATAAGCAGTAGTTGAAACCTCACTGGGTTCAGCTTCTGTGATTCACAGGTGGGGAGGGAGGTTGTTCTTGCAGTAACTAAAGCTGATCACTCCAAACAACACAACTCTGTTTTTTCAGTTAAATTACTTTTTGCTTTAGTTACCCAGAGTCAATTTCTTTTACTTGTACTCAAAGAAAGATGCTTGCACGCCACTTATGGTACCCTCAAATTAGAGCACACCTATGATTATTTGTTTATGACTTGGCTTCTCTCCCTGGACTGTGAGCAATCTGAACTCAAGGACTGCATCTTGTTCTTTTTGTATGGCTGGTGACTGACACAGAGCTGGTGACTGACACAGAAAAAGTCTCCAACCAGCCTTGCTAAAAGAGTAAATTATTTTCTCCCTAGTTTATTCCATTTGCTTTTCCTGTAGCTTGGTGAAAATGATGTTTTGATCCCTTGGAATAAAGCCAAACTGGGTTTGCTTTCCAGATTAGACACCAACCGACTTTCATCAAGTTAATTAACTTTTTTGATCTTCTGGTTCCTTATCTATAAAGTGAAGACAAAACCATGACCAACGCTGTAGTTACTGGTAAGATAAAATAAGAAGATGTATACAAATTGCTTAGCACAGTACCTGAGCCTTTTTCATTGATGTAAAAGAATTGGCAACTCCTCAGGACCTTTTTTTCTTTATCACAAGTAAAAATTCTTCTTATTCTTTAAATGAAATCTTTGCTATGAACAGTTTAGAGATGTAGATTTTTTACATGAGAAAAAAAAACATCTTTTCAATATTTGAAGGTGCGGTGGCATCTGTTTTTCCACAGATCAGTTTTCCAGCAGCTAACCTGGGGGCGACACTGTTGAGTGGGTCACATTCGGCAATGTGACCAGAAGTAATGACTCAAATTCAATAGAGCTCAGAAATGATCAGAAGTTATGATTCCTTGGCACCTGCTTGATGTTCAGTATTAAGCTTCTTTAGCAAACCTCTCCCTTTTTCTTGCTGCCAGATGCCACAGAGCATGAAAAAATAAAACATAATGATAAAAAAACCCCATTCCCCCCTCACACACTTGTCACCCTGCTCCCTGCCCTAAGCTGGAGTCACCAAGAGAGGGATTTCAATGAGCCGTGAGGCCTGGCTGAGCTCTCCTGGGTCAGAGGTGTAGTGCATTTATACACCTAGGGGAGCCTGCTCTGCTAATGTACCTCTTCCATAAATCAGCCTGGAAGAAACCACTTCATTATTCATGACTTAAGCATTTCAGTTTCAAAATGGTGATCTATGCCGTGTACTGTTGCATTACCAATTCAATTATTCTTTTGTCACGCAAGCTCTCTGAGCTGTGACAAGGGGTGGGGCAGGTTCCTCACAGCTGACAGTCTGTAATGCTGTCCGGGAGCAGCTTCCTCAGGCTGCTGTGAGCTGGGGAATTTATGACACGGCTCTCACGGAAGGTGTCTGCCAATGATGGGAGATTGATGATCACTATCTAAACATTTAGCAGCTCCTCATCGGTCACAATGTGGCCATCTTTAACTTGCCTTCCTTAACTGATGGTATTTCATGGTTTGGGGGAGGAATCTGGAAGTATGAGAGAGCCTAGCCTACGCCACAGAATCTATCACAATAATATTCATTTTTTTGTTGCTTTCTATTTTCTTAATGTTATGAAACCAATTTTGCAGGAAGAGATGCTCCGATGTTTGTGAGGAGGTCTTTTTTACGCTGGTAATAGAAAGGATGAATTTGAGGTTGGTATGACGGCAAAACAAATACGGGATGAGAGTGAACTTCAATCATTCACAGGATTGTTTAAGCCTCTTGGGGGTAAACATCCATTTTGTGCAATGGTAAAGTAAATTGGCTGCTTTTCCTTCTGATGATTAAAATGGTGTTGGCATGACTGGACGTAGCCAAAGGGACATCTGTAATTTCAGGTACTACAATGCTTTCACATATCTGTATGTCAGAGAATTATCAAAATTTACTGATGCCTTCATGTCAGCAAAGAAACAGAGCACTTCAAGTTACCTGAGTTTCTCTGCCTGGTAACTGTTCTTTCCCCCATTTCCCAATTTCAGAGTTTCCTCCTCCAGTGCCTTACCGTTTTCCAGGGAGGACATACTCTAAACCTTACCTCTGTAGAAGAAAAGTCTGTCTTTTTCTTTAATTAAGAGTTCATTAAGCAGAAAGAGGAATCTTGGACAGAAGGGGGCATTCCTACAGCATGCAAAACCCCACTACCTGTGCCGCTACCTAATCTGCTTATGCGACAAAGACCAGGTTCATTGTGCTGGTTTTACGCGGAAGCAAAGGTACCAGGATTGGTACTATGTCCTAGATGTCCTACTGTACTTCTGTCCAGATCAGCTAGTAGTAACTACAGTGTGTTTGGTGCTATGCCAGACACATCAATTACGTATAAAAACATAATACATCTGCAAGGTAGGAATCATTATTGCCATTTGATTGAAATATAATCCAACTCTTAGAGATGTTAAGGGTAAGATTCCATGGTCCCTCTCCAAGTGAGACACAACAGTGGAACACAGATTTACTCTGCAGCCACACCTTAGAACCAGGGTTAAACTGATGACTCTACAGGCGAGGGTCTGCTTTGTCCTTACCCAGCTGTGGTTGGGAACTAAGCGTCTGTCTTATGTATGAACTAATACAATGTTTTCAATCAAACTAAGAACAACTGCAAATTTGAACAACTTCAAATTTAAAAGCTTATTAAATTGAACACTAAGGAGTTATCACTGTGGCATGGTGTATTAAGAATTTGACTGCAATGGTCAAGATTGCTGCAGAGGTGCAGGTTCAACCCCTAGCCTTGAACAGTGACTTAAAGGATCTGCCACAGCTTCAGCAAGAGGTCACAGCTATGGCTCGGATTCAGTCTCTGGCCTGGGATTTCCACATGCTGAGGGTGTGACCATAACATGAAAAATAAATGAATAAATACAATTAAAATAAAATGGAACCCCCAAACAATAAATCTTTTAAAATGTATTTCTTCCAGATATGTCCCTTGACTTTGATTGGTAAAAGGTCCACAAGCATACTGTCTCTTGTAAACCTTCACTTTTCTTTTTCACTCCTCTTTTAGCTAGCTTGTCAGTCACTCTAGAGTAGCCCTCAGTGGCTCTATGCTTCTTCTTAGATTTGTTAAATAATGCCATTATATAAAATAAGCAATATTTATTTATTTATTTATTTATTTATTTATTTATTGTCTTTCTCCTTTATGTAGAGCCGCACCCGCGGCATATGGAGGTTCCCAGGCTAGGGGTCTAACAGGAGCTGTAGCTGCCGGCCTTCGCCACAGCCACAGCAACGCGGGATCCGAGCCGCGTCTGCAACCTTCACCACAGCTCACGGCAACGCCGGATCCTTAACCCACTGAGCAAGGCCAGGGATCAAACCCGCAACCTCATGGTTCTTAGTCGGATTCGTTAACCACTGAGCCACGAAGGGAACTCCAAAATAAGCAATATTTAGATTATTTAAAGGCACCTAATCCAAAACGTGAACTATAAAAAGAAAGATGCTTTCTAACAAATAGAAATAGACATGTTAGCATGCTAGGGTTGTGTTTGCAAGAGTGAAGCTCAGTGCCTCCATTTCTTGTCTCTCCACGCATCACACCTTGATGATACAAAAGAGCATCAGCAGGGGTGTGCTATCGACTGGGAGATGTGTTGGTGGATACAACCCAAGCAGCTGTGTCCAATAGCTACTCACTTTGTCAAATGAGTCACTTTTCTATACATGAAATCGTGTTCGGGATTATAACTCACATATGCCTTAGAAATTACCAAAATATGGATAGATGTGAGATTGTTTCAGTGTGTTATTTAAAACTTGTGACAGAGTTCAAATAAAATTTCAGTTCTTTTTCATTTGGCAAAGAAACACATCTCTTCCTGTGCAAGAGTCATTTAAATGAGCAGGTTAATTGGATTTTGCAAAATACCATTTTCTTCAATCAAAAATAATTCACTTAATTTTAAGCACCTAGAACATTTGTAATAATAACATGAATGTTTGGCCTAGGAGATTAAAGAGGAATAAAAAGAAGATAAAGAGACAGAGCCAACATAGGAAGGAAGGTAAATAAGGAAAGAAACCTGAAGATTAAAGAATCTTAGGGATATTTGAATCTGTGCAGTGATAAAGCCATTGAAGGAAGACAAATAATGGATAAATGACTACATTTAACCTTCCAAGTTAGAAAGTTCGAAAGGTGACAATAAGTACACACACTATAGAGCAAAATACATGAAAACTTCTGTTTCATATATGATTTAAACAACTTAATGAATGCTTATAAGCTACCAAGTACTCTGCAAGTCACTGACAAAAAAAAAATGGAATTCCTGGTCTAGGATCTCAAGAATTTTATAATATAATAAGGAGATAGATGCATAACTAAGATACTAAAATGCAATATGTTAAATCCTTTAAAAGATGTATGCAAAATTCAGTAAGAACTTTAGCCACGTTATCGATTTCATCAGCTTCAGAGTTGAGCCCTTACAATAAATGGCTGGGAGATGATTCTTATTAGATCGCTCATGTTCCTGTTGGTCCACTGCTTCTGAACAACAGGCATGTTTGAATAGCAATAGCCTTGGAAGCTAGAGTTAATGTAATCCTCCAAAGAGATGCAGAGACTCTCTGAACCTGGAAAAGCCCTCTCCTTCCTCTCTCTAGAGATGTTAGCTTTATATCTAGTATAAGAAGCCTGGAGATGCCTTTCCCTTCTCCCCTAGAGGAGAATTTCTTATTCTTTCAGGATAATTAGGAATCTTTCTCCGGATGGTAGGATGGGCAGATGCGTGAGGAGAACTACCACATTCAGAGTCCCGTAATTTTACGGTTCCCTTTGTAAGGTGTATGCACATGCAGCTAACACCCTGCCATTACTGTGTCATGGTGGGGACTGGGCATGGACACGTGTGCAAAGGGCTACTCTGGCTGCTGTTCTCCAGGAGAACGGTCAAGTGTGGGTCTCAGTGTACCCTGACCAGGGTGAGGCAAGGTCTCACACATATACTGACACGTGTATGTGTATGTCATCAGTCACCATATGCTTCATTTCAATCATTGCTAAGAAAAGCTTAATATAGATTGAATTGTGTCCTCATAAAAAAAATCATATGTTGAAGTCCTAGCCCCCAGTACCTCAGAATGTGACTTTATTTACAAAGAGTGATTGCATATAAAATTCGTTAAGATGCGCCATGTGACGATAAAGACAGAAATCAGAGTGATGCTCCTCCACGCCAAAGAGTGTCAAAGATTGCCAGCAAACCACTAGAGGCTAGGAGAAAGGTCTGGGCCAGGCTCCCCAGGAAACCACCAGAAGCTAGGAGAGAGACCTGGGCCAGGCTCCCCCAGGAAACCACTAGAAGCTAAGACAGAAGCCTGGACCAGAGTCCCTGTCTTGAAGCCCTCAGAGGAAGCCAACCCTTTTGATCACCTGGAACTGTGAGATAAGACATTTCTGTTGGTTAAGCTACCTGACTTGTGGTACTTGGTATGATCACCCTAGCAAACATACTCTTCTACCACTGACACATTCAAGACCTATCCCTTCCAGAGTTGTTTTGGGTATATGTAAACCATGTTTCCAAAGGGAAAAATGTGCTTCACTAAACAGTGAAAGCGCCTCCTCCCACCACAAAGGGGAACACATCTCATTCTATCTGCCCCTGTCTCCAATTCTGTCTCTCCACATCTTACCCAGTCAGGCTACTGGCTCTCCCCCTACATGGCTCAATATGCCACAGAGGTATGGTTGACAAGGCATCTCGGGACACCTGCTCTTCCTGGATGCAGGTAAGTTATAGGTTGAATGTATAATGTATCTATTTTGTCTGTCTGTATATTTGCCTGCCTCTTTTTACCTTCTAGGGAACTCAGAATTCATTCACTACCACAAGCAAGAGAGTAAATTGTAGTGGCATTTTGGGGAAGCATGAAAAAAGACCTAGACCATGAGTTAGTCAGTGGTGAGTCTGAATTCTAGTCTAGCTGCTCCATTACTACATGGGTCCAATGACTTACCATGTCTAAGTATCACTAGACAAAACAGATATAATGACAATTATTCTAACCATTTCAGGTGGTTTAAAAGAGATAGTATTTGTGAAAAAAATGATGCTATACAAATATGATAATTTTAAATCTAATTCTCATTTCCAGTACTTTTAAAATTCAAGAGATATTTGATTCTCAGTCTCTTTTATTTCTTACAGCACTTGCTATGGTCAACCTCTCCCCGCTTCTTGAAGCACTCTCTTCTCTGGGATTCTGTGACATAATAGATTCCTGGTTTCATTTTGGGTTTGTTGACTACTCCTCTTAGCTACTGTTACTGGCTCATTATCTATGTGGACATTGATACTCAATGTTGAATTTTGAAGGCCTCGTCTCAGAACCTTGTTCTGGTACATTTCCTCTAGACTAGTCCTGCCATGCCTACAGATCATCAACACTTTGTCCAAATAATTTGTACATGGAAGCCTCCACTCCCAGGTGTCTGAACTATAGACAGAAATATTCAACTCTCCACTTGAAGACTCTTCTAGTATTATTGAAGGAATCAAAACACTCAAAATATACAAAAGTAAATTTATGATGTTCCTAATTAAACCTTGTCCTTTAACTCTAATTAAGCCTATGTCCCAGCGTTGACATATCCACTAAGATCAATATAACCCCCTAACACCACCCAGATATCTAAATGTTCTATTCTTCACTCCTCATATCTATGTCATTATATTCCTATATATTTTAAATTCTATATCACCTCAAATGCTATAGCTAACAGAAAAAATATGTCAGCTGAAATTTTTTTTAAATTATTTTTTTTTAAATGTCAAACAATAATAAACCCTAGCATAACAGAGCTCCAGGGTTGGTTAAGTCAGAGGTAATTCATGGAGAACCAAAATTTTTCTTCACTTTTATCTCTGCTATTATTAGCATGTCTGCCTTGTCCTCAGACAATTTCTGTTATAGTTTTGCAAGATTGCTGAAGCACATCTCAGTTTCACATATAAATTCAACAATGCCCAGTGGGTGGGGGGAAAAAGGCCCCTCTTTTTAAGCATCTCTTTTTAAGAATGCAGAAATGTTTTCCCAGAAGCCTCCCAGTGGCTTCTCCCATACATATCATTTGCTTGAATCATATGTCATGCTCATGCCTAAATCAATTACTGGCAAGGGATCTGGAACCAGTATATTCTGAAGCATGGAGGAGGAAAGTTACCTGAACAAAATCCAGTCTTTGCTGGCAAAGAAGATGATGCAAAACAGATGCTGAGGAAAAAAGAACAATTTCTGCCTCACACCTCTAAATATCTCTCAAAACTGCTCATTCTTTTCATCTTAATTCCAAACATCTGAGGTAGGCATGACAGCTGCTTACCAGGAGCTGGTGTTCTCTTGTAATGGGTGCTCTCCAAAAGGAGCAGTGGTCTTGGACTGGACTGATGAGAACACTCACAAGCTCTAACAGGCTTCACCCTGCACAAAATTTACATAGCAGTAGAGAGGAAGTAAGACAGGGAAGGGACAGCATGAAGAGCAACAGTCTGAGGCTCAGAGCCTCCAGTAAGTGTCCAATTTCTCAACGTTGCTCTGCCCTTAGCCCTAGGGTATCATGAAGAGATTGTACTGAGAAGGCATCAACTGCAATGTCTTTAACATTCTATACCTTGCAAAGCATATAGCTGTCAGGAGTAAGGGACTAGCTCTCACCACCCCGTGCAGCTGCATCTCATTGACGTAGGTTACTCACCGAGCCAACTTAGATACAGACGCTTGCTTCAGTATTTAGCAAGCTCAGCCAGGTACCATATCTTTCTATACATTCCTACAGTTGGAACTGCAAGGAAGACGCAATCCTGCATCAAATTTTTGGTTATCCATGAGGCTAAAGCAGGATTTCTCAGTCTTAGCAATACTGATACTTGGCCAGATTACTCGCTGTTCTAGGGCACTGTTCTGTGCATTGCAGAATGTTTAGCAACATCTCTGGTCTCTGCCCACTAGATGCCGGTAGCAACCACCCAGATGTAAACTCAAACTATATCCAGACATTGCAGAATATCCCCTTGGGGTGCAAAATTACACCCAATGAAGAACCATTAGGTTAGAGGACTACAAACCACTTGCTAGCTTATTCCTTCCTGTGTAGTGCGTTCCTTACCTACTGGAAGTGAGGTGTGGTAAGAGTGACTTATTTTTTTTTTCTAATAAAACATGAATTACACAGTCACTTCCTTGAGGAGGTACTTAAAAGTGTCAATTTCTCCAGTCTCTCCCTTCTGTCTGGGATTTGTGCAAGCACTTGTAGTGGCCATGAGGTCAAAGCAGTCAGAAATAGTGTACCCAAGGGAGATAGCTACCCCGGGCAGTTGTCTGGCCCATGGCAGACACCACAAAAATGGCAGATCAACCTTTGATATTTTATGTCCTTGAAATGTGAGAGTTGTTTGCTATTTCAGCATAAACCTATCTTAACTGGTACAGGGCCCCATCGTCTTAGTTAAGCTACAACAGTCTCCAAACTGGTCTTCTACACAAACACACACACACACACACACACACACACACACACACACACACACACACACACGTTCTCTACTCCAGAAATCATACTGCCAGATGTGCACTTTTAATGCTGTTCTTCAGAATATAACTGTTTACTGACCTCACTGACTGCCCAAAGTGTGTAGGATAAAGTCCATGTTGCTAGTATAACCACCAACTCTGCATAATCAGTCCCCTGCTTTGTCTCCAGCCTCATCTTACACACTAGTCTCTCTTATTTTAAATTCTCATTCCAGACATACTGACTTCAACTTCCTGGAAAATTTCAGACCCAACTCCTTTACCTGTTACCTGAGCTCAGTATATGCCATTTCCGTCTCCTTCTACACCTCATTCCCCCTAACCCTTTCTTCAGAGCTTGAATCAGGTCTCACTTCTTCAGTGATGAACTTCATGCCCTTCCCAACTAAGCCAAATATTTCAATTAAGTGGTCTTTCTCATAATACTATGCACCTTTCTCTGTACCAAATTTTCTACTGGAATTTTGACTTTACTTGGTAAGAGAACAGGATTCATGTTCATGTTGTCAACTACATCCCAAGGCCCATGAGGTCAGGAGCATTTTTGGCTCACCATTATTTGTCCTAGTATGTGTTCCAAGGTGTGACATATAGCAGGTCCCCATGGATATTTGATGATTAAATGCTCTAAAATAATGGCTAGTTCCACTGGTAGGAAAAAAGTGTCCAAGCCTTGATGTTTCATTGAACTTTACATATGACTTCTCATTACCTAAAGGAGGTTGATTTTAGAGTTAAAAATCTCTCACGTTGCTTGAGGTCTGCATGGATTCATGATCCTGCAGACATTTAATGGAGTACTCACCTGAAATAATCAACTGGAAATATGAATTCCATTTATTTACAAAAACAAATAAAAGATGACCTTATTATTATCCCACACTCTATTATGCTGAAGTAAAGAATATAACAATTCTGGGCTAGCTGAATTATTAATAACCATTACATATAGCTGGAGAACAGAGGTTAGAAATATATGACCCTGTCCTTTGTCTTTGCTCATTTATTTTGCTTAAGAACAGCACCTTGTATCAGTGCAATTCCTTTATTAATAAAATCACTTTCATTTCAGCTGATCCTCATAATAACCCTGGTCGAGTTAAGATAGGAAATATAGCTCCATTCTGTAAAAGAATAACTATGGTGCAGAGATTAAATGATTTCAATAGTTCAAATAGTGGAGTCAGTATATAGCCCAGTTTTCCCAGCTTCCACTCTTTCACTGTATGGTGTACCTGTTTTTTGTTTTGTTTTGTTTTTGTTTTTTTGTTTTTGTTATAGGAGAAATTTATGGTCAACAAAACAGGAGTAAAAGAGGGAAGTTATAAATGAAGTAATGAAAAACTCAGACTTTATTTTCCATTTGCTAAAACAAAGCTATAAAAACAGTATGTTCAAATGAAATGACATCATAGCCCAATGAATATATGTTTGCCTGTGATAAATTCCCATTTAGCAAGCATTCAAGTGCTTGCTTAGTTAGTAGTCCTACCATTATCATTATTTACCAAAACTTAATTCCAAAACATATTTCAGGATTCTCTGTGCTACTCTTCCGATCATTTTCTCATACAATAATTTTGCATAGACTATTTGAAAGAAGAATGCAATATAATACAAAGAAAAGGCTTCTGGTAATTAGCTGCATGCAAGCATGTTGGCCAACTCCTGCTGTTTTGTAGAAGAAAGAGACCTTGGAGTCCCCACTGTGGTTCAGTAGGTTAAGAACCTGACATAGTGTTTGTGACAAGGCAGGGTCAATCCCTGGCCTTGCTCAGTAGATTGACTAAGCATCTAGAGTTGCTGCAAGCTGCACTGTAGGTCACAGATGCAGCTGGAGCTGTGGTGTAGGCCAGCGGCTGCAGCTCTAGTTCGACCCCTAGCCTGGGAACTTCCACGTGCCACAGGTGTGGCTGTAAAAAGAAAAGAGAGAGAGAGAGACCATGGAATTACCTTCTCTTAGGGGATGGTCAACTGAGAAAGTAGCCTTCTAAATACAAACTGAGGGTGGTTTGTGATATACACAAATAATGTGTGTTCCACTGTGGGGAAAGGTTAACTGAAAATGATTCAGCATGGTAGAATTCCAGTAAGGGACTATCACTGCTAAGGCTGGATGACTACACTGTGTTAATTTTGCCATGGAGAACACGGTCTACTAGAATAGGGAGAAGCTGTGAGCCACAGTGACCTGAATTTGACATGTGCTGCTGCCATTAACACTATATTCAGACAAATCTTCTGAGACTTAGGGAGCTCATCTATAAATGGGACAACAAGGGGGGCCAAGTATGATGGAAGTGATGCAATTACTGAAAGTACCTGAGCAGAACTGTGCCTGGCACATCCTAACTATTTCTCTTACTTTCAACCCATGTGGCTGCAGTAGCCTTGACAACTATGCTGAGTGAGTCACGGGACAACTAAGACATCCTCCGTCCTCTGTAACATCAGTTGCCCTGGTGCTTCATTGATGCCTGTGTTGAAGCAAAGCACAGGCAACCACTTTACTCTCCTAGTAGGAGACATCCGCCAGCCTTGACGGGTACCACGTGGAGCCCAGGTCTGAGGACAGACACCATGGTTGAGTCAATGGGCAGACAGCACTGTGCACTCCTGGTGTCTAGACTTCCCTTTTGTGGTCGTTTTAGGCTTGTGCTGTAGAGATTTATTTTTCCACTTTGACTGACAATTTATGTTTTATCATCTGCTCATTTCTGCCCAAACAACTTTCTCTCAACATGGTCTCAATGGACTTCCAACTACGTGAGCTACACGAAAATGAGCTAAATATGCCCAAAAGGTCTGAATATACATAGAATGAGTGTAGAAGATATTTCTATCAAATGATACCTGGCACTTTCAGGATCTGTTTTACACTGAAAGCGTTCAAGTCTCTGAGGAGACAGTATCTGTGAACAGGAGAAACACCATTTCAGTGTAGACCAGCTGGACAAAGCGAACTATGGAAATATCTTTACTCACCAACTGAGGTCACACCCAAAGACCTCGTAACCCAAGAAAGTAATCATGGAAGGAAAGGGGATGGGAAGTCATTTCAATCGTATTCTTTCCTTGCACCCGGTCCTCTGTCAGAATCTTCACATACTTTACTGCACTTAGTAAGCACCTCAGTAATGGCACACAGGTCTTAGTTTCTTTTTTTCATAGTAAGCTGATGATCCAATTAAAGATACTGGTTTAATTCAGTTTTAGTTCAGTGAATATTAGGATTTTTATTTTAATTTTCTCATTTGTTATTTAATTCAATCATTCAAGGAAAGATGAAGTTTGGTTCCAACTTACTATTTAGTTTATTTACGTGTGTGTTTAATGCTGAATGTTTTTATAATTGCATAAGACATACACATTAGAGTTTGGTTGTAGTGCAGCAAATTGGAGCATTTCATTAAAATTTTTCTCTCCTATTTCTGATTTTTTTTTCCTTTTTAGGGCCGCACCCGAGGCAGATGGAAGTTTGGAAGTTCCCTGTCTCCTTGGCTAGGGGCCACATCAGAGCTGCAGCTGTTGGCCTACATCACAGCCACAGCAACACCAGATCCAAGCTGAGTCGGCCACCTATACCACAGCTCGTGGCAACGCTGGATCCCCAACCCATTGAGCTAGGCCAGGGATCCAACTTGCAACCCTGTGGATACTAGTCAGATTTGTTTCCATTGCGCCACAATGGGAACTACTTTCTCTCATATTTCTACTTGATTTTAAGACACTTAGAAAAACAAAAGAATGTTTTTGCAATAAAAAAAAAAAACATACCTATCATCTAGCCCAGACTTCCACCCACGGAAATCCCCTCCATAGTATTCCTGACACGTAGCAGCCTGGCTCCGCTTGATCATCTCCAGTGACTGGGAACATGTCACTGGCAGAGATGGCCCAGAGCAGTTTTCATTAATCTATTGGTTGGTCTTGGTTCTGTCTCCTCAATCTGAACAGATACAGTGACTTCCTCTCTTAACACATGGGAGAACTGAGAGTGATAATTCCTTCATCTCAGTGAATGTATTAGCTGAAAAGTTGGCAGTGTTCTAACATGCCTCACGGCATCACCTGTTTGATCTGAGGGTGATACTCAGAGGAGAGGTGGGTTGGGGGTGGAGGGTGGGGAGAGAAAGTGTAAGGATCAAGGGTCAGCAAAGCAACAAAGAATAGGTGGCCTATGAGTTAAATTGTTAAGTTTCTGACTTTCTGTTCTTGCTTTTATTGATTTCAGGATGATCCTCTTATTCCCTTTTGTTTTGTTCCATTTTCCTACAGCCTTCTTTTCATGATTGTACCAAATTTGAATTTCCAATGGAAAACAGTCATTTACACACAGTGGAGCTGGGTGCCTGGGGCAGGGGTGGGGGCGGGGGTTTGTAAACCTACAATACAAACAGCAAGGAGGCAAGGAAAGTGCAGAATCTGAAAATAAATAAATAAATAAAAAGGTCAAAGCTCTAAACTGATTCCAGACACCGATCCTTAGAGAAATTCCTCCCAATATAGCAAGAATTAAAACTCAAACAGAAAACTAGCAAAAGTAGCAGGAATCCTCAGAGGGAAGCCAGGCTGGGGCCACAAATCACAGAGCAATATTAGCAAAAGCTACAATAATAAGAAAAACATAGCAAGACAGCAGAAGGGAGCTGGGGGACAGTACGTTTTCCTCTTTGTTGTACACACAAGCCCGAAGTCTTACTCTGTCAACTTCCCAAGAGATCTAAGGAAAAATTACAGCCTGCAGAGGAGCTGGTTGGGAAGAAGAAAGGGCTGAGATGAAGAGCAGAGGTTTAGACCTGGGTCAGCTCCCCACCCCAGCCTGAATGTAGGAGCATCTCTCTCCTGGGGTAGCCAGGCAACTGATGTAGTGCCTGCCTCTCTTTAGAGGGTACCTGCCTTGCCCTGATACTGTTGCCCTTGTGCCCTTGGGAGGTGATGCAGGGAGTTAAGGAGGAGCCATACCAAATCAGAAGCCCAGCACTTCAGGCAATGGACAACTTTTAACAGGAAAGAGTTGTTTTAACCACAATCTTATGTTTCTTTGCATTCCAATTTCTGCTGCTATTTTTCCCCACTTATTGACACGTCATGGACCTTTTAAGGATCCAGCTTAGGGGAAGCTGAATCAGAAAACCCTTTTTTTTTTTTTTTCCTGCTCTTTCCTAACAATAACAGGATGTTGGGGAATTTCTGTAGCTCCTTTTCCCTGGCCAGGTAGCTTTGCTGATTGTATTGCAGGTTTACACTCCCCCCCCACCCCCACCCCTGCCCTAGGCACCCACCTTCATTGTGCATAAATGATTGTTTTCCATTGGAAATTCAAATTTGGTACAACTGTGAAAAGAAGGCTGTAGGAAAATGGAACAAAGTAAGAGGAAAAAAATGTCCATGCCACTCCAATAAGTGGGAAGAATGTCAAGAGAAATTGGAATTCAAAGAGACATAAGGCTGTGGTGGAAACACTTCTTTGCTATAAAAAGATGTCCACTGCCTGCAGTGCAGGGCTCCTGGCAGTATGTCCATAGCTACGTGAGAATAAGGTTTGATACACGAGGAGCTGGAAGCTCATCTAGGGAAGTTCTTCCAAATCTCATAGATCACATAAAATAAAACTTGGTATCTTTTCCCCTAAACTTGAAAGCAATACTAAATATTATGTGGTATTACCAGTAAGAGCTTGGTAGATAGAAGAAAGATAAAAGAAACTTTTCTAAGTTATCCAAAAGTAAGAAAAAATACCTTGGATCTAGTTGCTAGAAGAAATATTGAATTATCTTTTGATTCTCTTTATAGATAATGATGTGACAAATTTGGTGTCCTACAAAAAGGCAATCAGAGAATTTACAACTAAAAATGTAGACAAAAGGTACATATTACAGAGACATGTCAGTTAATGAATTAAAGTGATGCTATTTTCTATGGCGATACTACCCAAAGCAATCTACAGATTCAATGCAATCCCTATCAAATTACCCATGACATTTTTCACAGAACTGGAACAAACAATCCAAAAATTTATAGGGAACTACAAAAGACCCAGAATTGCCAAAGCAATCCTGAGGAACAAAAAACAAGCAGGAGGCATAACTCTCCCAGACTTCAGGCAATATTACAGGGCCACAGTAATCAAGACAGCATGGTACTGGTACCAAAACAGACATACAGACCAATGGAACAGAATAGAGACCCCAGAAATAAACCCAAACACCTACGCCCAATTGATCTTTGACAAAGGTGGCAAGAACTTCAAATGGGAAAAAGAAAGTCTTTTCAGTAAGCTTTGCTGGGAAACTTGGAGAGCTGCATGTAAATCAATGAAACTGGAGCACACTCTCACACCATGCACAAAAATAAACTCTAAATGGCTTAAAGACTTAAATATAAGACAAGACACTATTAAACTCCTGGAAGAAAACATTGGCAAGACACTCTCGGACATCAACCTTACTAATGTT
>PVHT020000521.1:27729443-27771223 GCA_004024745.2 Catagonus wagneri
GGGGTGGGAGGGAATGGGGATAACTACTGCTTTAATGATGGAATAGCAAGGAGCTCCAACTGTAATGCCTGGGGAACTATATCTAATTACATGTGACAAATCCATATATGTACATGTAATCGGGTCACCACATGGTGCAGTTGGAAAATCTGACAGAAATCTGTAAACCAGCTATAATGCAAAAAACAAACAAACAAACAAACAAAAACAAAAAAACAAATAATAAATCTGATTTAAACAGAAAAAAAAATAAAGTTATGCTATTTTCTAGATTTTATGATTTTCATGATAATCTCTTCAGTTTTAAGGTAATTTGTATTATATTTGAATTTTCTTTACCATTTATATTCAAAGCTAATTTTGTATCTGGAGTTTTATATTCTTTTTCTTTAAGAGTACATCCCAAATTGTTAAGCTTCGACCCCACAAAGCCTCTATCTGCTTCTGCTTCTCTTATTGTATTTACTGTACTATATCATCTTTTACTTGATTATGTGTCTCTGTTGCCTCCTGGGTGGCAAGGTCTAAATCTAATTATCCCTAATATTTCCAGCACCTAATGTAATAAGACCTAGAAGTTGTTCAATATATTTTTTTGTTGACTAAAAATCTAATAGATGGCTATTGGAAAGAAAGTGGTGTCCCCACATAGATGTGCTTCAGATAGGAACAATAAGGCAACACCTTATTGAAAGTGGGGAAGTGGGGTCAAAAGCTGAAGGGGGCCTGTAGATACTGCAGGGCACTCAATAAAAGGTAAGAAGATGAAGAAGCCCCTGCAGAAAAAAATAACTGGCTTATAGAAAGACTACTAGGGGTGCTTTGGGAACAAACGGTAGAAATATATGAGGCCTAAAATCAATAGCTTTATTTCTCTAGAGGAAGCATATAAACTTCATTCTGGAATTAAACGTGATTACACATAAATCATTTACCTTAATATCGGTCACACAGTAGGTGATCAATAGGGACTCCTGTCCCCCTCCTCACTAACTTTCCTTCAAGAACACAAGTTTGGGTCCAGAAACTAGATAGGAATGGACACCAACACAGAAGTAGGATGTTCTGGAGTTGAAAACCTGTTTCGGGTAGAGTACACAAAAGTGAGAAAGTGTGACTTCTCACCATGTGAGGAGGTTGAGCTGAGGGTTGGAATGGCTTACGCTGAAATGGAGTGGGGAAAGTGGGAGAATGGAAAGACAGAGAGAAAAGAAGAGAAGCCAGCCCAGAATCTCACTCGCCTTCAAAGTGAGGAAGCCTCTCCCATCTTTGCATCCCCTTAGCAGTGGTCCTTCACAGCCATCCAGGGACAAGATGGGGTGCTTGGTGTGGTCCCTCAAGAGGCTCCTTTTCCAAGAGGGCCTCTTTACAGAATATATTTTAATTGCCATGTACCTTACTGGATTTTGCATTTACTGAGGCACATCCTCTCACCCATAATTCCTGTCCCTCCACAGCAGCAGCTCACCTACTTACCACCATTATGGCAATTTTCCCTTCAATAGAAATCTCCCCTAAGTGTCTACTTAGGAAGCTCTTTGCTTGATGTCCTTGACATGTTAATAGGACTAGCTCTGGGTTTTCTGCAGCTGTGAAAACTGAAAGCTGAAGAAAATTTGAGAGCAGCTGGCAGGGGCATTCTATATTCCAAGTTCCATCGTTGAAGGCTAAGTGGAAAACAAAAGCATTCAGTGCAATAATTAAAAAGTTTTGCACACAAAGTTCAATCCAAGTTAGAACTTGAAGAGGCCTGATCGACCACTTGTTCTAAGTAAGGGGTGAGAACTGTGGAGGAACAGCCGGCTCGTATTAAAGTCCTCTTAGGCCTTTGTACAAAATCTATAATTAGGAGCTTGTTCATTTTTACATTTACATGAAGGTTGAAACCCATTCATTGATTTTATTAATGGTGAATTACCATTTATGCTTGAACAAGGGACTCTGGGGGATAAGTGAGGTACAGCCAGATAAGGACAACAATACCGCACATAACAGACTATGGATGTAATCAGGCTCACAGCTGGAACAAAGGAAGGGCCATTCGTGTTCCTATGAGAGCCAGGCCAGTTTGGGCTGGGATGGGCTAGAGAAGATGCCATGGCTAGAGGTAATCCCAGGCCCCATTGTGGTTATGGTGACATTTATCCAGGTTTTACAATAATAGATTGGCCCGTTTCCTACTTATGTCCCTCTAGCTCAGCAATGAACATGGATGATTATTTTCTACATCTTGATCCAAAGAAGTAGGTGTGGTCTCTGTGGAACTTGGTCCTCAAGGCTGTGTTTGGGTAGAGAACATGTGGGCCCTCAGAGTTGTCAGCTATGGGGAATTCAGCACAATTTTTGTGCTGAGGTCACATTTCATACATCCCAATGTGGAATCAGATTAAAAGTGTTTTGAGGAGTTCCCATTGTGGCCCAGTGGTTAATGAATCCAACTAGGAACCATGAGGTTGCAGGTTCGATCCCTGGCTTTGCTCAGTGGGTTAAGGATCCGGCATTGCTGTGAGCTGTGGTGTAGGATGCAGACGTGACTCGGATCCCGCAATGCTGTGGCCATGGCATAGGCTGGCGGCTACATCTCTGATTAGACCCCTAGCCTGGAACCTCCATATGCCTCGAGTACGGCCCTAGAAGAAGGCAAAAAGACAAAAAAAAAAAGTGTTTTGAAATGTCTTTCATAAAGAAAGAGCTTCTTTCTGAGTTATAATTTATACTCATCCCATACATTTTTATTGTAAATGCACTGGGTGGTAAATTGCATACAGAGAGAACACAGCTGTAGTTTAACTCACATTCACTGCAGAATCTGGTTTTCATTCATCTAAGTTCTGCTAAATTCTGCACAGTGGTACTCTGTACCTAGGAGTGTGCACGCATGTGCATGTGTGTGGGTGCATGTGCGTATATGTGTGTGCATACATGTATACATGTGTGGGTGCATGTGCATTGTGTGTGCATGCATGTGTATGTGTGTGAGTGCACTGTGTGTATTGCATGTATGCATGTATATGTGTGTGGGTGCATTGTACATGGATGCATGTATGTGCATGTGTGTGCAGGCGTGTATGTGCAGGCATGTGCATGTGTATGTACATGAATGAGTGTGTGCAGTAAGGTTAAAAACTGGGCTTTGCTTGGTTCCCTCTGTCCAGCATGGGGCTCTGGAAAAAAATTCATTTTCCCCACTTTCCATGGGATACTGGGCCAACTGAGAGGATTTTACAGTATTAGGAAAAACTCCCATTTTCTCTGAGATTTTTTTCCTTATGTCTTCAGTTTAGTTCTCTCCAAATTAGTAGTCACAGTTCCCAGGCTTTGTCAGATGTTTCTTCTTTCCACATTAATCTTCAGAAGTGCAGGTGGTACTAAGATCTGTACTAAAGCCTGATCTCAACTCTGTCTCTTTCTTTATTCATAAAATTTCAAAGTCTGAAAAGTAATATTGTAGATTTTTTCCTAGTTAGTTTTTTTTTTCTGGTGGCCTTTTTCTAAAATTCATTTTGTAATGGGAAGGGTTTCTGTGATAGTTTCATTCTACCCATGTGTTGCAGTTTTATATATGAAAGCAAATAAGTAAATGAATAGATGAAACAACTTAAACATCCCATGATAAGCTAAGTAAATTGTAATACAACTATATCATGAAACACCAGACAATCATCAAAAACATTTATGTAGATTTTTAAAAATAGCACAAGAAATACTTAAGTTAAAATGTGAAATGTTAAAAAATACATACAGAAAATAACCTTAACTATGTAAAAAGTACTGGGTTTATGGCTCAAGAAGCCTGACTAAACATTGTGTTTACCTCTCCCTCATTCAAAACTCCCATTGAAATGATGGAAGTACTATATTAATAGCAATAAATCACAAGCAATGTGGCAGTGACATATAGCTGGGAAGAGAGTTTCCAGCACACTAAACTAGCATAAAATTTTAGAAATTTTAAAAACACATGAAGTTATTAAATGATCAAAAAATTAAAGAAAAACAATAGTTGATCAATGACCTTGTCTGTCACCACCAGAATAATTATGCAAATGTAGTTTTTTATCCTATAATTTCCCTTTATATGAATTTACACTAGTTCCCTGTGTTCTCTTCCATCCAATATTAGCTCCTCTCTCTGATGTTCAGTCTTCTAGGATACGGTCCAACCTTCATTCAATTATGTTATCCTTGTCTTCTCAGTGTGAAAATCTTTTTATCTCCTGAATTTGTTCACGTTATTTTCTCAGTCTGAAATACAAACCTCCCTGCCACCTACAATTCACTGTTACACAAATCTTGTCTATATTTAAGGTTTAAAGAATAATTTTTCTCTGACCTCTGGTATTCTCAAGTAAATAATTATCATTTGTGAATTCATACTGATTGGACCACATTTATTGATTGTAGTTTGATTATTTTTTAAAGGAACTACTTGACACATAAATCTGAAGCCTACTGAGGCCTTCATTATTTTCTTGTATATTTCAGGAAAGGTAACTCCAGGCCATGGACACAGATGTTTAGTGAATTCTGGGTTCTTGGTAGTACTCTGGGCACATCATGCTTATCTCTAGGCTCTGGTTCATGCTCTCTCCCTTGCCTAGAATATTTCTCTTTCCTTAACTTTCTCAATCAAATATCATTTTTCCTTCAAGAGGAAACTTCTTGACTTTCAGTTAATCTCTATGCTACTATACATTTTCGTCAAATAGAGGAAAGAGCATACTGTACTTATTTACGTCTCTCTCTCTTCCCTTAGAATGTGTACAGTAGACAGAATCCTTGAATGACGACCAAGATTCCCACCACCTGGTTTATAACCTTCTCCTCTTGAATGTGAGTGAGATCTGGAAATATGACGGCTATTACTACAATGACTAGGTTATAATGATTTTGGGCTAATTAAGAAGGAGATTTCCTGAGTGGGTTTGACTTCATCAGGCAAGTTCTTTCAAGGATTGAGACTTTTCTGAAGCCAGAGATTCCAAAGCCAAGAAAGTGGAAGACCTATGGAGCAGGCCATAGGTCTGAGGACAAGGTTCTTTAGAAAGGCCTGGAGATCATGCCCTGTGAAAGGCCAGAGAAGAAAGGAGAGTGGGCAGAAGAGAAGTCAGCCCTGATGCAGCACCAGTGACAACCTTAGCTGATCTCCAAATTTGAAAGCCCAAAGGGCTCAGGAGAATTGGGCCAAGATGTCTGGGCCTTTGCTGTCCTAAATCCACCCATCACTGGCTGTGAGTCTTTGAGGTGGGGGATAGGCCACAGCATCCTACATATTCACCACAATCTATTACGCACTAAACAATTTCTGAGTCTCTGAGTTGTCCTGGTCTCTACAAGCAGATCTCTGCACATGTCTTGATGATGTGGGAGATACAGCGCCATCCTCATGAAAAAAAGAAGCAGTGGCCATATACACGTACACTGATAGCACCTACAGTTCATGGGCAGAAACACATTTGATTTGTATCTATAAATTTAAAGCTAATGAGATTTTTTTTTCCTTTTACTGCTGCTAGAACTTTTACCTAAAAAAATTCACAAATATTCTTTTGTGCAAAGAAAAACCTAGAATTGTAAAGTCTCACATACTGGGGTGATTTTGCTTTTTATTTTTTAAGGAGGCAATAAAGACTAGAAGAGGTGGCATAAGATAATGTAACACTTTCCCTCATTTTTTCCTCCTCATTTGGCTTCACCTCTGCTTTCCCTTTCATGGTTGCTGAGGCTCTACTTAGTCATTTGCTGACAGGAAGGCAAGTGTTCCAGTGTCAAAGGGTGTTACTTCTTTGCAGCTGAGCCAATGCTGCCAGATGAGTGATGGTGAGATGTTACTGTTGTTATCAGCTTCGATGAGCAAAAAATGGAGCTGAGCTTAGGGTTGTTTTCATCCCCAAAATTTTCTTGCTTTTTCTCTTCTAGAGACAAGAGTGGTATCTTTTGCATTCTATGGCTTTATTTTTTAAAGTTCCCAAATAAGCCAAACTCAAAGGACAAACAGTCAAATTCCTTTGCTTTCCATAAAGAATTTAGAATGTGTTTCACCATGATTTTATCAAATATGTTCACCTTGGAAAGTCACTAACAGAATTCCCACTGTATTTATAATGAAAGAATGTCACAATTTCATCTATTAATTAACATATTACTAAAGATGACCATGCACACCTGAAGAAAGAGTGTTATTTTGCATCGTCTTATTTTCTGAGAAAGCAGTAACTTGTATTTTTATATAAACACTGTGTGATTTTTATCCATGTTTACAAAAATTCAGCATTATATACTTCCCAGATACTGAAATCTGATAAGCCCACAGGCCCTACTATTACACAACCTTCCATATCTCAGGACTACCCATTCAAAAATCCTACAGGATGCCTCCTAACTACTACTGAATGTTCAGGAATAAACCTGACTCTTCTCTGCATAAATGACTTGAAAACTATATTCTTCTGGTAATTGTCACTGACACATAAACCTTCCAAGATATTTTAAAACTAGGATATTCCAGTTAACCTTTTTCCCTATTTAACACTGTAGAATGAAACACAGATTCTCCAGTCTCTGAGATTGTTAGGAAATGAGGGTTTCCAGAATCTTACCACCCAACCATAGAATCAAAGATAGTACTCGGCTAAAACACAGTGATCAGCAAATTTTTCCCTTACATGCCTGAGAATGTCAGCTCTCAGGAGGCAGAGAAAGCACTAAGAGAAACAAAATCTCTAGATAATTCAGAACGAACTAGGAAAATTTATACGGATATACAGAGGTAATATGTACCTTGGGAAAAGTTTATTATGTTCATTAGTCTATTAATTGAAACATTTATGTATTTATTCATTCAGTAATCAAACATTAACTGAATGCCTATTGGGCTCCATGAATTAAGGATACAGAAATTAAAAACTCAAACCCTGCCTTGGCCAGAGGATACATCCAACCAGAAATGCATTAATAATGCAATAATCTGACGGCTTCCCTAGGACGCTCAGAGAAATATGAGAGGATACGGGCTGGAAATCAAGTGCAGACTAGCAGAAATGGAAGATTTTTTTTTTTTCAGTAATTCCATATGCCCTCAAGTTGCAAGTATAGTATAAATAAGTCAGAAGGCCGAGTCATAATCTGTGGGGAGGTAGTGGGGTCATTGGGTTCCATAACGGAGAGAAGGAGCAGTAGGTGCAGAGCCACCAGGTGGCTGGCTCGGGAAACTGCAAGGAATTCAAGCCGGTGGCAGTAGAAATAATGGGGCTGGAACCAATGACAGGTGATCTGGAGGAGGAAGGCAAGGGCTAGATCATTAGAAGCTTAACCCTGCTTGGAATTCCGGACCTTATCAGAAGACAATAGGGAGCCACAGAAAGCAGGGAAGTCTTATGGGCATTTCTGTTTTACAGCAGGGGCTACACACAGGATTTTCAAATTCATGAGTATCATGAAATTAAATCAGATGTTCCAGATCAGCCTGTGTTCTTAATGAAACAGAATCAAGTAAAACAGAAAACATTAAAATGCACTGCATAGTATAAGTAAATATTGCTTTGTAAAATGTGTGGGCTAGATCACAAAGTAAGTTTTTCTTGATGAGGATTATGGTCAAAATAATTTGAGAAGCAGTGTTGCAGAAAGATATCTTAGGTGGCTGAAAGCAGGGAGACCTGCTGAAGGACTGTTACTTTAATCAATAATAAGAAAAAAGTCTGGCTCTTTGGAATCTGTATAGCCATTTAAGGGACTGTCATTTCATTGCTATGATCTCTCTGAGGTGGGCAAAGCCACCAAACTTTCTGTTTTACACATCTGCAGTAAGAGACACAGAGCCCTTTGGCCTCCAAAGTGGGCCAGCTCCCTCTATGCATCCAGCCCTGCTTCTGCCATTTCCTCCATCTGAGATGATGTTGTCTCTATTTCTACATGAAAAACCAATATTCAAAGGACAGTTAAAATGGTGTTTCTACCATGAAATTTCCCAAATCTCCCCATCTAGACATAACCCAGAATCAATCCTTGCTTACTTTTGATCACAGTCACTTATGCAACATGTACCGCAAGGCACTTCTCTATCTTAGCCTGCTGTATGGTCTTCACAATAATCGACACTATTGGGAAATTAGCTTGTTTTATTGCTGGCCTTCTCATTCTTTATCTTCCCTCTTCTAGAACATTAGGCACTGGAGGGCAGGATAGGTGCTGCCTCTTCACTGTCTTCAGGACTAGAAGAGGGGCTGACAGCGATGAAAGGCAATTAAAAGTTCTTGAATAATGACTGAACTAATCTCCTACTAACCTGAAACAACTTGAGGCAGAAGTGCTGTGTGACCTGCACCCTGATTCCGCAGCATTTTCTTCATTATCACAACTCCGGCATCTTCATTCGGCTTCCTGTTTTTCTCAATGCACCAAATGGCTTCTTTAAATGGAAGAGCCAAAGGGAGTGAAATTCAATGTTAAGCAGATTCCACTTTGAAACTTTATTTGGATTAAAAATGAATCATGGTCATATATTCTCTCTCTGCTAAATGGTTACATACATAATACATATCTCACCTGCATTATATTTACAGAGCATCAGTGTCTCTTATTCTCGGACTTTAGAAAGTTTTTCCAATGTGAATTCAATCTGCCAATGTCCCTGTGAGGGGAGGAGGTGGGAGAAGGGCACATACGTTTTGGAGCTTCCCAAGTGGGCAGTGCCCTCAACAGATCCATGAGTCCTGCCCCAGAAGTCTCTGGGAAAATCTCCAACCCCTTTCTCACTTTTTTTTTCTTGTTGATTTTTAAGAAGCAAGCCAACAGATGAACATGTTGAGCAGAGAACATTTAATTATAGGCTGTGGCTTTCTGGAATTAAAATAATTAGTAATACATTACCATTTTACCAAACATCTCACAATGCTTTTGTTTTTAAGGCTGACAGCACTTCCTAATTTAAAAGTCAAACAGACTTAGCCTGTATCCCTGAGATTAAACAACCCTGCTGCTTAACCCTTTGTCAGTATTTGGGAACTGGCTGCAGAAGGCCAGAGCTTTCTCTTACCTGGTTCAACAAGGCATTAGCAAAGCAAAGGGGTCCCTGAGAAGTCAAATGCACGTTAACAACAGACACTTTAGCACTGAGCTACAACGCCCAGCCTGTGGTACCCTTGCTAATTTAATGGCTGAGGGAAATATTTAAATGATCATGTAAACTGGTCATGTACACTGATCTAGATCTCACTTTGGGTTGACTGCTTTTACAGAGTGTCACAGTGTGGTTATTTAACAAGGGGAAAAAACCTGGAGACCTGGATTCTAGTTACCGTTCTACTATAAACTAGTTGTACAACAATTAGAGGATTTTAAACAAAACAAAACCAAAAGAGGACAAACGTAATTTGCATTAGAGGAAGCTGAGGAAGAAAAGTAACTTTCCCTCTACCCTTCCAGGTTTTTGACTGAGACCACCTCCCCCCACTCCCGCCCCCTAATAAACGACAGATTAGATTAACAGGAGAAAAACAAAAAAAAGTTCACCTCCCGTATACATAGGAGAGGAAAATGAATTCCCTGAAATGGCCCAAGCTACCATCTTAACTAACGAAGATGCTGGGAGGTTAGCTGTCATGGGAGGTGACCGACCCGGAAAGGACAGTCAACAGGGGCATGGCTGTTTTGCATAATCAAGTACTAGCTTTCTCCGCTGGTAAGAATCTCTGGAGGCTTAGAGCCATCCTTCTCTTCCTGGTAGAGAAAGAGTCACCCTTACAAGTGGAGACTTCCCTTATCAATGTAAGTTATCTCCTATAAAAGGTAACTTCTACTCAGTTTTCAGAAATTTCCCTGTGTTTGCTATTTCTCAAAAATAAGCAGTCTGAATTAACCCTTATGCCAGAGGCATATTCTGGTGCAACAAATTCTGCTTCCCTTCAAGGAATTACAGACAAATCTGAGATTAAATCCTATGTCTACTACTTACCATCTTTGTAATATTTGGCATGGTCCTGCGGTTTCAGAGCCCTGGATTTCTCCTCTGTGGAGAGAGGATAACAAACACACCAGGTCAGGAGGTTGTGAGAATTAACTGAGAGGTATTAGGTAAAACACTGATGAAAAATACTCAAGGTTTGTTTTTTATCTATAAATGGACTCAGGTAATATGACACATTACTGGGGCTAATTGGGAGAAGGTGACCAAGATACAGAGAAGATGGGAAAAGGGTCTTTGGAGGAACTGGGAAGAAGTACCAGTGCTGGATAAGAGACAGCAACATGCTGGAAAAAGAGTGAGTTTATCCACACAGCACTGCCACTAAATATGTGTGTCATGGAGGGCTGGAGACCGCCCTGTTCTGGACCTAATTTTTTTTGTTTTTCAAAATGAGGAGAGTGAAGTAGATGACCTTTGAGGTTTCTGCTGTTGTTGCTTTCATCCTGTGGACTGAGAAATAAGAGAGTGCTATAAACACATTTACTTGGGGCCTCAGAAACTGCAATTCAGGAGACTCAGATTTGAGTTGAAACTCAAATGTGCTCTGAGGAGGACCGAAAACCAAAGGGTTTTTTAAGGAAAAAGGAGGAAGTTTATATAAATTGTTTTGTAAGAAATATAATTGGTGCTAGCAGATTAGAACAATTCTGGTCTATACACGATTGGTTGCTAAGGCTGTTCTATGCAAGAGTTTGCTATAAGTGATCTTTCAGGATGTTTTTGTGGTTTGGCCCAGTTCAAAGTTCATGTTGCATCCAGGTGGAGGAGGGCACAGGCCCCACTTCCCCAGTAGCCCCCCAGTTCCATTTGAGGGTTCTGTTGGCATCACAGACTCTCTTTTATTCACTCCCTCACGACTCTAACAGTGATCCAGATCTAAGAATAAACTGAGTAGCTACTGGTGGATTTTTAAAAAAGCACTGATATGCTATAGGAAGTACAGACTTACTCTGTGCTCAGAAGGCAGAACTAGTCATGAAAGTTATATTGAGAAAATATTTGCTTGAGATAAAAAAATAGGGGGAGGAGACTCCCTAACAATTCAAATTACTTAAAAACAGAAAAATGACCTTGTAGTAAACTCGAAACCACTAGAATTATTAGGCTTCTATATTTCCTCAGATGTCATTCCTTCTGTTTACAATACCCTTCCTCTCATTTTTTTCACCTGGCAGGTTCATATTAAGACCCAACTAACTTATCACCCCTTTGCGGAAATCTTCCTAGGTTTTCTCCATCTGGTGAAGTCACCTTGTTTCTATGTCCCCTCAGGCTTTCGTGATTATCTCTACTGTTGGGGCCAATCTTGGTGTAAAGTGTAATTACAACATAATTTGTCATGAAAAGAAATTGTAACCTGCTCCAACAGGGGAACTGAAAAATCATGGGTTATCTGTCCATGTGAGGAGATGCCTGAGTCATTGAAAATTTTGTTCTTGAGAAGTTCTTTTTTTAGATGTAAAATAGTTTTTTATGTTACCCGAAAAGATAAGGTACAAAATTACATACATTAACTGTACTTAAGTTGTTTTTTCTTTCAGTTATGCTGAGATACCATTGCCATGCACACTGTATAAGTTGTACAGCCTAATGATATGACTTACATCATGAGTGATTATCACAAGTTTAGCGAACATCCATCATCTCATACAGATTCAAAATTAAAGAAACAGAAAACAATATTTTTTAGTATTTACTCTCTTAACAACTTTCCTATATAATAAGCAGCAGTGTTAATTTTATGCATCATGATGTGCATCACATCCCTAGCACTTACTGATCTTATAATTGGGAGTCTGTAGCTTTTGACCACATTCATCTGATTCTCCCTTCCTCGACCCTCCCACCTCTGATAACCACAAATCTGATCTCTTTTGCTATTACTTTATTTGTTTTCTTATCTTTTGAAGTATAATTGACTTGCAACACTATGATAGTTCCTGGTGCACGGCCTAGTGATAAAGTATTCTATTTAAACTCTTTTAAAGGTGCTTACGGATACTTGAAGTGAAGCACATACATTAAAACATCCACTCATTTTTTTCAAAGTGGGAAAATAAGGGTAAAGTTTATTTTTTTATCTCCACTGTTCCGTTTCCATATTTTCTGGAGTGAATATTTTTTGTAATCAGAAAAATTGCTTAGGAATTCCTGTCGTGGCTCAGTGGAAACGAATCTGACTAGTATCCATGAGAACGCGAGTTCAATCTCTGGCCTTGCTCAGTGGATTAAGGATCTGGCATTCCCGTGAGCTGTTTTGTAGGCTGCAGATGTGGCTCAGATCCCAAGTTGCAGTGGCCGTGGTTTAGGCCAACAGCTATAGCTCTGACTAGACCCCTGGCCTGGGAACCTCCATATGCCTCAGGTGTGGCCCTAAGAAGCCATAAAAGTAAAAGAAAAAAAAAGGAAAATTACTTAAAATGGAAAGTAAAACAAAAAAAAATCATATTTTGTAGTTCATGAAAATAGTTGATATTCATGCTACTCTGAATATCTGGAATGTTACCCCATCTCTGGAATCTGTGTTGTAGGTCAGAACGGAAAAGTGTCTTATGTGATTCTGATGAACAGTCCTTTTCTGGAAGCTTCTTTCACCTTCCATTATCATTCAGTATCTTGGATTGCAGTCTACCTGCAGGAGGGCCGAGATCAGTGTACATAAAACAACAGAGGCTGCAGTCTGCCTAAATAAGGGTGCTGGGGTTAAAAAACCTTCCCTATTTTCCTCTCGTTTCCTTCAAGTTACTTGTCCCAACTACAGCTAAAATGCTGACTAGATTGTTAAACATGTGGATTTGGACTTCCAGCTGCTTCTCTCTCATTTCTTTCAGTTTCCATTCTGCCCTGGCCTCTGCTCAGAGACCAGTCCTTCCAGGGGTCCCGTCATGCATGAAAGGGTGAGAGTCCTGCTGTTATGATGCAACAATGCTCAGACACAGATTTCAGAAAGAGAAGGAAACATTTCATTTCAAGGTGTTCTAGTCCATAAAAAGGACTTGGATTCATTGTGAGCAGATGACTCAGATCAGATGCCTGGAACAGGCTGGAAACAGTCAACCATGTGACAGTGAGGCTCAAACCATGCTTCCGGTTACATCTCCTTCAATCAGCCAACACTGAGAAAGACTCATAGCAGGCCAGGCTCACTGCTAGGCATCTGAGTTAACAAAGGGGACTGAACCTCAAGGAGCTCATTGGCACTGTCAGCAGGCAGAGGTGGGAAGACTTAACTGTAGTGCTGAGTAATACAATAATACAGTTATGTGATAAATAAGTAAGATACAATATATATGTGAATTTGTCTTTCAATATCTGCAGTAAAGAACTGAGCATGAGTGGGAATTTATCTCACAAATATGGGAAAAGCGGGGAAGAGGTGGATGGAAGGGCAGATGGAAGTGCCTGTGCGTGTGAACAGGTGTACATAGTGAGCAATCGCTCTAAGTTATTCAACTGTGTAATACTTAGTGAGAACCAGAAACTCCGTGAGAACAGTTTAAGGCAATGGGAATCAGCTTCTCAACTTGAGTGTGTGTTATATGAGGGAGGGAGAAAACATGCCTGTAACAACTGCAATACTTACTGTGCCCTCAAGGAGGTGACACCTAAAGTCCCACCCCTTTAGGATGGACTGCACGTAATGGTTTCTTCTCTAAGAGGCAAAACATGGAAAAGAGCGGAGAAAGAATAAATTTACAGTGGTGAAACCTGACAAACACTGCCTCGGTGATAATCATGCTGATGGTATACACCCTTGATATGACGGGATGAAAACGGCACTTTACCTCTGCTGTCTTTTAACCAAAAGCATATAACCTCGTGCTAAAAATGAGAAGAAAACATCAAATTCCACAAAAGACATTACCAGTACTCTTGAAAACTTTAAAAGCCATCACAAACAATATGTAAGAAATTATCAATCTAAGAGTTGCCTAAGGAGACATGACGAATAAATGTACTGTGATATCCTAGATGGGATCCTGGACAATTAAGTGAAAACAAGGAAATCTGAATAAAGCATGGACTTTGGATAATAATAGTGTGATGGCATTGGTTCATTCATTGTGACAACTGTACTGAGGTAAGATGTTAATAATAGGGGAAACCAGATATGGAGAATATAGAGACTTTCTACAGCACCTCCACAATTTTTCTATAAATCTAAAAGTTTTTCTTAAAAATATAATATAAGGTCAATGGATGATAAGTGCTATGAAACAAAGTAAAGCAAGGAATGGGGAGAAAGAACCTGGGGAGAGAGGAGTTTTTTGGGGAAGGGATTGTAAGGGACTATACTACGCATAGGTGATACTTGAAACAAAGGCTGGAGTGAAGAAGGAATGAACACGTCAGTTTCTGTGGGAAGAGCATGCCAGCAGACAGCAGGTTTAAAGGCCTCAAGACATTCTGAACGATGCTTGGTATGTGTGAAGAACAGAAAGCAGGCAAGTTTGGAGAGAGTGCAGTGAGCTAGAAGGCATGTCACAAGGTGAGATAGGAGAGGAAGTTGAAGCTAGATTATGCAAAATTTTAGAGGCCACAGTAGAGGATTTGGATTTTACTTGGAACAAAATAAAAAGGTTACATGAACTGTCTAGTTAATAAGTTCATTTGTATCATTTTTTAAAGATTCCACATATAAATGATATCAAATGATACCTGTCTTTCTCTGTCTGCCTTACTTAGTGTGATAATCTCTAGGTCTATCCACACTGCTGTCAGGTGCATTATTTCAGTCTTTTCATTGCTGAGTAATATACCATTGTGTATGCATATACATATATATATATATATATATACATCTTCTTTATGCTATATAAAATAGATAACCAACAAGGACCTACTGTATAGCACAAGGAACCATGCTCGGTATTTTTTTGTGTTTTTAGGGCTGCACCCACAGCATATGGAGGTTCCTAGGCTAGTAGTAGAAACGGAGCTGTAACTGCCGGCCTGCGTCATGGCTACAGCAATGCAAGATCCGAGCTACATCTGCAACCTACACCACAGCTCATGGCAACACTGGATCTTTAACCCACTGTGCAAGGCCAGGGATCGAACTTGCATCCTCATGGATATTAGTTAGTTCATTAATCACTAAGCTACGATGGGAATTCCATCAATATTTTGTAATAACCTATAAGGGACAAGACTCTGAAAAAGGATAGATATGCATGTATAATTGAATCACTTTGCTGTACACCTGAAACTAACACAACATTGTAAACATATATCAATAAAAAATAAAAACAAACAAAATACTACATGATTTGCCATATATTCTTAGGATTTCGTTGGCTATTGCATGGAAAGTAGACAGTATAGGGCAGAGTGGAAGCAGAGGTACATTTAGTTTATTACTCTAAACAGATCAATGGCAATGGGCACCATATCCTGAATGGTAGTGGTGGCATTGGTGAGAAGTGGTCAGGATTTGGATGTATTTGGAAGAAGCATGCTATGTTGATGCATCAGACAGAATGAGGGAAAAAAAGTAAACTTAAGAATGCTTCTAAAATTCTTTGAATAACTGCGCGGGTGGTGGTGCCATTTATGAAACTGAGAGAGACTTGGGAGCAGTAGATTTGAGAAGTAAACCAAGAATTAAAATTTTGGATCTAGAATAAACACTTAGGTACCATCAACATACACGAATGCTTCTTCAAGCATGAATGGTGAATGTACATTGGGAGTGACTGCAAGTTACAGGTGTCCGAAGACTAAGCCCTGTGGAACTCCAGCATCTAGTGGTTGGAAAGAGAATTTAACAAATGAACCTTCTGGGGAGGTAGAAATAAAAGCAAGTGTGACTGTATTCTGGAAGCCAAGTGCAGAAATTGTTTCCCACTGGATGGAGAGATCGACTGTGTCAAACGCTATGAAGAGTTAAGCAAGTAAGATCAGGACTGGGGACTAACCACTGCATTAGAGCTCCCTTGACAAAGGTAGTTTAGGGGAATGATGGGAATAAAGACTGAGTTCAAGAGAGATGGAGGAGTAATAAACTGAAAACCCTAAGTATAACCAATAACATTTACTGTCAATTTTCAAAAAAAGAGGAAGGAAAGTATGGTAACTGGTGAAGACATTGTGAAAACAAGGCAAACCTTTTTTTGACTGGCCACTTATTAAGCATAATTTCAAGCTGATGAGAACAATCCAAAAGAGAAGGAATGGTTGATTGCCTAAAAAGAAAGAGGGGTATTATAGGCCCAAAATACTTTAGAGGAAAGAACAAACGAAATTCAGGTCATAAGTAGAGGAATTTACTTAGACAGGGGTCTGAGTTGTCCACTCATTGTATGAGAAGAATGCCTGGATATAAGAGTACAGATGGGGTCAACAGATTTGGTGTTATGAGACTGAAAATATTCTCCATTCATCTATTTTCTCAGAAAAATGAGAAGCCAGGCCACCAGCTGAAAATGAGAAGAAGGAAGGCATTTGGCATTTTAAGGTGCGAAGAAAAGGTGAGAAATAGCTGTTTTGGAGAGAGAGAGAGTAAATTGGCTGGGCAAATATAATAGGTTTCCTAAGCAGAGTTTAGATCGTAAATTTAACGTGAGTCCAGCTGTCAGGTCCTATGATTTCTCCAGCCTCAACCATCTGCATGGGTATAGAAGAGAACAGCAAAAGCTGGATTTAAACCAGGGTTGGGATTTTGCAAATGGTTATGATAGAGTGGGCAAAAAGGAGAAAGGCATATGCAAGGAATGATGATAATAACAGACTAAAGACTCTGAACTGATTGAGAAAAGAAGAACGAGGTGAAGGAGGAAGGAGGGACAAGCTGAAGTTCAAAGAAGGAGGGTGAAAGGTGGAAGTGTTAATAGACATCAGGTTGTCCTTGAAGAGTTGCTGGAGTGGGAGAGCTGGAACAAGCGGGGTGCAACAGCAGGCATTTTAACCCAGAAGCCTGGATACTGGATGGGAGCTCTTCGTGGTGCTTTAGTTACCATAAAGACAAAGTCTAAAATAACAATATGGGAGATTAGAATATTTAAAGGAAGCAAGGTGGGGTGAAGATACGGTGGTTGGAGGAGGACTAGGTGTTTAGAAGACAAGAATTAGACAGATTTTGAGTGATTAAAAAGATTATAGGAGTAGTAGAAAAATTAGGAGCTAATTCCAGTGGTAAAATATCTAAAAAGTAAGAGGGATTGACGAGATACAGAATTGCAACGAAGAAAAATAGTGAGAGGTATAATTTGAGAGTATATGCAGAGAAAGGGATAAACAAACTAGGAGTTTGGGATTAACACAGACACACTATTATATATAAAATATGTAAATAACAAGGACCAACTGTATAGCAAAGGGAACTATAATCAATATTGTATAATAACCAAAATGGAAAAGAATCTGTAAAAAGACTATATATGTATATATGTATATGTGTATTGCTTTGCTGTACACTTGAAACATGTTGTAAGTTAAATACACTTTAACAAGAAACTTCATTAAAAATAAATCTATATTTCAACAAAACATGTTTATTGTTTATTTGGAAAGAAAAAAAAGGGAGTATATACCTCAAAGACCTGGGAGGTTTAGGAAGGAGAAAGGAGCTATCTTCTGAAACTGGCAACGGAGACTGAGGAGGACATTTACTCCAGGCCCCGCAAGCTAAGAAGACTATGATCTCTTGAGACAGCTGCAAGGAAAGTATGACCGCAGGGGAGAGACAGGTTTGTAGAACAGAAGGTAAAGGGAATACTCAGTGAAGTAGCTGAACATAAAATATGGGGATTTTATTCTTCCTAGACAGTTTAAATTCCAGAGGAAGCATTTTGAGGAGTTTAGTTGGAATCGGAGCTTGGATCTGCTAAGGGGACTTAAAGAAAAGTAGATGGAAGAACAAATCTTAGACTTACTGCAGTAAGAGAGACAAAAAAGAGGCTGTATTGATGTCCTCTTAGGGAGGGGCAGCCATCAGTTCAAATGATAATCTCCTTGGAAAAGGTCACTTGGGTCATTTGCAGTGGTATAGCAGACAGTGTTGGAAGGAGCAAGGGTGACTGTGGGATTCCCATAAATCCAGCTGGGGACGTGGTCCTCACCAGGAAATGAGGCTGGGGCAGTGAGCCAAAGTCATGGAAAGAAGTTTGGACTTAGGCTTTGAAATCAGGGTGCTTCTGTGGGTTGAATGGTGACTCCTCCTCCCAAACAGTATGTCTGTGCCCTAATTGGCAACCCTGTAAATGTGACCTTATTCAGAAAAAATAAATTTTTAATAAATTTTCTATTTAGAAAAAAGAAAATCTTTGTAAATGTCATTGAGTTAAGGATCCTGAGTCAAGATGATTCTGTATGTATGGGCCCTAAATCCAATAAGTCTGAGTAAAAGAAGAGAAGGGAAAACATACACCTGCATACAGAGAAGAAGGTGCAGTTCAGCCACACGTCATGGAACACCAAGGACTGCCTCCTAACATAAGTTAGGAGGAAGTAATGGGAACAGACCCTCTGGCAGAGGCTCCACGAGGAACCAGCCACACACCTTGATTTAACGTTCTAGCCTCCAGAACTGTGACAGAATACACTTCCATTGTTTTAAGCCACCAAATCTGTGGTAATATGTTCCTAGGAAACGAATACAGGTACCTAAGTAAAGAATGACGTGGTCACATACATGAACACGCACGGCCTTTTAAACTTTCGAAGCAGCCAGTCCTCAAGGAGATTTGTAACCAGCCTGGGATCTCTTTAGCTTAAAGGTCTTTATTTAGCTGAAGGAAAAAAAAAAAGCTGTTCCTACAATACTGTGTTAGAAATGATTTTACGTTAATGAATGAAGAAAGAGATTGGAATGAATAATAAAAAAAATATGTGTGGAAGAGAACATGCCAAGTATTTCAGCATAAGGTCTAGTGCAAGGACAATTCTCTGGACCTGGTAGGACTCTTTCCTCATGAGACCAGCAAGACTGAGAGGGGGGTGTTGAGTGACAAGGCATTTTGGCCTGACCTGACTTTGTGCCTTTATCTAGAACTGCTCCCAACACGTACCACAGCATCAAGAATAATGAGTCTGCAGAAATTCTCTTAGACTCTTCCTTTTCGTTCCTTTGTCCTCATAATTAATCTGACAGCTTCCAGTGTTTTCCTCTAGAAGAGGAATAAGAAGATCGCTTAATTTAGATTCTCTGGGGCAGCTGTCATTGATCTCTGGCTGTACATGTTTCTGCTCCACCTTAGGTAGCTCTAGTTTCCCAGGGTCAGCCTGATCTTGCCCACCTGGCAGTTCCTTCCACTGGCTTCTCCATGCTGGGTGATGGAGAGTTGCATTATTCATTTGCACATCCTTTTGACAAATATTGAACCTCTTACTCTCCAACAAATATTGCTTTAGATATGGAAAATATTTCATAAAGTGTATACTCGGTGGATGAGAAAGACAGCATGTAAATACACGAATGCAATTTTAGAAAACAAAGCTAAGCAGGAAGAGGCAAAAGGCACGCTATTTCTGATAGGGTGGTCGGGGACAAATTCTGAAAGGGTGACATTAGAGCAGAGATATACATTACAATGTATTTGGGGAAGAATATTCTAAACAGAGATGCGATCAGGTGAAAAGACCTTAGACAGAACTTGGCATATCTGAGTGACAACAGGAAAATCAGTGAAGATGCTGTTTACTGAGCCAGGGCAGAGGTGAGGTTGGAGAAACTCGGTTTTATTAAGTGCTTTGCTTTTAAATGGGGGTGGAACAGTGAATAAGGCCACATAAACTGACTTATGTTTTCAAAAAATCACAATGAATTCAAGGTAGAGAAGTGACAGGAAGCCAAGAGTGAGTTCTGGGAAACAATTTAGGACAGTTTCTCAAAAGTTGAGATGAGAGATGATAGACTAGGATGATAATGGAGGAAGTGCTAGAAAGCAAATCAGTTCAAGGTATATTCGAGGGTAGAGTCCACAGCATGTGCTGGTGGATTAAAGAGTGGGATGTGAGAAAGAGAAATATCAAGAATGTCTGCTAAGCCTTTGGCTGAACAACTGGGGGTATATTGATGATATTTATTGAGATAAGGAAGACTAGAAAAGAACCATATTGAGAGAGAAGGTGGGAAACAAAGAGTTCTGTTTTTAGATATGTAAATTTGCAATGCATCTCAGCTGTTAGATGAGACACTGAGTAGGCAGAGAGAAATATGAACCAATGCTCAGGAAAGACTGGAGCTGGAATTTGGAGTTTAAAACCATAAATTAAAATGAGCTAAACTAGGATGTATGTGGAAGATGAAATTTCCATGCTGACATGGAAAAGACATGACAAAGAGCCTTGAAAAGTTTTCAAATCTGCAAAGCAAAAAAAGTGTTGCTGCAACACAAAGTATCCTCCTACACAAGACGGATGGATGTAGTACCCCTGTAAGATGGTATGAGAGGCCAATAAAAACTTTACCAATACAGCTGAAACTGTCTTTGCTTCTCTTCCAATCACACTAGGACACTGTATCAACTTACTAATATTTAGAGGCTTTCAGGTTGTGTGTGTGTGTGTGTGTGTGTGTGTGTGTACACATATGTGAACTATTTGAGATGGATGGCGGGTTGTGATTAAAAGTATATTTAAAATAGGTAATCTTTTTTTCATTATAAAGACTTCTTCCTGAGATGCTATACTAAGAAACATTGAGGCCACAAGTCGTTCAAAGAGATCTTGAGGCCACTGTGTCCTGATGATAGGTCAGCATCTAAAAACAGCTGAAATTTAGTATGAAAGAAGGTCAGCTCAAGGGGATTTTTTTTTTCATAATTTGAGATGCAGAGCCCAAGAATAAGAATAGGATCAAGACTGAAAATATGAATTCAGGTGTCTTCCATATATAAATAGTGAGCTTTAAAGCCACAAAGGTGGTCACATTTTCCAAGAGAGAAACACGCCCAGAAAAGAGAGGGCAGGGCAAAAATTTGGGTTCCTTACAGAGTAAATACCTTCTTATTAAATTATTAAAAGGATAGAACACAGAGAAATGTTTTAATAGGGTTCATGTCTGCCATATGACAGGTCTCCATCAATCTTTAACCAGTTAATGAAGGATGGAATAAAGGAAGATAGACTTGAAAGGAAGAGAAAGCTGAGCAGAAATCTAAGAAGTTGTCAGAGATACTGGGGCAGAACAAAGTTAGAGCAGCTTTAAGGAAACCAAAAAGTAGAGAGTTCTAAGTATCTAGAAGCTGTTTACAGCATCAAATGAGGAAAAGGATTTTAGTTCACAAGGAATCAATATCCATAGTTCACTGATGACTCCGATGAGAAAAATTTTAATAGCATGCATTAGAATGCTTGGAAATACAGATGAGCAATAAATCTAGGAAATAAAGTGAGGGTGAGTCTCTGAAGGCTTCCTGGAAGAAGTGATACTAGGCTCTTAAAGAGCCAGAATTTTCCTGGAAAAATAGGAGGGGACTCAAAATATTAGTCAATATTTTTTAAGCAGTCTGTATTGTGTTCCTCTCAATTAATTCTTGACAGTGCTCCAGAGTATGAGATTCTAAATACTATCTTACCTCGGTCAAGTGTTGATAATGACTAGGCAAGTTTCAAGCACTTAAGTGTGCCATGTCTTGTGTAAAGCACTATGGTACCTACAGAGGTGTGAGAAATACAGTCTAGTCCTCAAGATCCTTATGAAGTATTTGCAGATAGAAAAAAAAAAAATCGAGTTGATTTATAGAGCACAGGCTATGTACTCGGTCCTATATTTTGCTTTAAGGGCCCAGAGATGCAACTCACAAAGCATGCCTGGGAAATTCATAGTCAAGTGAATAATTACTATTTCTTATGATTAAATGTTATGACGGGGCCATGGGAGCAAAGAGGAAACCCACACCAGGTAAGAGGTCATAGAAAGCATAGAAGAACAAGTAAACTTTGAGCACCACCTTACAGCAGACATTGCCTATAAATTTACCTAAGTAGAATGTATTAGAGAGTTAATGTACAGATCTGAGTGAGGAAGCTGCATTTGAATATTTAGAATAAATACCTGAAAATTAAGATCAGAGTGAAAGTGATGAGAAAAAAAAAAACCCTTGACAGAGTGAATTTTGGCTAGAAAAAGGTGGCATCATATAATTCACAAAACTATGGCTTTCGAAGCTTTCAATAATTTCATATTTCTCAGTGAGCCTTCAAATACGGTCGTCTTTATTAACAGCTTCTACAAACCTACTAGTACGTTACAGTTCTGCTTCAGCACATCCAGATCCCAAATGATCATCATCAGTCATTTCAGAGCCTTAGCTTATTTTATTTATGACTTGCTCCAATAAACACAATATCCCTACATGGAATTTAATGTGAGCTTTTGTCAGTGATTACTATTCAACATGTGGCCTCCAGTCTCTTCTGCACCCTATAGTACTTAATGAGCATTCATTCAACCAGAATTTATTGAGCACTTGCTACATGGCTGGAGCCCTGCCAGGTGCTTTGCAGTAGTGTTTCTCAACTTCTTATATTCATATTTTCTTTGACTGAACATGAGTATCATCTCTCCCTTTAATATCCACTGATATTTCAAATTTTTCTTAAATTAAAAACAGCAGTATTTACGGAATAAATATACTACAGAGTAAATATTTTGATCTAGGGAGGCATAAGGGCCTTTCTTGGCTCATATAATGACAATGGAAAGACAAAAATGAACCTGCTTGCTTGTAAAAAAAAAAAAAGTTCTACCCTAAAATCATGTATTCATTTAGCAAATACTTATCAAATATCAAGTGTGTGCCGAGTACCGACTATATTTGGGATGTATCAATGAGAGCAACATGTTAAAAAATCTGCAGTGGAGTTTCTGTTCTAGGTTCAGGCAGATAATGTACACAAACATAATGAATAACTAAATGTATAACATATTCTAAGGTGAGAAGCACTATAGAAAAATAGAAAAGGTTAAGGGAGACGGGAGGGTTGGGTGGGGAGGGACTGCAGTTTTAAAGAGGGAGGTCAGCATTGTCTTTATTGAGATGGTAACATGTGAGCAAAGACTTGAAAAGTTTCAAGGAGACATCTGTGGGGCTATCAAGGAAAAAGCATTCCAAGCAGGCTTACAGCCGTCATGAAAGCCCTCAGGTAGGAGTGGGCCAGGTGAGTAGAGGAATGGCAAGATGTCCTATAAACTTGGAGTAGGTGGGGTGAGAGTGCCAGTCTGGGTGGAAGGAGTGATAGTCAGGTAAGTTCTTAGGGGTGAGGAGGGATTCTATGAGAGAGAGAAGGGGGCCAGGGAAGAACCCTTCATGAATTACCTAATCAAAGATTACTTTTCTAGTCAAGTCTGGGGTGCAGCTTAAGAGTAGTCATCCTCAGTGCAGACAATGGCCTCAAAAATGCAAGTGGAAGAATGGAATCAAACTTTCCAAAAAGCTCCCCTTAAGTTCTTCTGCCAAAAACTGCAGTGGGTGATTAGGCTCAGATTGCAGAGGTAGATCTAGAGGACCCTGGAATGAGAGTACTTTTGTTCAAGGTCTGGCTCTACCACTTCTAGGATGAGTTCCCTTCCAGCGAGTTCCCTAACCTTTCTGTGTCTCATTTCCTCACATGAAAGAAAGGTAACCCTAGTCTTTCCATCATAGTGATGCTGTGGGAATTAAGTGAGATAATACAAGTAAGACACTTGGAGGTTTTGCAGATCGAGATGGTTAATGGCAAAAAACCATGTCTGACACATACTAAATTCTCAGTTGACATCATCTATTATTATAGCTGAGAAGAGGGTTTCCTTCATGTGTTCAGCAGAATGTTTTTACTCCAATGTCGGGAAAATATCTTCTGCACACAGCATAGGTACTTGATATTTTCCTTCAAATCATTTTAAAGAGTTGTGTCCTTGAGAGTCTCATCAGTCTGAGAAGATGAAGAGATGTTTTAGTACCAATTCTCAATGTCCATAGATATATTTTAGCTATAAATGGTTGGAGTATATCATAATGAATAAAGATATAGGTATTGTCCCCAAGGTTTTTATGTTCTCTGTATTCAAAGCTTCAAAAATATGTTTTTATTTGCTGAGCACAGCTACAATACATACCTTGGGGTAGTTTAGAACAAATGATTGTTTTAACAGTTTGCCCCAAATAGCTCAATTTCTATTGCCCACTAATGACCGTGTTACCGTCCAGGGCTCTTGGCCTTCTTAATCAGTGGAAATTGATAAGAGGCCAAACAGGAAAATTCAGGCAAGGCTTTATTGAGATCCCTGCTGCAGCATGGGAGTGAAAACAAACTATGGTTTCCGTTGCTTGCTTGCTCCCAGAGGTGGGGCAAGCTGGTTCCTTATATGGGCAAAGGTAGGGGCAAGTCCAGGAGTCGGGCCAGAGGGGTGGCCTAGATAGTCTGCCCACCCCTTTGGTGTTGTATGCAGAGGGCATGCGCACTACCCTGCTTTTGCTCTCAGCTCTTCAGAAGTGGCAGTTGGGGTTTTAGATTTTTTTGTATATTCTTGTCCATAATTTTCCCCAATCGTTCACGTACACAATTATTTTAAATCCCTTATAGTTTCTTTGCATTTTGTTGCTCCAGATGTTTATCCAGGTGCAAGCACTGGACAAAGGGTCCCAGGTCCCAGGTACTGACCTGTCTCAACCCTACAATAGAGGTACTTTAGGACAGGTTTCCAAATCTGCACAGAGAAGGGCAAACATTCTTATCTTTAATATACTTGTCTTCAGTGTCATTGATTGACAGCTGTCACAGCAAAGCTTAAGACCTCTTGTGAATTAGCAGGCAGAGTTTTGGTTGCACAGTGGGCTAGAGTATAATGGATGGTGCTTTTAAAAATTAAAGTGTACCAGAGAGTGTGAATTTAAAGTACTTTTTTTCGTTTTCTTTCTTTTCTTTTTACTTTTGGACATTCTGACTACCCTACTGAGGCACAACTGACTCAAAGTCAGAACATGAACTCTTTACTAATTTCAAACTCAACTCATTCACTCTCAGCTAACAATCAACTTTTTAAAAAGTAGTATCCCAGGCTATAGAAGGCATCAATCATTCTGCACAGAGTTGAGCAAATTCCTGTCATCAGTGGAGGCATTCAAACTAGAAGCTAAGTAGAGTGACAGCCATATGTTTGGAAAATACTGTTGATCTCTTTGACTATATTACAAATTTGGCACAACTAAAATTTCTTTTAGAATTTATAATCCTAGTAATATTTTCCAAAGCAGTCAGTCTGTATACTTTATAAGTTCTCTAATGCTATGATTTAAATTTTTAAAATTGTCTTATTTCATAAAAATTTTCTTAATCCGTGAATTCCTGATATTATCAGTTCAGTATTGCCTTGCTTCCTACATAGGAAAAATGCTTTGTTAAAAAAACCAAACTAATTAACCTACTAAATAAACAAAAGCCATATATTGAAAAATATATTATACAAACATTTTTATTCAAATCATTTTAAGTCAAGAGAGCTGGGTCACATTTAAGACATATAACAGAAGAATTTCTATCTTTTGCAATGTATATAATAAACACAAAATAAGAATGTACTGAAGCTTGGCAATGACCTTGATATTTGACCAAAAGCAGGTATTTGGCTTCTACTTTAAAAGGTTGAATTACTTCAATGTAATTTTGATTTTGTGATCCCATAAATTACCATCAATCTAATAAACACAATAAAGTCATCAGTACTATAAATAACACAAAGCATTTGGATTTGGAAATGCCTAAATATTCTTTTTCAGATATAGAAAGACATCTATCTGTAAAGTGAAGTGAACAATTTTCTGCTTACTTTACACACTGAAAACTTTCAACTTAGTTGAAGTATAACAGTATATTACTATTACAAATATAAAATGCTACAAAATAATAAAAGTTGATGTGCAGCCTGTTAAATTTATGTTAAAAATCAATAATGAATTCATCAGTGAGACCATTTGGTTCTAGGTCTTTGTTTGCTGGGAAGTTTTTGATTATACACTCATTCTGCTTATTCATTATTGGTCTGTTTGGATTTTATATTTCTTCTTTATTCATAATAGGTTGTATGTTTCTAGGAATTTAACCACTTCTCTAGATTATCCAATCTATTGGCATATAATTGTTCAGCGTTGTCTCTTAAAATCTTATTTGTATGGCATTACTTATAATGTCCCTTCTTTCATTTCTAATTTTCTTTGAGTCTTCTCTCTTTTTGTCCTCATTAATCTAGCCTAAGCTCTGTTGGAGCTGCACCTGCCTGCCCACACCACAGCCACAGCAGCGTGGGATACAAGTCGCGTCTGCAACCTATACCACAGCTCACGGCAAAGCCGGATCCTTAGCCCACTTGAGCAGGGCCAAGGACTGAAACTGCATCCTCATGGACACTAGCTGGGCTCATTACTGCTGAGCCACAATGGGAACTCCTGTGTTTATCTTTTCAAAAAACCAACTCAATTTTGTTGACTTTTTTATGTTGTTTTTCTATTCTATGCTTTTATTCATTTATGCTTGAATCAAATTTCCTTCTAATTTTGGAGTTAGTTTTTTCCTCTTTTTCTAGTTTTCTGAGGTATAAAATTAAGTTATTTAAGATCTGTTTTTCTTTTCTAACATAGGCATTTATAGCTATAAACTTAGTACTGCTTTTGCTGTACCACATAATTTTTGATATGTGTACTTTCATTTTCATTTGTCTCAAAATATTTTCTAACTTTCCTGTGATTTTGTCTTTAACTTATTAATTCTTCAGGAGTTATTTAATTTTTACACATTTATGAATTTTCCAGTTTCCCTTCTGTTATTAATTTCTAGTTTAATTCCATTGTGGTTGGAAAACAAAGTTGGTATTATTTTAATCTTTAATCAAGATTTTGTGAACTAAAACATAATCTACCCTAGAAAATGCTTCTATGAAAAATGTATATTCTGTTGCTATTGAGTTAAAAGTCTGTATATTTGTAGGTCCGTTTGGCCTATTTGTTGCTCAAGAGGAATTAACACCACTCCTTCTTAAATCCTTTCAAAAAACTGAGGAAGAAGGAGCACTTCCAAAATCATTATATGAGGCCAGTATTACCCTGATGCCAAAGCTAGGCAAAGATCTTGCAAGAAAAGAAAACGATAGGCCAATATCCCAGATGAACATAAACTCAAAAGTGTTCAATAAAATACTAGCAAACTGATTTCAACATCACATTAAAAGGATCATACATAATTACCATATGAGATTTATCATCCCTGGGATGCAAGGGATGATAAATGCACATACAAATCAATTAATGTGATACATTTTATAGATCATTGAAGTCTCACGATCATCTCAACTCATGCAGAAAAAGCATTTGACAAAATTCGACCCTTTCATGATAAAAACTCTCAATAAATTATGTATACAAGAAATTTACTTCAACATAATAAAAGCTGTTTATGAAAAGCCCACAGCTAACATCATAACCGATTGTAAAAGACCAAAACTCTTCCTCTAAGTCAGAAACAAGGCAAGGATGACCACTCCTTACCACTCCAACTAAACACAGTAATAGAACTTTTAGTCAGAGCAATTAGGGAAAAAAAAAGAAATAAAAGATGTCCAAATCAGAAAAGAAGTAAAATTACCTTTGCAGATGAAATGATCTTATTGCAGAAAATTCTCATGACTACACACACACACATAACTGTGAGAATAAATTCAGTAAAGTAGCTGAATATGAAACTGACATATGAAAATCAGTTGCATTTCTATACATTAATGACAAACTAGCCAAAAAGAAAATCAATGACAAACAACCTCATTTACAATAGCATAAAAAGTAACATACTTAAGAATAAACTCAACTAAGGAGATGAAAGGTTTGTAAAATTTATGAAAGAAATTAAAGAAAAAACAAACATTAGGAAACACACTCCCTGTTCATAAGTTGGAAGACAACGTTAAAATGTCCACACTACCTAGAGTGATCCAGATTGAAAGCAATCTCTATCAAAATCCAAATGACATTGTTTTAAAAACAGAAAAATCCATCCAAAAACTCATATGAAATCTTAAAATTCTCTTAATAACCCAAGAAATCTTGAAAAAGCTGGAAGCATCACGATTCTTGATTTCAAAATATATATAAGAGTATAGTAATTAAAGAACTATGGTACTAGAATAAAACCAAAGATACAGACTAGTAGAATATAGAGCTCACAAACCCATAAACATACGGTTAACTAATTTTTGACACGGATATTTAGAATGCACAATGAGGTAGTCTCTTCAGCAATGGTGTTCATAAAAATGGATATCCACACGCGAAAGAATAAAATTGGACCCTTATCTTATGCCATACCAAAAAAAAAAAAAAAAAAAAAAAAGAAAGAAATCAAAATGGATTAGAAGTTTAAACCTAAGACCTAAACCTGTAAAACTCTTAGAAGAAAACAGTGGACAATCTTCATGACACCAGTCCTGGAATGACTAACTGGATATTACACCAACAGCCCAAGAAACAAAAGTAAAATTACGTAAGTGGGTTTGCAAAGGAAATAATAAACATATTCTGTTGGTAACCTACGGGAAATAATATTTTCAAACCATATGTCTAATAAGTGTTAAAACCGATAGTATATGGGAACTCTTACAGCATAAAAGCAAAAAACTCAAATAATACAATTTAAAATTGGGAAAAGAACTTAACTAGATATTCTTGCAAAAAAATGACATAAATGATTAACAGGCTCATGAAAGAATGCTCAACATCACTAATCTTCAGTGAAATGTTATGTCTAAACCAAAATGATATATCACCTCACATCTGTTAGAATGACAATTATATTTTTTTAACTAATAAGTACTGATGACAATACAGAGAAACTGGAACTCTTGTATACATTGGTGGGAATGTGAGATGGTGCAACCACTATGGAAAACAGTATGCAGATTTCTCCAAAAATTAAAAATAGAACTACCTATGATTCAGCAATTTCATTTCTGAGTATATGCCCAAAAGAATTAAAAGCAGTATCTTACTCCCATGTTCATTGCAGCATTATTCACAATAACCAAGATATGAAAACAACCTAAATATTTATCAATGGATAAATGGATAAAGATGTGGTATATACACATATGTATTTGATTACATACAAATATAATGGAATATTATTCTGCCATTAGAAGAAAGGAAATCTTGCCATTCATAACAGCACGGATATAACTTGAAGGCACTATGCTAAGTGAAATAAGCCAGTTTCAGAAGGAGAAATATTGTATTATTCCACTTATTTGATGTATCTAAGAGAGTCAAATCTGCAGTAATAGAGAGTAGAATGGTGGTTACCAGGGGCATGTGGGAAGGGAAAATAAGAAGTTTCAGCTCATGTATAAAGTTTCATTTATAAAACATGATTAAGTTCTAGAGTTCTGCTGTACAACCTTGTGCTTATAACTAACAATACTGTATTGCACACAAATATTTGCTAAGACAGTAGAATTCATGTCAAATGTTAACACAGTATAAAATAATAAATACATAAAAATTAAAACTAATGCAGAACTCTCAGATAATTAAATACAAAACAACATAAATTGGTTGTACCATAAATATTAAGAGTACATTAATTAATTTACAAATAATATGCTCTTTTAGAATTAACAAAATTTAGAAACGATTGAAACATTAAAATTTCTTGTAAAATATTTTAATATCATAAAAATAAAATTCTAGTTTATTGTTTTTTAGAAAATAAATTGATGTGAAATCCACATAACACTAATCGTTTTAAAGTGAACAGTTCAGTGGCACTGATATGTTCACAAAATGTTCTACCACCTTTATGTAGTTCCAAAACATTTTCCTTATGCCAAAGTAGACCACACTACCCATGATATTTTTTCCCCATTCCCTGTTCCCTTCTGACCCTGGAAACCACCAATCTGTTATTTCTGTCTCTATAGATGTAATTAATTATTCTTGACATTTCATATAAATAGAATTCTATAATATGCGACCTTTTCATCTGGCTTCTTTCACTTAGCATACTGTTTCTGAAGTTTGTTCAACACTGCAGCATGCTTCAGTACTTCATTTATTTTGACAGCTGAACGATATTCCATTGTGCATGCATACCACAATTTATGCGTTCATCTCTTGATGGACACTTGGTCTGTTCCCATCTTTTGGCTATTGTGAATACTGCTGCTATAAACATGCACGGAGGTGTTATTCATGGGATGGCTGTTTTCAGCTGTTTTGGATACAAGAGTGTAACTGTGAGCTCATATGGTCGCTGGCTGTTTAACTTTTTGAAGAACTGCCAAAACGTTTCCCACCATGGTTGAACCATTTTACAGCACCACTTACAAGAGTGAAGATTCTATCCCTCTATATCTTTGCCACACTTGTTATTCCCTAGTGCTTTGATTTTAGTCATCCTGGAGTACTCAGTAATGAAGTGGTACTTCACGATTTTAGCTTGCATTTCACTCATAACAAACAGCACTGGGTACTTTTTCTCCTTTGCCCACTCCCTTCGCTGGGCACCAGTGGCGTGGTACCTACTCCCTAGTCACCCTATCACTTAAGTGCTCGCGACCGCTCCTAAAGGTGGTGTGTCTCACCTGTGGTCCTCGGTTGCCTCATAGCCAGGTTTCTTAGTCGGGGTCCAAATCCACTCCGGGTGCTCGCGCCTCGCCACCATCACAGGGCATCCCTCCACTGAGATTAGGCTCACAGGAAGGTCTGCTATCAGATCCATGCACCTCTTCCTGACGACCTGCAAATCCAACTTTCCTGTGGTCTTCACCGTCATAAACCTGACGAGCTGCGAGTGATCTCCTCGGTGGGCGAGACTGAGCAGGCTCAGGGCTGACTCTGCCTGCCCGGCTGCCTCAGCCTGGCGTCATCAAAATCTCCACCGCCGCAGTCTTGTGGGCTAACCCTCGACCTCACGCAATGACGCTCCGAGGCCGACCTCACGCATGCGCGCAGGGCTCAATAGTGAGTTTTGTTTTTTTCCTTGCACTTTTTGGCCGTTAACACACCTATCTCCTTTGGGCAAAGGTCTGTCCGAGTCTTTTCCTCATCTTTAAATTAAGTTATTTGTCATTTTGTTGGTGACTAGTAAAATTTATATATTCTGGATACTAGAACCTTATCGGAAATATAAGTAGTATATAATTTTCTCTAAGTTTGTAGGATTTTTTAAATTTTCTTGATAACGTCTTTTTCTCTCTCTCTCTCTCTTTTTTTTTTTTTTTGGTGTTTTTGCCTTTTCTAGGGCCGCACTCGCGGCATACGGAGGTTCCCAGGCTTAGAGGTCTAATCGGAGCTGTTGCTGCCGCCTGCGCCAGAGCCACAGCAACGCCAGATCCGAGCCGCTTCTGTGACCTGCACACCACAGCTCATGGTAACGCCAGATCCTTAACCCACTGAACGAGGTCGGGAATCAAACCCACAACCTCATGGTTCCTAGTGGGATTGTTGACCACTGAGCCACGACAGGAACTCCTTGATAATGTCTTTTGATGCACAAAAGTTTTTAATTTGGATTAAGTCCAATTTATCTCTCTCTTTCTTTGTGTGTGTGCTTACCTTGTCATTTCTAAAAGTCAATTGCTAAATCCAATGTCATGATTTTCCCCTATATTTTGTTTAAGGGTTTTATGGTTTTAGCTGTTAAATTTGGGTCATTCAGTCGTTCTGAGATTATTTTTGTGTATGCTAAAAGGTTGGGTTTAACTATAGTCTCTTGAATGTGAATATCCAGTTTTCCCAACATCATTTGTTAAAAAGACTATTCTTTCCTATAAAATGATCTTAGACCTGTCAGAAATCAATTGATTACAGATGTATGGATTTATTTCTGCACTCTCAACTCCAGTCCATTGGTCTATATGTTTATGAGTACTAGTGTCACAGTATTTTGATTGCTGTAGATTTGTTGAAAGTTTTGAAACTGTGAAGTGTAAATCCCTTGGTTTTGTTCTTCTTCAAGGTTGTTGCTATTCAGATCCCAATTGAATTCTTTATGTATTTGAGCATTAGCTTTTCTATTTTTGCAAAAATAGGCCATGGGAGTTTGGACAGGAATTCCATAAAATTTTTAGATCACTTTGACATCTTAACAATATTAAGACCTCCAATAATCCATAGAGAGGGGATGCCGCACCATTTAATTAGATCTTCTTTAATTGTTTCCACAATATTTCAGAATGTTTCATATGTAAATCTTCTGCTTCCTTGGTTAAAGTAATTCTTAGGTGTTTTATTCTTTCTTCAATTATGGAAAAACATGCATAGCATAAAATTTAACATTCTAACCATATTTAGGGTACAATTCTTTGGTATTAAATATATCTACATTGTTAGGTAATAATCACCATTGCCCATCTCATGAACTATTATAACCTTAATCCTAAATTTTGTATCTTTAAACAGTAATTCCCTACTAACCCATCCTCTCCCCACTGAATGGTCTTGGCACTTGAATCATTCTGCTAGGGCTGCCATAACAAAAGTACCATAGATTGGGTGACTTAAGCAACAGAAATTTATTTTCTCACATTTCTGTGGGCACTAGAAGTCCAAGATCAAGATATTGGCAGGATTGATTTCTTCTGAGGTCACTATCCTTGGCATTTGGAGAGCCCCCCCACCCCCGTCTTCACATGATCTTCCTTCTGAACCTCTCCATGTCCAAATTATCTCTTCTTTTGTAAACACCAGTCATAGCAGGTTAGGGCCCACCCCAATTACCTCATTTTATCTTAATTACCTTTTGAAGATTATATCTCTCATTATAGTCAGAATCGAAGGCACTAGGTGTTAGGATTTCAGCTTTTGAATTTTGGGAAGACACAGTTTGACCCATTAGAGAATCCTAGTCTACAGTCATTTGATAATATATCCAAAGGTTTATTTCTTGGCTCTCTGTTCTGTACTGTTGGCAAATATGTCTGTCCTCATGCTAGAACCATACTGTTTTGATTACTGTACTTGTAAATTTTGAAATCAGGAAATGTGGGTGTGCTAACTCCCCCCCTTTGTTTTCAATATTTTTGACTAGTCAAGGTCCCTTGACATTCTCTATGAATAGAATGAATTTTTCTACTGCTGAAAAAAAAATTGTTAGATTCGTTAGAGAGTACACTGGATATATAGATCACTTTGTATAATATTGCATCTTTAAAAATTTCCGGGAGTTCACATCATGGCTCAGTGATAACGAACCTGACTACTATCAGTGAGGACGCAGGTTTAATCCCTGGCTTTGCTCAGTGGGTTAAGGATCCCCATTGCTGTGAGCTGTGGTGTAGACTGCAGATGCAGCTCGGATCTGGTGTTGCCGTGGCTGTGGTACAGGATGGCAGCTATGGTCCCAATTCAACCTCTAGTCTGGGAACTTCCACATGCAAACATATAAAGACAAAAAAAAAAAAAATTAAGTTTTCCAGTCCATGAATACAGGTATCTTTCCATTTATGTCTCATTTTTTTTTCTACAAAACTTTTAGTTTTCAATGTACAAGTCACTTTTTGGCTGGGTTTATTCTGAGATACTTTATTCTTTTGATGCTCTTATGAAGGAAATTATTTTATTAATTTCTTTTTCTTGTTTTTTGTTTACTGTTAGTTACTTTTTAAGTAATTGCTAAAGTCATTCATTAGTTCTCTCAGGTTTTTTTTTTTGTGGAGGAATCTTTAGAGTTTTCTACATATAAGATTATTATTTTTGCGGAGATAATTTTACTTCTTCCTTTACAATTTGTATGACTTTTGTTATCTTTTGTAAACGAATTACTCTGTTAGAATTTTCCATAGTGTATGGAATAGAAGTGGTGAAAGCAGTTATCTTAGTCCTGTTCCTGATCTTAGGGAAAAATCTCTGTTTTTCACCATTAAATATGATATTAACTTAGGCTTTTTAACATATGTTCTTTACTACATTGAGGATGTTTCCATCTGTCTCAGGTATGCAGAGTATAGTTTTATGAATGGATATTAGGTTTTGTCAAATGCTTTTCCTATGTCATTTGGGATCAAGTGTTTTTTCCCTTTATTTCACTAATTGTATAATACATGTTTATTGCATTGTTTGATTTTCATGTATTGAACTGTCTTTGCATTCCAAGAATAAATCTGACTTGATTATAGTATATAAACCTTGCAATATGCTACTGAATTCGGTTTGCTAGTATTTTGTTGAATTTTTTTGAATTCATATTCATAAGGGATATTATTCTCTAATTTCTTTTTTTGCAATATCTTTAGCTGGCTTTGGTACAGAAGGGTAGTGCTGGCCTCATGGAATGATTTAGGAAGTGTTTATACCTCTCCTATTTTTTGACAGAGTTTGAGAAGTATTAGTTTTAATTATTCTTTAAATCTATGTTAGAATTTACCAATGCAGCCATCTGGTCCAGGGTTTTTCTTTGTTGGGAGGCTTTTGATTATTAATTTAATCTCTTTGTTACAGGTCTATTCAGATTTTCTATTTATTCTTGAGTTAGCTTTGGTACTTTATGTGTTTCTATGAACTTTTCCTTTTGATCTCTTATTTAACTTGGTATGGAATTATTCTTAGTATTCTCTCATAATCCTTTTAATTTCTATAAGGTTGGTAGTAATGTCCCTACTTTCAAATGTGACTTTTGCTGTTGATATCTTCTAATTTTTCTTAGTCAGTGCAGGTAATAGTTGGTTAAAACTACTGATCTTTCCAAAGGACCAACTTTTGATTTCACTGCCTTTTTTTTTATATTCTTTATTCTGAACATGACTTTCTAAATGAAGCAGGATACACAGATACTTTTGTATGCCCTAATTTCCCAAGTAAACTCCCATATTTTCCTCCCAGACTTTAGGTAGCCACCAGACTCCTTAGAACAGACAAGCACAATAATTTGCCAGTAAGTTCTGTTCAGTTCCATCTGGAATCAGGAACCAAGATACCTCCCTGGGATTTCAGGGTGCCATCTTCAAGAGTGTTATTAATCTGAGGAGAATAGCCAAAGGCTGGTGAAAACACCACAAAGCTTTCCTACCATTTTTAAATTTCATTTTTCTTGATTCAGCATTCACTTGGTTGCTGTAAACTTGTTTGATTGTTATCCAGAGTTCTGATAAAGAATATTCTGACAATTACTGCCTATTTTTAATATTTTTTGTGAAGGAACAGGGGTTTGGAGCTTCCCACTCTATCAGTTTGCTGATCTCACCCTCCCAGATTTTTTCTTGATCTCAGAAATTAATTTTATAATAGTGATAATTAGTTTTGACTTCAAGGTTTAGCTAGCTTAAAATTGAGGTCTTTTTTGACATTAAGCAAATATATGTATTCACTGCACTTTATTATGGACATTGTAAAATGTTCATTCTTGCCATGGAATTTATTTATCCCTATTTCTTCTGAAACATATATATGAGGAGTACTAATAAGGTTCTTTAATTTACCTTTTGGAGAATGAATGGCATTGTTCTTAGCCTGGCTGTCTGTAGTGTTTACTCATTTCTGAACCCCAAGAAACAAGCTTTCTTAGAAGTTTTTTAGCCAGGATCTGCCATTTAACACCCAACTCTATTTAATGATGTCCAAAGGTAGGTTAAGAGCACTTTAATGCCATAATTTGATAAAAATCCTCATTTCTAGCATAGATATTTCAAGAAGAATGTTTAAAAAATGGAAAAACTTACAAATATAATCTCCTTGAGTTCAAACTCATAGAGCTATTAAGACCCACAAGAAACAGTTTGTCATTTAACTTTGTTATGCTGAAAAAACAAAAAAAAAGTGCTTACATTTGCAATATATAGCAACGTTCTAAAATTAAACTGTAATGCGCTAAGAGCATCCCTCAGATTTAATAGACATGCCATGCCCTCATTAACAGTTGATTTAAACTGGAATGATTCCTTATTCATCTTTTCTATTTCTTCACTATCCTACATGTGTTTATGATATTTGTTTATAAACAATAAGTGTATTTTTAGGTAAGTATATTTTTCAGTTATCCTCAAGTAAATTTATATTACAGTATAGGCTTGTTTCAACTGGAAATACCTTCTCCATCAAAGAAATGTGATAGGTTTCTAGGGGATTATACTGGTCCTCTCACTCATCTTTCCTACCTGCCACCCTAGATAAGCCGTAGCTCTACAGGATGGGAGCATAACATTATAATATCCCTTTCTGCTTCAAAGATAGGTTATACACTTGTAAGATCCCGGAATTGTAAATATTAATGCCAAAAATCCCTTAAGAATCCCTTAAGAACTGGATGATTGTTTACAGTCCCTCGTTGTAAGGACCAAGAAGCTGAGGATTTGTGAGGTACATTGACTTTTTTCCAGGGTCACATAATGTGGGAGCAGTAATGCAGAGTGAAGGATTAAATGCTGAAATGAGTGTTGTAGTTAACAATTGCAATTAAAAACTGGGCAGAAATGGAAAGGATTTGAACTATATAAAGGCTCGTTAACATTATATAGCACTTAAACGTCACAGCATAGAAAAAAAAAATCAGAAGATATTCAGAACGGGTACCACAGTCTGAAAACAGGTATGGGTAGCTTCATTCTCAACCAAGATCTTCTTGGTCCTTCTAGAGAGTGTGTGATGGGAAAGGTAAGGAATTAACACGCATTAAGATACAGATCCTCTGTCTTGTGCAATATTTATTTTTTCATAGTTAAAAGCAATCCAGGAAATTAGTGCTTTGAGGTATGTCTGTCTCTGATTTCCATGTAACTTCCACCATTGTACACAATTTTCCAAGAGGTAGAGAAATGGAAAGATTGAATCGGTCTATGTTTTGGGGGGAAAAAAAAGAAAAAAACTTAAAAAGCAAGTGTCTGCTTAAAAAGCAAGTTTTAATGGGTGAGGCCAGTGATAAGCTGGTCAAACATGGCATGACTAACTTCTATGACATTTAAATTTGTTTTCATTTTGAATCATTTCAGTTATTTAAAAAAGGACAGACATTTTTAAAAATAACCCAAGTTCACCACTATGATTTAGGAAATGTTAACATTTTGTTGTTTTTTTTTAAATATTATTTTTGTTTGTAGGAATAAAACTCTTAGATATATTTGAACTAACCATTTTATTAAGGTGAGTGTCTGGCCTTCTGTAGCTACTTTATTCTTTACAACCTATATTTGTGTCTATTAAAATGTCTGGTACTGTTTTACATGTTTTTTAAATGCTGACAACTGACATAGTACAGCAAGCCCTTTTGCAACTTTTAACAGTATTGTATTTGTAACATATCAGTGTTGATACATGTGGATAAAATTTATTTATCTGTGCTTAATTTAACTTGTTTTAAACTGATGGATTAAAAAGTTAGGAACAACTTAATTATTTTTCCTCCACTAGTAGACATTTTAATTTCCTATAATTATTTCCTATTATCAACAGTTCTGAAAAGAACATTGTGTTACAAGTCTCCTTGTGCAAGTATTTGAAAATCAAAAGTTATCTAACTTACTGGATTTTAAGGTATGCATTTAAAATTTATGAGGCATTGCTCCAAGGCTCTCCAAGATGGTTGTAGTGAGGCAGAATAATAACTCAGGTAGTCAGTATAGGAGCATGGGCTTCAGTGCATTCTTCACTATGGCTGTTGATGAACATTTGTGGCTTAAGGGCTCCAGGGACTAACGTTCCCCACAGGCCTTGTTTACTATAGGGAGTGTACCTATGCCCAGGTGGACATTAATCCCTAACCCCCTGTGTAAAAGGGCAAAGAAACCATGGACTTGTGGGATATTTCCACCCCTAACACCCCTATTGGACAAAGACTGATATAAGTAATTGGACAAGGCCAATGGGAGAAAAACACATCTTTCTGGACCCCACATTGGTATCCCCCCATATTTAAGGGATAAAAATCCCTATAAGACAATAGAGAATAGGGGCTCTTCTCCCCGATCCCAGCAGTCCCGGGAGCTATTTGCTTTCCTATAATAAAGATTTTACTTGCTTGCTGCCTGTGTGTTTGTGAAGTTCATTCTTTGGCTGCATGAACAAGAACCCGGATTCTAGTAATATCGTTCTGGCATCAATGCCTTTTATATGTCATGTTAGATGAGTATTTGTATGTACTTGTCAAATTGCCAGCTCGTTGGGTTCCAGATCATCATCAAGAGCCTGGCAGATGACAAAAGTCACATTTCCCAGCTGAAAAGGGTACTGTGTTCTCTACCATCTTTGGTTTTTCCCTGTCTGAATGGTGCAACTACTCAAGTCATAGCACCCTGTAAAGTCTATCTGTGCCACTCTTTGCTTTTCCTATTGCCAAATAAGGGGTCTGATTTGCTACATGGCCTTGTTCCTTGAATATTTTCTCCATATGGGTCCCATGCACATCTGTGATATTCTATAAGAATGCAGTCAGTACCACAGGAGGTATTTGCCTTCAAATCTCCTTGAAAGGTTGAAAAAGATTCTTAAATAATAATCCTATTGTCTGAATTGATCAACAGACAAGATGTAGGGGTCTTGAGTGGACTAATTGGTATCTTTTCACATGCTAAAGAACTAAAACATGTGAATTGCCTAAACATACCAGGAGTAATTTAGACATTAGAGGTTCACTAACCACAGGCTAGAATCCATTCAAGCATCAAATAACAGGGCCTCCTTTTCCCAACTTTACCCCAGACAGAAGGTTCAAAGTGAATCCTACAGATTGTTGAGGGAAACTGTATCACAACTAGTTAATTCTGATAACGTTTCTGCTTGATATATCATATCCTTATTCTTTCAGCCAGTTAAGCTCTTGCCTGTCAAAGGAGGAAGTTGAATTGTGTTTGAGTCACAGAGTCCAAGAGAAGCAAACCTTCCCTCCTCTTACTGATCCATCATCTCTTACTAGGTGTTGCAGTCAGTCTCAGGAGAGCTAGGGTCAGGCTCTTCCACACACAGCCAGTTGGTGTCAGTAAGAAAAATGTGTTTCCCTTATGTGAATGAAGCACTGTTCAGGGTGAATGACTTAGAAGAACTAGGGCTGGGTTTTGGTCCTTTAATCCCCTTATCAGGGCAGTCTATTGCAATGAACACCCTATCTGGCCATCTGCTGCAGTTCTGTCTTCTAACAGGTGGCTCCCTTTGATTATTGTGTTATCCCAGAAAGGGATTTGGGAGGAAATAGTAAGATATTTCCAACTTAGAATCCTTTCCCATATGTCTACATCAGGGGGCAGATAAAGTAATTGTATGTCCTGTTTTGTTTGGATATATTGTGTCAGTTCCATTTTTAGATATCATTATATTTTAATAAGTTCAGATCTTTGGCAGCGTATTTTATTGTATGACAGATATTTGTTGTAAGGCTATCACAGCTCTATTTTAAAGACATTTATTTTCAATGCTTTTTAATCTCAGCACATAACACTCCTGTAAACATTTTGTACATAAATCTTGGTCTGCTTTTCTGATTCATGCATTTTACATATATGTGTATATTGTATCTATTATGTGCTAGAGACTGTTCTTAGTGCTTTTAATACACGGGTAATAAGTACTTGAAGGGAACTTTAGGATTTCAGAAATGAAGATATTTCGGGGTTCTTTATAAATATTGGCAAACTTGTACCTATAGCTTCAAGGTTACATAATGGTCTTCAAGCACCAAACATTTTGAGTATTGATATTGATCTCTGATCTGTTGGAACTTGAGATAGCAAGACCCATCTTTTCTTTGCTCCACTGTTCAAAATATTAGAAGAGACTTCAAACAAAACAGAACAAAAAAGATGGCTAATACAGTGTAGCAATATCACCATTACTGAAATAAAATGACTGCAGAGCATAATTGTAACCTGAGGTCCACACTGCCTGTTTCTAGTCCTCCCCAGTGAAAGAAAAAGCATAAGCAGAAGTAGCTGAAGAAGCTGGGCCAGAAAGCACAGGACCTTACCTAGCCTAAGTACAGACCAGAAGCTCAGAAGGACCATGGAAGTTCCATTTATCCTTGAAACAGGCAACAGGAGACAAGGTCAACCTATCTCAAGCCGAAACATCCAGTGTACCTTTAGCTGGACCCCTGGTATGTCAGGTTCTCCCCAGCCAGATTACCTTTCCACTTTCCAGCTTCCTCCACTCGGAAAATACAGGGGCTTCACTTCTGAAAGAATGTGGTAGTGAGAATTTAAGGGTATTTCTTTTGCAGATACTCCAAGCAAGCTATAGGGAGCAGTATGTCTTCTCAGAAAGAGTGGATGTCAGAGGGTTTAGTTCCTGGACACTTACTGACTATATAACAGCAGGCAAACTACTTAAATGATCTGAGCCTCAAATAGCGAGGATATAATACCCATGTCATAGTATTATTGCATAAATTAAAGGAAGTATTATTGATGAGTAACTTTTCTTCCTATGGAGTTGCCAATTCAACAACAGAGAAAGTCAAAACAAGTATGTAATACATTACCTCTTTCACTACTATAGCTATATAGGTCATCATGATGAAATCAGACATTCTGTTTATACATTATCATTAATAAGTCAAAGTTTATGGCTCTTCTAGTCCCAGTTTACCTAAATGAACCACAGGTAATTATGCATGTATGCTGTACAGTTTTACAGTAATATGAGCTTCCTTGTTTTATTTATATGTAAGATTAACAGATTTCTTATTTGCTAGACTTTGGAGATGTGTGTTAGCTATTGATTTTGGTAGCTGTGTCTCTTCTAGTGTGCATAATCTTATATACCCACCAGGAATGAATAAAGGTTCTGATTTCTCCACATCCTTGACAATATTTGTTATTTTCCTTTGTTTTGACTCTGGCCAAACTAGGCAGTGTAAAGTGACATTTTGTCTCAATTTGCATTTCTCTAATGACTACACATATTGAGCCATTAGCAAATCCTTCTTTGGAAAAATGTATATATCAGGGCTTGGCTCATTTAAAATTTAACTATCTTTTTTGTTGCTGTTGTTGTAGGAGTTCTTAATATATTCTAGATACTAGTCCCTTTCCAAAATATATGATTTAGAGACATATTCCTCCCATGATTTTGGCTGTCTTTTTAATCTTGTATTAGTTCCTTTTTTTTTTTTCCAGGCATTTTAGACATGTTTTATTTATTTATTTATTTTGTAATTTAATGACTGTTATTTCAATTATAGGAGTACAAAAAATCATCGCAAGTCAATTTGATAGATTTTGTGTCCCAAACCTACAGTGCATCCCACACCCCCCAAATTGTCTTATTTGAAAAACCAAAGGTTTTCCAAAGTCTGTGAATCATTCTCTGTTCTACAAAGAGGTTCATTGTGTCTTTTTAGTTTCCACATGTAAGCGGTAGCATTGGGTGTTGCTGTCTAGTTGTCTGACTGGTTTCACTTCACATGATAATTTCTAGGTCCATCCATGTTGCTATAAATGTTGGTATTTCGTTCTTTTTAATGGCTGAGTAATATTCCATTGTGTGTATGTACCATATCTTCCCTATCCACTCCTCTGTCGATGCGCATTTAGGTTGTTTCCATGACCTGGCTATTGCATAGAGTGCTACAATGAACACTGGAGTACACGTGTCTTTTCGAGTCATAGTTTCTTCTGGATAGATGCCCAGGAGTGGGATTGCTGGATCAAATGGTAATTCTATTTTGAGTTTTCTGAGGAATCTCCATACTGTTTCCCACAGTGGTTGCACCAATTTGCATTCCCACCAGCAGTGTAATAGGGATCCTTTTTCTCCACACCCTCTCCAGCACTTATTGTTTGTAGACTTTTTGATGATGGCCATTCTGGCTGGTGTAAGGTGGTACCTCATAGTGGTTTTGATTTGCATTTCTCTAATGAGGAGTGATGTTGAACATCTTTTCATGTGTTTATTTGCCATCTGCATGTCTTCTTTGGAGAACTGTCTGC
>PVHT020000521.1:27772223-27786161 GCA_004024745.2 Catagonus wagneri
GATCCTTTTTCTCCACACCCTCTCCAGCACTTATTGTTTGTAGACTTTTTGATGATGGCCATTCTGGCTGGTGTAAGGTGGTACCTCATAGTGGTTTTGATTTGCATTTCTCTAATGAGGAGTGATGTTGAACATCTTTTCATGTGTTTATTTGCCATCTGCATGTCTTCTTTGGAGAACTGTCTGCCTAGATCCTCTGTCCATTTTTTGATGGGCTTGTGTGTTTCTTTGGTATTGAGCTGTAGCAGGTGTTTGTAAATTTTGGAGATTAATCCCTTGTCAGTCGATTCCTTTGCAGATATCTTCTCCCATTCTGTGGTTGTCTTTTCATTTTGTTTAGGATTTCCTTTGCTGTGCAGAAACTTTGAAGTTTAATTAAGTCCCATTTGTTTATTTCTCTTTTTATTGTCATTACTCTGACAGGTGGATCTGAGAAGATGCTGCTATCATTTATATCAGAGAGTGTTTGGCCTATGTTTTCCTCTAAGAGTTTTCTAGTATCTGGTCTTATATCTAGATCTTTAATCCATTTTGAGTTTATTTTGGTGCATGGTGTTAGGAAGTGTTCTAGTTTCATTTTTTTACGTGTGGCTGTCCAGCTTTCCCAGCACCAGTTATTGAAGAGGCTATCTTTTGTCAAATGTATATTCTTGCCTCCTTTGTCATAGATTAGTTGACTATAGATGCGTGGATTTAATTCTGGGCATTCTATCCTGTTCCACTGATCTCTATTTCTGTCTTTGTGCCAGTACCATATGGTTTTGATGACTGAGGCTTTGTAGTAGAATCTGAAGTCAGGGAGCCTGATTCCTCCAGTTCCATTTTTCTTTTTCAGGATGTCTTTTGCTATTCTGGGTTTTTTGTGTTTCCAAACAAACTTTAAACTATTTTGTTCTAGTTCTGTGATAAACATCCTTGGTAATTTGATAGGGATTGCATTGAATCTGTAGATTGCCTTGGATAGTGTAGTCATTTTGATAATATTGACTCTTCGAACCCAAGACCATGGTATGTCTTTCCACCTGTTCATGGCATCCTTGATTTCTTTCATCAGTGCCTTATAATTTTCAGAGTACAGGTCTTTTGTCTCTTCAGGTAGGTTTATTCCTAAGTATTTGATTATTTTTGGTGTGATGGTAAATGGGATTGCTTCCCTGATTTCTCTTTCTGATCTTTCATTGTTGGTATATAGAAATGCAGTTGATTTCTATGTATTAATTTTGTATCCTGCAACTTTGCCAGATTCATTGATGAGCTCTAACAGTTTTCTGGTAGAGTCTTTAGGATTCTCTAGGTATAGTATCATGTCATCTGCAAGTATTGATAGTTTTACTCCTTCCTTTCCAATTTGGATTCCTTTTATTTCTTTTCCTTCTCTGATTGCTGTAGCTAGGACTTCCAGAACTATGTTGAATAATAGTGGCGAGAGTGGACATCCCTGTCTTGTTCCTGATCTCAGCAGGAATTCTTTCAGCTTTTCACCATTGAGAATGATGTGAGCTCTGGGTTTGTCATAGATGGCCTTTATTAGTATTAGTTCCTCTTGATGCACAAAAGTTTTATTTTTATGAGGCACAGCTTTTTTTTCCTTTTTGTTACTTACACTTTTGATGTCATATCTAAGAAATCATTGTCAAATTAAAGGTTATAAGGCTTTACAAATTTAGCTTCTACATTTAGTTCTCAAATTTCAGTTCCTTTTGCATATGATATGGGGTAATGATCTAACTTTATTCTTTTGCAAGATGATATCCAATTATATAAGCATCATTTGTTGAGGAAGCTATTCTGTATCCATCCAATCATCTTGGCACCCTTGTCAGATATCAAACAGTAATAGAGTTGACCCTTGAACATATGGGAGTTAGCAGACACTGACCCTCTGCACAGTATAAAATTTGCATGTAACTGTATCATAGGTCCTCTATACCACAAATTGGTTCTCTTTGTTACTAACACCAATTAGACCCATACTTGATAACTCAAACCAGCAATGCAAGATTTTCCCAAACAATCATGGGACCTGGTGCCTGGGCTCCCTGGGCTCTTTTAAACTTGAGATTGAGGGCAATCTTTCTTGGAATTGTCACCTTCCTCTCTCTTTTTCTCTCTAGTCCCTGCAGCTTGGTTATAGGTGGATTCAGCATCCTTCTTGGCCTTGGCTGGCTCCCTCTCTAGACACACAGGCAGGAGGGCTGGCCCTTCTTAGGCCTTGAATATGGGCCACCTCAGTTTAGCATTTTATTAGAATTCTACAAAGAATCATGCAAATATTAATATTTTAGTGAAATTTTTGTCATTATCTCTCGATAACTTATTTCAAAATTTAGAAAGAATGTATGGGTGATTTTAGGTTAGATTTAGGAAAATTATTGTTTTTATGGCTATAACATTACTGCAATAATCCTAAATTTGAAGCTTTTTAGATTTGCAACTGAAATATTTTACAAGGCATTGTTGACATTTTTGGCCTAGAAAAAAATTGAAAAACAAAAATAAAACAAAAACAAATAGACTTGACTAAGCATGAGCATTATAATACAGAACTATATGAATGTGTATATGTATGGGAATATATGTTTTTGAATTTTAAATTTAGCTAAAGAAACCAATTCTTTAGCAATAATCTCAATATTCATGAGACATAAAAAGAATTTAGCAAAAAGCAACTAGCATTGAGGACATTTTTATCAGATGCCCAAAATGTGTCCTTGAAGCTTATCTAAAATCTGCTCAAAGAAATCTGATGAATAAGGAGTATAAAGACCTTCAACTAGAAAGATAAGAAATGAAGATCATCACCTGTGACTGAAGAAAGCAGAGTCAGCTATTTTGAAGGACTAAGGAAAGGGACACTCATCTAAAGGAAAGGCAGTTTGAACTCGAAGACAATGAGGTTGGTGTCACCCCCTGTGGAAATCAGCCTCACCTGGTAGTGGTGATCTGGAAGGAGCACAATAAACCTGAGTCAACAAATGTGCAAGAACCAATATTGTAGTTTTTGTAAAACACATTGCATTTTTAAAGTTTGTTACAAGTGTGAAAGAAAATAGGAACCATTTGTGCCTATTTGGTCTCTTCTGTTGTTGGAGGTATTTTAGTTTCAAAGCATGACAGCTTTTGACAGTGTGGTGGGGCCTGAAGGTTGGATAGAATGTACCCTGACTGGGGAGACCATGCTGAGGTTTCTGATTTCATTGGGCAGCCAGACTCCAAGATGGATGATCCGTAGTTTTGTAGGTTTGCTGTGATGCATGACCTTTTGATATAGAAGAAGTTTTGATTCTCTAGGAGACTTGGCATGAGGAGAGTATGAATGATGGAACCATAATCCACGTAAACTAGGAGTAGGGATAAGTACTTCCCAGGAACATAGAGGCAAGTACCTGGGAGCAAGTTCAGTCATTTGAAAGGATACTTTGTTATAATTAGAAATAATGAATGGGATTTTAGCAATATGGAGGAGGACTGGCCAAATACCTATCCTCAGCAAGTATCTGAAGCCAGTAGGAGTGGGTAAATGGAAGTCTGAAACTTAACAAGGTATAGATATTTGGCCGTATGTAGAGTTAATGAAAATATCTATACTTCATGAGCACATGTGTGTCCAGAGCTCACCCCAACCACATGTCGATGAAATGTCAATAGACAAAGGATGTTGTAGCCATCAAGCCATCAAATTATGGCCACCCAGTGGTGAGCCCTGAGGGAATTCAGGAGAGAAATAGGATGCTGTCAAAAAGAGGAAGCTATTGCAACCACCCCAACAATGCAGCCTGAGGAGACCCAGTATGAAAAAGCACAGAGTACTGACCACAGATAGCTGAGGTAAAATCAAAGGAATGAATTCAGTGAGCTCAGACTCTTGCATCTTCCCATCCATAGAAAATCATTGAATTCCTTAACTCAAGACGTCTGGTTTTCTTTATTAACTGTAGACTTTTAATGTCCAAACTGCCTGGTCTTTGTTGCAAAAAAACTTTTGTATATCCTGGCTCCTTCCTTACCTCTTCAGAGTGGTCTCTCAGAGCTGTCTGAGAGGCTGCCTCTCAGGTTTGTTTAAGTCATGAGTTTTGTCTGCTGAATAAAACATAACTCTCAACTTTTAGGTTGTGCATTTTTTCTTCAGTCAACACAAAGCGATCTGATCCATAACCATCCAACAAATTCTAGAACTAACCAATGAGTAGGGCAGATTTGAGCTTTGTATTTGATTTTATACATCTTTAAGTCCAATGGTTTCTAAACTGATTTTCTAAGGTACTTCTTGTGGTCAAGTTAGCTTAAAAATAATATATGTAATGGTTCCATCTGATGGGTTTATAAAACATCTGTAGTAAGTTAAACAAATATGCTTTGTTTATCCAGAATTTTCTAAATTTACTTAAGAAAGAAATCCTTTAGCCTGGGAACCTCCATATGCCGCAAGTATGGCCCTGAAAAAAAAAAAGCAAAAACCTCCTTAGAACTACTTTGAAAAGTCCAGCTTTACATGGCCAGACTTGTCTCAGTTCCACAGACCCAGCAATCTAATTCAGAGGATTTCCAGCCCCTCACGCTTGTTGCTAAAGCATTCATTGTACTCTTTGCCTCCCTGGTGAGCTCCTGGACTTAACGCCGAGAGCCTATGCACGAAGATTGTGCAAGTATTTTCATTTCCAGAAGAGATGTCCAGAATCACTTATCTCTTGCTGACCTTTGTGTATGTCATTCTCTCAGCCCTCACCTACTACCAGATTAACTACTGTTCTCTGCTTGTGTTGTTTGTTGGTTTGTTAGATATCACACACTCTCAGAAAGCTTCACATGCCCTCTCTCCCTACTAACCACCAAATCTGCATGCAGTATCCCTCCTAGGAGCTCCCTACCTCTCTTTTGTTAAGTAACTATTTATTGAACATCTGTTTTGTGCCAAGTTCTTGGGTGAACAAAACAAAACCTCTGGCCTTAGCATCTATCTCTCTAGATGCCTGCCTTATACATGTCTAATTAGATTATAAAGTATCTGCTTTCCTTGTCTATCTCTCATGCTTATGCTAGCTGTGTAAGAACAGGATCCATCCAATTCTTTCAGTTTTATTCCCCAGTGCCAGCACAAAAGTGATGTTGTAGTCGTTCAATAAATGCTTGTCAATGGCTATGAAAAACAATCACAGCATTTCTTATTCGTTTTTCTCTTTGCTGTAGTCTTTTATATTAAAATCCTATATGGGAAGTTGTCTCTAGGAGGTCAAAATAATTTATAGTGCAGAGGTCTTTGTCCAGTCTCAGCAGTAAAGGAGAGAAGCTCCTGGACTTTGCAGAATTCCCCTTGGCCACCCTCTCTGTCTTTTGTCAATAAAGCCCTCTACCACTTCAGGCTCATATTTCCTAGAGTTTGGAGCTTGCAGCTGTGTATGCTTTTCTAATAAATTTCTGCACGATGTATAGTTTTAGTAAATGAATTTCTCTTGTGATTTTTGTTGAACGTGTTCAGATAGCCTCTGTCACCTTAAGCTGTCTGTCACCTTGGACTGGCACAGAATGTAGAAAGAACAGTGTCCAGACTTTGCCCAGTTTGAATTAAATCCTCCCTTTGTGCTGGTTGGGTGGTGTGACCTTGGAAGCTTACTTAACATTCTTGAGCCTTACTATCCTCATTTGCAAAACAGGAATTACTAAGCTCCTTGCTGACCTCATAGAATTGTGTGAACATTCTAAGAGCAAGAAAGGTGATAGACCTCACTAGGTGCTGCCTGACATATAGTAGAAACTCTGTAAATATTAGTTTCTTTTTCCTCTAAGAGGGTGACTTTCCTTTCATGGAAGAGGTGGGGGAAAGAGATATGAGAATGTCAGATTTGGGCGAGAATGTTAAATGAAGGCATCTTTCTATTAGGATTTTAGGTCTCCCTTAGTTCAGCCTTAATTATTCAAAGGACTGAGCTGAAGGAAGTGGAGGTAAATGCATCATTTTAAAAAATTACCTGCTTAATCTACAGAGGCTCTTTCCCTTGCTCCAGGCCTGTAATTAAGACTTGTCTGAATAAGCACTAGTATTTTAATCGAGGTATAAGAGGAAGAAGATGAAATGCAGGGAAGACTGAGCTTCCAGTTTTCTTTGGAGTGAAAGATTGCTCACTTTAAAGAACAGAGTGAGCCTTCGAAAAGTGCTTACAGGGGGAAAATTTTAACATTTCCTTTTAACTACACAAGGACCATCAATGTGCTAATTATTCTAAAATGAGCTCAGAATTTGCTGTATGGTTACGCTTTATGAAATACTTGAGCTCCATTACACCAAGAAATAAAATGTTGCAAATTCATTTCTGTTAATTCATGCATAATTGAAGCAAGGCTGGTGAGATGTCTCCAGAAGAGGCAAATTCTGGTTCCTTTGTTCTCACTGAATTTGTAGTTAAAGGTTTACAACAACAAAAAGGGGTAAGTACATTGGACTCATAACTTTTATGAACTGTTTAAAATGCATAATGAAGATGATTCATAAAAGTCTCTAATTGCATAGGCACATCGCTAAATATGGATTGTAAAATATCTTGTTTACTTTTTATATAAACCCACCATAGATAAAATAATATTGTAAGTGTAGCATGTATTTTGTGTAGGATAGAGATTGGATCTGATTTTTGCATAAGTGGCCCTATGCATTGGGACCATTTTTTCTTCAATTTTTTTTTTCACCAAAATCAGAAAAATCATTCCGATAACATCTTGGTGAATATGAGTGCTTTGGTTAGCTGAATTTCTTAGCTAAAACTAAACCAAACTAAATTAAAAACTTACATTTAGACTGGATAAGCAATGAGGTCCAATTTACAGCACAAGGAACTAAATCTAATCTCTTGGGATAGAACATGATGGAAGAAAAATGAGAAAAACTATATATGCATGACTGGGTCACTTTGTTGTACAGCAGAAATTGGCACAACATTGTAAATCGACTATAACAACAATTTTTTAAAAATAATTCCTCTCTTAAAATCTTGTTAAAATGTTTAAATCAAGTTCCTATGGCCCCATGCCTCTGTCTTACAGAGGAACACAACACAGCGGTTATGATTACTAGGTCTTGATTTGTCTCACTGAAGATTTTGTGTGATCTGAAGAAAGTCATAAAAGCCATTATCTAGTGATCAGGTACTATATGCCAGATATACTTGCAGTTGCCTATTCTCCACCCTTTTTCACTAAGCCTCCTCCCAGTAACCCAGGAATGAAACTCCTTAGGCCTATGCCAGACACCTGGGAGGCAATCAGAACTAATATGAATGATTTTGTGACTTCATTTGTCAATGAGTATGTTTGAGAACTCAAGCTCACTGCTCAAAAGCCAATAATTTGAGAGGTATGTGTCAGTAGAAAGGAAAGTTGCTTTAATCAGAAAACCAGCCATCTGAGGAGAAGGTAGACTCATGTCCTTAGACCAACTCTGAATATTCTGCTCAGCCGTGACTGTTTTTAAAGGGAAAAAATGAGGAAGAGTCTCAGTGACTCATCAAGGCAGGAGGCTGAGTTCTGTGCCTTCTGGCATGGCAGTCAGACTGGCAGACTCTCTTCAGATGCTCTCTTGCCAACGTGATCTGCCTACAGGATTGATAAGGGGGCTATTGGGGATAAAAAAAAGTCAGTCATTATTTACTTAATTCTTCATTCTTACTTCTTTTAATCTAGGAATATATTCAACAGGTAGGCCAAGCGTGGTGTGTATTCAGGAGAGCCTTAGTCAGGTGTTAGGTTAAATTGCCTAGTGATTTCGTTCCTGTATTTAGGTTCTTTTAAAGTCAGAGGGGGATAGGAGTTCCCGTCGTGGCTCAGTGGTTAACAAATCAGACTAGGAACCATGAGGTTGGGGGTTTGATCCCTGGCCTTGTTCAGTGAGTTAAGGATCCAGCGTTGCTGTGAGCTGTAGTGTAGGCTGCAGACGTGACTCGGATCCCGCGTTGCTGTGGCTGTGGTGTAGGCTGGTGGCTACAGCTCTGATTAGACTCCTAGTCTGGGACCACCATATGCCGCGGGTGCAGCCCTAGAAAAGGCAAAAAGACAAATGAATAAATAAATAAATACAGTTAGGGGGGACAGAAATGGGCACACAGGAAAGGGACAAAGGAGCTGTTTTGAAATACATTGTATACAGATTTTGCAATAAACATCAAACCTCTGCAAACTGTAGCAGCATTAATTATCACCCCCCTTTACTGATAAACAACTGAGACTCAAGGAACCTAAGTCATTTAGCCATCATAACACAGGGACAAAATAAAGGAACTGGATTCCAAGCCACTTTAAAATAAAATGTCGAACCTGAGTGGTTTCCAGTGCTCAAACCATGATTTAGCTCTACCTGCCAGAACAGGCACACTGGCCTGGATTGCAAGAAACTTAAGAACATACAGGGAATTTCATTGGCTTGAGTCAGCCTCTGAAAGATATGTGTCTGTTTCCATATCTTAATAATTTTATCTGCTTCTAAATTGTTTTCAGCAAGTTTTTTTTTGTTAGCTAAGGTTGTGATTAGTTGTTAATTGCTGTTTTCCCCACAACAATAGTTCCTGAGAGGTAAGATTCTATAGACCAGGTTTGGAAACTTCAGGTCTTAACATCAGTGTGAGAAGCAGCCCAACCTAATACAATGGGGGAAGTCTACTCAATTAGAAACCACACAGATGACTGAAATTAAAATTGGTGGTTATGAAAGAAGTGTCTGGAGTGTGAAAAGGCAAGTTCACTAACCTTCTTCAGTAAATCCCAATGCTTTGGAAGGCAGCACGTTTCAGGGGAAACTATACAGGTTTCAGAGTCAGACAAACCTAGATTCCAATCCTGGCATTTATGACCTGTGTGACTTTGAGTCACTGGTCTTTCTCAGCCTCAACTTCCTCCCCTATAATTGGTAACATACACCTAATTTCTGAAATTGGAATAAGCAATGAAATTAATATGTATGAAGTAACTAGATAGAGAATTTTGTCTCTAAGCTCTGGCGCTTTTTTTTTTTTTTCCCCTGCACCGGAAGCATATGGATGTTCCCAGGCTAGGGATCAAATCCAAGTCACAGCTCTGACCTGTGTCCCAGCTGCGGCAATACCTCCTTAACCTTCTGCGCCAGGTTCCTTGAGATGGAGCCGCTGCAGAGACAATGCCAGATCCTTAACCTGCTGAGCCACAGGGGGAACTCTGAAACTCTGTCTTTTTGTACATCCAGTCTATCTGAATTCTTGGCTGAACTGAAGAATTACCATCATTCGAGATTATAGTAATCAGAAGTTTCATTAAACTAAACATAATTTATTTGGAGGAATCATGCACGATCCAAAAATTTGTAGCTTTGCACCATCAGTGGTAGTTGCCAAGGCTGCGAGAGATGAAGAGATGTATCTCTGTCCATGTTCTGCCCCTGGACCAGCTAATAAGCCCCTGGGGGAATTCTGGCTGGGATTGATTTTCTTCCACTTCTGGGCATATAGCTCAGCCGCAATCACAGCTGCAGAAATAGGAAAAACTGAGAACAGAGGCCAACAGCCCATCATGCTGTTCCCAAGGCTCTCTCTTCTGGAAGATAAAAAGCTCTGGCATGTTGTTTTTTGGGGTTTTTTTGGACATGCCTGCAGCATACAGAAGTTTCCAGGACAGTGATCAAACCCACATTACAGCAGTTACCCAAGCCATAGCAGTGACAACTCTAGATCCTTAACCTGGTGAGTCACCAGGAAACTCCCTCTGGCATATCGCTTTATTTTATTTATTTATTTATTTATTTATTTATTTTTATTATAGTTGATTTACAATGTTCTGTCAATTTCTTCTGTGCAGCAAAGTGACCCAGTGATACATATATTTATACATTCTTTTTCTCACGTTATCCTCCATCATGTTCCTTCACAACTGGCATATTGCTTTAAACCACACCTGGACTAGGAAGAAAATATATAATTTTCCAATACTCTGAGCACATTATTATTCAATTTTTTTAAATTAAAGTACCCCTAATTTTAAACCAGTTAATGGATTGGTTTATCATTCAGAAGGTAGTATAGACACATATATGTAATAAGAAATCTCCAGAAACTTTTCTTCCACGTTTTCATTGGTTTTAAGCATGTAAAGAAATGTATAGGAGTTGCCTGGAGCCTAGCAGTTAAGGATCTAGTGTTGTCACTGCTCTGGCACAAGTTCAATCCCTGAATTTTTTTTTTTTTTTTAATTTTCAGTCTGACAAGTAAAAATGGCATCTCATTTTATTAAGATTTATGTTTTCTTAATTACTAATGAGATTGAATATATTTTTAATATCTTTCTGGCCAGGAAATGAATCTATCACACAGTGAGCTCTTCTCTAATTTATGCCTGTACTCCTGAACTCAGCTGGACATGTGGAAAGTCAATATCTCTAATCACAGGGAACCAGGGGGCCATGTGTAAGGCCAGGTGTGTGTGTGTGTGTGTGTGTGTGTGTGTGTGTGTGGTAACACCTGCTGTAGACCAGCTGTGTGTGTGTGTGTGTGTGTGGTAACACCTGCTGTAGACCAGCTGTGTGTGTGTGTGTGTGTGGTAACACCTGCTGTAGACCAGCAAGTCAATGTGGACACATTCCTGGTGTTCACTCTGGAGTTCATCTTTGCGAAAGCCCACATTTGCCAAAATGAAATTAATATTAGGTCTTTTTTTTTCTTTTTTAATTTAACCAGCTCTTCTTTGATATTTTCTCATCTTAAAATAATTTAGAGACACTCTAAAAAATGTGGGACAGGTACTAATATAAATAAGAGCTTTTAGTCTCTGCTTTAAAGAAATTCTTTCACAGGAAATCACATCTAATTTTTCAATTCCAAAAAAAACAGTCCACAACTCAGTCAGCATTCAGCCCAAAGTTATTAAACATATGTGACAGACCATAACTAGGCTGGTATTGAGATAAAGAAATGAAAGTTTTATTCCCTACTTTCTGGGAGCTCACAGTCCAGAGGAGGAGGAGGTGAAAAATAAAGATAGAAGCATCATACAGTGAACTGAATATTTTAGAAGAAGTAAATATTGAGTTCACTGGAAACCCTGGGTGTGAGTTTATTTGGGGTCTGTCTTCATAAGAGCTATCAAAGCTCCCTGGAAAGAAATTTGCTGTGTGAGTGTGTGTGTCCGTGTGTGTGTCTGTGCACATGCAGCATGCATGCACATTCTATACCTTTATTGACTTCACTGGTCTACAAAATACATAACCCGCTCCTGCCCAACCATTTTAATATAACTTCACCACACTGAAAGGCAGAGAATGAAGGGCCAGATTGCAGACCAGGCTGATTTTCAATGACAGAACAACAGAAAAGGGGGGAATTAATAAAGGTTGAAGTTCCACGTTTGCAGATGAGTTGATGCAGACAATTCAGACTCTTTCAGATGCCCACAGAGGTGAAAGTACAGGAAACAGCACAAAGGCCTTAGGAGCAAAGCAAGCAAGCAGACCCCACAAGAGAATGAATGATTAAAGCCGATAATACTTGAAGCCTCTGCTTTCAATTCCAGTGATTCCTGGCAGGGTTGAAAATAGTTGACATATTGTTCCTCTATTACATTTGTGTTTTCATGCTGCCTTTTCTCTTTCAGTCACAGGGAGTTCAGCTACAAATATAAAAAAGGGGGGAAAGAAAGCCTTTTTGCAGCATTTTGCAAAAGCTAAGAAGGGAAAAGTGTGGAAGTTTTGCAAAAATGTGTCCTTGATCAGTTTTGCAAACCCAACCAATGGCTCCACATAATTGGAGTAAACCAAGATAAAAAATTCCTGCTGGCCTTTCTAGTTCCTCCATTGCTCCTTCTGGTCACATCCTGGCCCTTGCATTCCTGAAAATCTTCCCTTGAACCCATTGTTTCTTGTTTTTACTGATCTATTCCTCTGGTTTATAAACTTTTTAAAAGAACTTTGTCCCCTCTGAAGGACTGCCCAGTGCCTCTCAGGGGAAAGATGTAGAATAAATTGGCTACGGCAGTTGGTTTGTGCAGAAAAGCAATGTTTGGAGAAGTAGATTAGGGTCTTGGTGTGGGGGCCTCGAATGTTTAGTTGCGAAGTTTGGAGCTTATTAAATAGGCCCTAGAGCTCCACATGAAAAAGATGATGCTTTGGGAGTTCCCTGGTAACACAGCAGGTTAAGGACCTGGCTTTGTCACTGCTATGGCTCTGATTCCTGCTGTGGCATGCATTTGATCCCTGGCCCTGGAACTTCTACATGCCTTGGGCACTGCCAAAACAAATCAAAAACAAAAACATGATGGTTTGGTGAGTTTAATCAGATGTAAATCCAGAGGATGGTTGGTGGGGAAGGGTAGGAAAAGACATTAAGAATTCCCTGGTGGCCTAGTGGGTTAAAGATCCAGCGTTGTCACTGCCACGGCTTGGATTGCTGGTGTGGTGTGGGTTTGATTCCTGGCCTGGGAACTTCCACGTGCCACAGGCGGGATGCCTAGAAATAGGAAATAGAAACGTGAGATGTAAACTCATATTTGAACCATGTTGTAGAAATGGAAGGTTAAAGCATAGATAGATCCATCCTTTATTCAAGGAGCAAATTTCTATTGGACATTGTATTGGATGCTTTGTGAAGATCCAAAGAGGTAAAAGACATCTTTTCCTATCACATCTTCTGCAACTGATTACTTCTGTTGTTTTTAATATTCATTTCAAGCATGACCTGCTGGAGGAAGCCTTCTCTGACACCATTTCATTTTGAGATGAGTGTCCAAAGTTTCCACGGTTAGGTGCTCTTCACACTGCTGTAATCATCTCTTCACGTGCACTCACCCACTTTATAGTGAGGCCCTTGAAGGCAGAAATTTCATCCCATTCATTTTGGTGAGTCCTGGAAAGTAATGCAGTGCCTGCAACAGACAAGGTATCGGCATTGCCCTCAGGAATGACAGCCTCAGTCTGGAGGGAAGCATGCTTTTGATACAAGGTATTGTAATTGACTTTGGATTTTTTGGGAGGAAACAGTTCTTTTCAGCACACGTGTGTGAGGAGATAGTAGGGGTCTGGAAGAGATCCAGAGAAGGCAGAGGCCCAGGGCAGTCAAGGAGAGAAGTCTGTAAGCAGATGAGAAAAGGCAGATAAAGTGTTAGGTCTGAGTAGAGGAAAGGCCATAGATGAGGGAATGATGGAGTAGCATTCAAAATCAACAAGCTTGAAAATAATGTAGAAAGCTGAATGTTAGTTGAGCTGTACAGTTCAGTTTCAGAGCTGAAAACAGTCTGAGGGTTCTGGAGACCCATTTTTAGGTAGTGTTGATGCACTGGCATAGGACACACTGGCTGCTTAGCATGCTGTGGGAACAACAGCGTAGGACAGCCAACAGAGCAGTGCAGAAACCCAGTGAATGGTTCAGGATGTATTTCCAGATGCCTTTTATTTACTCATTCATTAATGCAATATTTCTGATTAATAAGTGATCGATAAGTGATTATCAAAGAGTGAGAAACTGAGCTGGTCCTCAGTAAATGTTTGCAGAACAAATGCTAGATGCTTTGAGGGTTGCCATACTAAGTCAAATGTTCTCTAAATCCAATGCTAAATTAGAATATGAGCTTTATTTATTTATTTATTTAAAAGTCACATCCATGACATATGGAAGTTCCTGGGCCAAGGACTGAATCTGAGTCGAAGCTGCAACTTACATTGCAGCTGTAGCAATGCCAGATCCTTTAACCCGCTGTGCAGGTTCGGGGAGCAAACCCGCACCTTCACACTAACCTGGGCCACTGCAGTCAAAGAATATGAGCTTTTAGAGGGATACTGAGGGCTAAGTAGAACCCCATTGAAAAAGGCATCCATTGATTTTTGCCTGGGAAGCTGGATAGGCAGATGATGAAGAGGAATTGTGGGGACGAATCTAGAGGTTGGGAAAAGCAGGGATAGACATTTATAGCAGATATAAGTAGCTCTATCTAAAAGAACAT
>PVHT020000521.1:27786261-27797621 GCA_004024745.2 Catagonus wagneri
TTCGATCCCTGCCCTTGCTCAGCGGGTTAACGATCCGGCGTTGCCGTGAGCTGTGGTGTAGGTTGCAGATGCGGCTCGGATCCTGCGTTGCTGTGGCTGCGGCGCAGGCCAGTGGCCACAGCTCCGATTAGACCCCTAGCCTGGGAACCTCCACATGCCGTGGGTGCGGCCATAAACCCACGGCCATAAAATGACAAAAAAGGCAAAAAAAATAAAAAAAATAAAAAAATAAAAGAACATTAGAAGCCCCCTTTTGGTAGAAGAATATAGCTTGTGTGTAGCCCCTGTTAAAATGGCGATTCTGTTGGTGAGATGCCCAGACTGCCTACAAAGAAGTAATAAAGACTTTCAGAATTGTATACATGCTTGTAAAGATGTAAAGATGTAATCACAGTTCCTACTGACGAGACCTCACATAGCACTTTTTTTCTCTGAAAACATCTCTAGAGAACTCTCTTCTTTCCCATAGCTCATCATCTACTTTTCGTACTGGGCATCTATTTCCTTCACATAGCTCATGAAAACAAGCCACCAAATAATAAAGCTGGAAAGAGTTGGACCAGTAGCAGACCAGGAGCCAGCCAGGCTGTATGGCTGCTTAACAGTCTGACTTTGGGCAGCTTGCTTGCTTTTTGAGTCTCCATTTCTCTGTATGTGAAAAATGATATTGAGCTCAGTGAGATCTCAAATTCCTTCTGTCCTCTAGAGCTTTAGGGTTGTTTCTGTCTTCTATTTACACTTTGTCAAAACACAGTGAAAGAGAGTGCAGACCTGGCCAGGGCAATACCTTCTGATGACTTAAATTCGTACATAGTGGGTGTTTTAAAACTGAACTAAACCATCAGCAAAAGGAGGCGATGCCAGCATCCCACAGTGCTATAGCCTGAGCAATAAAACAGTAGCAAGCTCCCTGACATAGGACTGGAGTGGGAGTTCCTCTCCCGGGGAAAATGAAATCAACTCAAGTCATCAGACCTTTCATTTCCATTTTAAAGTGAGAAAAATACACAAGCGATCATCTAAAAATATAATTACAGGTAATGAATAAAGCAGTGTGTATGTTGTGTGCACTTTAAATGAAATTATCCTTTTCAGAATAAATGTTTCTGCAGAATGAGTTTCTCCAGCACTGAAGAGCCTTTCCTCAAATATAGGTGAAAATAAATAAAAGCCCACTTCTCAGTGCAAAGTAATTGGCAGTCAGAGGGAAAGATAAATCTCAGGAGTTCCCATCGTGGCTCAGCGGTTACCAACTAGTATTCATGAGGATGTGGATTCCATGCATGGCCTCAGTCAGTGGGTTAAGGATCTGGTGTTGTGTGAGCTGTGGTGTAGGTCGTGATGTAGGCTGGCAGCAGCAGCTCCGATTTAACCCCTAGCCTGAGAATTTCTGCAGATGTGGCCCTAAAAAGACAAAAAAAGAGGTCAATCTCAGCCATTATGTCCATACCGTGGGTTTGATGGTCAGAAAAAGGAGACACCCTCACTTGTGTTATTAATAGTTATTTTAACTAAAGTCATAGGCTAGTTATTTTTGTTCAAGCATAGATTTTTCTTAAAAGTGCAGACTTACCAGCTTGTTCTACTTGTTGCTATTAAAAAATAACATGAAGTCCTTATGGACTGAAGCCGACCAACTGGGAAGCAAGTTTGGCAAGTGCCTTACTCCTGGTGGGATGGAAGCAAGGCTCACCTAACATCTCTGCTTGGATGTTTGGGCAAGTGTGTAGCAAGTGACGCCTGCGGTGGGCACTGCCCTATTGTGCTGTGAGTAAGCATCCTGCACAGCCGTAACTTAGCTTCCACTGAGTGCCCTTTTGCTGTATAGTATATGCAAAACAAAAGTCATGGAACCTGTACACCCCCCCTGGGTGTTTCTGCACCTCCCTGTCAAGTGCTGTGAGTGAGGGAGTAGTCAACAGAATGGCAATGTTAAGGGAATGACAGTTTACTTAGCAGAAATCTGTTCCTTTCTCCTTTGTAATGTGACAGCCTTTTAGCATTCCATCTCAGAAATATGGGAAACTTCTATGAGATTTACCTTGATGATGTTTGTATTTGCCCCAGAGAGAGGGCAGTTGGGGTGGTAGATGACCAGGTGGTGGACCTTATTGTTTCCCTCATACATTTTTTTTCCTTTTGCCTATATATATATATTTTAGGACCAAACCTGCAGCATATGGAAGTTCCTGGGCCAGGGGTCAAATCGGAGCTGCAGCTGCTGGCCTACATGGCAGCCTAGGCATCTGTGACCTACAGTGCAACTTACAGCAATGCGAGATCCTTAACCCGCTGAGCAAGGCCAGGGACCAAACCCACAGCCTCATGGATACTAGTTAGGTTCTTAACCCACGGAGTCACAACAGGACCTCCCTCCCTTAGGCATTTTGAACTCTCAGTGTGATTCTACAAATCAGCCTTGGTAATGCCAAGTTCTCTTGTGTTCCTGTGATGTTTTAAAGCAGAGAGCCATGAAACTATTTAAAATATGAAGATCACACAGTTTATGAGAAATTCTCTTTGGGTATAAATCCATCAATTGAGGTAAAGTTTAACACAAGCTATGTGCATTCCAGATTGTCCAGCCACAAAGATTCGTTTATTCACCCCTTTATTCTACCATGGTTTATCGAATCCCTGGTTTCACCCCATAAAGTCCTGCTTTCATGAACTTTATAATCTAATACATCCTAATCATTTTAGTATTTTTATAATTTTAATATTTTTATGAAGTTATATACCTCTAGACACACATATGTGTCTAGAGGTATATACATATGTACATGCAGTATTGTCATCAGATGGGGTACTTAATAGTAAAACAAGAAAAGCAAGCAATAACAGAAACTGAGGGCAATTTGATCTGCAAACAAGTTACTGAAACTCCAGCAGATGCTAGCTAAACAGGCTGAGGTACAAGGCAGGAAAAGGGACACAGGGCAAGTCACCACCACAGAACCAGCATGGCAAGGGTGTAGCCACTGCTGCAACAAAGACTCTCGGAATTCCCAGCCCTAAAGACCTCAGTGGACTCTGTATAGAGTGATGGCAGGTCCATGGTGGTGAAAAGTGGTTAAGGTACAGGATCTAGCCTGAAGGTAGAACTGAAAGGATTTGCAGAGGGATCAGATGTGCAGTATTAGAGAAAGAAAGGAATCAGGGTAATTCCAAAGTTTAGACTGGAGATGGAAAAGTTCATTGTTAGTCATTAAAGTGGTGAATATTGTTACCACTTAGGAAATCTGGTTCTTATTGGTGGTGATAGTGGCCTCTTTTCCCCTGATGTTCAATGCTGAGAAACCTTTATCAAAACAGGGCGACTAAAAAGATAAACATCACATGATGTCATTCATATGTGGGATCTTAAAAAAAGGGTACAAATGAACTTATTTGCACAACAGGACAGACCCACAAACTATGAAAACAAACTATAGTTAACCAAAGGGGATGGGGGTGGGGGTGGGGTGGGAACCAGGCATTTAGGATTGACATATGCACACGGGGATGTATGGAATGATTGGCCAACGGGGACCTGCTGTAGAGCACAAGGAACTCTACCCAATATTCTGTGATGGTCTATGTGGGAAAAGAATGAAAGAGAGGGTGTGTGAATCACTTTGTTGTACAGCAGAAATGATCACAACATTGTAAATCAGCTATACTTCAATAAAACTTTAAAAAATGAAAAAAAAAACAGTGCAACTACCAGAATAAAATTATTATATAGGTTTTTATACGTTCTGCCTAAACCAAATCGTTATATCAACTGGAATTATGTTCATGTTAACTTTTGTTGTACTTTGATTTCAAAAGTCATGGAGGAAGTATCCTAGAAATACATAATTCATGGCAACTGTATTATAAAGTTAATTCTAACCTATAGTGTATCATTAAAATATGAATGTGCAAATAGTTCTATTTTATTTTTTAATTAACTTTTCAGAAGTAATGGCTGACAGTTGTTCTTGAAAAGATCAAATGCTCTACTTAAATGCCAGACAGTTTTCAAGTTTTTAATGGAAACTGCTTCCTGAAATTTACCATTTACTTTTATCTTTCTAGTCTGTTTTTCATAAGTTATTTAAAAATAACTTCTAAAAGTCTCTCTGTCTGGAATTGTCTATTTTTTCCCAAATAACTTAACAGTGGTAAGTTAAGTACTTTGGTATCACCAATACTCTTTTCCTTTTTCTCACTGTCTGTATATATATATATAAAACATACTACATGTATATGGGGTAGTATATAGTGTGTGTATCTATATATGTTATATATTATATGTTATATGTTATATAGTGTATATACAGCATATATATATATATTTTTTTGGCCATGGTAAGCAGTGGCTTGATGCAGCAGCTTGCAGCTTGATGTGGGAACTCAGTTCCCAGGTGAGGGATTGAACTGGGGTAATAGCAGTGAAAGCACCAAGTTCCAACAACTAGACCACCAAGGAACTGCCTCAACCTATCCAAGGGTAAACATAAATCCAACTTTCCACAGTCAATGACCCTGCCTCCAGCCCACACTGACCTTGTATACTTCTATGGGATATGTTGTACGTAAATTATTATTTTTCACATATTTGAAAATATGCTTTGGAAAATATCATTTGTTAGCAACCATTCTAAGACAACAAGGATTGAGTTTTTGCATAGGGTTTTTCCTTGTGTGTCCCTTCTTTCCAAGGATTCTCTAAATGAGCATCCTAGAGTAGAATCATGACAAGTTCATGATTCTAATGGGGCCTTATTAGTCTCTTACTGGAATATTCTGAATGGCTAGACCATCCGAATTCCTGATCCTGGAGGACAGAGTGAAGGTGGGGCTGGGAGGCAAGGTGTGAAGGTCAGGGTACACAGCCTGTGCCCCCTTGATTGGTGTGGTCCTTGTAGGCTGTGGGGAGGAGTTGGCTTTGAGGCTTGAGCTGTTTTGCTAATGTCTATGGCATCACTTTCTTGTGTGTGTGTGTGTGTGTGTGTGTGTGTGTGTGTGTGGCCACACCTGCAGCATATAGAAGTTCCCAGGCTAGGGGTCGAATTGGAGCTGCAGCTGCAAGCCTATGCCACAGCCACAGCAACTCAGGATCTGAGCCATGTCTGCAACTTACTTCACAGCTTGCAGCAACACCAGATCCTTAACCCACTGAGCGAGGCCAGGGATCAAACCTGCATCCTCAAGGACACTGTTGTGTTCTTAACCCACTAAAGCCACAACAGGAATTCCCATGACATTACTTTCTGCATGAAATAACAATGAGTGACTGAAGTGTGCACAAGGAGAGGTTGAGCCCATGTTGGAGCTCATTAAATTAGCTTCCTTTTTCAGAAAAGGACATAATATTATCAACATACAGTGCTATCCCAAAGTACTAAGTACCGGGGGCCATTAATAGTGATCAGAGGAATTCCCTTTGTGGCTCAGAGGGTTAAGAACCTGATAGTACCATGAAGATGCAAGTACGATCCCTGGCCTCGCTCGATGGGTCAAGGATCCGGGTTGCTGCAAGCTGTGACTGGGGTCCCCCATTGCCATGATTCAGGTGCGGCCCTTAAAAAAAAATAGTGATCAAAAAATGCTAGTCCCCCCATACCTGGCAGCTTTAAGAACACACATGAGCAATGAAGTAGGATTTTATCTTTCAACATCTGTAATGTACAAATGCTTAATAAATAAATGTCTCGGTTTGTCTTTTCCTGTAGTATTTCTATAAGCTACTCCCATCCCAGTTGTGTCATATTCGTGGCCTGATGTTAAAGGAAAATTGTACTTCTATCTTTTCATATATGTTCTTTGTTTTTTGTTGTTGTTGTTTTGCCATGCCCCTGGCATGCACAGGTTCCCAGACCAGAGATCAAACCTGAGCCACAGCAATGAAAATGCCAGAATCTTAACCTAGTGAGCCACCAGGGAACTCCCATGTTTGCTGTGAACTGTTTATCTTAACACCTCATACCTCCAATTTGTGGTATGTGAGCTCCCAACTTCCTAAATCATTATTCATTCTCAAATTTCAGGACTTGGTCTTTTTTCACCCTTTCATACCGATTTCCAACACTTAACTATGGCTTTTCTTCAGTCACCAAAAAGGATTTCAGAGTCCCAGATGGCCTCGATGGGTTCAGTGTCATTGAGTTCTATTCAGCAAGGCATGTTTCCCATGCCTCCTCAGGTTTCGCAGGAGTTAACTGTTCACAAATGACTTTTCTATATATTTATAGGTATCAAATCCTGTCCTAAACTTTGTTGAGAAAGGATTATAAGCTCAAGACTAAATGAAAAGGTTGCTTGCTACTTCTTACCCACTTTTGATTATGCTCAGAAGCTTTCCATCTAGATTCTAAACATGTAAATATAAGGAACCAACATCAGTTTTCTAGCAATATTAATGGAATAAAGAACAAGAACAATTAGTCTTGTCGTAAGTAAATTAAAAGAAAACCATAAGAGGAGTTCACTGGTGGCCCAGTGGGTTAAAGATCTGGCATTGTCACTGCAGTGGCTTGGATTGCTGCTGTGGCCCAGGTTTGATCCCAGGCCCAGGAACTTCTTCAGGCTGCAGGTGTGGCCAAAATTTTTTTAAATTTTTTTAAAAAAAGGAAAACCATAAGAGAAGCATTTTATCTTCCTTCAAGTTTCTCTATTCTTGTTTGGGAGTGTTCTTTATAATTTCTCAGATTTAGGAATGACCACCATCTGGTTATTTTAATGTAAATGGTTTCTCCATCTGTCTTTTTCCCTTTGTAAGTACTTATTTTGGGGGAATGAACATCAGGATGCAGCAAGCAATTTATCATCTGATCATTCATTTATGGCTGAAACTATAAATCAAAATGATTAGACGTAGTGACTCTGAGTATATACTTTGATTATTGCTTTTTCAGTTTGGCCTGCTAAAAAGAACTTTATTTTATGCCTGAATTTATTTTGCTCTACTCTTTTAGTTAAAATCTTATAAATAAACTTTCTAAAAAGGTATTTAATGGAGATAAAATGTGGGTCCTTTGGCACAAGGGAGATTTCTCATCTAAATCAATAGAAAGGAATCCAATCAACATTTACAAACGGCATTGTTTTGGTTGATCCTCTGAGATTATTTCACCTACAGGGCTAGCAAATAAATTGCTTTTTGTCTGTTACCTGATATTAGACTAATACTGGTCTCAGTGTGGAATAAGGTAGATAAGGCATACTTAAGATGTTTTAAGAGGCAGCATGGCAGGTGGAAAATTGCAGTCTTTGGTTTTGGCCACATCTGCATTTAATTTTGTATTTTATCACTTCATAGTTGGATGTTTCCCTGGGACATATTTCTGGACCTGAGTTTCAATTTCCCACTGTTCCAGTGGGACTGATAATGACTGTTCATCTGTAGACATTGCCTGCTATGTGACTGGCCTAGGGCATTTTTATGGTAGGGAATCATGTGGGACCCGTATTCAAATATGGTATTGAATACAGACGATGGATATATCATATTTTGTGTTCACTATTTTGAAGGAGCTGATTTTGATGGAAGATGTTTCAATGCAGCTGAAATAAACCAGCTGTTAAACCTTAACATTGATGGATAAGGCAACAGAAACTTAGCAAAGTAACTGACTTGCTCAAGGTCACACACTAGCAGTAGGAAGGTGAGGCCTGACTCTTGGTCTCATAGGCTAATATTTTCCTTATCCTAACCTTAGTCATGTTTAATGCAGGTTATGTTAAAAATAATACAGAATTTAGAGAATATGAAGTCTTGGACGGATTTGGATGTTTAATTATGTGGACCAGCTTTTTGAATTGGATAAAGCTCACAAATATCTTTCCAAAATAAAATATTGAAAAACAGTGTCAGAAAATGAGTTATATGAATAGAGTAGGGTTTATAATTATATTCACAATATATGTATCATCTTTAATATATATTTATATTGTATTTAATCTTTTTTTTTTTTTTTTGCCTTTTCTAGGGCCGCACCCGCGGCATATGGAGGTTCCCAGGCTAGGGGTCTAACAGGAACTGTAGCTGCTGGCTATCGCCACAGCCACAGCAATGCGGGATCCGAGCCTCATCTGCAACCTATACCACAGCTCATGGCAACGCCGGATCCTTAACCCACTGAGCAAGGCCAGGGATCACACCCGCAACCTCATGGTTCCTAGTCGGATTCGTTAACCACTGAGTCACGACGGGAACTCCTATATTGTATTTAATCTTCAAGCAATACATATTAAGCAAAAGTGTAATCAATTAGATTTATAGATATTGCTTTTTGCAGGTCCTTTTTTCCTAAATGTAAAAGAGAAACTTGGGCTGTTTGGTTTCTAAATTTACTTTTGTTTGTCACTCTTTTTTTTTTTTTAATTATAATTGATTTATAATATTGTGCCAATTTTTGATGTACAACAAACTGACTCTGTCATACATACATACATTCTTTTTTAGTATTATTTTGCATCATAGTCTATCCTAGGAGATAGGATATAGTTCCATGTGCTATACAGGAGCTCACTGCTAATCCATTCTAAATATAATTGTTTGCATCTACTAACCCCAAACTGCTTGTCCACCCTACTCCCTCCCCCTTCACCTTGACAAGCACAGGTCTGTTCTCTATTTCTGTGAGTCTGTTTCTGTTTCATTGATAGGTTCATTTGAGCCATATTTTTGATTCCACATATAAGTGATATCATACGGTGTTTGTCCTTCTCTTTCTGTGTTTGTCACTCTTGATCAAAGTATTTTGGCATCTGCCTCTGGGAGGAAGGAGAACCTATTATTGACCATCCAGTCATGCCCCTTTCTTAAAAATTTCTTCCACCTCATTTTTTGGAGGCCTCCTGTGTTTGTACCAATATATACCTGGTCATGACTGCTTGCTGCAGGATAGAAACCTGACAGAGTGTGGAAATAGCCCACAGCATGTACTGAGCCTTTCAGATAACCTTTCTTAGGACATTGAATTGGATCTATTCATTAGGTTGCAACAGCATGTACAAAGAAATGGATATGGTTGTCAGAAACGTGACTGACAGCTGCTGATATAGGTAGCTTATGGGAAGGGAACTTAGACACTCAGGAAGAGTCATTCTAGGGAATTGAGTTTGAAGCAGATGAGACAAGAGAAGAGATATGCAAGTCTAAAGGGAGCTTGTAGTTCCAGAGAGAAGAGAGAGATGAGGAAGGCGGGGGATACAGGAACCTTCCAGGTCTCACTAGGCAAAGCTGAAATTTCAGACCCCTACTCCCTTGACATTTCAGTAAATCTTTCCAAGAAATCCTCATTTTGGGATCAATCTAAATTGGCTTTAGTCTTTGCAATCTTAAGACAGTCTTTTGGTTGTCAATGAAATTTAGGGATTATACTTAATTGTTTTAATGAATTACACCAACTAACAATTAAATTTTTAATTCAGTGATGGAGAGAAAGGTGCCACATAATTTTAAAAGTTCCTCCATTTTTTTCACTGAGCCTTGAACTGTTTCCCAAGAAATATTTGATTTGCATCCTCAATATTGTGAAGAAATGTGTTCTGAAATGATTCAGAATGCATGTTTATGTAGCAACTGTGTTTTCAAGTCAATTTCTTTGCAACCCATAACTGAAGATATTTTCCTATTGGTAAGAATGAGAAGAGGTTGAGGTGGTTTTTGTTTGTTTCTTTTTTTTTTTCTTCATATTAACAATGAATTTTATTTCAGTTATAGGTGTACAAAGATCATAAGTCAATATGATAGATTTTGTGTCCCAAACCCACAGTGCATCGCCCCACCCCCCAGATTGTCTTATTTGAAAAACCAAGTTTTCCAAAATCTGTGAGTCATTGTCTGTTCTTCAAAGAAGTTCATTGTGTCTCTTCAGTTTCCACATGTAAGCGGTGGCATTGGTTGTTGCTGTCTAATTGTCTGACTGGTTCCACTCCATATGATAATTTCTAGGTTCATCCATGTTGCTATAAATGTTATTCCGTTCCTTTTAATGGCTGAGTAATATTCCACTATGTGTATGTACCATATCTTCCCTATCCACTCCTCTGTCGATGGGCATTTAGGTTGTTTCCATGACCTGGCTTCTTCCCTCTCTAGCTGCTTTAGATGTAAAGTTAGGTTGTTTCTGTGAGCTTTTTCTTGTTTCCTGAGGTGGGCTTGTATTGCTATATACTTTCCTCTTAGCGCTGCTTTTGCTGCATCCCAGAGGTTTTGGAGTGTCGTATCTTTGTTGTCATTTGCTTCTAGGTATTTTTTGATTTCCTCTTTGATTTCTTCAGTGATCCATTGGTTGTTTTCTTGTTTTTGTATCCATTCAGCTAGTTTATATCTTTTGGTTGGGGCATTCAGTCCATTAATATAAGTTCTTATTGCCATTGTATTAACTGTTTGGGCTTTTTTTTTGTTTTTTTTCTGTTTGTTTGTTTGTTTGTTTGTTTTTTACCCTAAAGTTTTGATATAGGGGTCTATATACAAATGAGATTGTTTTAAGTTGTTGGTTTCTTAATTGCATGTGTGTGTCCAATGACCTGCATTTGTGCTCTTTTCTCACGATTTCTGATTTTGGTAGCATAGTTGTGCATGGATGATTTAGTATCTTTATTGTATATACGCCTTTACTGGTGAGCCTTGTCATTTGTGGTGTTTTTGTTTCTGGTTGTGGCCTTTTCTTTTCTGCCTAGAGAAGTTCCTTTAAGATTCGTTGTAAAGCTGGTTTAGTGTTGTAGAAATCTCTTAGCTTTTGCTTATCTGTAAAGGTTCTGATCTGTCCTTCAAATCTGAATGTGAGCCTTGCAGGGTAAAGCAATCTTGGTTGGAAGTTTTTCCCTTTCATCACATGAAGTATATCATGCCACTCCCTCTGGCCTGTAGAGTTTCAGATGGGAAATCTGCTGATAACCTTATTGGGGTTCCCTTGTATGTCATTTGTTTCTTTCCCCTAGCTGCTTTCAATATTTTCTCTTTGTCTTTAATTTTGGTCATTTTGATTAATATGTGTCTCGGGGTGTTGCTCCTTGGGTTTATTTTATATGGTACTTGTTGCGCTTCCTGAATTTGACTGAGTGGTTCCTTTCCCATGTTAGGGAAGTTTTCGGCTATAATCTCCTCGAATATTTTTTCTGTCCCCTTCTCTCTCCCTTCTCCGTCTGGCACCCCTATGATATGTATATTGGTGCGTTTATCAGTATCCCAGAGTTCTCTGAGACTCAGCTCATTTCCTTTCAATCTTTTATCTCTTTTCTCTTCTGCATTAGTGATTTCCACTAATCTGTCCTCCACCTCGCTGATTCGTTCTTCTGCCTCCTGTATTCTACTGTTGGCTGCTTCTAATGAATTTTTTATTTCAGTTATTGTATTTTGCATCTCTTCTTGTTTAATTTTT
>PVHT020000521.1:27804771-27864722 GCA_004024745.2 Catagonus wagneri
GTCTTTTTGCCTTTATGTAGAGCCGCACCCACGGCATATGGAGGTTCCCAGGCTAGAGGTCTAACAGGAGCTGTAGCTGCCAGTCTACACCACAGCCACAGCAAAGCTGGATCCGAGCCGCGTCTGCAACCTACACCACAGCTCACGGCAACGCCGGATCCTCAACCCACTGAGCAAGGCCAGGGACCCAACCCACAACCTCATGGTTCTTAGTCGGGTTCATTAACCACTGAGCCATGAAGGGAACTCCACCCTGAGGTAACATTTCAAACTGGTCTTTATAGGTTTTTTCACTTTGTATGGCAGAAACAAGGCTTTGTTTTGGCTAATCTCACTGAACAGGAATGCTTATTGGAAAGTTTCTCCTCTCTCTCTCCTCTTCTGTCTTAATACAGTTTTGAAACCAACAACACTTATGAATTGAACCTAGCCAGAAACCAGATTGGGCCTTGAACCCACATGCTGGAACTTGAACCCAGGATAAACCCATATTGGGACTCGAACCCACGGTTTTTAAATTAGAATCACTCCCCTGGGGTCTGGACTTACTGAGGTTCAGGTTCTTTGTGCCTTAGTGCAGAAGGAATTCAGCAAGAGACAAAGTGCTAGGCAAGAAATAGATTTATTAAAATCTGATGCTTGTGAGAGATGCAAGCAGGCAGGCCAGGAAGTTCTGCCCTGAGGATTAGGTGGGCTACAGTTTTATAATCCAAGGGAACTGGGGAGTGGGAAAAGACCGCCTCTTCCTCTTTCTTTGAGTACTAGCTCCTCTGTCATATCCAGTAAGAGAGTATTTGACCCTATAGGTTCAAACTAGGACAGTAAGGGTGCTTATTCAAATCATCAGAAGGGTTGTCGTTAAACTCCTGCTCTTGTTCTTAAGGGTAATGACTTGAAACATATCTTGTGCTTGTATTTGTGGTAAGCCTGCTTCATTCTGATGGGTTTCTTGAGTGATGTAAGTTTTAGTGGTCCCCCAAAGTTTCCTAGGTTTCCCTCTCTATCTATGGTCCCCTACTGGGACTTCTACACCTACCTGTGTAACCACCCTACTCCATCTCTATCGGTTTCCCTTTCTTCATGAACATCTTTACCTGGATCTCCCTTTAAAGTGGCTGAACTTAAATACACACTTGATTTTGTTTTTCTCTTTTATTGAATGCCATGGATGTAGCTAAATTGTAAGGGTGATGCAGGACCCTAAGGGGTCTTGGGGACAGACTGTTCCCCTATAACCTCTGCTTTAGCTCCTCTCTGAAGTATCCAGATAGCAGTCTCTGATACCCATTTCCTGAGTTGTTTTGCAAATGTGAAAATCCCCTCCCACCACCAAAAGAAAGACATTAACAACTTGATGGCCCTGAGCACTCTGCCCCCAGGCCTCCCTGAGACTGAGGATTGATAATTTTAACCCCTGTGACCCGCCATGACCTCACCATCAGCCAGTCAGAGAATTGTGCACTAACTGATCACTTACCCTGCAACCCCCTTTCTTCACCTGGGTTTTAAAAATGTTCTACAATTTTGCTTTGGGGAGTTCAGGCCTTTTGGGGGCATGAGCCACCCGTCTCCTAGCATGGCCCTGCTCCAGACTCTGCTGTCCTGGCTTGTTTGGCCTCACTGTGCCTTGTGCTAAAGAACTTGTGCTGACAAAATCGCTTTTCTCTGATATGTGTCTCCCAGCTGCCCTGCTAGCAGGGGTTGGACCCTGAGATGAAGCCCACCATCATCTGCTTTCCTTGCTGTCCTTTCTGAGCTGGTCTCTCTTCTGTCTTGGAGGGGATCAGTGTTAACACACCTGGTGGGTCCCCTGGAAGTCACAGCGCATTTGAAATTTCAGGAGGCTCCAGCAACCAGGCAGTGTTCAGAGTTCTAAATGGAGCCAGAAGTTGAACCGACTTGGCTGGAGAGGGTCATCCCCTGATTGTCAGTGTTGTTGAACACTGTCAAAAGTGTAGGCCCAGAATTGGATTCTCCTTCTGATCTTGGGAACTGATGTTTCATGAGCTGGAATACTGGGAAGAAAAACAAGTAGAGACTATTTCTGGGTAATTTCCTGGTTAAAGGGCAGTTGTCTCCAACTATTCTCTGGATTCCCATCTTTCCGCTTGTCTACCTTCAAGATTCTGCCAATAACCCAGTCTCTTCTGATGTAAGAATGAACTTGATTCCACATTCAGGTTGCCCCAAGGAAGAGTCAGATGAAGTGGATCTGGAAATGTGAGTTTCACAAGTACCCCAACTGATCCTTTTATTTTTTTAATTTTTAATTTTTTTAATTTTATTTTTTATTAAAGTGTAGTTGAGGAGTTCTGTCATGGCTCAGCAGTATCGAAACCCACTAGGATCCCTGAAGATGTGGGGTTGATCCCTGGCTTCACTTAGTGGGTTAAGGATCTGGTGTGACCGTAAGCTGTGGTGTTGATTGCAGACATGGCTCAGAACCAATGTTGCTATGGTATAGGCCAGCAGCTGTAGCTCCGATTCCAGCCCTAGCCTGGGAACTTCCATATGTAGCACCTGCAGCCCTAAAAAGCAAAGACATAAAAATAAAAAATGTAGTTGATTTATAATGTTGTGCCAATTTCTGCTGAAGAGAAAAGTGACTCAGCGCACACACACGCACACGCACACATACACACGTACACGCACACGCACACATTTGTCTTTTTAACATTCTTTTCTATCCTGGTCTGTCACAGGAGATTGGACATAGTTCCCTGTGCTGTACAGCAGGACCTCATTGCTTATCCATTCTAAATGGAATACTTTTGCATCTACTAACCCCAAACTCCCAGTCCATCCCACTGCCTTCCCATCCCCCACGATAACCACTAGTCTATTCTCCATGTCTCTGAATAGGTTTTTTTTCTGTAGATAGGTTCATTTGTGCTATATTTTAGATTCCACATATAAGTGATATACCTCATATATCATATGGTATTTGTCCTTCTCTTTCTGACTTCACTTAGTTTGAGGATCTCTAGTTCCATCCATGTTGCTGAGAATGGCATTCTTTCATTCTTTTTTATGGCTGAGAAATATTCTCTTGTATATATATAACACATCTTCTTTATCCATTCCTCTGTTGATGACATTTACGTTGTTTCCTTGTCTTAGCTATTGTGAATCATGCTGCTATGAACATAGAGGTGCATGTATCTTTTTGAATTGTAGTTTTGTCTGGATATATGCCCAGGAATGGGATTGTTGGATCATACGGTTGTTCTATATTTAGTTTTCTGAGGAGCCTCCACACTGTTTTCCACAGTGGCTATACCAACTTACCTTTCCACCAACAGTGTAGGAGGGTTCCCATTCCTCCACACCCTCTCCAGCATTTGTTATTTGCAGACTTATTCATGATGGTCATTCTAACTGGTGTGAGGTTGTACCTCATTGTAGTTTTGATTTGCATTTCTCTAATAAGTAGTGATGTTGAGCATCTTTTCATACACCTACTGGCCATCCATGTATCTTCTTTAGAGAAATGTCTATTTAGGTCTTCTGCTCATTTTTAAAGTGGTTTGTTTGTTATTTTGCTGTTGAATTATGAGCTGTATTTTAGAGATTAAGCCCATGTTGATTGCATCATTTGCAACTGTTTTCTCCCATTCCACAAGTTGTCTTTTGTTTTTTATGGTTTCCTTTGCTAGAAGCTTGTAAGTTTGATTGGGTCCCATTTATTTATTTTCATGTTTATTTCTGTTGCCTTGGGAGACTGACCTAAGAAAACATAGGTATGGTTTATGCCAGAGAATGTTTTGCCTATTTTCTCTTCTAGGAGTTTTATGGTGTCACGTCTTATGTTTAAGTCTTTAAGCCATTTTGAGCTTATTTTTGTGCATAGTGTGAGGGTGTGTTCTAATTTCATCGATTTACATGCAGCCTCCAGTTTATGCTTTTAACCATGACCTGGTTATAAAGTAACATTTTCCCCTTGACCTCACCTCTCCTATTCACCCCTCTTTTCCCACTGACATCATAGCTCCTTATAACAAGGTTCTTAATATTTATCTATTGCATGAACAGAAAACAGCACAAGTAGAGCAAGTACCAGGGTCCAGATTCTGGTGCTTTGGTAATTCAATAATATACGTCACAAGCCTGCTTCAAAAGATCATTTGTACCATAAGAGCTATGTGTTGGCTGGAATGGGGATGCCACTGGTGGTATGGTAAGGGGCCCACTGGAGGCTTTGAAGTCAGGGCCTTCATGCTTAAATAAGAAAGATGCTGTATAGTCTGTTCTCCAATATAAAGAATGGAGTCTAGTAGCATCTGGAGAAAAATAACATAGAAGCCACCAGAAAACATTACACCTATCTAGAAGAAGAGGGATCTTACATTCTGAATTAATTGTTTAAAAATAAAAATGGGGAAATCTGAATGTTGGAGCTACTATGAACCTCCCCAAAGTAGGAAGGCCTGGACTTGTGCTCAGAGACAAGGCAAGTGGTCACCACACTTACTAACTTCTCCCCTCTCGATGCGTCCTGGTTTAACATGCAACATCCGCACTTGAGAACTCAGCCCATAGTTTCGAATGAGCACTTGACAAAGCTGATGTGGAATTTGTTTCTTGTATGTCTTTCCATTGATGGGCATGTATGAAGCTGTTAGCAATGTTTAGCTATTCTGAATATTACCAATACCTCCTTGGGGCAAAGTGTACACCTTTATAAAATGGAAAGCATGCCTGCGAGGACATGAGAATGTAGTAATTAAAAAATTAGGTTTGAAAACAAAAATGAGAGTTCTCATTGTGGTTCCGTGGGAAGAACCTGACATAGTGTCCATGAGGACGCAGGTTCCATCCCTGACCTTCCCTAGTGGATTAAGGATCTAGCATTGCTACAAGCTGTGGTATAGATCACAGATATGGTTTGGATCTGGCATTGATGTGGCTGTGGTGCTGGCCTGCAGCTGCAGCTCTCATTCAACCCCTAGCCCATGAGCTTCCATATGCCACAGATGCAGCATAAAAAGAAAAAAAAATGGCTGAATTACTCTGTGGAGGTATGGGTTTGATCCCTAGCCTGGCACAGTGAGTTAAAGGATCTGGCATTGCCGCCACTGCAGGGTAGGACACAGCTGCAGCTCGGATTCTATCCCTATTCTGGGAATTTCCATATGCTGCAGGTGTGGCCATAAAAGAAAAAATGAAAAGAATGTACTTCCAATCTCTAAAAATGGCTGAATTAAAGTCCAACATAAATTTAGGCCAAATATGTAACCTAGCGATTTTTAAATTCCCCATCCAGACTATTCCCCATGTAACCTAGATGATTTTTAAATTTTCCCATGCTTTTATATGGGAAAGAATATATATGCACTTAAGATTAAATAAGATAATATGTAAAATGTTGACACATTGTATAAATCTCAATAAATATTTGTCCTCCTAAATTTCCATTTTCTTTCATTGTATTACTGTGTATGAGGCCAAGTCAGAACATATTTCTAGATATACAGCATGCAAATACACTAAGAAAAGTTGAAATATTGGAAAAAAATGATTCAGTTTTCTTCTTTTCCTTTTCTGAACTCCATCTAATATTGCTGGAGCATATCACTCAGAGTGTTTTTCAAGGAAAGATCCTCAAAAAAATCACCCAAGTTAAGCTGAATGTGATGGATAAAAACGAAGATATTGCAGGTGTAAGTAGCTGTTCTCAGACATTGGTGTACCTGTGAATCATCTGTGAAACTTGCTATGGTTCTATACATACAAATCCCTGGATTCCGTTTCCCAAAATTTAGAATTAGTGGGTTCTAGTATCAGACTTTGAAATACCCAGCTCTGAAGTATAATCTCATGATTTACAGGTTGAAAAAAAAATGGCCCGTACCTTAAAACAGTTACTTCAGTGGTAGAAGCTTATACTATGAGACTATATGGTGAAATAGATTTCTTGTAAGTGAAGGGTGTTCTGGAGCCCTTTACATAACTCCACACAGGCTATTATGAGTAACAGAGAACCCAAGAATGGCATTTTCGAATGTGTTTATAGAATTGCCTTTTTGAGGTTTCCTAAATATATTTATTAACACTTCTGAAGAGGTACTTTTCACTCTTTCAAAATCAATGTTTTTTTTTTTTTTTTTGTCCACACCTGCAGCATATGGAAGTTCCTGGGCCACAGTTTAAGTCCAAGCCACAGCTATGGCAATGCTGGATCCTTAACTCACTCCACTGGGCTGGGGATCAAACCCAGCCTTCCACAGTTACCGGAACTGCTGCAGAGACAACGCAGGATCCTTGACCCACTGCGTCACAGTGGAAACTCCCAAAATCCGTTAGATTTTTGAAGGAAGAGGAAGGGATAAGTTTGAGTGGAATACTACATCTTATAACATTGGACACAATTTTTTTTAAAGATTGATGTAAATATTCTCCTTAGAAATATAATTCTCGTCCTTCTAATGCTGCTGAGTAAGAGAAAAACTGAATTGTCTTCTGTCTTTCAGCTTTTCTTCATTCATCCCCCACGGTTTCTTCTTGATGAAGCTGCCTCTGTTTATAGCTTGCAGATAACGTCTGATGTATTTTTAATCTTTGGTGGGCTACAGCAGACTCAGAGATGATTAGAAATTTCAAAAGAACATTTTTTTTAAACTTCACCAAAGTACCATTTTTTCTTTTTACTCTTTGTTTTCTTTGGAAAACAAGTTCCTGACTCCTCTTCTCCACCTCCTTCCACTGTGTTCTTGTCCTGTGTCACTAGCCAAAGGGCAGCTGGGTACAAGTTGGGCCACATCCAAGATGATGATTGCTTCTTTTCTGAGCTGTCTTTGCTGTTGGCTCTCTGACTAATGGCTTCTCTTTTTAATGGATGAAGTTTGGTATGATTAACTCTCAGGTGATTAATAGATGGTGTTTCTGAGAGCTAAATAATGAAGAAGCAATTAAGCAAACCTGATATGTTGTCTTTACCACAAATCAAGTCACACTTTTTCTCCCCATTCCTTGGGACTGTGGTTTGGAGGTCAGAGGGCTCCAATAACTCAGAAAGGAAAGTCCTGGGCCATGGTTCTGCGAAAAATAAGGATAGGAAACACAGTAGGACATTATTTTCAGCATCACTCACCTGAGTTTGAGCTCTTACAGAGGGTTTTTTGAAAATAGGCAAGTTATTTAATTCATGAGCCCCAGTTTCTGCATCTATAAAACAGGAAAGGCGATCCATAATTTGTAGGGTTAAATGAAGATTAATGAGGATTAAATGGCATAATGTATGCAAAGCATCTTGCAAAATGCCAAGTACATAATGTTCAGTGAATATGTTAGTTTTAAATCCTTTTCCTTCTTCCAATCTTAACTCTAAACATTTTCCCAGAGTGAAGAATTTTAGAAGACTCAGAGATTCTATGTAGGGAAACTTCTTTCCTTCTGTAACCTTTAGTAACCCGGAAAAGAAAGATTGCTGGCCCCACCCCGTCCCAATATAAGAAAATTACCATTTGCAGCCATGGTCACCCTTTTAAGTTATTTTTTAAAAGCATAAGCCATCAAATGCCATATTACCAGCTTCTAATATCAATTTCCACACTTCCGGTCACTTGGCCTCCTCCTTGTAGAACGTTATAGTTTCACCACTAGAGAGAATAATATAGTACATGACAAAGTCAAAAAAAAATGACATTATAGGTAATTGGTACATTTTATACTTTAAACATTTGAAGATGGTGAACTCTAACAAATGGCAGAAATAGGAAGGCACTTTGCTTTAGAAGAAGTAACACTTGATTGGTTTATTAGTCACCTTCTTGGTTATGCCTTAGGAACAAACAGTCTCAAAATATCATTGATTTATAGCACTAAAGGTTAATTCTTGCTCGTATCATATGGCAGCTCAAAGCAGTTCTCAATTTTATTTTTTACCAGTTGGAGATAAGAAATAATTGCACTTATCAACACTGCTATAAAGCTAGCTAATTCTTATCTGCATCTCTCTTGTTTATTCATTTTTGTGGAGGTATAATTTACATATCGTATAATGGATATTTAGTGTTTGGATTAATGAATTTTTACAATAGCATCCATCTATGTTACCACCATCTCAAACAATATCTAGAATATTTTCCGTCATCCTCAGATGTACTTTGTTGTCGCTATCCAGTCAGTCCCTGCCCAGAAATCCCTTCTATTATCAGTTAGTTTTCCCTAGTCAGGATATTCATTTTTAAATAGGATTATAAAAATATGAGCTCTTATGTGTCAGCCCCTTTCCAATCAGCATAATGCCTGCAGCTTGTACATTCATGTTTTTGCAGGTATCATTCGTTAAGGACTTTTTATTGCTGAGTGGTTTTCTATGTAATGAATTTATAACAGCGCAATGTGTTTGCTCATTCCCCTGTTGTGAATGCTTGGGGTCACTTCTAGGTTGGGCTATTTGAATAAAGCTGCTGTTAATCTCATAGAAGTCTTTGTGGACATGTGTTTTTACTTCTTCAGTGAAAATATATAGGAGTAGAAATGCTGAGTTGTAGGGTAGGTCTATGTTCAACTCTATGAACAACTGACAAACCATTTCCAAAGTGGATCTTACCATTTCACATTTTCACCAGCAGTATAGTAGAATTCAGGTTGCTCCACTGTCTCACTGACATTTGGCAATCTTTTTTTATGAAGGGGAGGGGTGTCATTCCAGTGGGTATGAAATGGTGTCTCATTGGAGTTATAATTTGCATTTCCCTTTTGGTCACTGATTTCAGGACCTTTTCATGAGGTTATTGTCTACTCACATATCTTCTTTTGTGAGGTGTTCAAGTATTTTTAGCCATTTTTATTGGGATGTTTATCATTTTCTAGTGCAAAAGCAAAAGTTCTTTGTATATTCTAGATATTAATGCTTTGTCAGGTATATGTCCTTAAAACTCTTTTCTTAGTGTGTGTATGACTTTTAGTTTATCTTAATGATTGCTCTTGATGAATTTAAAGGTCTATTAAAACTTTTAGCCTTTTTAAAGGTTTAAGTTTGTTATTTCCTGGTAACTCTGGATATAAGTTCTTTATCATATGTATGGCTTATATTGTCTACCAGTATTTAAGCTGTCTTTTCATTATCTCAACTGTAAACTTCCAAGAGTATAAGTTTTTAATTTTGATAAATTCCAGTTTACCAATTTGTTCTTTTTTGGATTGGGCTTTTTATATCATATCTAAAATTTTTTTGCCCAACTCAAGGCCCCAAATATTTTTCCTCTTGTTTTCATCTAGTAGTTTTTTAGTTTTTATTTTTAAAAGACCTATGACTCACTCTGAATTAGTTTTTGTATATGGTACAAGGAATGGATTAGAGTGTATTTGTAATTTTATTGTTTTTACTTTTGTTTTCTTTTGCATATAGATATTTAATTTTTCTAACATCATTTGTTAAAAAAAACATTTTGTCTCCACTTAACAGTCTTTGCATCTTTGTTGAAAACCAGTGATGCTGTATGTGTGAGTCTAGGTCTGCAAACTCTGTTCTGTTTCACTGATTGATTTGTTTATGCACACACCATTATACACTGTCTTGGTCCTATGAGTCTGGAAATCAGGTAGTATTAATTCTCAAACATTTTTTTCTCCTAAGAGTTTTGGTTTTGCTAGATGTTTTTGTTTTCTGTATCAATTTTATAATTAGCTTGGCAATGTCTACAATAAAGCCTCTGTGATTTTTATTGAGACAGTGTTGAATTTGTAGATTAATTTGAGGAGAGTTGATATTTAACAATACTATATACTTTTGATTCATAAAATTGGTATATTTCTGTATTTAGGTCCCCTTAATTTTCTTCCAACAGGGCTTTGTAGTTTCCAAAGATGGTAAAAATGGGAAAATCTGAGGACGCATTTCTTTTGTTTACTGTCTGTCAGGGATCATTGTCCATCATTATTTGATGTCCAGTTGAATATTGCTGTTTCATGCATTTTTTGTCTAACTTTTGTGAGTTTTCTCCATTGAGAGGGAAATTAGTTTCTCTTACTCCATCTTGGTCATTAGAAGAAGTCTAGTCCATTTGCATTTTATTATAATTATTAAAAGATTGGGTTTAAATCTAATATCTTTTATCTTTTTTCTTGTTTTATGTTTATTTATCCAATTTTTCCATGTTAGATTGTTCCGCTTTCCTGGATTATTTTTGTGTTCTTTTTAGAATTCAATTTTATAGCTTACATAGGCTATTTAGATTTAGTTTTGTGTTTTGTTTTCCTAGTTGCTCTCTGTATGACAACATACTTTTAAATTATTGTAGTCTGCCTTCATATAATACTGCTTCAAAATCTTACTGCTTCATATATAATGTGAAAATCTTACTACTGATTAATTCCACTTATCCTTTTGTCAGCTCTGGTTGTTTATATTTGAATTCTACAAATATTGCACATTTCATATTACATTGTTATTTTTGTTTATATAGGCATCAGTCTTTAAAATTTCTCTCTTTCTCTCTCTGTCATTAAAGTCATTAAAAACACTTTTTGGAGTTCTCTCTGGTGCAGTGGGTTAAGGATCCAACATTGTCACTGTAGTGCCTTGGGTCACTGAGGTGTCATGGGTTCAATTCCTGGCCCAGGAACTTCCACATGCCACAGGCATGGCCAAAATATATATATATATATATATATATATATATATATATATATATATATATATATAATGTTTACACAGATACTTTCTTCATTGACTCTCTTTATTTTACCTTGCAAGTCTAAGAATCATTTCTCTCTGATGTGAAGATTTCTTTAACATTTTCTGTAGTGCAGGTCTTTGAAAGTAAAAATCTCTCACATCTATATTAATGAACACATCTTTAGTTCACTTTCATTTTGAGGAATACTCATGTTGAACATAGAATTCTAGACTTTTTTTCCCCTCTCTCACAGGACTTTAAAGACAGGTCTTGTGAATGTCATTGTTTATAGTGCCACATCTGTAATTCACCTATCTGTTGTCCATCATGTTTACTGATACTACACTCTCTTAATTACTGTAGACTTGTGGTAAGTTTTGAGATTGGGAAGTGTGAACCTCAAAATTTGTTTTTGTTTTTCAAGATTGTCTTAGTTATTTAGGGCTCCTTATAATTCCCCTTGAAAATAAATTTGAGGATTGACTGTTTCATTTCTGCAAAATGACTTGGAATTTTGATAAGGATTGCATTGAATCTTTAGATACTTTGAGTAGCATTAATATCTTAACAATATTGAACCTTTCTAGTCATTAACATGGGATGTCTTTCCACTTCTTTCTTTTTCTTTTTGCTTTTTAGGCTGCACCTACAGCATAGGGAAGTTCCTAGGCTAGGGGTGGAATTGGAGTTACAGGCACAGCAACTCAGGATCTGAGCTACATCTGTGACCTAAACCACAGCTCATGGCAGTGACAGACCCCTGACCCACTGAACAAGGCCAGGAATCAAAGCAGCATCCCCATGGATACTAGTTAGATTTGTTTCCACTGTGCCACAATGGGAATTCCTATTAAGTTTATTTTTAATTTCTTTCAGTACCTCTTATTTTTAGTGTTTAGTATACACGTCTTTCATCTCCTTGATTAAAGTTTTTCTTAGGTGCTTTTAAAATGCTATTATAAGTGGAAGTGCTTTCATAATTTCTTTTTAATTTCAGATTGCTCATTGTAATATGTAGAAACACCACTGAATTTCGTGTGTTGATCTTAACACCTTGCAAGTTTGCTGAATTTATTAGCTCCAGTAGCTTTCTTGTGGATTGTTTTAAAATATTGTATATATATATAGGATCATATAATTTGTGAATAGAGATAGTTCCACTTCTTTCTTTCCAATTGGAATGCCCTTCAATTTTTCTCCTGCCTAATTGCTTTGGCTATAATTTGTAATTCTGTATTGAATAGCACTGGTGAAAATGTGAATTCTCATCTTATTCCTCATGTTAAGAGGAAAGTTGTGTATCTTTCACCTTGAATTTGATGCTAGTTGTGGATTTTTCATAAATACCATCTGTCTTGTTAAGGGAGTTACCTTATATTCATTTGTTTCCATGTGTTTTTATTATGAAAACTTTTGAGATTTTTTCAAATGTCCTTTCTGAATAACATGTTTTTTTCATTTGTACTATCAATGACGTATTACACTGATAGGTTTTATTATGTTGAACTACCTGTGCTTTTCTGAGATGAATATCACTTTGCCTTGTTAATATGCTGTTGGATTTGATTTGCTAGTATTTTGTTAGGAATATTTACATTTATATTCATAAGAAATATTAGTCTAATTTTCTTGCAATATCTTAAACTGGCTTTGTTATCAGTTTGCCTCATAGAATGAATAAGGAAGAGTTACCTCATCCTCTATTTTTTTAAAAAAAGTTAGAGAAGGATTTCTATTAATTATTCTTTAAATATTTGATAGAACTTAATAGTGAAGCCACCTGTTCCTAGACTTTCTTAACTGGCTACATCTGAGTGTCTCAATTTTCTAAAATAGCTCTCCCCAGATTTTGCTCTGGTCTTCACACAGTCTATTTAACACTTTGACTGCAATCTTTTTCCATAGGCATCTTGAGCATTGTTCATTTGTCTTACAGTATTTTTGACCAAAGCTTGTTTTTCCAACCTGAGTTAGGCAAAGCAGAGATGAACACCTTGTATCTTGTCTTTTAGGTAACCCCAGTGAGGACAGAAGTGAAATACATGGTATTTTTAATGATATCCCCTCCCCTCCTCCAGGACTGTAGAAGGAGCTCCAAGCTAATAGTGCCTCAAGTCTGTTTCTGCGTGGAGGTGGAGGTGGGAGGCACAAGAGAAAGTAAAACCATCACAGACTTTACCTATCATTTTGAAGTGTCTTTTTCCTGATTCAGTGTTTGTTTGGCTACTGCAGACTTTTGACTATTTTCCAGAGGTCTTACAATTTCTGCTAGTTCTTCAAATGTTTCTGAGGGCAGATGAAAGTTTGGAGTTGCCCAGTTTGCCATTTTGCTCATGTTTGGACTAGAAAGTTCTTTATTATTATCTCTTCAAATATTTCCCCTGCATCATTGTCTCTTCCCTCTTCTTCTTAAACTCTAATAACATACATGTTTGATATTTGATGTAATATCTCAGATCTCTGATATTGTGTCTTCTTTATTTCACCCTTTTTTATTCTTGAGTTTCTGTTTTGATAGTTTCTAAAGATGTGCTTTCAAGCCATTGATCTTTTTGTCTGCTGCTTAATCAAACAAATGAATTCATTTATTACATTTTTCACTTCAAGTTTTTCATCTTTCTTTTTTGTTTCATCAGAAATGCCCTAGTCTTTAGCCATATTGTCCATACTTTCCATTAGGCCCTTTTACCTTTTCATTATAATTATTTTATCATAGTGATTTCTGACAGAATGTTTTACTCCTCAATTTATATCTGCTCTTTGACTTTGGTGATTGAATTTGGTTTCCCTGATTTTGACCTCTGGTGTTCTAAGGACTTTGGTTTTGAACTTCCTCTTAGGTTCCCGGATTCAGGTTGCCTTCTATGGCTGTCAGGTGTGTGTTCCCAAGCTTTGGGCCTGGGACTTGTGGTTTAAGTCAATGAGATTCTTCTTATGCAGCATATAGATGAGCCATTGAAACCCTTTCTGGTCTGTATCTCCCTCCAACACACACATGCAACACACAAACACACCCAATACACCCAACACACACACACACACACACACACACAGCCTTGTTTGGCTGGTATAGTTTCTTGCGTGTAGTAAGACAGTTAATTATGGTGTAGCTGCATTGAAATACCATGGCTAGGAAGATCCTGTTGTGGCTTAGCAGTAATGAGCCCAACTAGTATCCCTGAGGATGCAGATTCGATACCTGGCCTTTCTCAGTGGATTAAGGATCTGGCGTTGCTGTGGCTGTGGTGTAGGCTGGCAGCTGTAGCTCTAATTCTACTCCTAGCCTGGGAACATCCATATGCCTCAGATGCAGCCTAAAAAGAAAAAAAAAAAGGAAAAACCAAAAAGGAAAGAAAGAAATATCATGGCTAATAATATAAACCTTAAAAGAGATGCACCGAATTTAAATTTATCTTCACCCTTTACAAGCTGTTTGATTTTGGCAAAGTCACTTCACTTCTTAAAGTCTTTGTTTCTTCATTTGTGGTATAGAGATAAGATAATCCACCTCCTGGAATAATTGTAAGATTAAATAACAAATAAAGGAACACAGTGCCTGGAATTCACTAAGCAATCATTAAACAGTACTTGTTATATTTACTAGGATTATAACTTCACCGAGTTTTAATTTCATCTGAAAAATGAGTATTATGTTATATAATAATAACATTGCATCATGTGCCTTTCTCTATAAAATAACATGAATTTTAATGACTGAAATTCATAACACAATTTATAGACTACACAGTGTCTTTACATAGATAACATTCCCATGGAATCCTGAAAAATGGGTCTTGTTTTCCTATTCTACACATGAAGAAACTGATGCCAGGGGAGGACTGCCATTACTCATGAGTACTCAGAGACAGGTCATAAATCAGCATCCATGTCTCTTTAATCCTGCTCCTGCACTCTTTATACCGCGCGATGCTAAATACTATAAGAGCAGGCCTAGAGGAATTCAACCATCTGTATTCTTTAGGCCAATATGCACAAATGGTCTCATGATTTCCTTTCATTTCCCTTAATGTATTATAAACATTCCTGATTTGCTGTTTTATGTTCTTCTCGGCTATGTTTCCAAGCATTTTTTCATGCTGCATTTCATTTCATCATCTCTTGTTTCTATTTCCAAATGTAGCTATTTGTTCAGCCTGGTTTTGCTCTGTGAGGTGTTATTGACAATACTTACTAATTTAATCCTTGTTCAGGGAAAAATGAGGAGCAATTTGCATACTTTTGCAGATCATTGAAAATTCAAGCTGGAAGAACCCACCTAGGACTAGAATCCCGCTATTTATTTAATCAGTGACATATGTATACATAGTGCCTGACCATAATGCAGAAGTGGGTAAATATCATTCACCAAATTGTGATTGATTGCAAGCGTTGTCTACCATCTATCTAATATAAAGCGTATTTCCTAAAAACAAATTTGGGATGCAGATTCAGAAACCAATGACATGTGACACCTGGGATTTGAGAATTCTAAAGCTGAAAGGGAAGTCTTCACCATGCCACACAGATGAAACTAACATAGTGGGCTGCAGTTCATACTGTGAACATGGGGGCTTAAGTCCACTCCACCCATCCCCAGACCTGCCAGGAGAGCATCTTTGTTGTGGCTCTTAACTTCATTCTAGTATTATTTACCTGCCTGTGTCTGCATCTAAGTGGAGTTACAGTATCGAAGAGAAATCCACGCCAAATACCAATTTTAACCATTTTTTCCCTGTTCGTTCCGCATCCTTAGGTCCATTTTCATTTAAGAGAAGCTGTACATTTGATGAAGTCCTTCAATTAGGTTTTGGAATTCAACATTTCATTCAAATACATGTTTATTTAATTAGAACTTGCATACATTTATGGGAAGAGCCCAGCCTGTAGAAGGATTTTGAACTTTCGATTCCTGGGGTGGCCTAGTCTTAATTGTGTCCTACTTGACACCGTCTTCTGAACACTGACTAAATATCAGGCCCTCTGCTGAAAACCATATGAATTAAATCTGTGGATTGTCAGGATAAGTCAATAACCTATGGTTTTAGGCAAGCCATCTGATTTCTCTGCTCTCATTTGCCTCCTCATAAAAGTAAGGATATTAATACCCACCTTACTTTAGTAGGCCCTGGTCAGGATGAAATGAAATTATTTCTGTACAAGGCAGTTAAATGATGTTTGAGTGTTCAAATAAGATACTAAAGTTTTGGTTTTTTTTTTTTTTTTCAACTCTTGTTATTTGTTGAATTTTTACCAGTAACTGACAAGCTAGTTTAGTATATACCCTGCATTTTATATGTTCTCTAGTCTTCATAACTTTAATCACATTGGATTTTCCACCTGGAATATTCATCCATTTTATATCAATGTGTCTTTAAATCGGAATTCCCATTGTATTAAGAACCCGATGTTGTCTCTCTGAGGTTTCGGGTTCGATCCCTGGCCCCGCTCAGAGGGTTAAGGATCCGGTGTTGCCACAAGCTGTGATGTAGGTGACAGATGTGGCTCTGCTCCGCTGTTGCTGAACCTGTGCCTGTGGCTGTGGCGCAGGCCGACAGCTGTAGCTCTGTTTCAACCCCTAGCCTGGGAACTTCATATTCAGCAGGTGTGGCCTTAAAAAAAAAAAGGAAGTGTGTAAATCTTTTCAGTGTTTCAAAGCCCAATTCAAATGCCTCTGTTCTTGAAGATGTTCTGGTTTTCAAGCAAGGTAATTTCTTTCCCCTCTGAACATTCATAGCTTTTTTATCTCTACGGTGTTAATTGTTTTCAGCTGTGAATTGCTACTATTTGTGTGTGTGTGTGTGTGTGTGTGTGTCTTTTTTATTTGCTCCTGTACCCTGTGAGCCCCCCAAGGCCAGAACCTCTGCCATGTATATGTGTGTGTGTGTGTGTGTGTGTGTGTGTGTGTGTGTATTAGATTAGAAAGTACAACGTTATGGTTCTCAGTAAATAGTCGGTAGGAACTATGGAGTGAATTTCAGCTTTATCTAGTATAGTAAGGGTTATAGGACAGCAAGCAGTTTTCTGACTACAGGTTTTGAGATAAAAAAATATATGAAGCATTCAGTAGGACTTCATCAGATATTTGTGAAGCTCTGTCATTGGTGGTTGCCTAGGGGACACAGCATATCTATGAAATACATCCTCCCTTAAAAGGACCGCATTAGGGGGGTCATTGTAGTTATGCAAATTCATGAGAGAACTGCTTGTATCCAAGAGGTTAAGTATTTTCATTAGTCATGCAAATTGGCTTTATTAGCATGATGGTGTCCCGCCAGAGTCAAGTAAATTTATTGTTTTGTGTCCTTACCTAAATGTGGATTTTGAGAGCACTCTCTAAAAACTGGTGTTGCTTTTTTTGGTGAAATGTGTCTCCTCTCTTCAGAAATTAGTCAGATCAGTGAGGGAGCAGTTTTGAAAGATGATGGATGAGGTGTTGCTTTGGACTCCAGAGCACCCAAAGGGACCAGTTGGAAGTGCCACAACCACCATGGTCTGTTCCGCCAATGACCCAAAATAGATGCTTTCCAGTGAAAAAACTGACTCTGATAGAGAACACAAATCTCCAAACCTCCAGAACAACTCTTAAATACCCTGTTTGCCTTATTTGTGCCAGAAGGGCCTACCGATGTCAGATGAAACACTTGGCCTCCTGGAATGAGAAACTGGCTCTGGCTGGTTGTGCTTTGAAGGGAAGCATTTTCCCTGCAGAAAGAGGCATCTTTGTTGAGGAAAACGATAGAATATAAACTTGAGGCTTTTCCTGAGAAGAGACAGAATGGAATGCCAGATCCTTTATGGGGAGATGAACATAGAAAAGAACCAGGAATTCAAGAAGTTTCCAGAAATGGATAATCCACCTTCCAAACGTGCAGTGCCCTTTGCTGATTTAGGAAGGCAGCAGAATAGAGTGAGTTTCAACTCAGCAGTAGGGAACACCATGGCTGCTGTTCTTGTAACCTAGCAGGGCCCTTTGGGGTTCCCGGGCACAAAAGCCCTTCTATGCCCTCCCCCCCATTTCTTGTTTTTAGGAAATGGGCTTTATTCAGCCTCCATGGCCTTCTCTGAGTTCCAAGGGGCATGCTTAGACCAGGGAAGGGAGGGAAGGCAATGACAAGGGAAGAAAGGTCAAGAAGCAATAGTACAGCCTTGGGGGCAGGATCCTGGTTCCCTCTCAAGGGATACACATAACGACATAGGAATCCTATACACCTCAGAGAAAAGTTATATTTGTTATGATTCTTTTAGAAATGAATACTTTAAAATTAAAGAGCTTACAGTTCGTTCTCGTGGTTCTCCCTGGTTTAACTGCACCCTAAACACAATGACCCATAATCTAAAGATTAGGAACCCTGAGCACAATTGCCTGGGGGGTTAAAGACTAGTAGCACATGATGTTTTTCAGGAACTTTCCTAGTTTGTTCTAATCTCTGATCAGTACGACCTTTTTGCAAAAACAGATGCTATTCCAGGCAATAACCCACAGGACCACCTTCATGATCACGTTGAGATCTCCTGACTCCAGCTTTGATGACTAAGATTCCCCCAAAGAAAAAAGAATGCATGTTTGCTCCAGTCCTGATTCTTATCTGAAAACCTGTTTTTCTCCTTTTTACTATAAAACTCCCCTCTGTTCTTCCCAATGGAGGACACAGTCTTTAAGGCATTGGTCTGCTGTGGCCTCCTTTGCCCACTAAAGCAATAAAAGCTATTTTTTTTCTCCTTCACTTCAAACTCTGTTTCCGAGTTTCAGTTCAGCACCAGTGGACAGAAGCCACATTCTCTCCATGAGAGTCCTGAGAGGATGGCTCCAGTATCTTCTAGGACAGACTAGAAAACCTGAGAGCAGAATTCCAAAAACATGTGACTTCCAGCAACTAGCAAATGGAACCACTGCTGCCCGTGCATCTGGAAACTTGCTTTTGCAATGAAGGTTATATTTTCAGTTACTGCGACTCTTAATTTGTTTTAAGAATTCCTCAGCAGAGGCTAAAATGCAAGGCAGAATAAGTGAAATGTTAAATATTAACTTTTCAGATAGATAAGACTTTAGTGGAACAAAAGAAAACAAAGAACTCAAATCAACAAATGAAAAACTCTCCAGCACCACCCACAGAACAGCCAAACCCACCACAAGGGTGGTGATCTTGTGAGAAAAATGGACTATTTTTCTATTCATGCTAGTATGTCTGTGATATTTGGTATTAATATTCATCTTCTATTCCTTGTTTGATAAACATCCACTCTTTCAAAAAAGGTGTCATTTTTTTCTGGAAGATTATTGTGCCACACTCCCTCTGATGCTAATCCAATTACCTTTTGAACAAGTACTATCTTACAGGAAAGAGATCAAATTTCTAGCTCCAGCTCTGTGATTGTGCCAGGCACTTTACATTTTTTTTTTTTGTCATTTCATCTCCCCCAAACACTGTAAGGTTTGTGGCATTTAACTTCATTTTATGGTTTAGGCCACTGAAGCTTAATAGCAATAGGTGACTTGTACAGAGAAGGTTCATCAGTGGCTGAGCTGGGCCCAAAGCCAAGCCCATTGGCTTCTGGATTGTGTGTTCTTAACACCTATGCTATGTACCTGCTGGCTGACTTTACGTGCCATGCCACCCTCTGCAATTCTAAGACATCATGAGAATGTCAAGGCTCTCAAAAATTTTCTGCTCTAGACTCAAACTTTGTTTCACTTTTTGGATCTTTAAACAGTTATGACTGTTTTGACTGATAAAAATTATTCCCACTCGGCATTTTTTTTTTTAATGAGAAATTTGTATTTTGGGTAGATACATCTTGACATTGATCATTGTTATATGAATAGGTCTGAGAAATTAAAATGTCTAAAGTCCTTTACAGCAAATATGTACAACATTATCTTCAGGAGACTAAACTTATATGTTTGGGAAAATTCATATACATCATTCATGTTTTCTTTTATATCCAGATATTTATTATTATGTAAACATCATTCTGCTTTAATTATTTGAGTATTAACCTTGAGAAATTTAATAGTGTTTAGAACAAACAGTACTTTGCACCAAAGGCATGAGTCAAAGGTCTGCATTGTTTCCCTTCAGTACAAAAAAAATGCTTTTTAAAATCTCTGCCAGGAGTTCCCGTCGTGTCGCAGTGGTTAACGAATCCGACTAGGAACCACGAGGTTGCGGGTTCGATCCCTGCCCTTGCTCAGTGGGTTAACGATCCGGCGTTGCCGTGAGCTGTAGTGTAGGTTGCAGACGCGGCTCGGATCCTGCGTTACTGTGGCTGCGGTGCAGGCCAGTGGCCACAGCTCCGATTAGACCCCTAGCCTGGGAACCTCCACATGCCGCCAGTGCGGCCATAAAATGAAAAAGGCAAAAAAATAAAAAATAAAAAAATAAAAAAAATAAAATCTCTGCCAGATTTTTTAAAGATATGACTGTTTATTCAACATATGCATTGTAGTATTTAATGATAAAAATAAAAAACAAGAGTAAAACAATAGTAATAATAACACCACCAAATAAATAATAACATTCTTTTTTGAACAGTAGAGAAGCATATTAATTTTTATTATACTTCTTAAATGCATAGTTAATTTAAAATTATATCGACTTGCTTAGGTAGCTTCCTAGGAACTCTTGCAAACGGAGTTGTAGTGGAAGGAGAGTTGTTTTTTGGAAGATCAAAAAAGTCTGACTGTTGGGTTAATTTATACACACCACTATACATAAAATGTACAACCAACAAGGGCCCACTGTACAGCACAGCGAATGCTACTCAATAAATTTTTACAATTTTATTTGAGATAGTTGACTTACAATGTCGTATTAGTTTCAGTTATACATATAAACATATCATCTTTCCGTATATACGTTATTACAAACTACTGAGTAAATTTTCTTGTGCTATACAGTAGGTCCCCATTAATCATCCATTCTATACAGCAGTGTTTATATGTTACTCTCATAAACGGTCTTGAAAGCTTATGATATGTCAAGCTCTATATTAAGTGGTTTATATGGATTATTTCATATCATTTTTATAGCATCTCCAGGAGGTAGGAGCTATTAGAGCAATTTCACAGTTAGACCAAATTTTGAAAATTTATCAGCTTGCCCCAATTCACACAGCTTAAAAGTTAACAGAGCTGGTCTTCCCCTGGCTTCAAGGTTTTAGCCACTAAGCATATTACCTTCTAGAGAGAAAGTGAAAATACTACCAAAGGATTGTGAGTTATACCTTGTGATTCAGCTGCTATCTTAAAATTATAAATGACAGCTTTTCACTAGGGCATATTTTCATTATTTAAAACACACTTGAAACAAATCTCAAATGTGTTAACATCATTGGTCATATATTGAGACATCATAAATATCTGTGAATTGAATTATGAGAAAAATGGGAAAGGACTTATGCTGTCAATTTGAAAAATGAAACAATAGGAAAGAAGACAGAAAGGAAGGGAATGGAGAGATAATGTAATTTTTTCCTACCTTACATATTGTGGGCAATGAGATCTATATATGTATATTCCATTTTTTTACGTCCTTGGTTTGTGTTGTATTGTGATCATGTGGAATGCCCATTTATGTTGGTGGAAATTAATATATAAATCATACCTCCTAATTTGACATCAGCTATAATTATTAATAGTATTTATCATAGTTGGTGGAAAATAATCATGCTTTGGTTACCTTGTAAACATGATTTCCAGTTATCCAGACTCCTACCAGGGAGCTGTGCCTGTGTGTAGATGAGGTTTAGTAACTTGCAGAAGTATCCAGCACAGCTATAGTGGAACTGAACTGGGATTGAACACAGTTCTAAGGCAAGTCTAGCCCCACTCTAAGGCAGATGCCTCTTGGCGGGAAAACCCAGCATCACCCCCAGGGCAGCAAAGACATCTCCTGGGAGCACCCAGGGCTTTCTGGACTGCCATGTTATCATCCAGCCATTTATACTTTCCTAGATTGTCAGACTCTGCTTGGACACCTTCAAAGCTCTGAGGAGGCTGAGAGCTGCTGTGCCTGCTCTTTGCACTGACTGCAGAGCTCTCCACCCTGGGCTCATTCATCCTGGATGCTTCCCACCCTGAGCTGATGGGCAGCCTGCCAGTCTGTTGCTACCACTCTGCCTTTTCAGCCTTTCTACTAGATCCCACGCTGAGGTTCCCCCCTTGGTTTTTAACATTTTTCATGAAAAGGATGATTTTTTTTAGTACAACAAAATGTGTAGAATTGGCATTATTTGGAAGTTTTAAAAAATCTCACTTTTTTAAAAAAAGTTTTATTGTAGTAGTCTTAGTTGTGTTAGTTTCAGGTATACAGCAAAGTAAATATATATATATATAAGTACTGAGTAGATTTCCCTGTGTTAGACAATAGGTCCTTGTTAGTTACCTGTTTTATATCTAGTAGTGTGTATATGTCAGTCTCAACCCCCTACCCTAATTTATCCCTCTTGCTTCACCCTTTGGTAAGCATAAATTTGGTTTCAAAATCTTTGAGTCTATTTCTGTTTTGTAAATTCTTTTGTGTGTTTTTTTGGTTATATTCCACATATTAATGATCTCATAGACTATTTAATTTTCTCTGACTTACTTCGCATAGTATGATAATTTTACTTCTTACTTCTTTTAATCCTTCAAAGAAAACTACCCTTTGAATAAGGCAAAGAAATGCCCCTCTCACTGCTCAGACTTTTGGATGGGCCCACGTGTATACAGGTGAGGGAAGAAAACAATTCCAAATGAATTCTGGAAATTCCAGGCATATATTCAATATATACTTATTATGTGCCAGGCATTATTCTAAGTGCTGGAAACATAGTGTCTAACAAAGCAGAATCCTGATACATGAGAGACGCATATATTTGAAATGGAGCAGGGCCCTGTGGGGCTCCTAGGAACGAAAGCCTGTGTCCCCAATTGCTTTTTAGGAAATAGGCCTGGTTCAGCCTCCTTGACTTTCCCTGAGTTCAAACAGTTGCTGATCAGAGAAGGGAGGGGATGCTGAGACCAGGGAGGAGCAGTCAAGAGACAATAGTGCAGCCTTGGGGTAGGGTCCTGATTCCTCGTCAAAGAATATATATAACAATATCTTTGAGTTCCTCTACAGAACTAAAACCCCCAACAAATAGAAGATGTTAATGAAGCATTCTTCATTCCTGAAATAAGGACCACTAGAACCAGCCCTGGGACCACTTAACAGCAGCTTTGAAAAACAGTGCAAGCTTGCATCTACCCTGATCCTTATCTGTGGCCCTTTTTGTCACTCCCAAACTGTAAAACCACCTCCTATTCTCTCCCAAGAGGAGGCACAGTCTTTAGGGCATTGGCCTGCTGCAACCCTCCTTTGCCTGGCAAGGCAGTAAAGCTGTTTTTTTCTCCTTCACACAAAGCTCTGTCTCTGTGCTTGTAGTTGGCACTGGTGGACAGAGGCTAAGTTTCAGCAGCACAATGAACATGTAAGCAAATAAAGTCACAATCTGATGTCAGATAACAGTAAGGACGATGAAGAAAAATCTATCAGAAATAACTGAGAGGCTGGCAATGGCTGGCAATAGACTTTTACATAAAGTCTATTTTATGTAAAATAAATAAGCTATTTATGTAAAATAAATAGATATAATGGCTGGCAATAGACTTTTACATAAAGTCAATTTTTGATTGGTAGCTTCAGTAATCAAAAGTTATATTTCAAATGACTGTTTTCCAAATGGTAGATTGAGTCTAATAGATAGTGTGGGAAAGAGAATATCGCACTTTTTCTGACATCTTCATTTCTGACATGATGCCAAGTGTTTTTCCTCATTATCACCAGCCTGTCTTCCTGCTGCTTCAACCGGAGTAGCTTGTATCTTTTCCATACTTAGGGCATTTTATAAGTTTTTCTTTGGAGATGGGGGTTCACATCTGAAATAGCTTCCTTGGACCAAATATCCATTTAACACAGTTGGAAAGTGAGCACCAAAGGGGAGAAGTACCTTGGCCTTAGCCAAGGGTGCCTGCAGTCCTCAGTAGCCAAGTCTCAGGCTGAGGTTCTCTGTGTGTGCGATCTAGGGTCAAACCCCTGGGCCTCGGGTAGGACCCCAGCCCCACATGCACACCTGGGAGGTGATATAATGCTTTCTGACTCAGTTAGGCTGAGCCCCCAGCCTCAGTCCAAATGAACCAGCAGTTTTAACAGAACTTTCATCTCAGGAACCTAGAACTCTCTCCCTCCCTTGAGCCTCCAGCTGGAACAGAAGCACAAACACCAAATGCCTAAAGCAGGACAAAGCCAAGGTCAGAGGAGAATGGGCATGCAGCCCATGTAAGATACTTTTCAGGTCTCTAATTCCGCAAAGTGCTTGGGCTGCCTCCTGCGCGGTTTACAAAGCACAAAGCCTGGCTTCTTAAAGAGGCGCCTGGGCGGGCAGGATGCTGTGCGGCTGCGCACTCTAGGGACCGCACACCGAGGTCCGCTATTCATCACATCTTCTGTGCCAGCTATTGCATTGTGACTGACTTGGCATTTGGCTGAATTGCCACTGAATTCCTTCCTGACTCCTTCCCCCCCGCCCCCCGAAGACAGAAGAAAAGAAGGGGTTGTTGAAAGGTTCCGCTGAGCCTCCTTCCCCATTCCCTCCCAGGGAGACCGCCCGCATCTCTCAGTCCCGCTGGGCGCTCTGCAAGGTCCAGGTTCATTAGTGCCTACAGTAGGCAAGCAATGAACGGTTTTCTTAACAAGGAGCGCCAGGGAATAAGGCAAGAAAGTGAAGGAGATCTCCTAGTAGGCATTCAAAGCTGCAGGCAGGAGTGGGAGTTTTCTTGGCTTTTCTGCCACTTTCAGTTTCTAATTATCTTTTCTTTTTCCCCAGTGAGAATGCTAATAGAGTGAATACCAGGGCATTCAGGGAGAAGAATCAGTGAAGGTTTCAGTAAAATGAAATGTAATTTGGGGTAAAAAATAGCTTTTCTTTCATTGATTTGTGTGTGTGTGCACATGTGTATAAGAGAGACGGAATGCTTTGGCATCTATGCATCTATGTATGAAGCAGTGTTTTAAAAGCAGGATATACACTGATCTTGGAGCATAGTCAATTTGATGAAAATCTTGTCTAAGTCACTAGCTTCCTGTGTGGGTCATGAGTAATTCAACATCACCGTGAGAGCTAAGTCCTTCTTTATAAAATAAGGGCCTTGGTTCATATGATCTCTAGGATCCCTTAAAGTTTTATAAGCCCACTATCAATTATACTTAAGGAAAAATACTTTTCAAGATGATAGCTGAGAGGTCATCGGATTGTCAAATCCATAGTAAGGTGATGTGATTTGAAAAGCACTGCAATCCCTCCACTCTTCAGCGTGTACATTTATGTATACACATGCACACCCATGTACACACACACCCATTTTCCGGGACCTGAAATTCTCTTACCAGTCAATTGTGAATCCCAATTTTATTAGCTTTGATTGTGGCCTGCTCGGTATTGTCTAATCTCCACAAACTCTTTCTTTTTTTCTTCATAAGGGGAATAAATATCCACTTTTTAACTTTATTATGGGATTTAAATGAGAAAACTGTGTAATGCTATTTCTTCTAGTCTGAGAGACAAGAACACAAGGGTATCCTCATAGGATCTCAAAAATCATTGGATTTTGTGAGTAAGCAGTGTGATGGGTAATTATGCAATTCCCCCAAAGCCACTGGAAACTTGTAGTTATTTTTTAAGTTGTCTTTCATGCACTTGTGTTGGCTAGATCACAGACATGGGCTCATCCTCATGAAGAATGTAATCTGTATCAACCCTTTTTATTGCTTTTCATCACCATCTTGATTTGATGATTTTTTTTTGTCTTTTTGCCTTTTTTTTATGTAGAGCCGCACCTGCAGCATGTGGAGGTTCTCAGGCTAGGGGTCTAACAGGAGCTGTAGCTGCCAGCCTTCGCCACAGCCACAGCAATGTGGGATCCGAGCCGCATCTGCAACCTACACCACAGGTCACGGCAACGCTGGATCCTTAACCCACCGAGCAAGGCTAGGGATCGAACCCGCAACCTTATGGTTTTTAGTTGTATTCGTTAACCACTGAGCCACAACGGGAACGCCTTGATTTGATGATTTTATCAGCACCTTGCAAATGCTGGTTAATTGCTCGCACTGAGAGGGTGGTGACAATGGCCCCACCCACCTGAGGTTTCTGGAATCTCTTTCGTTTTTTGCCCTGGACTCCAGTTTTATTGAAATCAGAGAAGTTGGCCTGGGATGTGATTGATGACAGTGTACACACCTGGTGAATAAGAAGGGTTTCTTGTTTATTTCTCCAGATTTATTATTCTGGATTGAAAGCCAGCAAATCAGAGGTTCTTGACTTTCTAGAAATCAGAGGGCAGGAAGAGCAGAATCAGAGGTACACTCCTACAGAGGTGGAAATTTTGCCAAATCTTATAGATGCAGGGTCTTGGGGGTTTTATGGCATGCCTCAGTTCATAGCTAATCAGCCTTTCATTTTCAGGCAGATGCTCAGAGCAGAGGTGCAATGGACTTAGTTCTTAACAAGACAGAGTTATAAGGACATGGGATTCATGCTGGAAAGAACATAGGCTGTGAAGTTAAGCCCCCCCATGACTCCGGTTCTGTCCATCATTTCCTGTCTGTGTAACTATGGGCAAAGTGCAAAATCGATCCCATGCTAAGTTTTCTCTTATGGGTCCAGAGATAACATTATTTTATATGATTATTAAATAGAAAATAATAGAACATCCCTAGCATGTTCCTATTCTCAGTGCTTCGCATCCACTGCTTTCTGATGAATGAAATATAGCCACGCATCAGCATGTAATGTCTGCTGAAATAGCAGACTCTTCCGTAGTTCAGCAACCAGAACGAAGGAAAAGGAATGTGATAGTATTTTTCTTTCTTTCCTTCTTTTGAAGAAGAGAACAATTGTGTATGGTTCAGTTGCACTAAGTGTATTTGTAATGTGTCACACTGTCTAACCTCCATGATCTTATCTGAAAAAAGAAAAAATCATCAGTTACACAAGTGGCCTTACTGACCATATCAGCCAAAACTGGAACAGGGAACGTTGCTTTTCTCCTAAAGAACTGTACCCTGGACACCTGCAGACAGTGTCACAGAAGTTCAGGAATGTTTATTGTCTGCAGCAATGCAGACAATAAACATTTGTTAAACTCACCATGGTGCTCTGGGCGAGACTGGTGATTCATTCTCTGTGATAATTGGTCCTAATTATTCTAATTAGTGCTTTGTCCCTGCAGACCAGCTGGTGCCTGGAAGCAGAGGGTAAGTCACCAGTCCTAAGGACTGTGGTGGTGCAGAATCCAGGGCACTGGACCTCAGGGGTCCTGGACACAGTGTCAAGAAGAGCTCACTGCTACCCTTGCCGGTCCTGACTTGTCTGTACTGCTGCTGTGGCCCAGGGCAGGGTCCCTGGGTCCTGCCTAGTGTGTATCCTTCCACACTGTGCTGCCTCCAACTTTTCCGGGAGAGAAGATCCTTGATCAGTGGTGTTATTCCGTCTTCTCAGCCTGCCACCCTGCCAGCCAGAGGCCACATCTGTTGTGGGTCCTTTGTACTTCTGTTGTTCATCCCTCTCTGCTTGAATAGCTCCTAAACTCCCTCTGGTCTTTTAACGACTGTTGATAATAAAAAGACCTATTACTCATGCGCACTGCTGGGTGTCAAGTGCTGACTGCCTTACCTGCACTGCCTCTAAGCGTCCAGGAACCTGGAACACCAGAATAGTCACGAGGCAGTTGTAATCCACCCCCACATGCCATGGACACTCACTCCCAGGCTCTCTTTTTATGCGGTCTTGGTAGCACCTAGGCTATTTCTACGTCAGAGATGTTAGGAGATGCAAACAAATGCAAAACAAATGAAGACCTTGTCCCAGTGTAAGAAGTTGTGTATTTACTTGTACTTCGTTTTGCTCACTGAACTGAAGACAGGTTTGCATGGCTGCTGTTTTCTAGGTGTGCCCTAGAGACTGCTGTGATTTCATGTGCCACTTGTAACCTTCACCCTGGACCTAGAAGTATGAGGGTTTGTGCTCACAAGAAAACAGGTGGTCTAAATATAAATTCAAGCTTTAAAGGAATCCCAAAGACACGATGAAACTCTTTGAGTACTTCATTAAAAAAATCTGCTATTTATTAATCATAAAATACAATTTAATGGAATTCAATTAAACTCGGAAACTGTCCAGTGATAAATTAATGCCCATTCTTTGATCTTCTTGTATAATTACAATAATGATTGAGACCTTTCTGGACTGCAGCTTTGGGGAGAAATACTGATAGAAAACAAACTTTAGGAAATCACTCAGCATGGTGTCTGAGAAATGAATATTTTTTATAGTAATTTGAAAAGGAGCCATGGCCCTAGACAAAGCTGACCAGGGAACGGAAGCTTTGTAAGTGCAGAGGTGACAAATATGCAGAAAATATGGTCCTGGCTGAGGTGGGGTGTTCATTTCTTGGAGGAGCAGACATGTCTAAACCCAGCTGGGTGCACGGAGCTGGAAGTCATGGGGATGTGTTTTCTAGCTAGGGTGATCACGATGTCAGCCCAGTTCCCTTTGGAGAAGATACAGATTATTTCATAATTATGCTGAATCCACGTGTGTTAACTAGAATCGTCTTTGACATATCAAAATCCCAGCTCTAGCCCAAAGCTGGTCCCCGCATAATTCTCTGGTCTCATGAAGTTCTCAGCCTTCTTGCATCTCAGTTTCCTCATCTGTTGCTTTCCCTGTTAGGGAACCCTCAAGTATGTTAGGAGAATTCAATGAGATGATGTGTGTGAGAGAGTTTTGAGATTGGGGAAAGTAGCATTTGGTAGGACTGTCATTGTGAAATGAGTAGAAAAAACTGGCCTACAAACCACTTATTTTTTCCTCTGTTCATGAGGAGAATGAGAAGTCATTGAAATACAGTGTAAAATGATGAAGTTCAACCCAGAGGTTCTGGTCAGTAGTTTATATTTTACCACAAAGGATCCCTTTTATCATGTCCCTTCTAAGACATTCACAGTTTAGACATCATGACAACTCTCAAACATAAAATAGTTTTATTTATCAAGAGTACCTATGACTCCTAGTCCTGAACTTCTGGTTTTAATGAAAAATCTGTGGGAACACCTTTAGTACCTATAATTCCAGGTGAATGGAAATGAATTTATATAGTAGGTTTTTTTGTTTTTGTTTTTTGTTGTTGTTGTTTGTGTTTTGCTGTGCCAGTGGCATGTGAAAGTTCCCAGGCCAGGAATCAAACCTGGGCTTCAGCAGTGACCCAAGCCACAGCATTGGCAATGCCCAATCCTTAACCTGCTGTGCCCCTGGGGACCTCCTATAGTATTATTAACTTATGTAATATCATTTAGTGACAATTGATTTCTTTGGGGTTATTGATCCTCAGCCACGTCTCTGGGTATTCAGCAATAACCCCAAAGAACTGGAATCTCACAATTTCTAAGGGCCTCCTGGGAGGGCTAGCTCTCACACAATATGTGCCTCAAACAAACTTCAGAGCCTGCTCTTGGAGGGAGATTTTGCAATGTGCCCAAGGTTAAAGGGCAAAGAGGGAAGGAGCAGAGACGTCACTAAACCCCAGTTCTACCAGGAATCCAGGAATAAGATCAAAGATCAAGAACTTTTTATTTTTTTTATTTTTTAATTTTTTTATCTTTTTAGGGCTGCGGGTGTGACATATGGAGGTTCCCAGGCTTGTGGTCTAATCTGAGCTGTAGCCGCCAGCCTACGCCACAGCCACAGCAATGCAGGATCCGAACCGTGTCTGCAATCTACATCAAAGGTCACGGCAACGCTGGATCCTTAACCCACTGAGCGAGGCCAGGGATCAAACCCACAACCTCATGGTTCCTAGTCAGATTTGTTTCCGCTGCTCCACGACGGGAACTCCAAGAACTTTTTTAATTGGTGGGATAGAGGAGTTTTCTAAAAAGTCTTAAGATACTGAGAATAAATATTGAAAATATATAAACACTTAATTATGTTGGTGCCTGCTTGAAACCGGAACAAAAGACAGGTAGGAGACAAGAAAATCATTGTCACCAAGGGATTGATTGACTCAGGATGTTGGCAATAAAACCTGCTATCTGCAGTTTTGCCAGACCCATCCAAATTGGCTTAGCTTGAAAAAATTAAATAGCTAAACATGTCTCTTTGTTTTAATTATCTCAATGTTAAAAGAAAACAGAGCCAATATATTCCAATATATTACCTGACTTGGAACAGATTTCTCATGCTGATTCTATATCGAGCATCAATATTTAAGTAACAGATACCCCATTTGAGAATACACACTAAAGAGAAAAATATCAATATTGTATTTTAAGTCAAATTCTTTTCACTTTAAAATATAATCATCACAATACTATTAAAGCTTAAATGAGCCTGTTTGTTTTACATATGCAAATCATAGAACCGTAGACTATGCAACTTCAGCCTGCAAACTGCTAGGAAGTTAACCATCACATAGAGATGAGATGCCTCGAAGCTGAAAAGCACCAGCCTGAGCTTGCCTGCAGTAAAGATGCCCAGTGGGTGAGTGGGGCTATGCTTCAGTCAGTAGGAGGCCAGTGTGTCCATCCAGTGGGGACTGAAGAGTATGGGTGCTAGCAGACAGACACAAAGGCACTCTGCCTCAAAAAGGTGGCACCCAGCAAACCTAGGTGGTCCAAAGGTGGTGACTAGCACACTGCCAAGGTGTGTGTGTAAAGGGGGTAGAGTGAAGGTGGGGATCATGTAGATACCATGAAACAATGTAGGGGATGTAGAGGGCTTGCCGAGTGCTTGCTCTAAGCCAGGAGACCTTTCCTGTATTCCCTCATGCACTCTTGACCGCAGCAATATGATACAGGTATTATTTTATAAATGAGGGATTCACACATTCCTAAAATAAAGCATGATTACACTGCTTGCCCAAGATTATAGTGATGAATACAAGCTTTATCCCTTATATATATGACTGTGTATTCTGAACTCTTAACCACTATGCACAGATAAATACTTTAAAACTTAGAGGGTTTGGGAATTGCAATAGTTACTAGGTGGAAGAAACGAAGAGGAGAAACAGGGAAAAACATTTTTGAGCACTCATTATATTCTGGGAAATTTTTTATTGTCTTTCTTTCCTTCCTTCTTCCTTCCTTCCTTCCTTCCTTCCTTCCTTCCTTCCTTCCTTCCTTCCTTTCTTTCTTTCTTTCTTTCTCCCCCCCCTTTCTTTCCTATTTATTTTCTTTTATGGCTACACCCACAGATATGGAGGTTCCAGGGATGGAATTTGAGTTGCAGTTGCAACTTATGTCACAGCTGCAGCAACACTGGATGCTTAACCAACTGCACAGGACCAGAGTATAAATCCACAGCAACCTGAGCCCATGCAGTCAGATTCTTAACCCATTGCACCACAGTAGACACTCCTGGGCAAATTTTACATCTATTAGTTAATTTAATCAATGACTGTATCTTTTTCTGAAATGATGACACAGCAGCTCAGAAATATGAAACAACTTCTCACTATCTCTCAGCTAATACAAGGATGAAAGGAATTTCTCCTCTCTGGTCACAAAGTTGACATTCTTTACATTATCCATGCTACTGAGATATAGCCCTCAGCAAAATAATAGAATTAGAAGCACTGACCTCGCAACTATTCTTGAGGTGCTACAGCTGCTGGCTGGTGCATCACCTTCTGTCCATTCTGCTTCTCTGAGATCCAAACTAAGGACTTCTGTTTCCATGTCCCTCTGGCTTTTCCCTCCTAAAGAGTCTTTGAATTCTGAGAGTTCATGTCATAGCTCAGCAGAAATGAATCTGACTAGTATCCATGAGGACACAGGTTTGATCCCTGGCCTCACTCAGTGGGTTAAGGATCAAGCATTGCTGTGAGCTGTGGTATAGTTTGCAGTTGTGGCTCGGATCCTGTATGGCTGTGGCTGTGGTGTAGGCCAGCAGCTATAGCTCTGATTTGACCCCTAGCCTGGGAACTTCCACATGCCACTGGTGTGATCAAAAAGACAAAAAAAAAAGGAGTCTCTGAATCCACTCCTCACCTCCTCACCTTACCATCAAAATGTACTCATGCTATAAATTGACTTGTGATGATTTATGTACACCTATAATTGAAATAAAATCCATTAAGAAAAAAAATAAAATAGAATAAAATACAAACCAAAAAAAAAAAAAAATGTACTCATGCTAGGCTACAGTCTCCCAGACGTTTACTAAGGGACTTGTTGCCTAATTTTATAGACAGGTTAATTTAATATGATGTGTGCATCTGGGGGCAGTTGGACTTAAATACTGCCCCAGTGAGAGTCAAGGGATTCTTTGTTCAACACATTCCTTGAGGTATTGGATAATGCATACCTTACCTGTTGGGATTTCTGATGCTGTGGCTTTTTCAGTGGAGCATTTAGGGTCAAGTTTTCCATCCTCATATTTGAGAGTATGGAAGACACAGCTCTTTTCAGCACAGAATCATCTCTCCTTAGTACACAACTTACCAGTCCTCTTCTCCAAATATGTCTTCTTGATTTATGAAGGGTGATGGGGAAAAGGAAAAGCCCATTTCCAACTCTGTCAGTCAAGGGCCTAAGGTCACTTACGTAAGCCCTCTGGTTTATAGCTTCTTCATTAATAGAACATGGCTAAAAAGTCTGCGTTTCTGATTTCCTAGGTATTCCATGAAGATTCAAGATAGTGGATGAGAAAGCACTATAAAGATGGGAATGAACTGCAACATTTGTAACATTGTATTTAATGGAATAAATCATAAATCATCCTCAGAAACTGAAAGCTTACATATCAGGGCTTTTTTCTGTATGTAAGGTCGGAAATATACCATTTCCTCTAGAAAATAAATAAGCAAGAGCAGAAATACCTTGTTGATGACTTTTCCTCTCCTAGAGTGTAGGCTGATCATGGTAACCAATTCCCTGCTCATCTGTCTTTCTTACATCTGACTTTTCAGTAATCAATAAGCATAGTCCAGTGATGGCGCAGCTAGTCTGGCAGAGAAATTATTGTAGTACAATATTCAGGATGAAGCTAATGAGAGCACGTGAGAAAAGGAAGAGGGCTGAATTAATGTTGAAACTAATTTCTTTCATTAGCCAGCACTAGACATAAATTGCAGCATAATAGAATTAATCATTTAAAATGAAATTGTTCCCTTAGAAGTTATAAAAATACTAACATTCCACTCCGTGCTATTTTTTTCTCTCTGCTGAATCAATTTGTCTTTAAAGGACTTGTTTGGATTTAAACTATAAATAGGACTAAGGAGTTCACATTCCTCTGCCTGGAAGTGGGAATGAGACGGGGAACTAGCTGGGGCAAGAGGGTATCAATAAACCAAATGACAAAGCAGATTTGTCAGAGGCACTCAGTGATCTCTACCTGGAATAAGTGTTCATGGCCAAATAAATGCCTTTTAAAAAGTCTCCTAAAGACTTAATCCATTCATAGTCCAAGCTGAAAGCAATAATTCTCCCTTTTTATTGTTTTTTATTTTATTTTGGCTGTGCCCGTGGCACATGGAAATTCTCAGGCCAGAGATCAAACCTGTGCAGTAGCATTGACTCTGGTCACTGCAGCTTCAATGCTGAATCCTTAACCCGCTGAGTCCCCAGGGAACTTCAGAAAGCATTGTGTCTTAGTCTTGGATATACACCATAATCTGGAAAAACTTGAAAATACCAATGTCCAGGCCTCATTCTGATTAAGTCAGATTTGTGGAGAGCCAGTGCTATAGAACAAATATAATGCCACTTTATTTTTTAAAATTCAGATGGGCTTTAAACAAAAGTGTATTCATCAAAGGAATAAGTATTTATATATTCCCTGAGCTGCATAAGGTAATGAGTTAGGAACTGTGGATTGAAAGAGATTTTGAAAACAAGGCAGTTGCTACCAGATTAGGGATATATACATATATGCATATGCTATATAATCTTAACTGTCAGTTAGTGGTGGAAATGCTATGTACATAGACTTTCAGAAGAAGAAGAAATGCCTTTGGATCAAGAGAATTAGGGAACTCTGCTGAGGATCAGTAGGGGATGAGCCAGAATTTGAAGTACAGTGTAACAGTAAGATATTGCTGAGTAACAAACAGTTTCTATCTATATATGTAGGCATATAACATATATATATAACACTGTTAAGTCACCTGTACTCTATATAATACTGTAAATCAACTCTACTCCAATAAAACTTGAAAACTAAATTTCAGTACATAACAATAGTACCTATGCCTCATACAGTTTGCAGGGGAATATATATGAGTTAATATATGAAATGCTGGAGTTCCCGCTGTGGTGCTAAAGGTTAAGCACCCAGCACTGCTGCAGCTGTGGTGTAGGTTGCAGCTGCAGCTCAGATTTTATCCCTAGCAGAGGAACTTCCATGTGCCATGGGTGTGGCCATTAAAAAAAAAAAAAAATGCTGAGCAGTGGCCCTAGCATGTAATAAGTATGCAGTAAATTTCAACCTCTATTAAAATAAATGTTTCATGAAAACATAGATGGGTCGTGAATGAATACATAAATATTCTTTGTAAAGAGGCATGAAAATCTAAGTAATACCCTACAATATTTCACCCTAATTTGTTTTGTACCCAAAGCTCAGGATCCATCCCAATTTACATGGGAAAAAGTCAAAACAAAGTGGTATACCAAGAAACCCCATGACAGTTATGTGAAAATGCCATTTTTTCTTTTTTCTTTTTAAGGTGAAGCAGTAAAGCCAGCAGGTAGCATTTGTGCCTTTAACAAATGGGAGACTGACAACACTTGGAAGTGGTTGACAAGTACAAAATAGAATTCAGTAGGCAGGCACCAGAAAGGGAAAACAACTCTTGTGTGCTGCAGCTTGGATTGAGGCAGATTAAAAAGAATTGAAAAACTGTATAGGAGATTTAAGAACAGGAAGGTCCTTCAGGAAAATCTGTTATTCTTTCTAAGATAGACATTTTTTGGCCCACTATATGGGACTGTATTGGAAAAATATCCCTGGAAAACATAATTCAGCAGGTTTTGATGGAAAACATTTTCCTCCACTTACAAACATCTAAATAATCTGTTGTGAACATCAGATGTTATTGAAATTTTCAGTCTGACTGTAATATATTCCATCCTGTAGAATATAGGCATGTTTTCTGAAGCTTTATTGAAAAATGAAAGTCTCATATAAATGTATTTCAAATCATTTAACTTTTCCCTCTTCCTTTATGATACAATGAATTTTATTCATGTTAGCAACTCATGTCGGACCTAAATACTTTAGGATTAAGATTAAAATACTGAGTATATGAATTAGGGTTAATACAAAAATCCAATATATTTTTGCTTATGCAGCTACTGTCACTTAAATGTAATGGTACAGCTCAGAGGTGGAGTTTGGGCAAATGAACTGATTTTCTTTTTCATGTGATATCTACAGAAATCAGGCCCAGATGGTTCTGCTATTTAAGGTTAACCAAAGTGACACAGTTCTTTAGAGAATCTTTTCTCCAAACATCAAATCGGGTGCCCATAACTGTATTACTATAGCTCCCTCCCACGGTGTAATCAAGGAGAAAAATTAAGACTAATCTCAGGACAACAGCGCATATCGCTTAGATGTATTTCAATCCACTGGTTTGGTTAGCTAGAGAATGTAAATACAAAGAGGAAACATCTTTAAAATGAGCCATAAGCCATCTACCTCAACTATAAAGAAATTCCACAAGTACGGTAGGTGCTAGTCTAAAGGAAAATTCGGGTTGTTTGTCAGATTAAACATGTAACATGAATGAAGACACAATATAGACACCGATGTGTGTATAAACCCAGTCTATGCCCGGGGGACTACTCTGTCTGTCTCCACTGGATAACAAAGTCAGGAGGAAGGAGTGCTTATGATGTGTGCTTCTCATAGCCTTAAGGAATGGGAACAGCCTGGAGAAATATGGCATGGTTAGAAATGTAACCCTGAGGAATGAGTGAAGAAGGGATAGCAGATAACCAGAGGCAGGGAGAATGCCTGGGGATCTGTTAGAATAATCTATCAAGAAAGCATCAAATGGTATTTGTCTTTCTCTGTCTAATTGAATTCACTTAGTAGGATAATCTCTAGTTGCATCCATGGTGCTGCAAATGGCATTATTTAATTATTTTTTATGGCTGAATAGTATTCCATTGCATATCATTTCATATCATTTGCATGTGGAATCTAAAAAAAAGGAGATACAAATGAACTTATTTACAAAACAGAATTAGATGCACATACATATAAAACAAATATATGGTTACCAAAGGGGATAATTGAAGAGGGGTTGGTTAAATCAGGAGTTTGGATTAATATTTACACACTACTACATATAAAATAGAAACAAGGACCTCCTATTGAGCACAAGGAACTATGCTCAATATCTTGTAATAATGTGTAGTGAAAAAGCATCTGAAAAGGAATATATATGTATGTATGTATGTATAATTGAATCACTGTGCTGTACACCTGAAATTAACATAGCAGTGTAAATCAACTAAACTTCCATAAAAGAAAAAAAAAAGAAAGAATACTTGGAGTATGATAGTCACATATAATGTGGAGAGAAGTAAAAGCAGTTGAGAAGCCTGAAGGGAAGGAGATGCAGGATTTCCTGGTGACTGGACATAGAGACAGAGGGAGGGATTCAAGGACCAGTGGTTTCATGATGTTATTAAGCAAGATAAGGAAGATTGAAGAAGAAAAGGGGTGATGGGAAAGATGAAGACGTCAGTTTTTCCTAAGTTGAATGTGAGATACTTGTGGGACATACTACTCATAAATCCTAGTAAAGTGCTTTGGGATATGGATTTCAATGTTGATGATTATGAATCATCAGATTGTTGAATGTCCGTGAAACAATGGGAGTCAGCGACACAAGCTGGGAGAATGAATGGATTTAATGGGATGTGTGTGTGCAAAAGAGACTTTATCTGTCATCTGAAACAGTTCCCCTGAGCACTAGTGTTTATGGCGGGGTTGAGAAGCACACAGAGTGAGACAGCCTGGAGTGGGGGCACCATTGTGTGCTGGGGCCAAGAGCTGACTCCTCAGGAATTTGGGGAGCTGGTGGTTAGACACAGCTATCATTTGATATTTAATTGTCTGCATTTAAATTTTAGTATACTGTATTAAAAACAAGGACAAACAATCAAAGTTATTTTTTACAATTTACTGATATTTATGCTCTTGAGGCTATTTACATCTGTTGTGTCTGTGTGGTAGGAATGCTACAATGGTGTGCTGCTGTGAATTCTTCCAAGTATACTTTCAGTCTTATCCCATGGGTGGCTTGAAATGACACTAGGGTGACCAGCAGGCCCTGCTACATACCAGGGCTTTCCTTTCCCAAGAGGTGGTTGCTAACCATTTACCAGCACACTGCTGGCTAAGTAGGAGCTTCCTAACCAAGTCGTGAAACGTGGGATAGAAGTGTTCCACTTATTGTGGTTAAACCAACAAATCACCCCATAACTTAGTGGCTTAAAGCAACAATTCTACTTTTATTATTATAATTCGCGGTTCTGTTTGTAAAGAGTTCCGGGACTATGTGCTAAGGGTCTCTGGGTTAGTTGCAGTCAGATGGTGGCTGGAACCATAACAGAGATGGGCTGTGACCGCAGGGCTGGCTGAGCTTCTCCCTCTTCACATGGTCTTCTCCCCTCAGGTGTTCTCTCTGTCAGCTTGTTTGGATGTTTCCTCACAACAAGATGGTTTCATGGTAGCAGTACATCTTCCCTGGTGTCCCAGGGCTTCAAACTTTCTCACGGAAGAAGGTGGAAGTTATGTCACCTTTTATTTCCTTGTCTCCAAATCACTGAGTCACTCCCATCATGTTATATGGGTTACAAACACGTCACAAACCTGCTCAGACCCAAGGGGAGAAATTAAGTTCATTTCTCAATAAAAAGGACAAGTTTTAAGAATGTATGGGATGGGAGTTCCATCGTAGCTCAGCATGTTAAGTACCCAACATAGCCTCTGTGAGGATGAGGGTTTGATCCCTGCCCTCACTCAGTAGGTTAAGGATCCGGCATTGCTGTAAGCTATGGCATAGATCGCAGATACGGCTCGGATCTGGTATTGCTGTGGCTGTGGTGTAAGCTAGCAGCTGTAGCTCTGATTTGACCGTACCTGAGAACTTCCATATGCCTTGGGTGCAGCCCTAAAAGCAAAAAAAAAAAAAAAAAAATTAAATAAAAATTTTAAGAAAATTATGGAAACATAGTTGATTCATAATGTTGTGTTAGTTTTAGGTGTACAGCAAAATGATTTAGTTATGCATACGTACACATATCCCTTTTTAGATTCTTTTCCATTATAGATAATTATAAGATATCGAGTATAGTTCCCTGTGCTGTATACAGTAGGTTCTTGTTGGTTATATATTTTATCTATAGTAGCCAAGCTAGGTTCTTGAAACAGAACTAGAAGATAGAAACAAACAGCTTGTAGGCATTTAAAATATATGTTGAAAATAGAGGATACCAAAGACTCTGACAATTAGAAACTCAATCTCTAATTTTGGAGAAGTTATAGTTTTTCATGGGAATTAAAATGATAAAGCTAAAAGTCAAGTTTGCAAACAGTAAGAAAATGAAATCCATTAAAAATCCAGGCTTGGTGTTCCCTGGTGGCTCAGCAGGTTAAGGACCCAGGATTGTCACTGCAGCAGCTCAGGTCACTGCTGTGGCACAAGTTCAATCCCTGGCCTGGGAACTTACATATGCTGTGAGTGTACCCCCCCAAAAAAAATACCACTGAATAATCTGGGGAGAACCTGCGTATGAGCTGAATTCAGCCCAAAGTTTGGCCTGAAGTTGGCCATTTGTAACTTTCCTTTTACGAAGGACTCCTTCATATTGGTATATTATGTTCTTTTCCATTTTTTTTCAGAATCTTCCTTTAACTTTGTCTCCATTAAAATGTACCAAAAGTGTTTCCCAGCCACTTATACACATTTAAAAGAAAATTTCCTCTATATTCTGAAATTTGATGCCCACTACAAATATAAGGTGGGTTTAAGTAGACCTTCCACCTTTAGATTAACACCAGGAAGAATGGGTGGTAGTTCATTAGTGGTGTATACATAGCACCCAAACCAAATTTTACCTTCCTTGTGGATTCACGATGAGATAATTAGCAATTTCTTCACTTCCTGCTGAGTAGGATGAGTTGAAGATTAGCTTCTCTCAATAGATTACACATTAGAGAGAAAAATGTCAACTAGCAAAGTAAAATATGATGCTAAGACTTCCCACACAAGCATCTGCAGAGCACTAATAAGTGATCTTTTATGGCACATTCACAACTAGCAAATGACCTAAGAATATGTCAGAGAATCTTTCAATGGGAAGAACTTTATTTTGTCTCTCTATTTATAGTAAAAAAGTGGGTCAGTTGGTACTTACAGAAACTATTTTAGTTCAATGGGAGAAGGTTAACTGAATTTGGAAATGAGCCTTGGGAAGTTCGTCTCACTTATTTTGCATGTAAATTTAAAAACTTTCATTTGAAATAAACACTTTTTTATTGGAAAGATTTATTTTTTATTTTTTCTTATGCCTTCTTATATAAGTTCCCAGGCCAGGGATTGAATCCAAGTTGTAGCTGCAACCTACGCCACAGCTGTGGCAATGCTGGATCCTTTAACCCACTACGCTGGGCAGGGGATCAAACCCACACCTCCACAGTGACCTGAGCCATTGCTGTGGGATTCCTAACCCACTATTCTACAGTAGGAACTCTTGGAGAAGTCTATTTTTGCTGTCCTTACTCCAAACACCATCTCTACTCATGAGGCCCCTGATGCATGATCATGTCCCCCTTTTCACTACCTAGTGACTTCTACCTGCTTTTCTGCTCTCTTTGTCCCACCGAGTGTTCACATTCTAGGTTTGGAATCAGATGCTCACAGGAACGGGCAGGTGAGGCAGGGGTGCTGTGTAGGGGAGGGGCCAGTGCAGGGACCTCTATGGTGTGATGACTGGCAAGACCTCTCCAGATGGCCATGCTGGAGAGGGAGGGAAGGGTGAAGGGATGGGTCTGTGCACACTTGCTATTTTCTGTTTCCCACAGAGAAAAATCTATTCAGGAAAACCCCCATCTTTCCCCTCGAGATGGTTTGGGACTGTGTTACCTAGCCACACAAGCAGCCACCTAGGGAAACCAGATTTCACAGGCTTCAGTATGGTTCTTCATTCAAGTCTACCAGTGGGAGGAGGAGCGCCAGAGCCTCTGGGTTGCCTAGTCTCATGACTGCTGACAGCAGCTGAGCCAAAGCGAGAGCACTGGGTGCTGAGAACAGAGGATCTGAGAAAGTAGGTCCCAGTGACTAATGAATACAAGCCAACACTCACTTTAAGGAAGAGTCTGGAAACATCATATGATATCACTTACATATGGAATCTAAAAAGATACAAATGAACTTATTTGCAGAACAGAAACAAACTCACAGACTTTGAAAACAAACTTATGGTCACCAAAGGGGACAAGTGTAGGCAGGGACGGATGGACTGGGGGTTTGGAACTGGCATATGCACAGAGTGGTATATGGAATGATTGGCCAGTGGGGACCTGCTGTATAGCACAGAGAACTCTACCCAATAATCTATATGGAAAAGAATCTGAAAAAGAATGGATGTGTGCACATGTATAACTACATCACTGTGTTGCACAGCAGAAATTATTATGACATTGTAAATCAACTCTACTTCAGTAAAACTTTAAAAATGAGAAAAAGAGTATCAACATGGGAGTTTTGAAATGAAGGCAGTGTTTGAAATTTAGTTCCTGGTATGAGGTCACAATCCTAGTAGATATTTCATCTCAAATAAAAATAGCATTGGCTTTTGCTAGTAGAATTGACTGGGGGCAAGTGTTTCCTTTCTCATGATAGTTTTCTCAACTACAGTAACAGATAATGATCTTTTTTTTTTTTCGGTAGATTGTTTACAATGATTTCCACAGTCACTTAATTCATTATTATGCTTTTTATCTCAAAACTCCTGACACTATTGCTTTTGCACCATGCCTCACAAAGAAATGGCAGATTTTTTGAAAGCCAAATGTATGACTCTAGGACTGCTCTGTCCAGTAGAAATATAATTTGAGCCAAAAAAAAAGGCCACTTATAAACTTTAAAAAATTTTAGTACCCATATTAAGAAAAATAAAAGATAAAAAAGAAAAACTAATGTTGGTAATCTGTTTTATTTGAATCAATATATCAAAATTTAATCATTTCAATATGTAATCAATATGAAATAATATTATTGACTGAGAGAATGAGAAGACAAGCCACAGACTTGGGAAAATATTTGCAAAATATATATTTGGTAAAGGACTGTTTATCTAAAATATAAGAAGTGGTTGCCAAGAGGGGGAGGTAGTGGGAGGGACTGGGAGGTGGGGTTAGTAGATGCAAACTATTGCATTTGGAGTGGATAAGCAATGAGATCCTGCTGTATAGCACAGGGAACTATATCTAATCACTTGTGATGGAACATGATGGAGGATAATATGAAAAAAAGAATGTATATAAATATATAACTGGGTCATTTTGCTGTACAGCAGAAATTGACAGAACATTGTAAATCAACTATAATAAAAATTTTTTAACAATAAAAAATAAAATATAAAAAGAACTCATAAAATTCAACAATAAGAAAATGAATAACCCAATTAAAAATAGGCCAAAGATCTGGACGCCTCAAGCAAAGAAAATATGCAAATGGTAATTAAACACATGAGAAGATGCTACACATTGTGTGTCACCAGAGAATTACAAGTTAAAACAATGAGATACCAATACATACTTATGAGAATGGCTAAAATACAGAACACCAGTAACACCAAATCCTGGTGAGGATGTGAACAACATGAACTCTCATTCATTATTGGTTAAAATGCAAAATGTCACAGTTACTTTGGAAGACAGTTTGATGTTTCTTACAAAGCTTATATTTTTACCACGTAACCTAGAAATCATACTTCTTGCTATTTACCCAAATGGACTGAAAAATTTGCTCAAACAAAAATATGAATGTAGATGTTTATGGTAGCTTTATACGTAATTGTCAAATCTTGGAACCAACTAAGATATCCTTCAGCAGGTGAATGGATAAATACACTGTAGTCTAGACAAAAGAATATTATTCAGCACTAAAAATAAATGAGCTATCAAGCCACAAAAAGACAGGAGGAATCTTTAAAGCATATTACTAAGTGAAAGAAGCCTATCTGAAATGGCTACCTACAGTATGATTTCAATGACATGACATTCTGGAAAAGGCAAAACTATGGAGACAGTAAAAAAATCAGCATTGCCAGGGGTTACTGGGGAGGAATGGATAAAAAGGTAGAGCCCAGAGGATATTTTAGATCAGTGGAATTGTTCTGTATGCTACTGTCATGGTATAATCGTCACTTTACATTGGTTCAAATCTATAGAAGGTGCAGCACCAAAAGTCAACCCTATGCCCTTTGGGTGATCATGATGAATCAACAGAGGTTCACCACTTGTAACAAATGTGTTTCTAGGAGGGAATGTTATGAAGGGGAATATATGTAGGGACAAGGGGTATATAGGAAACTCTTGTGCCTTCCTCTTAATGTTGCTATAAACCTAAACCTTGAAGATAAAGTTTGCTAATCAAAATGAATTATTTAAATACTTTACTTTTTTTTTTTTTCCCCTCAAGGCCACACCTGCGGCATTGGGAAGTTCCCAGGCTAGGGGTCAAATTGGAGCTACGGGCTGCCAGCCTATGCCACAGCCACAGCGACGCCAGATCCAATCCACATCTGTGATCTACACCACAGTTTACAGTCATGCCAGATCCTTAACACACTGAGCAGGGCCCATCCTCATGAATATTAGATAGGTTCTTAACATGCTGAGCCACAGCGGGAACTCCCAGAATATTTTACCTTTTTAAATAAAGTCTTTCAAATTCAGACTGTCTTTACCCTTATGGCTTTTCTCAGTTTGGACTAATCACATTTCAAATGACCCATAGCCACACTCACTATTTACTACCTACCGCATGGGGACTGTGCAGCCTTAGGACATGTGACAGGCTTGCGTGTGCTTTGGATTGACATTATGGTTCTTAAACTTGAGTATGTGTCAGAGTCACTTGCAAAGTTCCTGAAAGCACAAATTCCTGGACCCTGCTCCAAGAGGTTCTGATTCAAATGGGTCTAGAAGGGGCCCCAAATTTCTGTTTCTAACAAGTTCCCAGGTGGTGCCGGTCCTGCCAGTCCCGGAAAGAGGCTGCGTGTCACTGGTGAAGATGGAGCTTTGGGAAATCAGCTTTTTAAATGATGATAGCGACAGACAGTTTCTAAATAGGACATAGATATTTTCTCCACAGCACTAACAACCAGGATTACCGCAGGGAAGACGGGTAATCAAATTGCGCTTAACATTACAATTCGGTTTCTTGGTGAAAGTTTAATCTTTAGGGTCTTGTATAGATCTTACACACACAAACGTGGCATATTTAATTTACATACCTCATGCATCGCAGTCAGCATTGTCTTCTTTATTCACTAAAGGAAACATCTAGGTATGACTTGAGTAAACAGTCAGTCACTTTGAAATTAGGAAATTATACCATGAGTATAATTCAGTTCCTTTTAACTTGACCGTAAACTCTCATGACCATGTAAGCCCCTCTTCAGGTGGAGTGTTTCTCATATTTACTGTTGTAGTCTCAGCTTTTAACATTCTTTTAAGTCAAGGTGTGGTTGATTCACGATGTTGTGTTAACTTCTGCTGTACAGCAGAGTGACTCGATTATCACATATTTGTATATGTTTGGTATTAAGTAGATGAATGAGTGAACATTTTTACTTCCTTCATATATTTTGGGGGATTTGATCTTTGGCTCCTCTGAATGTTTGAATACGATGCTAATGTGACATTGTAAAGGTCAGGAGAGTATGCATGTGGATAAAGAGAGAGAGCTCTCTTAATCCTATGTTCATTTCTGTAAGTATTAGGAATATAATGTAGTTCAGAGTAAAAATACTAATGCCAACAAGCTGGTTATTTTACATTGTGATTCTGGATGGCCTGCATATAAATAGTTGATTTCCAAACCTCTTCTCACTCAACAGGAGCCTAGAGCTGAATTACAAATTACCCGATGCTTTAGATTCACATTTCACAGTGTGATATCGTAATGTTTTGTAAGAAGGGCTGCTACACACGAATCTTTAAATGATAAAAATATGTATCTCTAGTGATGCAAGAAAGGAATTTATGAATCTAACATCGCTTCAGAATTGGGCTCACAAATAGCAAAAAACTTTAGTCAAGTGGAAACGAATTTAAAGTTGTTACTGCTTGGCATCTGTACTTTTTTTTTTTCAAATAATTTAATGCTATTGCTGATACTAGGTTCTAGGATTTTAACTTTTATAAGTCAACTGTGGAGTTCACTTTATTACTGGATTATCATGTCACATATAGGATTAATCCGCATGGAATAGTTCCATAATATTGTTTGGAGGCTGACTTTAAAAATGCTCACATCTGGGACTTCCCATTGTGGCTCAATGGAAATGAGCCTGACTAGTATCCGACAGAATGCAGGTTCCACCCTTGGCTTCAGGTAGTGGGTTAAGGATCCAGCACTGCCATGAACTGTGGTGTAGTTTGCAGACGTGGCTCAGATCTGGCACTGCTGTGGCTGTGGCATAAGCCAGCAGCTTCAACTCCAATTCGGCCTCTAGCCAGGGAACTTCCATATGCTGCAAGTGTGGCCCTAAAAAGCAAAAAATGAAATAAATAAAATACTGTAATGAATTTCCTTTTTCCTAGAAGAAAGGGTCATACGCTTTAAGTCTCCATATTTTCTGACCTTTGTCTCCCTTTCCAAGTTAATCTTGCTCTGAGGCTTCCCTTCCCACTTAGCATTCCAACTGCTAGAGGCCTTTTAAGATATATTTGAACAGAGCTGTTACACACACGAGCCTCTTTACCAGACGCTGAAGTAGATGCCATCACTTATCTACATCTTTTTCTGCAGCAGATAATCACGGAGACACACCCAGTATCTAGAAGTGTCCGGATCTTGGCATTCCAGGCAAACATACTACTCTGTAGAGATTATTTGGTTCATTAAAATATTTAATCAGACTTGAAAATACATGGACAAAAATTAGAATCTGATCTGTTTGGGGACTCATATGGAATGTCTACAAGGGTCGCTTGGGTTCTACCACAGAATGGCCACTTTCTAAGTGGGTGTTTCTGGGCAGCTCACACAATCTTTCTGTGCTTCCCTTTCTTTTATAAAGTATCAGTGAACATTAGTAAATGAAAATCAGTAAGTAAATGCATAACCAACTTCTATCTGGCTAGCTGTCATGAAGTATTAATCATGCAGCCCTGAAATTCCTACACTTAGATTTCATTTCTCTTTCATTCTGTGTCTTCACTAGTTAAAAGAGTGTTCCTTTGGTTTTAGGTACAGCATATTTTGGGGGATCTGTAAAGCCTTTCTCTGCCTGATTCTGATGAGCTTAAATATAACAGGCCTTACACAAAATGACACAGATCAGATTGGAAAGAAAAAACTAGACACGCTTCTCCTCCGCAATGATGAGGAAAGGCAGGCATCAGACCATTACCTGCAATTAGACAAGTTGTCTGAGCTATTACGTGGCATTTCAGAACCCACCATCACATTTTGGCATATGTAGGAATAGTTCTTACTGTAAACAAAAGGTTAATCGCTGTGCTTTTCCAGCTGTTCCACAGGGGCCAGATGTCTGAGTAGCCCACACTACTTAGCTGCTGGTTAGTGCCACATAAAATGCCTCCTGCTGCTCATTGGAAGAGCCATTAATTTCCGTAGAATGTTGCACTGAATGTCATTAAGGTGTGAATTAAAATGAATTTGCTGAACAGGTGGTCGGTAAATGCTGGTACAAGAATTAGTATAACGGAAGCCAATTTGAGTGACACCATATGAGTGACAATCCAAGGCTTTGGTCACACACGCCCTCTCCAGGATCCGTATTTCCTGTGTGGCTTCCATAGTTTATAATTTGCCAGTATCTATGTTTTATGGAGAGCCAATACGTTCTGTGAAAACTGAATCTTTATGCTGTACACCTGAAGCTAATATAATACTGTAAATCAGCTGTAGTTCAATTAATAAAACCCTGAATCTTAGATATGGAAACATGTTTGGTATTTATGCTTATTGAAAATATTGTTATGACAGTGAACAATCATATGGTGTTCTATAGAGGGATTGTTCTATAGTGGGGTTGTTGTTGCATTTTGTGTTGTTTTTATTTTATGAAAAGCTAATTTCAAATCTCCATTGAAACTAAGCTGAGTACAAACTCTTCGTGAAGGAAGCCTGGTGATTCTATTTACAAAAACATGACCACCACCGTTTGGCTTTAAAATTCAGGAAGGGCAGGCGCTTCAAACTGTGTCATGTCTGAATGTTTCAGCACCAGAGAGCTTAGGAATAGACTCTGGCGTCCACTGTCAGATGTTCCTCAGCTACCAGAACATCAAGTCTGTTCAGCAGGTCATTCTCTGGTAAGAAAACTGCTTCCACAAATTACTTCTGCAAATTTTAAATAATAACATTCAGTGCATGTACTGGATCTAGACTGAGTTTCAGACTTAGCGCTCACTCTTCTACATCCTGTAATCTCAGTTTAGGGTCTGTGTGCTGTATCTGCAGACCACACCTTACATATGAGTCATTTTTACACACATCATCTCATTTCTTCCTCATAATTATTGCAAAAGTCAATATTTCTATATTTACTTTCTATCTTCATTTCTTGAAAGAGAAAAATTAAGTCTAGGTAGACTGTGAATTTACTGGCTGGTGGTGACACTAGGATTTTAACCGCAGGCTGTAACTACATAGACCGTAAGTTTTTAAAAATTAGTAAATATTGTTTCCTCTATAGCAACTGCAAATATGAATGTTTTGGCAATGGAGCTGGCAAGGAGAAGGGGGAGTATTTCAAAGTGCAGAGTCCAGCTGGGTGAGGACATCTTGGGGCCTGGGGGGAGGACCCTGGCTTTGAGGAGGCTCTTAGTATCAACCTGCTTATTTTCCAGTGTGCTGGCATTTGCCATAGTAAGCAGTTTCCGTCGTTTTGAACTAGTCTCATAAGCCTTCAACATCTATTGATGCTATACAACTAATCACTCTTAGAAAGATAAAATTATTTTTTAGTGTCACGACATGTAGGAAATATTTATTTTATTTGTAAAAAGGAAATTTACATTTTTGCAAGAAAGGGAGAGCTAATGTGTGTGTTCACATGTGTGTATGCGCATACACACATACTTGGAAGTTCTACCAATTACAGGGAATTATTTTTACTTAATTATTTCACTTAATTATCAAAATGATCCTGTATTATTTTGATGTAAAGATAGATGTACTATCTATATTTTACAGAAAACGTCAGAAAATTTCAATACCAGCATTTTGTTTGCTTTCTTACATATTCTCCATTTTCTCCTTAAAAGATAGTAAGAAAACATTATCCTCTAACTTAATAATCAGGTGTGGAAAAATATAAGTTAAGAACCCTGCCTCTGTCTATATAATTTAAAGAAATGTATTACAATTATTTATCTGAAACATTCATATTCATTTCACATGGATGTTAAGAGCCTTTAGAAAAAGTGATAAAGAGGAAGAATAAGATTAGGACAGAAGAGATAATATGAAGAAATTTTTGAAATAATGCAAATGAGGTAATTACCAGTTACCTAGGAAAGCACAAATTTGTTAAAATTAATAAGAGATGTGTTTTGGAGTTCCCGTCGTGGCTCAGTGGTTAACGAATCCGACTAGGAACCATGAGGTTGTGGGTTCGATCCCTGGCCTTGCTCAGTGGGTTAAGGATCCGGCGTTGCCGTGAGCTGTGGTGTAGGTTGCAGACGCGGCTCGGATCCCGCGTTGCTGTGGCTGTGGTGAAGGCCGGCAGCTACACCTCCTGTTAGACCCCTAGCCTGGGAACCTCCATATGCCGCAGGTGTGGCCCTAGATAAGGCAAAAAGCCAAAAAAAAAAAAAAAAAAAAATAAGAGATGTGTTTTAATCATGTGTTGTTACATTCTAGAAGTCTTAGTAAATCTATTCCATCTCTCATTTAAATATCTCTAAACTGCTTCTAGGTCCATATGACTTAGGGAGAGTAAATAAAACTTTTCCTATCTCTTCCAAACAAAAATGAAGGTCAGATAAAAAAACACTTTTATATTAAATAAAATACATATACTTGCCTTAAAAAAGAGAAGGGGAGCGTTCCCTTCATGGCTCAGTTGTAACAAACTTTACTACTAACCCTGGCCTCACTCAGTGGGTTAAGGATCCAGTGTTGCTGTGAGCTGTGGTATAGGTCACAGATGAAGCTCAGATCCCATGTTGCTGTGGCTGTGACTGTGGCGTAGGCCAGCAGCTACAGCTCTGATTTGACTCCCAGCCTGGGAACTTCCATATGCAGCACTTGCAATCCTAAAACATTAAAAAAAAAGAGAGAGAGAGAAAGAGAAGGGAAAATCTTTGCTAATAGAAAATGACTATAAATACCTACCAGAGGTAGAAGAAGGTAAAGTTTTTACAAAGTAATAGCAATTAGATCGATAGTATCAATAAAAATACATAAGGCCAATAAGCTATTTCATTTTTTTTCTTTTTAGTGCCACACATGTGGCACATGGAAGTTCTCAGGCTAGGGGTCGAATTGGAGCTGCCACAGCAATGCCAGATCTTTAGTCCACTGAGCGAGGCCAGGGATCAAACAAACCCACGTTCTCACAGAGACTACATCATGTCCTTTACCTGCTGAGCCACAATGGGATTGCCAATAAGCTATTAACTTTAAAGTATCCAACTTAGAATGCTTACATTTGTTATACTGTTATACTGTATGGTGAATATAAAAGTAAAATAAAGGCATTTAAGAAATATGCAGATTTTAAAAACTTACTCTACCCACCTGGAAGAAACCATGACAAGGATGTAACTGAGGAGGAGAACAATGACTCTAGGTGGAAAAGTGAGATTCAAATGAAACCATAACAAAAAATATTGTTCAGGATTTCTCGTTGTGGCTCAGCAGTGTTGGAACACGACTAGTATCCATGAGGATGTGGGCTCAATCCCTGGCCTCACTCAGTGGGTTAAGGATCCAGCGTTGCCATGTGCTGTGGTAAAGGTCACAGATGCAGCTCGGAACCCACTTTGCTATGGCTGTGGTGTAGACTGGCAGTTGCAGCTCTGATTCTACCCCTAGCCTGGGAACCCATATGCTGCAGTTGTGGCCCTAAAAAGCAAAAAAAAAAAAAAAAAAAAAAAAAAAAAAAAAAAAAGAAAAGAAAAAGAAATAAATTGTTTAAATATGTGTATGTTTCTCATTGCTGCTATAACAAATCCCCATGATTTTAGTGTCTAAAAAATACAAACTTATCATCTTACAAAAACCACTCTCTAGGCTGAAATCAAGGTGTCAGCCAGGCTGGTGTACCTTAGTCACCTTAAGGGAAGTCAGCTTCCTTGCCTTTTCCAGGCTCTCAGGGCTCCTTCCCCATTCTTAGAGGCAGGTGGTGGGGAGCATCTTTAAACTTCAGTCTTCCCTGACCTCTGCTTCCAAGGTCACCTCTCCTTGTCTGACTCTCTTAGCTCCCTCTTTCCCTTATAAGCACTTTTTTGATTACTTTAGTCCCACATAAATAATCCAAGATAATCTCATTTCAAATTCCCTAACACATTCTCACATTTTTCAAAGAACTTTTTTGCCCTACAAGGTAACATTTTCACAGATTCCACAGATTAGAATGTAGACATCTTTGGGGTCCCTTTATTTTGCCTACCACACATGTTGATGGAGCTAAAAAAAAATGATTATAAAAGGAAAATAGGAATGGTAGTTATATTTCTGCCAAAATAAAGGCAAGGGGAAGGAATCATATTGACAAAAGAGCATCAAATTAATTACAAAAAAATAGAAGGTAGAAAATTATTAAAAGACCAAGTAAATATACAGTGAAGAAAAGCAACAAAGGAAAATTTGATCTTTGAGAACAGTAATAAATTTGATAAAATCCTAGCAAGGCTAACCTAGAAAAAATATGCATAATGCACAAATCATTCACATCAGAACTCACATACATGAAAAGTTATTTTATGATGTTGTAAACAACTCTATGTGAATCAATTTTAAAAATACATAGAAGAAATAGAAATAATTCTAGGAAAATGGAATTTTAAAGAACACACTGAAGGAGAAGTAGAAATTTTGAATAGTCCTATATCTCTTAAAGAAATTGGATTCATAGTTACTAGGAGAAAAGTATCCAATTCCCTTGTCAAGCCAGAATAACCTTGAAACCAAACCCTACCAAAATATTATAAGAAAGAAAAATTACTTGCCAGTTTTTTTATGAGCCTAGATGCAAAAATTTCTGCACATGATATTAGCAGTTCAAATCTAGAAGTATATTAATAGCATAATAGGATAATGCATCATAAATAAGCTGGTTTTACTCTGGGAATATAAAGTTTCTTTAGCATCTGAAAGTCAAGCAGTGTAATTCATCATACCAGCAAAATAAATGGGGAAATTCATCTGATCACCTCATCAGTTGCAGAAAATTATTTTGATGTAATTTAGCAGCCATTCATGGTGTGATTGTCTACTTAGAAAAATCCGAAAGAATCTACATGTAAATTGTTAGAATTATTGAGTTAATTTAGTAAGGTGGCTGGATTCATGGTCAATAAATGCTACTTTTTATAGGCATACTGCCACAAATAATTAGAAGGTAAAATTTCAAAAAGGGGTATCATTTAAAGTATCTCAAAATACCTCTAGAAATAAATTTAAGAAAGATCTGCAAGACGATGACGTACAAAAATATTTTTGAAAAAATACAGAAGATCTAAATAAAAGGAATGATATTCCATATTAAGCGATAAACGACTCAATGAAATAAAATTGTCAGTTCTCCCTATGTCAACCTATTGACCTATTACAATTTCAACTAATATCTTTGTTTCTTTTGTTGAAAATTTCATATTGATTCTAAAATGCATATGGATGTGCAGAAAAACAAGGACAGCCAAATTAACCTTGAAAAGGAACAAGTTAGAAAACTTATCCTTGTAGGTATCAAGATTTATTAGACTACTATAGTAAGGAAGAGATAATAATATTAATATAAAAAATGAAATAGAACAATGAAGAGGAAAATTATAGATTTGTATAATGAATAATTCTGCAGCAATTAAATGTCTAAGTAGATAAATCCTATCTTCTATGTCCACCATATATCAAAATCAGTTGGAAGCGGGTGGATTATAGACTTAATATTAATGATAAAACAATAAAGCTTATAGAAAGTTATATATGACAATAACTTTATAATCGTGGGGTAGTTGAAATTATCTTAAACAGAACATAAAAAGTCATAATCATAAAGGAAATAATTGGTAGATTGGATTACACTAAAATTAAGACTTTCTGCTCAACAGAACATACTGTTAAGGGAATGAGAATCAAACCACTAGGGAGAAGCTTCTGAATTGTTTGCAAATACCAAGAAAAAGGTAGACAACACAGTTTTAAAACTGAGGAGGGAAGTTCCCGTTGTGGTTCAGCAGAAATGAATCTGACTAGCATCCTTGAGGATACAGGTTCGAATCCTGGCTTTGCTTAGTGGTTTAAGGATCCAGTGTTGCCATGAGCTGTGGTGTAGGTTGGAGATGTGGCTCAGATCCCAGGTTGCTGTGACTGTGGTGTAGGCTGGCAGCTGTAGCTCCTATTTGACTCCTAGCCTGGGAACCTCCATATGCTGCGAGTGTGGCCCTAAAAAGACAAAAAATAAAAATAAAAAAACTGAGGAATAAGATTTAAAAGATGCTTTACAAAAAGTCTGTCAGAATTGCTAATAAATGTGAAAATGTCCTTTGTGCGGTTAGCTTTTACAGAAATGAAAATTATTCTACAGTCTGATGCTAGTACCTGCCTCTCAGAATGACTGTAATTGAAAATAAAAACAAAACAATAATAATTCTTGAATACTAAAATCCTGATATACTGCTAGTGGGAGTAGAAACTGGTTCATTCCTTTAGAAATCTGTTTAAACCAAAAGCATGTGCCCCAAAGAATGGCATATCCATGAAGCTATATATTATTATAATTATATATATAATTTTTATATATATAAAATACTCAAAACGGCAATGTTTTGAGACCAAAGTGGCAAAAACTCAAATGTTTATCAACACTTGGGTTGATAAATACATTTTGGTATATATACAAACCATTACTCTTTACAAAACTGTAAACAAAAGAAGCCATATACAAATAAATAGTATTGAATAGTACAATATGAATATGAATAGTACAAGATAACTTGATAAAAATTTTATTATTTTTATTTTATTTTTTGTCTTTTTGCCTTTTCTAGGCATATGGAAGTCCCCAGGCTAGGGGTCAAATCAGAGCTGTAGCCGCTGGCTTACGCCATAGCCACAGCAACGCCAGATCCGAGCCATGTCTGCAACCTACACCACAGATCATGGCAACGCCGGATCCTTAACCCACTGAGCGAGGCCAGGGATTGAACCTGCAACCTCATGGTTCCTAGTCAGATTTGTTAACCACTGAGCCATGACGGGAACTCCTACAAAAATTTTAAATGAAATAAAACTAATTAATGGTTCTAATAGTTTATATTCTTCCTGTTTGCTTAATTTCTATTTCTTATATTCACATTGTTAAATCAGCTTCATTAGGATTAGAATACACTTGATTTATTTTTCTTTTTAATAGCCTTAGGTACTGTTTATTTTCTGTGATTTATGAAATATAAGCAGCATAAAGCTAATTATTTTCAGTTCTCTGTATTTTTCGAATCTGAGAATCGTCTTTCTAATAATTGGATTTAGCTCATTTATATGAATTGTGAGTATAGGTATATTTAGTGTTATAAATCTGACTAGTATCCATGAGGACGTGGATTTGATCCCTGGCCTCGCTCAGTGGGTTAATGATCCAGCATTGCCATGAGATGTGGTGTAGGCCCACATAAGCCAGCAGCTACAGCTCCGATTTGACCTCTAGTCTGGGAACTTCCATATGCCATGGGTGCGGCCCTAAAAAGACCAAAAAAAAAAAAAAAATTACCTTTGGGGATAATCATTTTCAGAAGGTTTAAGGAAAACTTCTGTATTACTGTAGTTTCTATTTCTTGAATGGAGAGGTGGTAAAAATTTACCAATTTACCAATTTAACTGTACACTTCATACTATGTACCTTTGGGAACATATATTATATGTCAATAAAATGTTTATTTAAAAATTTATGTGAAGTAAATGTGTTTTAATGAGAATTCAGGGATCTAAGTATCCCTTCCCCACAACATATATGCTGTTTAATAGAGGTGATATTATAATTTTAAATGAAAATATTTATTCAGCCCATACTATCATCAAAAAAATTAAAGATGGATGTAAAAGCAAAATATAGGGGTGAGAATTAAAATTATTGGAAGGAATAAAGGGGAAAATATTTGTGGCATCAGGACAAGGAATATATTCTTCAAGAAGAAAGTATAAAAGAAAGTGTCATCAAAGAAAAATTGTAAAATAATCTAATTTAATTAAATAGCAGCTATTTATAAATACAAAAACAGTAGAAAGAAACCATAGCAAAGTTACAGGAAATATGATCAATTTGGAAAATAAATTTAGAATATACATAATAATGTTTAGAAATATGGTGGATATGAAAACTAGCACATAATTTGAAGAACAAATTTTAATATTTATTAAAATAGAAAATGACCAAGCAAAGAATACATATACATACAAAGAATATACATAAAGTGCTTTATAAAATTGTGTCAATTTTGCTGTATATATATATACTTTTTTATATCAAATTCAGTTAGATTTTATCTCAAAAAATTATTTTTTTAATTTTAAAAATATGAAGCACCTATTAAAGAATTTGAAATGTACCTCATTCTTGGTGGTATAATTTGCATTTGATAACTTACATCATGTTATATATATATTGTTAATGTTCGTTTTAAAAATTTTATTGGAGTATAGTTGACTTACAAAGTTGTGCTAATTTCAGGTGTGCAGCAAAGTATATATATATTTTTTTATATATAAACTTCATAGGTGCTCTAGAATGTTTATTGCATCAATACTTGTTAGCATAAAATATATATGGCCTAAATATTATTCAAAAATACAAATGAAATGTAATTAAATACAGTATTGCTCGATATAATATAGTAGTCTACATATCAGGTAATAAGGGAAAAATCTTTCTTTAACACATGGGTTTAGATATTAAAGTATATTTTGAACATAGCTTTTGTGCATAGTGATTCCATGTACATGAATTTTAAAAAAAAAACACTGAAAATGTTAATTTGTTAAAGCAATGCTATGTATCATTCTTGGAAATGATTATGTGTATATGTATAAAACTATAAAAACGTTTGGTTCATGACAGAGGCTACTTTGATCAGGACTGAAATGGGAAAGAGGCAGAGGAGAAGAACATGAGGTCTGGTACAGAGTTAGAATTTATCTCGAAAAATTAATTTTTTAATTTTAAAAATATGAAGCATCTATTAAAGAATTTGAAATGTACATCTTTCTCAGTGGTATAATTTGTATTCAATAACTTACGTATTTAGTATTTAACAAAATGAAAATGCAGTGGAAAAAATTTTCTCTTGGTAAGATAAACAGGGAGATTTAGGCATCTCTTAATGATAGGAAAATGATTTGGAGGGATTGAATGAAAAATCCAGTCCACAGTCTGGGTGAGGAAAGTTAGCATGCCGTGTTGGATCAAAAGAACAAAGACCCTGAATAGAAACCACCAGAGATTTCTGTTTGTTGTTCATCTGTCTTGTTTCAGCATTTGAGTTGGGTGAGGGGAGAAGAAAGGAAGGAGAGGTCTGTGTTAATCCCTCTTTTATTAATATTATGTACTGATTCAGACAGTATTTACTGAGGAAGTGCTCAATCCTAGATGCCGCCAGTGCACATATGGATCTCTCGTCTTCTCGCCATGAAATGTCATGCTTTGTCATGACAATATTGACAAATTGTACTGTAATACAGAAGACTCTACTTGTGGGTCCTGGATAAGACTTCACATTCTAGAGGGCTCTTGAAAGATGAGGTCTGTGGGAAGAGAGGGAGGAAGCTGCATACCACTCCATGAGAAGAAACAGGCATGAAGTTCAGACATCCAGGTCCCTAAAATCACCTTGTCCTGGAACTCCTATTGTGGCTCAGTAACGAACCTGACTAGTATCCATGAGAACATGGGTTCAATTCCTGGCCTCGCTCAGTGGGTTAAGAATCTGGTGTTGCCTTGAATTGTGGTATAGATCACAGACATGGCTCAGACCCTACATTGCTGTGGCTGTGGTGTAGGCCGGCAGCTGCAGCTCCAATTCTACCTCTAGCCTGGGAACTTGCATATGCCACAGGTGCAGCACTTAACAGACAAGAAAAAACAAAACCAAAAAATACGCTTTGTCCTACTGACATAGAGACTGTCTTGTGAGAACTGTTAGCTTAGAGCCTGGAAGTCAGGGTGAAACTTGTTGGCAAGGGCCCTTTGTACTCTCCCACTTTATGGGTGATCAGAAGTGCCAGCTAGGCATTTCCAGACAGGGAATAATTCAACAAATTACTGTTTGGGAAACAGAATCCAGTCGTCCGGGCAGAGGGAATTCTTAAAGGAACCAGAGACAGAAAGTTAAACTGCTCAAGAAAAACAGAGATTAACATGGGAAAGGCTGTGTGGATGGAAAGAAGGGGAAATTTTGAAATGGAAGTGGTAGAGTACAGCAAGACTTGATGGCTCTTTGTACTCAAGAGGTCAGAGATGGGGTAATGACTGAATTTTCATAACTTTGAGCACTTGTGATTCATTCAAAGATGTCCAGTTGGCAAGTGGACATAAGTGAACTAATTATGGGTCTTCTGCCTATGAATTTTAGGAAACTTACTTTGACACCAGTGCCCCTTTTTCCTTGGAATCCCATTTGAGCTAATAATCTTCACAACCACAACTTACTTCCTCTCATGGCTCTGGCTGTGAAGAGAAAGTTTATCTATTGAATCAGAAGCTTTTCTGCTAAGTTACAGTCACTACTGAAGCACATGGTAGAAAGAATCTTCTTTTGACAGCATGCCAGGAAGAAAATTTCCATGCAGAACTGGAGAAATATTAACATATGAAGACCTTGAGAAAGGATACTGATTGTTTTAATGAATGTCTGGTTCAAATGAACTCCTAATGCATGTGGACAGTCTCAAATCTAATCACCTTCTCAACGCTGAGAGTGCCATGATATTAACATATTCCATGGTCAGAGAGCAATTATTTGAACACCTGAGGTTTTTGAAAAGGAAAATCTAACTATGACAACCATACACATGATTTTAAGTAACAGAGGGAATTTTCAACTTAAATTGGAAAAAAAATCAGAACAGAAAATATGTGCTTCTCCCATTTGGGGAAGTCATAAGGTCTCAGGTGGTGTTTCTTGATCAGTTTGTGTCAAGAAATTGATCAACTCTTTTGCTTGAAGTGAAAGAGTTCTAAGGAGACTTTGTCAAGATCTGGATGTTTTGAAAACAGTGGTAATTATGATCTGAGAAGTGATTTAACACATATTCATTAGACATGGTTTTGCTCAGATCCAGGGTCTAGAAAAAAAGGACTCTCATTTCTTGAATCCCAATGGCATTTTCTGGATCCACTTGTAAATGCCTTGTTTAGAGAAACTCATGTGAACTTACATATTGGTCTATTTTGTAATGGTTCACTGGATCACTTTGCTCTAGGCGAGTGTGGAATTTATCAGTAGGGAGTGGATATTCCCAGCGTCAACTGGTGTTAAGAAAAAAATTACACTTGAGAACAAGGTAGATGGAAGCTAGATTAGGAGGAATCCAGACAGATGAACCTATGGACCATCTCCATCTCTGTCAGACCCACTGACAGAGGCTGCTGGTATTAACCAGGTGAGACATCTCATCAGGTAGTGGTTTAGTGCATTTTCCATGGTGGGTGTCCTTTGTTGGGCATTAATATGATACAAAACTCTTCAAACTTTGTGCCACTCCTTTGTGCCTCCACCTCAGATTTCTTGTCCTCAGTCTTCCAACTTTCCTCTACTCATGCCTTTGGCCAGATGACCACTCAGTCTATTAGCCACCATTCATGAATTCACATAGAGTGTCATCCCAGGCTATTTCTGTTTTCACATAGGATACGTGACCAGTTATACGGCTCAAAGCTCTGTGCCTTTCCTATATTAAGATCATCTCCCAGCGAAGTTGTAATGCAATTGTCATGTATTTTTACTTTGCAAATAGTATCAAAAAGAATAAAGTTAACCACAGATGCAAAAGACCTTGACACTAAACTTACAATATGTTGCAGAAAGAAATGAAAGAACCAAATAAATGGAAAGACCCCATGTGTTCACAGATTGAAAGACTTGCTTAAGATGTTAATACTAATCCAAATAATCTACAGATTTAATGCATGGACTCCTAAAAAATGAAAGGCTTCTGAAACTTTGTAGGATTTTTTTTCTCCTACACTCAGAAATAAGCGTTCTACTAAGGTTTCCGATGTGCTAGCTGTTTCTTGCTCCATCATGACAACTAGCATGATGTCATCAATGTTGTGAATCACATGATGTTGAGTGGGATGTAGAGATGATCCAGATGGCTTAGGACTACACTATGACAGAAGTTATGGTAGTGAATATAGTCCTGTGACAAAACTTGAAACTTTACTAATGTTTATTCCTTGTCAGTATAAATTGTGTCTGAACTTCTTTTCTGAGAACACTGGAAAAGTGCTTTGACCAAAAATGGCCATGCATGTCTACCTGATGCCATACTAATGTGCTTTTGCAAAGAGGAACATTTGGCATTGTGGCTGCAATTGGGGATGCTACTTGGTTGAGTCTGCAGTTAAGTTTTTTTTTTTTTTTTTTGGTAGGCAAGAAATAGATTTATTAAGATAGGATGCTTGTGAGAGATGCAAGCAGGTAGGCACGGAGTCTCTGCCCTGAGGATCTGGTGGGCTACAGTTTTATTTTCCAAGGGGAGCAGAGGTTGGGAAATACTGCCTCTTCCTTTCTGGGAATAGAAGCTCCTCCTTGGTATCTGGTAAGGTGTGTATTCAAATCAGCAGAAGGGTGATCCTCAAACTCCTGCCCTTGGTCTGATCTGAATGCAGGACTCATCCCATCCCCCACCCAACGACCTGAGGCAATTCTCACACCTCCACTAGTCAAAAAAGCTTGCCTTGCTCTGATGGATTTTTTGAGCTATTTATTTATTTATTTATTTATTTATTTATTTATTTATTTATTTTTATAACAATGAATTTTATTTCAATTATAGGTGTAAAAAGATCATCACAAGTCAATGTGATGGATTTTGTGTCCCAAACCCACAGTGCATCCCCCCACGCCCCAGACTGTCTTATTTGAAAAACCAAAGTTTTCCAAAATCTGTGAGTCATTGTCTGTTCTTCAAAGAAGTTCATTGTGTCTCTTTAATTTCCACATGTAGGCAGTAGCATTGGGTGTTTCTGTCTAATTGTCTGACTGGTTTCACTTCACATGGTAATTTCTAGGTCCATCCGTGTTGCTGTAAATGTTATTTTGTTCCTTTTAATGGCTGAGTAATATTCCATTGTGTGTATGTACCATATCTTCCCTATCCACTCCTCTGTCGATGGGCATTTAGGTTGTTTCCATGACCTGGCTTCTTCCCTCTCTAGCTGCTTTAGATGTAAAGTTAGGTTGTTTCTGTGAGCTTTCTCTTGTTTCCTGAGGTAGGCTTGTATCGCTATATATTTTCCTCTTAGAACTCCTTTTGCTGCATCCCAGAGGTTTTGGAGTGTTGTGTCTTCGTTATCACTTGCTTCTAGGTATTTTTTAATTTCCTCTTTGATTTCTTCAGTGATCCATTGGTTGTTTAGTAGCGTGTTGTTTAGTCTCCACGTGTTTGTATTTTTTGCCATTTTTTTCTTGTTGTTGATTTCCAGTCGTATAGCATTGTGGTCAGAGAAGATGCTTGATATGATTTTAATTTTCTTAAAGTTACTGATGCTTGATTTGTAGTCCAGGATGTGATCAATCTTAGAGAATGTTCCGTGCGCACTTGAGAAGAATGTGTATTCAGTTGCTTTTGGATGGAATGTCCTATAAATATCTATTAAGTCCATCTGATCTAATGCTTCATTCAGGGCCTGTGTTTCCTTATTGATTTTCTGTCTGGATGACCTGTCCATTGCTGTAAGTGGGGTGTTAAAGTCCCCCACTATGATTGTGTTATTGTTGATTTCTCCTTTTAAGGTTGCTAGCAGTTGCCTTATATATTGTGGTGATCCTATGTTGGGTGCATAGATATTTAAAATTATTACATCTTCTTCTTGGATTGATCCTTTGATCATTATGTATTGCCCTTCCTTGTGTCTTAAAATGGTCTTCATCTTAAGGTCTATTTTGTCTGATAGGAGTATTGCTACTCCGGCTTTCTTTTGTTGCCCGTTTGCATGGAATATTTTCTTCCATCCTCACTTTTAATTTGTATGTATCTCTAGAAGTGAAGTGGGTCTCTTGAAGACAGCATATATATGGGTCTTGTTTTTGTATCCATTCGGCTAGTCTGTGTCTTTTGGTTGGGGCATTCAGTCTATTAACATTTAAGGTAATTGCTGATATATATGTTCTTATTGCCATTGTATTAACTGTATGGGGTTTTTGTTGCTCTTTTTTTACCCTGAAGTTTTGATATAGGAGTCTATATACAAATGAGGTTGTTTTAAGTTGTTGGTTTCTTAATTGCACATGCGTCTCCAGTGACCTGCATTTGTGCTTTCTTCTCACGATTTCTGATTTTGGTAGCATAATTGTGCATGGATGATTTAGTATCTTTACTGTATATATGCCTTTACTGGTGAGCCTTGTCATTTGTGGTGTTTTTGTTTCTGGTTGTGGCTTTTTCTTTTCTGCCTAGAGAAGTTCCTTTAAGATTTGTTGTAAAGCTGGTTTAGTGTTGCAGAAATCTCTTAGCTTTTGCTTATCTGTAAAGGTTTTGATCTCTCCTTCAAATCTGAATGAGAGCCTTGCAGGGTAAAGCAATCTTGGTTGGAAGTTTTTCCCTTTCATCACATTAAGTATATCATGCCACTCCCTTCT
>PVHT020000521.1:27864822-27908125 GCA_004024745.2 Catagonus wagneri
ATGAAAAATCCGCTGATAACCTTATTGGGGTTCCCTTGTATGTCATTTGTTTCGTTTTCCTAGCTGCTTTCAGAATTTTCTCTTTGTCTTTAATTTTGGTCATTTTGATTAATATGTGTCTCGGGGTGTTGCTCCTTGGGTTTATTTTATATGGTACTCGTTGCGCTTCCTGAATTTGACTGAGTGGTTCCTTTCCCATGTTAGGGAAGTTTTCGGCTATAATCTCCTCGAATATTTTTTCTGTCCCCTTCTCTCTCCCTTCTCCGTCTGGCACCCCTATGATATGTATATTGGTGCGTTTATCAGTATCCCAGAGTTCTCTGAGACTCAGCTCATTTCCTTTCAGTCTTTTATCTCTTTTCTCTTCTGCATTAGTGATTTCCACTAATCTGTCCTCCACCTCGCTGATTCGTTCTTCTGCCTCCTGTATTCTACTGTTGGCTGCTTCTAATGAATTTTTTATTTCAGTTATTGTATTTTGTGTCTCTTCTTGTTTAATTTTTACAGCTTGTATTTCTCTGCTCAGAGTTTCCTGTAAATTATCAGTCTTTGCCTCCAGTTTATTTCCAATGCCTTGCATCATCTTCAGCATCAACAGTCTAAAGTCTCTTTCTGGGAGGCTGATAATCTCCTCATCACTGAGCTGTTTTTCTGGGCTTTTCTCTTTCTCCCTCATCTGAGTTATAGTTTTCTGTCTTTTCATTTTTGTAGGTTTTTGGTGTGGTGACTTTTTGCCAACAATAGAGTGGTAGCCTCTCTTAGTTTTGGCATTTGCCTCCCCTGTGGCTAAAGTTGGTATGGAGGGGGCTTGCTGTAGGCTTCCTGATGGGAGGGAGTGATGCCTGCCCACTGGTAGGTGGGGTTGATTCCTCTCCCTCTGATGGGTGGGGCTTTGTCTCTGGATGAGATTAGAGGCTGGCTGTGTGCCTGAGGAGTCTTTAGGCAGCCCATTCACTGATGGGTGGGGCTGTGATCCCACCTGGATTATTGTTTGGCCTGGGGCTTCTCAGCACTGATGGGAGGGAGCAGATTTTCCCAGAAATGGCCATCTCCAGAGAAATGCAGGCTGATGAATGTTCCTGAGAGCTTCGCTTCCAATGCCCTTCTCCCACAAAAAGCCATAGTAACCCTTGTTTTCCCAGGAGATCCTCCAAGAATTGCAGTCAAGTTCCACCTGGATTCTTATGAGACTGCTTGGCCTGGGACCCAATGCACGTGAAAGTCTGTGTGTGCCTTTCAAGAATGGGGTCTCTGTTTCCCCCAGTCATGTGAAGCTCTTGCACACAAGCCCCGCTGGCCTTCAATGCCAGATGCTCCAGGGGCTCTTTCTCCCTGTGCCCAATCCCCAGGCATGGGGATTTGACTTGAGGCTCAGAACTCTCAGTCCTGTAGCTGAGTCTCTGTGATACAGTTACTTTCCAGTCTGTGGGGCTTCCCACCCAGGAGCTATGGGGTTGCTTCTACTGCGTAATCGCCCCTCCTACCTCTTGATGTGGTCTCCTCTGTCTTCTGGAGTAGAATATCTTTTTTTGGAAGTTTACAGTCCATTTGGTTGAAGGCTGCTTGGCATTCGGTTGTAGTGTTGTTGTTTTTCGGGAGAGAAGTTGAACTCCAGTCCTTCTATTCTGCCATCTTAATCCAGTCTGCTGCATTTAAGTTTGTATTTGCCTTTTGTTCTTTATTTCTTGGATTTTTTTTATCTTGAAAGGGGGTTAAATTTTGTCACATGCTTGCATGAATTGAGATTATCTTGTGTTTTTTTTTTCCCTTCATTTTGTTAATGTGATGTATTACACTGTTCAATTTTTATATGTTGAACCATTTGTATTCCAGGAATAAATCCCATTTGGGCATATTGTAAGATCATTTTAATATGCTGCTGAAGTCTGTTTGGCAATATTTTGTTAAGGATTTTTGCATTAATATTCATCAGGCATTTTGTTCTATATTATTCTTTTCTTGTATGAGTTTTGGCCTTGGTGTCATGTTAATCCTGGTCTCATAGAATGAGTTTGGAATATTTCCTCTTAATTTTTTGGAAGTGTTTTAGGAGGATTAGTGTTAAATCTTATTTAAATGTTTGGTAGAATTTATGTGTGAAGCCATCTGGTCCTGGGCTTTTCTTTTTTGGAAGGCTTTTGATTACCAATTCAATCTCCTTACTAGTTATACGTATGTTCAGATCTTCTGTTTATTTATGAATCGTTCTTGGTAAGTTTTGTATTTCTAAGAATTTGTCCATTTTTTTCAAGTTATACAATTTTTTACTGTGAAACTGTTCACAGTATTTCATAATCCTTTTAATTTATATAAAAATGATTGTAATGACACCCCCATCTCTTTCATTTCTAATTTTAGTTATTTGGGCTTCTTTCTTTCTTTTCTTATAAGTCTAGCTATGATTTGTCATTTTGTGTTGTCTTTTCACAAAAACTCTTGGCTTTATTGATTTTCTCTCTCATTTATTAATCTCATTTATCTCTGCTCTATTATTTATTACCCCCTTCCTTCTGCTACTTTTGGGGTTAACTTTTTCTGCTTTCTCTGTCTCTATAAGGTATAAAATTAGGTGACTGATTACTGTAAGAGCATACATGTATAAATTACCATCTTTGCACTGCTTTTCCTCCATCTCATAAATGTAGAAATGTTGTATTTTAGTTTTTATTTGTCTCAAGTTATTTTCTAACTCTCCACCCCCCCCTTTTTTTTTTATCTTTTTAGGGCCACACTCATGGCATATGGAAGTTTCCAGGCTAGGGGTGGAATCAGAGCTGCAGTTGCAGGCCTACAACAACAACAGATCTGAGCTGCGTCTGCAACCTACACCACAGCTCACAGCAATGCCAGATCCTTAACCCACTGAGCGAGGCCAGGATTGAACCTGTGTCCTCATGGATACTAGTAGGAGTTGTTATCGCTGAGCCACAGTAGAAACTACTGATTTCCCTCTTGATTTCTTATTTGACTCACTGATTGTTTGAGTGTCTTGTTTAATTTCCATATATTTTTCAGTTTTCCATCTGCTATTGATTTCTAGTTTCATCTATTGTGGTCAGAAAAGATACTTTGTATAATGTCAGTCTTTAAAAATGTATTAAATCTTGTTTTGTGGCCAAATATATGACCTACCCTGGAGAATGATCCCTGACCCCTTGAGAAAAATCTCTAGTGGCTATTATTTGATAGAGTGTGTTCTGCTTGTATCTCTTAGCTTCAGTTAGTCTGTAGTGTTGTTCCTGTCTTCTCTTTACTTATTGAAATTCGAGTACTAAAGGCTGACTACTAGTATTATAGACCTAATTACTTCTCTCTTCAATCTTTTAAAAGTTTATTTCAATTTTGTAAAAGCTTGATGATTCTGGAATTCTAATATTGGTGTAAAGTATCTGTGATTGCTATATCTTCTGGTAAATTGATCTTATAATCATTTTATAAAGTCACTCTTTGTCTAGTCTTAGTTTTTAATTTACATCAATTTTAGCTGATATGATTAAAGCTGCTTCTGCTTTATTTTGATTATATTTGCATGAGATATATTTTTTCTGTCCCTATATTTTCAACTCATGTGTGTTCTTAGAAGTAAAATGAGTTACTTATACATAGGGTATGGTTGGATCTTGGTTACTTTTTTTTTTCTAAATCTGTTCCGCTATTCTATGGCTTTTGATTGAAGATTTTGGTCCATTAACATTTAAAGTAATTGCTATTAAGAAAGGATTTACTATTGTCATTTTTGTTCATTGTTTTCTCTGTGCCTTGTAGTTTTTTTTTGATCCTAAATTTCCTCCCATACTGATTTCTTTTGTGTTTAGTTGATATTTTCATGGTGATACATCTTTCTGATTTTTCAATTCCTTTTCTGTATATGCTATATATATTTTCTTTGTGATTACCATGATGATTACATAAAATATAATATAGTTACAACAATCTATTTTAAACTGTTAACAATTTTTACAACCGTATATAAAGCTTCTAATACTTTATAGTCCTATCTCCTAATTCTTGTATTGCTGTCACAAATTGCATTTTAATTATGGTTTACCTATTAATTTAGATTATTAATTATTTTTAGTTAGGCTTTAATTTCTTAAAATCTATAAAAAAATAAAAGTGGGATTATAAGTCAAAATACAGTCATAATTATTTATATTTTTCCATGTGTTTACCTATACCAGAGAAGTTTATATTTTTATATGGCTTTGGGTTAGAGTCTTAGGATGTTTTGTTTCCACTTGAAGAACTCCCTTTATCATGTATTGTAAGGAAATGTGATTATAATGAACTTCTTCAGCTTTTGATTGTGTGAAAATATCTTAATTTCTACCTTATTTTTGAAAAGTAATTTACCAGATATAGTATTTTCTGTTGGCAGATATTCTTTATTGGCATTTTAAATATATCAACTTGTAGTTCCTGTTGTGCTCAGCAGGTTAAGAGCCTGACATAGTGTCTGTGAGGATTCAGGTTCAATCCTTGGCCTCACTCAGTGGTTTAAGGATCTGGTGCTGCTGCAAGCTGTGGCATAGGTCATAGGTATGGCTCAGATCTGGTGTTACCATGACTGTGGCATAGGCCTCAGCTGCAGCTCCAATTTGACCTCTAGCCTGGGAACTTCCATATGCAACCAATGTAGCTGAAAAACAAATGCCATTTCACTGTTTTATGATATATATTCCTCAATTTAAGCTGAAAAGGTACACCAATAATCTTATTGAGGATCTTTTTTTTGTGTGATGAGTCAATTTTCTCTTGCTGTTCTCAAAATTCTCTTTTTCTTTAACTTTCCGATTTTATTATAATGTTTACCGGTTTGGATCTTTTGGGGTTTAAGAAAATTTGAGTTGTTGGGTTTCTTGGACTTGTGTATCCACATATTTCCTAACATTTGGGAAGTTTTCAGCCATTATTTTTTCAGATAAACTATCTGACCCTTTCTTTTTCTGAGACTCCTGAAATGTGTATGTTGGTCTTCTTTAAAGTGTCCTTTATGTCCCTTAGGTTTTTTTTCCTTTATGTCCTTTAGGTTTTGTTCATGTTCCATCATTATTTCTTTTTTACTTTTCAGACTCCATGATTTCAAATGATGTCTTTAAATTTTTTGGTTATTTTTTTCTACCTGTTCAATTATGTGATTGATGTCCTCTAGTAAATTTTTCAGTTTAGTTATTGTGCTCTTTTAGCTCCAAATTTTTTCTTGGTCCTTTTTTTATAATTTCCATCTCTTTGTTGATATGCCATTTTTCTTGCTTTCCTTTTTTGGGGTAGGGAGGTTTGTGCTTTCCCTGACTTTTAAGTTATTAGAGACAATTATTTAAAAATTACTAAAAGTTATTTATTTACTAAAACTTGTGATTGTTTTTCTTTAGGGATGGTTTCTGGAGATTAATTTCATTCCTTTCAATGGGACATATTTCCCCCTTTTTTTAAAATGCTGTGTCATTTATTGAAAATTGAACATTTGAAAAATCAGCTACTTTTCACATCCCTGAGTAGAGGCTTAAGATATTCTCCAATATTTTATGGGCATGTATATTGTCTGGGCCTGAGTGTGTGCTTGTTTTTTTGTTTTGTTTTTGATACACGTTAGTTTTTATTTTTATACCTAAATGTACTGAGCTAAAACAAATCCAGAAACTGAATTTTCCTAAAATATTGGCACATATCAGAACCGAGATAAATATTAGATTCTCCTTTTTTCTTTACTTTCTAATTTTTCTAAATGAATATCTGTTAACTTTTCCCAAAGTCTTCATAGTAGGATTTTATTAGTACTATTCTTTGTATATTATTACAAAGTTTCTAGACCATTGTTTTCATTTTTCCTCATATTCCACCAGACACAAACCTTATTATTTTATTTACTTGTTATAGAAGTGTATGATTTTTTTACTTTATTTCTGTTTTGTTTTATTTTTTATACTTTCTTAAACAGAATTAAAATAGACATCTTCTTTGGATTATTATAAATAAATACAAATTTATTTAGTTATTATAGTAAGTAAATATAAGAAATTTCTATGGGGGATATTGCCTAGTTGCTTTCTCTAAAGCTGTATTGAAGGATTTCCCATTGTGACTCAGTGGTTAACGAATCCGACTAGGAACCATGAGGTTTCGGGTTCGATCCCTGGCCTTGCTCGGTGGGTTAAGGATCCGGCGTTGCCCTGAGCTGCGGTGTAGATTGCAGACATGGCTCGAATCCCGCGTTGCTGTGGCTGTGGCGAAGGCCAGCAGCTACAGCTCCTGTTAGACCCCTAGCCTGGGAACCTCTGTATGCCATGGGTGCGGCCTTAGATAAGGCAAAAAAAAAAAAAAAGACAAAAAAAAATAAAGTTGTATTCAAAAGGAAGATATTGTTACTGTGATTGCTGTTCTATTTTTCAACACAAAATAAGCGCAATGAGAATAGAATTGTTTAAATTGAGGCATAATTGACATATAACATTAGTTCCAGTTATACAGTATAATAATTCAGTACTTGTATATAATGCAAAATCATCACCACAACAAGTCTAGGAAACATTTTTCACCATACATAATTTTTTTCTTGTGATAAGAACCTTTGAATTTTAATCTCTTTGCAACTTTTAAATATGAAATAAAGTGTCATTAATTATTGTCACTATGCTGTACATTATACCCCCATTACTTATTTATTTTATAACTGGAAGTTTGCTTTTAACCCCACCATACACACAACTGTTTTTAAATATCTTAATTTCCCAAAGAATATCACCCCAGCTTTTCCTTGGGGGCCTTGGAGATTCTATTATACTTATCTGCCCATAGTCTCTTGCAACCATAGTCTCTTGCAACCATAGTCTCTTGCCTGCCCATAGTCTCTTGCAAACTTGTATCTATATGTTCATGGGTACCTTCAGTTTTCACATAATACCTATCACTGCCTTTTATGATATGCCCTGTTCCCTTTCTGACCCCCTAGTCAGGTGAGAAGAAACCCAGTCCCCCAAGCAGCTCACAGAGAAGTTGGAACTTTGTAAACAAGTTCCATTCTGCATCTTTCATCCTGGGGGAAGGATTCAAGAATTGAGCCACTTCCTCCTGACTGGGACAAGAATGAGACAAGGTGAGTAAAATCACCAAGAATTTTCTACTACTTTTAATTTCTCTTCCTCTTGGTTATAAATTTGCTGAATTGATATAGCTATTTGACTGGTATAAATTTATTTAAGTCTTTCCATAGTTTATTTAATGCTTTTGTAGAAAGACAAGAACTGAAGCTACCTATGCTACAATCTTCCAGAATGAGGCTTTTAAAACACAATGTAGACCATTTACTGCCTCTCCTAAAAATCCTTCAAGGCTTTTGTTACCCTTAAAATAATATCAAAATTTCTGATTACTAGCTATCATTTCCTACATGATCTTAATACTGCCAAGAGTTTTGAACTCACAATATATAATTATCCATACTTTGCACAATCTCAAGGTCACTTGTGTCTTCTTTTTGTTTCTTGACAAGCCTACTTCCTGTTAGCATTGCTATTGCCTTTCCTCTGCCAAGAACAATTTCCCCCAGAATGTTGAAGGACTACCTCCATCCTCATCTTTTAATTTTTTAATTTTATTTATTTATTTATTTATTTATTTATTTATTTTTGTCTTTTTAGGGCCACACTTGCGTCATATGGAGGTTCCCAGGCTAGGGGATCCAGTCGGAGCTACAGCTGCCGGCCCTCACCACAGCCACAGCAACATGAGGTCTGAGCTGTGTCTGTGACCTACACCACAGCTCATGGCAACGCCAGATCCTTAACCCACTGAGCGAGGCCAGGGATCAAACCTGCATCCTCATGGATACTAATTGTTCATTAATTGCTGAGCCACAATGGGAACTCCCTTTGTATTTTCAACTCAAATGATATTTACAAGATCTTTCTTGACCACCACAATTAAGGTAACTTCCATTTTTTTTACCTCTTTCAGCTAGTTTATTTGCTTATCCAATTGTCTTTTTGTGTCTTTCTCTTATTAGAATATAGGACAACAACAGCTCTGAGGAGTGGCTTCCCCGATCTCAGCAGTGGCCGTTTAAATTTGACTTCCACTGGAAATGGATGAAACAGTAGATGGATGGACATCTAATTTGTGTAAATGGGATTTGGGGTGGTATTACTCTGAAAGAGGGAAGTCAGGGAGGTTCTTTTTATCCTAGTTGTGGAATCTAGATATACAAGTTTCATACTTTTTGGTCTATATCAATTTTTATTTAAAATTAAGTTATACTTTAATTTTAAGTAATGTGATATGCGTGACATGCACCTGCCAACTAGCTTTAATAAATGTTACATTTTTTTTTTCAAATTTCCTTATACAACCCTTTATATGTTTGCTGACTTTTTTCATTTTTTTAAAGCTTTATGAAGTATGGTTGATTTACAATGTGATAATTTCTGCTGTGCGACAAAGTGATTCAGTTATACATATGCACACATCTCTTTCAGATTCTTTTCTCATATAGATTATCACAGAATATGGGTAGAGTTTCCTAGACTTTATAGCAGGTCCTTATTGGCTAGTCATTCCATATATCTTAGTGTACATATGCCAGTCCCAAACCCCAGCCCTCCCTTTCCCTCACCTGTCCTCTTTGGTAACCATAAGTTTGCTTTCAAAGTCTGTGAGTCTTTTTATTTTTTTTCCTGCAAATAAGTTCATTTGTATCCTTTTTTAGATTCCCCATAAAAGTGATATCATATATTTGTCTTTCACTGTGTTTATTGACTTTTTTAAGAAAAGAATTATAGGTACAATTAGAGGCATTCTCCCTTATGTCTTATAGTTCCCTCCTTCCCCAGACTTAATGGCTATCATAATTTTTTAAAGAAAAAATATTTTATATTTTACAGATCAGAGCTTCTCATCCTTTACTGTGTGTATGAACTGCCTCTTGTCATGTGGCTTACTCCTTCTTCAAAGCCAGCAACAGGAAATCTTTCTCATGCTGGATTCCTCTTCTGCTTTGCATTTCTCTCTTAAAGATCCAGTCCATACTAAGGTCTCATGTGATAGTGTTAAGTCTATTGGAGAATAATCTCTTCATCTTAAAATCAACAGATTTGGGATATTAATGACATCTGATAAATTCCTTTGCAGCACCTAGATTCATGTTCCATTTAATAACCAAGAGAAGGTATATGTACATTAGGGGCCAGGATGGGGAACTATCTCAGAATTCTGCTTACTGTACCTTCTAAGTCAAGGAGAAATTCTCACTTAAAGTGCAAGTCAGCACAGCCTCCGAAATTTCCCCATTTTTAACTAGGAGCTGACTACACAAGTAGGATTGCAAAGTACTTGCATTTAGTCTTCTGTTCACCAATGTTTATTGTCCACATTATATTTGCTAAGTAGAAATCTATTCATGAGAGACAATGTGCTGAATGAGATAATCAAGTCTGAGAACTTTAGAGAGTTTAGTCTTTAGATAATAACAAGGGCAGAAGATTTGAAGCCTAAAGGAATACATGTTTTAGTAAGGCAAAGGAATACAAGATTAAAGAAATATCTATCTCTATCTTGATTTCTCTTCATAGCACTTACCACTAGTATAATTATGTATTTATTTTATATTTCTACTTATATATATATTTGTATGTAATTTAAATGAATGGCAAAGACTAGGAAGAGAAAACAAGATACAGAAAAGAATGGTGCAGTATAGAATGGAAATATATTAGCTGAGCTATTCAGAGAAGGAATCTAGAGGAGGTATTATTGATAGGAATGGAGTAGGATAGTTACGCAGTTAGTTGGAGAAGTCCCAGTAGGGGACTTTAGATAGAGAGGGAACCCTAGGGAACTTTGGGAGATCACTGTAAGTTAATAATCTTTCAAGAAAGCCATCAGAATAAAGCAGGCTTGCTTAACTATAAAACCATAAATAAAAGCATGAGATATGCCTCAGGTGATTAAGTGAAATATAAAATGAGGCCTGCATTCAAGTTGAGCAATATAATGATCCTTAGGACCAAGGACGGGAATTTAAGGGAAAGATGACATTTCAAAGTAGAAGACCCTCATTATCAATCAAACCTGAGATGATTCAACATATTTTAACTAATGTTACCACCCTTCTGCTGATTTGAATAAGCACCATGCCAGTCCTAGTTTGACCTCATAGGGTCAAATACTCTCTTACCAGATATGAAGAAGAGCTAATGATGTAAGCCTGCCTTTTACCCAAGAAAGGAAGAGGCAGTCTTTTCCAACTCCCCATTTTCCTTGGGTTATAAAAATGTAGCCCACCAAATCCTTAGGGAAATGCTTCTTTGCCTGCCTGCTATGATCACTCACAAGCATCCTATCTTAAAAAGTCTATTTCTTGCCTATCACTTTGTCTCTTGCCGAATTCCTTCGTGCTGAGACACAAAGAACCTGAACTTCAGTAAGTCCTGACACCAGGTGGGTGATTCTAATTAAAAAAAACAAAAACCTGTGGATTCAAGAACCAATCTGGCTTCTGGCTGGTTTCAAGTCATAAGTGTTGTCAGCTTCAGTATCAGAGCAGGGATTTGAATGAAGTGGGGTTATAGAGCCGACATTGACCCCAATACGCAAAAATCCAAGGCTATAACAATCTTGGCCCATTTTTTTTTTTTTAATTTTCTGGCTGAACCCACAACATATAGAAATTCCCGGGCCAGGGATCAAACCTGTGCCTCAGCAGTAGCGGGAGCTGCAACACTGGCAATGATGGATCATTAACTCACTGTGCCACAGTGAGAACTCCATTTTGGCCATTTTAAAGACAAAAAGGAGGCCAACACAGATGGCAATAAATGAGTGAGAGGTGAGTAGTGTGAAATGAGGGAAGAGAGGGAGGCTAAGGCCAGATGGTATAGGAAACTGCCACTCGAGTGTGAGCAACAGAATCAGCATCACCTGGAAGCTTATACAAAATCCAGAATTCCAGCCCCTACTTCAGACCTGCTGAGTCAGAATCTGCATTTTAACAAAATTCTCAGATGATGCTCACATGGCTCAATTAGCACACTAATGTTTCAAAAACATGGTACAGATAAAAACTTTGTAAGTTATTTGATTTTCATTGTTATTGATAAAAAGCCATTAGTTTGGTAAAGGGTAAGTTTTTAGGAGCATTCTGGCTGTGTGCAGAACAGACCATGAAGAGGGTGAACAAGAGCTAGGAGGCTACTACTGTGGTATAGGTGAGAGATGGTGATGGCTTCATGATGCTCTAACTCTCACCTGGAAGGCAGGGGTAGGTATATTACTACATGAAATGTGTATGTTCAGATGGATTATGTGAAGCAGAACCTGTATATCCCATCCTCCAAATCAAATCATGGCTATCTTTCCTCAGTTCTCAACTGAAAGTTAATTTTAGAATATCTATTCTTTACACTAAAAATATTTTGCACCTGCCCTTCTGTACTAATTACAATTTTAACATGGAAAAAGAGAGCTACTATTGATACAATTCAGAAGATAATTGTAAGTGATAGAGACATTCTAAATGACTTTAAAATAGATATTTATGACATCTTCAAATAATAAGAATAGAATCATATCTACAAATATTAATAAGGAATCAAAAGAGATGGGGAGAAAAAAGACCTAATTGGAAATCCTGACAATAAGAAAGAGTTATTAAAATTTGAAAGATACCAGTAGACAAGATAAATTCTTGGTTGGGCAGAAAAGGCAAACCAGGGAGGTGGACAATTGTAGTGAACATTTATCTATAATATGTTACAGCTGATAAAAACATAACAACAGTCAAAGAGAAGTTAAGGAGCCTGGAGCATCTATTTCAAAGGACCAATACACACCTGACATAAGTTCCAGGAGGAAAGGATGAAATAGTAGAAAGGCAGTATTCAAAACAATAGTGACTAAGAATCTCCTAGAATTCAAAGGGAAGTATCTAAAGGTAGAAACTGGACTCTGAGCGCCAAACAATATAAAAAAATTGTCCCTCACTTAAACACATCATAGAAAAAAATGATGCATATTAAAGATAAAAAGGGCATTAAGAATATAAACCCATTTTTCACCAATGGAAAGAACTAGGTCAACAAAATATGCACAGGAAGCATTCCTTTGGTCTACCATGATGTGGCCAGGCAAGCTGGCAGATATTGAAGTTCTTCCTAACCAATCTGTAAACTCTTCCATCCTGAGTCCCAGATTACCTTCACCATGGCCCTTTCTGACTTGCCAACTCCTCCTTCATGACATGTTGGATCTCCCCACAACACAGGCTCTGAGAGAGTGAACCCCCGACATAGCAAGCGATTTGAGCATTGGGGCTGTTGTGTATTCTGACTCATTGCCTGGGACACATGTATGGAAACATGAGAATATCACCTGAGAGTGTTTACAAAGCATCACTACCCATAGGTGTCTAATCATGGCTCAAGCAGAATAAAAATATTTTCAAATATTCACAGAAGAAGAGAATTTACATGTTTAAATTCTAAAACTCACTAAAAATACTACTAAAGATAAGTGCTACTTTGGGAATAAAAGTGAATTCAAATATAAGTGGAATGCAAAAATAAGAGTAAATTTTACTAAAAATGGTTAAAATTAAAGAAACAGTTATTTAGGAGAATAAAAAATTTAAACTAAAATGTTAGGCAAAAATAACGGAAGATTTTATGGGGAAATGAGCAAAGAAATTGCAATGGTACTTAAAATCTGTTATGTTCTCTCCCTCACTTAGGAAAAAAAAAAAGATTCAGATAGATAATGAATTTAGACACATTAGAATAAGAATAGAACAATTAAAAAAATGTAGAAACATAGATGTATAGATAATAGATGGTACTGCCCATAAGAAGAAAACTTGAACAAAAGATGGGCATTTCCCAGAAGCATGAGCGTAAATAAACACAGATAAAGCCACACAATCTCTTTAATAAACTGGATAATATGAACCAAGACCACAATGAGAAGCATTTTGATACCCATTAAATGGGCATCATTGAAGAATCCTGACAAATAGGAATTTTAATGTTTTCATAACTCTTCTTATTTTTCCTTAACATGGGAAAAATCAGCATGTTGCTTAATATATGGTATAGACAAACTCACACAATGTTTTAATGTATTGTCTTCTGAAATTGAACATAAACATTTTATACACCCCATGAGGTCCCACTCTCCAGAGAAACTCAAATATGCACCAGGATATATATATAAGAATGTTTGTAACACCATTGCTCATGATCGCAAAAAAAAAAAAAAAAAAAAAGGGTAACAGCTTGAATATCCATCATTAATAATGGATAAATAAGTTTCATATGTTAATGCAATGGAATATGATACCTGAGTAAAAATGAATAAAAGACAGCATTGCTAGTCTGCACGTATCATTCTTAGAAATACAGGCAAGAAATGAAGACTATATACCAAATTATAACATTTGTGTAAATGACAGAAATAAGCAAATCAACATATTGTATGCTTCAGGATACATAGGTACATAAGCAGCATGGTTTGGGGATAGCAAAAAATAAAAGATTGATGGAGGACAACAACAAATTTTCAGCAGTACGAAAATGACTAAATATAGACTATGATATATGTGGTAGATGTGTAGAAAAGATGTGGTAGTATAGAGCAGTAAAATAGATGAAAACATGCCAGTATGTAAGAGAACAAGATTCTAAAACACAGTTTTTAGTGAGTAAATCATCGTATGCAACAGAATGCATTGCATGATGATGCTCATATAAACGAGAATCACAGGACAGTTCATGTGGTTTATGGACATATGCATAGAGAGTGAAACACAAAATATATTAAATGCACACCTACATTCATGATAGTAGATGTGTCTGGGGTGGGAAATATAACAGGATAAAGAATTGGGATCATTTTGGATGGTGGATACATATGTTTTTGCGTTCTCCTTGTACTTCTTGGATGTTGTAATATATACAAATATGACTAATTAACAGAACGAAGATTATAAGTCTGGATATCTGAAGGATCTATTCCCAGCTCTGCCTCTGTGCTAAATTATTCAAGACCATTCATTCACACCAGCAGCGTTCAAGATCTCTATTTCTAAAAACAAATTATAAAACAATTTCTTTCTCTCTTTTTTTTAATTAAAATACAGCTGATTTACAATGTTTCTTCAATTTCTGTTGTGCAGCAATTTCTTAAGGCTCCTTCTGCCTTGGACAGCCTGCAGTCCAACATCTGACTTATAATTTCACTCTGTTTCTAGGACAGCGCCATTGGCCAGGCTGTTCTACTAAGTTGTCCATTAGACCATATAATTCCTAAGAAAGAAAGTCAGTCTAATAAAGTGATTTAAGTTTAACAATGACAACATTATTCTGTACCTTTTTCTGATCCTGGGTAACCCTAGGTATAGGTTTTTGCTCATCAGGTTATGTCTTAGGTTCACAAGAGGGAGATGTGAAACAAAGGAAATGGCAGCTGTTGTCTAGGAGAGCAGTCTTCATTTTGCGTAGTTTCCCCAGAGGTAACAACGGGTGTCAAGAGGGTCAAAAAAAGCAGAAATGTTAAAGCTCTGAGCAGAGTGAGTGTTATTGATTCTGGTTCAATCCAAGCACAGGAGGAATACTGAGGCTGTTTGCCAAATGGAAGGAATTTCAGATGTGGATAGGCCTGGGATTAAATTCTCTGCTCTACACAACTTCTAGATGTGTGACTCTGAAAAGATTACTTCACCTCTTTAAACCTCAGCATCCAGCCTCTTAGAGTTACTGAGAGAAAGAAATACTGCAAGATGAGGCAGATAGAATGTCTAATTACCTCTTGGTACATAAAGTATCATCAATAAATGGTAGCTAGTATTATTTTACTGTGCTCTTACTTAAATAACTAGCATGATTTTATTAGTAATAATAATAATACCTAATTTTTAATTTTTTATGCATGTATTCCTAGGCATTAACAGTTGCAGTATGTTTGAAACCAAGCCAGGTTACTGCTCCGTTTTATCAACAGTGAGAGGTTTCTAAAGATTTAACATTGTGTAAATCATGTACATAGCCCTTGACTGTTTTGCATAAAGAACTTTGAAACGGTCAGCTTTGGAGTGCTCATAGTTCATAGCTCTCATCATAATATGTGCAAGGTAATCAGAAAATCCATGTTATTTTCTTCCACAAACAACATAGATTTGAGATCATTATATAAATAAAAATATGCCTTAAACAAAGACCATTAAACCTTAAAAATGAATACTAATGCCTTGACTTTTAATAGGGTTATAAACTTCCCAAAGTATTCTTAGACATATTCTTTCACCAGGTAATGGGAATCCAAACCAGCATGTCATAAAAGGAAGATAACCTCATGAAGGATGTTCTGTTTTTTATATAAATGACTTCCAAAAGCTATATCTGCAAAATTCCTTATTCAGCAGTATCCTGTGATCTCTATAATTTGTAGGAAAGCAGGGTGATATCTTCAAAGATATCAAGTATGGAGTTGGCCAAACTTGAGATCGGTATGACCTTGGACAAGCTATTAACTTCCTTGAGGTATAGTTTCCCCTCTGTTGAAAGCAGATGATAATATCCATTCCTCAAGACTTAAAAAGATTAAATTACCATTCTGTGGAACCATATCTACTATATTATATAAGTACTGAATAAGTGGTGTGTTGTTCTTTGTTTTTGTTTTTATGTTTTTGTTTCTGTTCTGCTTTTTAGGGCTGCACCCTAGGCATATGGAAGTTCCCAGGCTAGGGGTTGAATAGAGCTCCAGCTGTCAGCCTGTACCACAGCCACAGCAATGTGGGATCCTAGGCTTGTCTGTGGCCTACACTACAGCTCACAGCAACACCAAATCCTTAGCCCACTGAATGAGGCCAGGGATCGTACTCGTATCCTCATGGATACTAGTCAAGTTTATAACCCACTGAGCCACAACAGGAACCTCAGTAGTGAGTTCTTCTTATTTTATTTTCTCATCTTCTTACTAGACTGGAGTTCTAAAATATAGAGGATGAGGAGAGAAGATGCCTGTGAGCTGTGGAAGGAGCCTGGAGTGAGGTAGAGGGTTGCCAAGGTACCACAGGCATCTCTTACTCCTGACAGTGGAATAGCTTCATCCCTGAGTAGAAAATGACAGTTTTCATAAAGTGTTATTACATGATGTCAGTTATCTGCAAAGAAGTAGATCAAAGCTATACCTCTGCTAAAGTGTGACATGGCAAAAGCCACGTCGCATCTCTAATTTCCAGAGGAGTAGTAACAGGGTGGTCCTCAGTGAATGAGAGTTCTGTGCAGTAAAGCATTGCTAGATTCATCAGCTAGAAAGTCAGTGCTATGGTGGTTGTGTGGATAGAAGGGAATGGGGCACTAGAAGCCCTTCTTTCTGACATTGTGAGACTCTTCCCTCCTGAAACTTCAGAAAAAGGTGGGGACACTTTGAGGGGGAAGGTAATTCCTGATAACAACATCACAGCCTTGCACCAATCTGGCTGAGTTAGAAATGTAAGGCAACTGGCAAAATATTTAGCACATGGGCTGCATCATGTTGCATCTTTCTCCTCTTCTTTTTGTAGCAATGTTTTCACCCAAATAAGAAAGCGAATAGATTGGCCATGTGCGCTTTGGATCCTATATTCAGCTACAAGCTCTACTTTTGACTGATTCTATCAGATGGCATGGCTTGGCTAAAGATATAGAGTACTGGTCATAAAGAATTGATGGGGCTATGGGCTTGTGTCTTTGCTGGCTTATTGTTCTACTGACCAATAAGAAATCTGTTTTGTCATCCAAATACCTATTAAAGTGCTTTATACATAGAAGGCTCACTGCCATTTGAATCAGAAGACTTACTTAAAAAAATCCTCCTTGCCTCCAGAATAAGTATGCTTTACTCCCCAAATTAAAATGCACAAGAATAAAAAAACAGGAACCTGGCAAAAATCAGCAAACATCCCGGGAAGTTTTTTCAATATTGCCATAAACGATTCAGGGAATTGACAATTCGGTGGTTGTTTCCATTTGACTAGCCTATATTTTAGTACTCGATACTCCCATAACAAGCAACTATGCGGTGATTAAAACGAAATGTTTTGCGTTGTTTTAAAATCTGTTTTTCAGGGCATTGCATTAAAAAGCACTCACTGAAAAGGAGAGCTAACATTCTGGTGGAGGAGAGCAACGACTCATTTCCATTTTCTCTGTGCATGTCACTAGAGAGGTTCTAAACTCTAAACAGCTGACTGTCCACTTATAAGGTTTACGTATGCAATTTCTGCATCATTTGTTTTTGTAAATGGAACTTAACCTCATCTTCACACTTATTCCACCACCTTTCCTGTTCTCATCAAGTGGGAATGAACATTTGGGAATGCAAAAATCTTTTAGGTGTTTGATTCTGCTGGGAAAATTTGAAGGGGTTTTCCAACTCCAGAGTTTGTAAAAACAAGATGATCTTTTTCCACTGACTGAGCAAACGATGCTTTTAGAAATGATTCCTGTATACTTCATTGTATACCATGTAAATTTCCAGGGAAAGACCACAAGGTTTGTAGTGAGATCAAACAGTGCCTGCCTGCTTCCTCTCTGGGCTTCCTGGCTCAGGAATGCAAGACAAATTAACTTAACCCTGAACTTGAGTTTCCTCAGATACAGAACCGGGATGCAAATTTTTTTCCTGAATTCTGCTTCCAGAGACAGGGGCTCACTAACTTAAAATGCACATTGCAAAGGGGAAAAAAGAGATGAAAGAAATAAATGTAAAAATCTGTGAGAAAACTTTATGGAGACAGAAGATGGTTGGGCCTCCTTAAAGGAAAAGTAGAAGCTTTGAGTAAAAAAAGACCCAGATGCCTAGTCAGAGATAATGCTGGGAGACACTTTTCGTTGTGGGCATACCCCCTTTTCTCCCAAATGTTTCCCAGAATAGACCATTGTCCATCTCTTGACCCAATATGGTTGGTCAAGAACAGAAGCACGATCTGTTTGCTGTTCGGAGATGCTGAGGATATCAACAAAGAAGCCCTGGAGACTTGTAGTTGCTGGGTGGTGGGGGTGGAAGGAGGGGAGTTTGGGGTTGGTGGATGCAAACTGTTAAATTTGGAATGGATGGGCAATGGCGTCCTTCTGTACAGTACAGGGAACTGGCTGTGATTGGGTCATTTTGCTGTACTACAAAAACTGAAGAAATAAATACTGCAAATCAACTATATGTTAATAAAATAAAGTAAATCTCATTAAGGTTAGGTACAATAGATGGCATATGAGGAACTCCTTACCCACCAACCTGGTAATACCTCCAAGGGCTGAGGTGTGATACAAAAAACACAAGCCAGGAAAAAAGGGATAAGCAAGTCCCCTCGGGAGTGGGGTGACAAGGGGGATGTGGCTGATGGTTAGGGCAGTAAATCTTCGCCTTGGGACGTGTCCTTTTCCCATTACACGCACATTCCCCTTCCCAACCCTTTCCCAAACTCCAAATTTTATCATATGTTGAAGCCTAATGTTTTGCTTCTTCCCCCCAAGAATGTATCAACTGCTAAAGTAGCTGAAAACCTCAAGAAATCATGAGACCACAGGGGAAAATAACAAGACACCTAAGGGACACAAATTCTCTTTGAAAAGAAAGAGAATAAACTAAATAGCCTCTCTCTGATGACCCACCTAGAATGAGAATTTAAAATGATATTCAGGAGTTCCCACTGTGCCACAGTGGGTTAAGGAATCCGACTGCAGCAGCTCAGGTCACTACGGAGGCACAGGTTTGATCCTCAGCCTTGTGCAGTGAATTAAAGACACTGGAATTGCTGTAGCTGCAGCATAGGTAGCAGCTGTGACTCAGAGTGAATCCCTGGCCTGGGAACTTCCATATGCTGTGGGTGTGGCCAAAATTAATTAATTAATTAATTAATTTTAAAATGACATTCAAAGATAGAGGTGGTAATACTGGTAGTGACGAAAAAAGGAAGCCCAATAGTTACATAAAAAAGAATTAAATTAAAATACCAAATAAGAAAATTATAATCATTGAAAATAAGATAATTGATATGGGTGAATAATAAACCAAAAAAAAAGAAAAGGTGATTTGGAGCTCCCATTTTGAGAATGAATCAGAAATAAGCATGAAAGATAAGCTAATAAATAATGATAAATTATTAATTATAATAAATTAATTATAATTTAATTTAAATTGATTAAAAAAATAATAGGCCCAAAAGACAAAATAAAAGAAATGAAGGAAAAAGTAAATAATTGAATATATTACGCTGAAAGATTTCTCATAGTTATTGGAAGATGATGACTTCAAATTGATGGGGTTCATAGGCATCACAAGAGAAACAGAAAAAAAAAACAAACCATCCTTGACATTATACTGAACTTTAGGTAGATCAAATGACAAAGGAGTATTCCAAAAGCCTTCTGGAGGTAAGAATCAAATTTATACCAGATTTCTCAAGAGCAGCAGTGGCTGTGAAGTGATGGTTGAGTAATATTTTCAACATATTCAATCCAGAGAATATTTAAAATTTTGTGTCAATAAAGGCAGAAACAGGGTTTAAAAACATAATAAGTCACAATAATAAACAAGCCAAAAATACATAGCAATCATGAGCATGTATGAATTTGTATTTGTAGACTTGAAATATACGAAGCAACAACTAACTGACCAAGTTGAGGACCAGATAGTTAAGCTAGTAATTGTAATTGGATAATTTAACATACATCTTTCAGAAGCTAACAGGGCAAGCAAACAGATTATAATAAACTTATAGAAAATATACATAACCCAGTTAATCAATTATACATATGTATAATGCATATGTAGATAGACAGTTACTGCCAAGAATTAATGTTATGAGTTCATAGGTAAAACTCACAAAGATTTCCATGTACAAGCCACAAATGAAGCTGCATAAATTTCAAAGACACAAAGTTACGTAGACTAGGGTCTTTAGCTGGAACGCAATACAACTGTAAGTCAATAAGAAAACAACCATTTCAGAATTTTTCTTAGATAATTATATAAAACACCAAAGAGATTTTGAAAGTATTTAGAATATCATGCGCTATTATATGCTAATAAATTCACAAACATAGATGAAGTGGTAAATTCCTATAAAAACATGAAAATGTGAAAAATTAGTGAAATAGAACGAGCCATTCACTAAATATTTCGTTCAGTTTGGTTCAGTGGATAATTGAAGTGGTCAGCAAAGGATTAGCCCGTAAATTCTACATATTTCAAGGAGTCAACTATTTATACATTATAAAAATTTTTCTAGAAAATAAAATGAAACTTACCCAGCTCATTTTAAGAAACTAGATTAATCTTTATTCTAATACATACAGTCTTTCTGAAAAGCCATCTAGGTTGTATGTAGCCAATATACTGCCGATTCAAAATTGATTGAGAGATTAGGATTAGAAGTTCAGAAACATACCCTGTGTTTATAGCCAAAGTGAAATGTGACAAAACTGGCATGCCCCAAAAGCAGAGAAATGTTAAGAAGTCTAGTAAGATATAAGTCTAATAAATTGAGAAAAGTAAAGTTAGGTCCTTCTCATTCAAAACACAAATGTGAAATCCAGAGTGCTTGTTTGTAAATCTTAAACACAATAAAGCTCAACGAATGGGGTCCTACTGTGCAGCACAGGGAACTCAGGGAACTATGTCCAGGCTCTTGGGGTAGAACATGATGGAAGATGGTATGAGAAAAAGGATATATATATATATATATATATATATATATATATATATGGCTGTGTCACTATGCTGTACAGCAGAAATTGACACAACACTGTAAATCAACTATACTTCAATAAAAAAATAAATATATGAAAACATTAAAAAAAAAGCTCATGGAAGAAATCTAGGAGAATATCCCCAGAGCTTGGAGGAATGGTGGAAGAAAGAGACAGTATCCCATATCCACAAGCCAAAAACTATAAGTAAAAAAGAGGTAATGGATTTTTTACATCCAAAGTCAGAAATCCATTAAAGAAGAAAATATAGACTATTAAGCTTTATGACAAATTAATCCCACAAGTGTGATGAGTGGTGGTTTGGAAATATCAGCTATGATAAGACTTTCTGACTTCCCTGGACTCTGCTTATGCCTAAGGCTTATTGGTAGTGTGTGCTCACCACTTTCTTTATAGACTTGTGGAAAAAAATGACCCCAAAAACTAACCTGAAAAGGTCTACCTTTCTACTTAAAAAGAGAAAAATAGAAAACAAATTATAAAAAGACTAAATTGCAGATTTTTCCTCCTAACAGTCAAATTATTTTGTTAGAGCACTGCTATGATAAAAATCTTGGACTGACCAAAAATCTAGTACCAAGATAATAAGACAAGGTAAATTTAAGATCTCCTCTATTTTTATTTTGATACTCCATTTATTAAATATTTTTATGATCTAATTTCTTGTGTTCATAAGTATCATTCAAAATAGGCAAGCCAGCCTCTTTGTACATAGAAAAGTCATGCTTACAGACTAATTGATTTAATTGATCTTTCAGGCAGGCTTTATCTAAAATAATCGGGCAATAGCCAACCATATTGAAGTCTCTGAAACTCCAATAAGCTCACTTCTTGATGTGTGCCAGGATAATTTGCCAGCCGTTACACCAAAATTAACAAATATATCTCTCTCAAACACGTCTAAATAACTTGGTCAAAATTTTCTCTTTGAAAACCAATTGCTAAGTAGTTTTCATGGTAAATCTTGACAAAGCAAGTCACATTAACACACACATGCTCACACAGGCACATATGGATAAAACAAAAGAGTGTGTGTTAAATCTAAGACAAACATCTTTTAATTCAATCAATTAAAATAATCACTCCACTGAATACTTAAAAATTATTCACAGTTTAGTATTTCAAAAACATTTCCAATCGAAATATTTTTCTGAAGTTTAAAAAAGATGATTATCAAACGTAATGTATAAGAAGAGACACATTAGGATAGCTGATATCTTTATTTTAAAGGGGAAGGGGATTAGCCTTGCCTTGTTTGGAATGGACCTGAAAACTTCAGAGCATAGGAGCTGCCTGCATCCTGTGCCCAAGCTAAACAAGAATTTTTTTTCCAGCTCTCTGAATGAGGCAGCTTCAGCCCACCCCAGGACTTCTAACCAGGGCATTATTTCTTCTTTCAAATTATTTTTCTACCCAAAGCCCCACGTGAGCTTTATTCTATTTAATCTTTATCCAGTCCCCAAATGGAAGCTGTTCTCCATGGTTTATTTTTAAATAAATATTTTAGTGAGAATTCATTTAATATTCTCTTACTGCGATGTAAGCTCTATAAGAAAAGTAATTTTGTCCATTTTTTCATTATTATATTCTCAGTGCCTGGCAGTGGGGGTGTTCAATGAAGAATCTCAGTTCAGCACAAAAAGAAGGAAATTAATACTTTATGATGGGATAACGAGTTAATTATTTTTTCAAAAAATTACATGGAACATTCAGTCTTACACAATTTCCAAAATAGATGCCCTATGTCCTAAATATTTAAATATTAATTATGAAACTACAAAATACTTTAACAACAGAATTAGGATGATTAGAAAAAACTTTAAAAACACAAAACCAAGATAGAAGCCATAGAGAAAAATGTTAATAGTTTTAATTGTGTACAACGTAAATGAGTTTGAATAACAAAAATGTTTAAAAGTGTTAAATAATCAATGCTAAGAAATATATGTAAATATACTCTTATCAGTAAGAAAAATAAGACATCCCACTGGAAATGGACATAGAATACATCATAAGTAGACAATTTTTAAAAAGAATAATTCATATGATTTATGTTTTACAAATATATAAAAACATTAAATATTATTTGAAAATAAAGAAATGTAAATCGTGTAGAGTTATAGAACTTTAGAAATGATTTATCCTTTATTTTAATTTTTCTAGTATTTCTTCAAGAAGCCAGAGGGAGCTATTTAGAATAACCTCAAAAATATTTTGTTGGGTATCCAGCCCAAACCCAAGATTCAATAAGGCTTGTAACAGGAGAGAGGTGAAACAAAAACATTTTTCTAAATTTTTTCTTTCTCATTTCTCTGATTTAACCTGGTTTGGTCTACATTTAATTTTTTGCAAATGAGGAGTAAATTTATTTCAAATCCCTTATTTTTACTATAAGGAAAACACTGGATGGTTTGTCCATTCCTATTTAAAGTCTAATTCTCAGAGGACTTTATGTACACTATATTTATGTATCTTTCTACATGGAAATATCATTATTTATGAACATGCTTTTCTTCTGCTGGATGGTGAATTTCATGAGCCCTGTATTCTGACTGATTTATTTAATGTATCTCCCACAGTGCTGGAACTATATGTGTTTGTACATAATAGATTCTTAATACATTTGAGGCAATAAATGAACTTTTCCTTTCCTACATTTTTCCATTTACCACGGGGACTGAGATGGGTTCCTCTCTTGCATAAGCCTGCTCTTTACACTCAAGCCCCCTCGTTTCTCTATTAGAGCCATTTTCAGATGTTTTACTGTCTTAGAGAACACATCCGCAATGCCTACGATTTATAGGGGTGCAGCCCCAATATTGCAGCATGTCTATTTTTCATGGTATGAACACCATCAGCTCTGGAAAGGGTGAGCCTGTCCACAGGCTAATTGTCTGGGAGATGTTCCATCCATCTAGCTTTTCTGGATTGTAGGGAAAAAAGTGGGAAGTCTCACTCAGGGTCCCGAACCTAAACCCAAGCCTTGAGATCTGTTGGGAAAAGGTCTGCCCAGGTTTGTCACAGGGTAGTCGTCACACTCTGACACAGCCACTAAGTACGCTGTTGTTTTATTTATTTTTACTTTTTTTCAGTTTCACTTGGCTATTGTGTCTGAGCAAATATACCTGTGAGACTGGAAAGAATGAGTGTGTGTTAGAATTTGTACACAATCCTGGCCTTATACTTTTTTCCCCCTTTTCCTTTCCTTTGTTTTTTAAATTAATAGTGTTGTGCCAATTTCAGTTGTACAGCATGTGACATTGTCATATATATGTGTGTGTGTGTGTGTGTATATATATATAAATATATATATATATATATATTCTTTTTCTCATACTATCTTTCATTATGTTTCACTCCAAGAGATTGGATATAGTTCACTGTGCTGTACAGTAGGATCTCATTGCTTATCCATTCTAAAGGAAAGTTTGCATCTGCTAACCCCAAACTCCCTGTCCATCCCACTCCCTCTCCCTCCCCCTTGGCAACCACGATTTGTCTCCCATGCCTGTCCTCACTGTGTCTTATATGGCCTTTTCTCCATGCCTGAATGGAGAGACAAAAAGGAAGCAGGCTTTCTCATATGTCTTCTTGTAAGGACAGTAATCCCATCAATGAACACCACATGGCTTCATCTAAACAGAATTAACTGCCAAAGCACCGTCTCCAAACACCACAGCACTGGGGTTTGGGATTCAACCTGTGTTCTCTACATCTGTGAGTCTGTTTATGTTTTGTAGATAGGTTTGTTTGTGCAATATTTTAGATTTCACATATAAGTGATATCATATGGTACTTCTCTTTCTCTTTCTGACTTCACTTAGTATGAGAATCCCAAGATCCATTCATGTTTCTGCAAATGCCAGCCTTATATTCCTAACATTGACTTACACTGTCGGTAACTACCTATCTCAGGTCTGTCCTGGGAGGCATGGGGTGAGCTTAGCTGATTGATGTAGGCAGAAACATGAGGTGGCCTTGTAGAAATCTTCTGAGCTTGAAATAACCAGAAGGGAAATTTTCATGGGTGCAAAGACCTTCCTCACCCTCCTCCTTAAAACACAGGCTCACAGCCTAAGTTCTGTCCAGAATGCCCTCGGCCCACCACGCCCCCTCCACCTTGCTCTGGTCCCCTGGCTGAGGTACCATCTCTGTCTTCGTCATCCTGTCTCTGTGTTTTGATGCAGTGTGTTCTCTCAGGCTGGACAGCAGAAATACCCCCTCTATAACCCCTCACTCCCCTCAAGCTACATTCTTTAGTAAAATATCTCTCTCCTCCTGTGTTTTGTCTTATATTGCATTTTACCTGGGGGCAGAAACCACTATGAATCCTGTACATGAAAGCTGGAGGTGAGCAGCTTACCTGGGTAAAATGGGAGTGAGCATAAAGGGAATGGAACCTTCTCTAATGCTGTAGGTAAAATGGAGCCCACCCAAAAAGCGAGTTCACTTACTCAGTTGATGATTAATCTCTCCATCCATGACTTTACTCTCTTACTCGTCCCATCCTACCTCAACCCTGTGCTAACTGAACACTAATCAGCCAGAATCAGATGACTAAATTGTTGTCAAAAATATCATTAAGGTACTAAAATTGCTAGTAGAAGTATTATCACTAACACACAAACTCAGGTGTTTCTCCAGGGCAAGAGGAGCTCACAGACCTTCCCCATCCATGGACCACCGGGACCAGCATTGTAAACAAGAATCATCCTGACTCTTGAACTGTGATTAAGAAATGTCACAAGATGAGGATTAATCCCAGAGTCTTTAAAAAAAAAAAACAACAACATAACTCAAAGGGTAAGTATGAGTGGATCTGAGGCTTAGCTGGGCTCTCTGCAAATAAACCCTTACATTGCTGCAGACATCCATTGTCAGAGCTGGGCTTTCTGTACCACAGGTACAGGAGCCCTCTCTGAGTTACCAGGGTAGGACGCCCCCCTCACCCCCATGTGCTCACAAAGCCTGTCCTACTGCATTCAGCTTATTCCCTCCCCTCTATCTCTACTATTAAGCTGTGGTTTCTTTACCTATCTTTTCCTTCCTTCATTCAACATGTATTATTTTGAGCTTGCCCTGTGAGCTAGAGAGACATGACTGGGTCCCAAGGTAAAAAGGCAACAGAGAAATGAATAAGATGGAGTCCACTTGCCCAGAAGCCACTCATGATAACCCAGGCAAGTAAACTTGCACAGAATGAGGGCTTGAAGGATCAGCTAATGCCTGTGACTCCTCAGAAGACTTATCTATCTGCTTGAGAGGTGAGGAGACTCAGAAGGGAGAACACTTTAAATCAAGTCCTGAAAGATTAGCTCATTCAAGACAAGGAGCAAGGCTGGGGTGGTGGTGGGAGGAGGAGCAAGGCTGGGCAGGGAGGGCTAAGGACCCATCATGCACTGCAGATGCAGCAGTGGTGGCGGGCAGCCTTCCTGATGAAAGCACAGGTGGGATCAGGAACCTAGGAGTGTTCAGTGCAGCAGGGGTTGAGGGTGGAGGAATGTGGATTGGAGACAGGCTTGAACGAAGTTGTTCATCGCTGTCTCTGCTCTATGACTCTATGAAGAGTAGCCTTTATCTCTGTCTCCCTCATCTCTATGTGCTCTAATTTTCTTTTTTTCTTTACTTTTTTAAATGTGATTGAAGTATAGTTAACAATGTTAATTTCTGCCATACAGCAAAATGCTTCAGTTATATACATGTACATTCTTTTTCGTATTCTTTTCCATTGTAGTTCATCACTGGATATTGACTGTAGTTCCCCGTGCTGTACAGTAGGACCTTGTGGCTTATCCATCCTAAATGTAATAGTTTGCATCTGCTGATCCCAACCTCTCAGTCCACCCCTCCCCCTTGGCAACCACAAGTCTGTTCTCTGTGTCTGTGAGTCTGTTTCTGTTTTGTAGATAGTTTCATTTGTGCTGTATTTTAGATTCCACATAGAAGTGCTCTCATACCGTATTTGTCTTTCTGTGCTCTCATTTTCTAAGGAATAAGTGAATGAAGAACAAAGTAGATGTTGCAAGTCTCTTTCCTGACTGCTATATAAATAGGTATGAATCATGGCTGTCAAAATCCCCCAGAAAATAAAAAAGAACATTGCAATTTGTCTCATTATTCCTTAAGTACTTATTTATGTGTTTGCTTAATTACTTTAAAATGGAAGCGTAGTTTAGAATTGCTGTGATTTCTCTGCAGGAAGAAAGAAGCTACAAGTATGGGAGAAACTCAAACCTTGGAGCAGATTGCGGGTTATCACGTGAAGGGGCTACTCTCAGCCCTCATTAACTGATTATTTGGGGATGCATTACCGCTTGGCACATTTCAAAGTAGGTATCTTAGTCTGTGCTAACAGATCGAGGAGACGCACTCTTTCAGCCTGTGTAGTGTGACACCCTGTTTTTTGCAGGCAGCTGCCTACGCCCTAGGCTCCCAGGCATCCAAGAGACTGTGGAACTGAGAGGGAGCAAGGTGAGGCTGGGAATAGGCCAGAGGGCAAGTGCAATAGAGCCAGGGCAGCTGGGAAGCCCTGGAGTGTTTGCCACTGAGCAGATCAAGGTATTATTTGAGTTGCATCAGAAAGTCAAAATGGAATAATAAAATCGGGGATGGGGGCATGTACTCTGTTCTCAGCCTTGGTCTAAGTAACAGTCTTTACTATCATCATCCACCATCATCTCAAGTCCAAGACCAAGGAAACCATCGTGGTCCCCAAGATCACTCTGCCTGTGTCCCCGCCGGCTTCATTTTCTCTCAATTCATAGACTTTTAGAATGTAGGAGCCTAAATGAAAGTGGTAAAGGCGGGTTCTCACTGCTGAGCACTGTTCATGGGGCAGGCCTGTGTGAGCAACTAATGTTTCTCCCTCCACATGCTCATGAAGGAATAGGTGTTCAAATTAATAAATAGGAAACTCATTTTTTTCAGATGAATTCCTCCCCCTGGAAAGAATAAATGATGGCATGCAGAAAGCTAAGGTATCTCTGTGACTGTTAGTCAGGACCTTGAACCCAAATGTAGACATTCCTGGGTGAGGGGTCAGCATTTGGGGCACGAAGACTGTCCAGACATGGTGAGGACACGGACCGTCCCCTCAGCACCACTGGCCAAAATCAACCCGGCAGGGAGGAACTCTCTATGTGCATGTATGTATGTATGTGTGTGTTTGTGTGTGTGTGAATACACATATATTTTATAAATTATATACATATATATGATACCTGTATACATATTATGCCCATTCAATAGAGTTGAAAATTATGGGATTATGATCAATATGATTTAAATCATTAACAATCCTTCTCTCTTCTTTAAGCCATTTGTTAATGATTTCTGTTTTGTAAAAAATTAATTGTTTGGTTTCTTATTTGACATTTTGTTTTAAAAAATGACTTACTTGTCCAACAGTTAAAAACAAATATCTGTGATACCACTTATATGTGGAATCTAAAAAATTAAAAATAAAAGCACGATGTACACGAACTTATTTATGTGACAGAAGCAGATTCACAGACCTTGAAAACAAATTTATGGTTACCAAAGGGAAAAAGTGGAGGGGGGGGAATAAGTGAGGTGTTTGAGATTAACATATATACACTACTGAATATAAAATAGATAATCAACAAGGACCCACTGTATATCACAGGGAACTCTACTCCATAGTCTATAATAGCCAATATGAGAAAAGAATCTGAAAAAGAATGGATAAATGTGTGTGTATAACCAAATCACTGGGCTGTACACTTGAAACTAATACAACATTGTAAATAATTATACTTCAATATAAAATAAAATTAAATTTAAAAAATGTTTTAAAATGATTTACTTGTATTTTAAAATGTGAGCAGAGCAAACACTGGGAGGAAAACCTTAAAAATTAAAAAGGAAGACCAGTGCGATGAAGGAGGATGAATCACTATTAGCAGGTGATAAACCTGAGTGAGACTTTGTAGCAAGAAGACAGAAGGGTAGACAGTGAGCTTGAGAGAGAGAGAGAGACATCTGAGGGTGAGGACCAAGTGGGCTGTTGTCCCCGATCCTGGGGCCTTGTCTCAGGGTCAGTGTAGGGTCCAGTGGGTCAGTGTGGCTTCTCCTTCATGAGTTCTGTGTTGAGATCTCATGATTTCTGCTGCTTCTTCCATCTTGCCTCATTTCAACTTCATCTCCAGAAGTCCCTCACCAAGAAGGTAGGCTGAGGACATAAACTGACATCTGAGGGTGTTTCCCCCTTCACATTCACCTATTTTAGAAAGGGGTCCACTCACGTGGCTGCCCCCCACTCTTCCTTGTACCCTTGTTCCTTCATGCACTGTTGCCTGGGCTGTTCTAGGCCAGTGTTCTCCTCTTTAAGGGGAACTGTCCCCTGCCTAAGATACAGGTTCAGCACTGTCTTCCAGCCTCCTTAATTCTGTCCACAAAATCACTACCTTGGGTAAATGATCTTCAAAGCATGACTTTTGGAGCTGGGAACATATCCATGTTGTAATGAAGATGAGGCTTTTCTATTGATGTTTTGTGGTTGTTTTGTAGATTTTTTTCAGGTTTCACAAGTAAGTGTCTCTTAAAAGTGTCTCTTTGAAAACTCTCTTTAAAAAGTATCTCTTAAGGAGTTCCCTTCGTGGCTCAGTGATTAACGAATCCGACTAAGAACCGTGAGGTTGCAGGTTCGATCCCTGGCCTTGCTCAGTGGGTTAAAGATCCGGCGTTGCCGTGAGCTGTGGTGAAGGTTGCAGACGCGGCTCGGATCCCGCGTTGCTGTGGCTGTGGCGAAGGCCGGCAGCTACAGCTCCTGTTAGACCCCTAGCCTGGGAACCTCCATATGCCGCAGGTGCGGCTCTAGGTAAAGGCAAAAAGACAAAAAATAAAATAAAATAAAATATAAAATAAAAAAAGTGTCTCTTAAAAAAACTAAAAGGAAAGCTAGCATAAGACCCAGCAATTCCACTCCTGGGCATATATCCAGAAAAGATGAAAACTCTAATTTGAAAAGATACATGCACCCCTATGTTCACAGCAGCACTATTTACAATAGCCAAGGTATGGAAGCAATCAAAATGTCAATAAACAGATGAATGGATTAAGAAGATGTGGTACATATATACAATGAAATATAAGCCATAGAGAAGAATGAAATAATGCCATTTGCAGCAATATGGATGGACCTAGAGATTATCATACAAATGAAGTAAATCAGAGAAAAATAAATATATCACTTATATGTGGAAACTAAAAAATTATACAAATAATTTACAAAACAGAAACAGACTTGCAGATATAGGAAAAAAATCTTATGGTTACCAAAGGGCAAAGGGGGTAGGGGAGGGATAAATTAGGAGTTTGGAATTAGCAGATATAAAGTACTGTGTATGAAACAGATAAAAAAATAAGGTACTACTGTATAGCACAGGGGACTGTATTCAATATCTTATAACTTAATGAAAAAGAATCTGAAAAATAATATATATATATTATATATACATGTGTATATATAATATATGTATAATATATACATATGTATATATAATATATATGTATATAACTGAATCACTTTGCTGTACACCTGAAACTAATACAACATTGTAAATTAACTATGTTTCAATACAAAAAACTTTTTAAAGTGTATGTCTTAGTGAGTCTTGTATTTTTATGATTGAATGTGCTATATTTTATTTCAGTACTACTTAAAGATGAAAATTATACAGATAACAATCAAAAAAAAAATCTCAAGACCAAGGTGAAAATATTTTTAGCATTTAATAATATAATGTATTTAAGACCTATAAGTTTTTTGGGGGAGGGTTCAAAGGATTTCAGTTATTTATTTATTTGTTGGTATATCCCCCCCCAATTATCAAGTAACAAGTATTTTTTAGCATATACTTCAAGCTAGATATTTGCTCAGTGGCTAACTTCTTGTTCTCTAACTATATCTTTCAGAGAGTATATATTATTAAGCTTGATGAATTCTATTTTGTCAATTAAATTGTTTATACAGGTGGTGTTTTCCTATTTTTTTAATGAATTTTTGCATGCCCCAATGTCACAAAAATTTGCTCTGTAGCGTGTTCTACTTGTCTGTGGTCCACTTTGTTTCTTTCTTTTTATTTTAGGGCTGCACATGCAGCATATGGAAGTTCTCAGGCTAAGAGTCCAATTGGAGCTGCAGCTGCCAGCCTGCACTACAGACACAACAATGCCAGATCCAAGCTGCGTCTGCAACCTATACCACAGCTCACGGCAATGTCAGATCCTTAATCCACTGTATGAGGCCAAGGATCAAATTCATATTCCCATGGGTGCAGTTGGGTTCATCACCTCTGAGCCAGGATGGGAACTCCCTGTGGTCCACTTTGAGTTACTCTTGTTTATGTTAGGAAGTAAGAGTAAAAGTATTTTTTAATACAGATTATCTGGTTATCCCAGCATCATTGATCAAAAATATTTTGTATCTCCTTTAAATATCTTGTCACCTTTGTCAAAAGTTAATTGATCATCTAGGCAGACCTACATGTTTATAAGGCGGGGCCGTGGGGGGCAGGGGGTGGTTCCCAAATGAAAGAACAGGACAAAGTTAGAGATGGGAAGGAAACATGTTCACAGACTGCTGTGTGTGTGTCATGTCTTATTTCTGTGCTATTTTGGGAGCTGTCACAGTCCCATTTAGTCTCCATGAAGCCTTGCTTACCATGAATCACACTCCACCACCCCAGGTGTAGGCTGCTGTTTATTCTCTTCCAATTTTCTCCAGGAGTTCTCTTTCTCTCTGTCTTGGATGTATATTTGGCCCTGCATGGTAGCTCCAGAGCACCAGAGCTGAGACGTTAAAACCTTTTGAGTTAAATAGTGTTAGGAGATTATTTTCACAGGAGCCCTTAAAAATAGATGTATCCAATGACTGTAATTCTAATTTTTCAAATGTTAGTACTTTTGACAAGTTGCAGCTATGTTTATCTGTTCTTATAGGAGCCTTGTGATTTCCCCCAAAAGAGCAGCGTGAGGCTGGAATTTTCAGTTTATCAAAGAAAATTGCATGCATTTTCCAAAGGTAAATTGCAGACCAAAGGCATTTGTAGATGAATAGAAAACTCTGTGAAAAGGAACACTCTGCTGTGTTTGTCTACTTGTAACTCCAGCCCAAATTACCTTTTGAAACACTCTTTGGAAATAGGAAAAAAATAAAAATAAAAATTCAAAAGCCACATTAATGGGTGTGTCAAAAGCAGAACCCAGCTTCCTCAGCTTCAGGCCCAGAGCTTCACTGTGCGACAGCTTAACCTTAGCTGAGTCTCTGTCCTGAGTGTCCTGGAGGATGTTCAAGTTTCAGTTCATGAAGTTCATGGGTCCCAAACACACCAGCCTTTACCTTCTACTTTCTCTTCTTTTCGTCTTGTTTTGTTTTAGGGCCGCACCCATGGGATATGAAAATCCCAGGCTCAGGGTCAAATTGGAGCTGTAGCTGCCAGCCTACACCACAGCCACAGCAACCTGGGATCTGAGCCGAGTCTGTGACCTACACCGCAGCTCAGGGCAACGCCAGATCCTTAACTCACTGAGTGAGGCCAGGGATCAAACTGGTGTCCTCATGGATACTAGTTGGGTTCACTACTACTGAGCCACAAAGGGAACTCCACCTTCTACTTGCCATCAGAGTTCCTGGCTTTACACCTTGTCCTGCACTAAGGAAGCGTGGCTTATTGTCTCAATAAACGCTTTTATTTACAGAAAGGTCAGTAAAAGTACTGGTGGGGACTGAGGCTCTCCAAGGCTCTCAGTAAACCAAAGGCAGACTCGGAACTTGAATTCAGGTCTCAGCTTGCCCTTCACCACGAAAATGCTGCTATGAGGGTAACTTATTTGTTCTTTGTGATATTTAAAGGCATCACTCCTGCGGTGCTGTGTTCTCAGCATTTACCTTCCACTTCCATTCTCCAGCTTACTGTCCCCTCTTCTTTGTCTCCTGGAGGCTGAGGAAGGTACCACTGGGCGGGCCTTGTTCTTCTGCTTCAGTTCTACAAGGCTGATGGGCAGCAGGGGGAAAAGATTAGAGGGTGAGGAACAGAAAGACCAGGGGGCCTAGACCTCCCACACCGACCTCGCTTCTGTTCGGCTCTGGCAATGTCTGCAGCACTAGCACTGTGGCATTGAACGCAGCTCGGGATGGTGTGCCAGTCACACCGTTTCCTCCCTTGGTTCCATCAGGTCTAGGGGCGGGAAAGTCTCCCCACTACTGCTGGTCTTTATTTATTTATTTATTTTGATTTTTAGGGCCATACCCACGTCATATGGAGGTTTCTGGGCCAGGGGTTGAAACTGGAGCTGCAGCTGCCAGCCTATGCCACAGCCACCACAACGTGGGATCCCAGCTGTGTCTTCAACCTACACCACAGCTCATGGTAACGTCAGATCCCCCACCCACTGAGCGAGGCCAGAGATCAAACCTGCATCCTCATGGATGCCAGTGGGATTCTTATCCACTGGGCCACAACGGGAACTCCCATTTATTTATTTTAAATTTTACTGGAGTCTAGTTGACTTACAATGTTGTGTTATTTCGGGTGTACAGCAAAGTGAATCAGTTCTACATATACATAAATCCATTCTTTTTCAGATTCTTTTCCCTAATAGGTTATTACAGAATATTGAGTGTCGTTCCCTGTGCTCTGCAGTGGTTCTTTGTTAGTTACCTATTTTGTTTATAGGAATGTGTATGTGCTCATCCAAAACTCCTAATTTATCCCTCCTTCCAGTGTTTCTTCTTTGGTAACCATAAGTTTGATTTCAAAATCTTTGAGACTATTTCTGTTTTGCAAGTTCTTCTGCATCGTTTCTTTTTTATTAGGGACTTGTGGGTTCCCTAACTCTGCCCACATCCTCGAAAACAGTAATCTCATTAATAAGTTTTTTTGACACATTCCAACTAAACATGCCATGTTTAAAGATGGAGTCCTAACAGGTCAAGAACACTTTGTGTATATAATTTTTAAAAAGTGTATTTCACTTCCTGTCTCTGCCTACATTTATAGTGTGTATCCTATAGTTGGGTAAGAGATAAGCAAACGCCTACACTAAAAGGCAGGTATGCACTGGATGCATACATAAGATGCAAGAGCTTCTTATCACATGGGTAGGTTACTGCCCTCTCTCTGCTGGGTTTCTGTGTTTTGATCCAGGACCTCAGTGACCTCATTCATCCTACCCCCTACAAAATCCTTCCAGGCAGGGCAATATTTGAAAAAAGACAACTGACAATGCAGGCAGTCCACAGTTTTGTTTCGAAAGCGAAATTCTGGTGTCTAGAAGAGATGATCTTTCTTGATTTTTAATCTTGGGATATTTTGGCATTTATTAACATGCATGTGACATATTCTAAAAACTCTAAACAGGTATTCAAGTATAAGTTTAATTTCTTCATTATATGCAACTCTTCTATTCCATCAACTCACTTTATTGAATCATGTTGACCTTGAACCATGTGGGGTTTATGGGGGCTGATTCTGCACAGTCAAAAATATGCCTCTAAGGAGTTCCCCTCATGGCTCAGCTGTTAATGAACCCAACTAGGATTCATGAGGACACAGTTTCGCTCCCTGGCTTTGCTCAGTGGGTTAAGGATCTGGCGTTGCAGTGAACTGTGGTGTAGGTCACAGACACGGCTTGGATCCCATGTTGATATGGCTGTGGCATAGGCCAGCAGCTACAGCTCCGATTACCCCTAGGCTGGGAACTTACATATGCCATGGGTGTGGCCCTAAAAAGGGAAAAGAAAAGAAAAAAATAAGATCTGTCTCTAACTATACAGTCAGTTCTCTGGATCATTAGTTCTGCATCCTAGGACTCAACCGGTCTAGACCATGTGGTACTGTAGTATGTATGCAGTGAAAAAAATTGATGTCTAAGTGGATGGGTGTCGTTCAGACTTAGGTCGTTCAAGGGTTTCTTCCACTTTCTTCTGAAACTGGCCAGCTTTTTCCAAGTTTCATACAAAGGTCATGCCAAAATATAGATCTCTCCCTCTCTTAAATGTTTTCTCTCATTTTTATTTCTACCACTTGATCTATTTTATCTTATTTATTTTTAAAAAGCTTCACTGTTCATTAGGTCAAATATTTAATATACTATTTTACTTTAAAAGACTTTCCCTTCCTGGGAAGTTCCCAGTGTGGCTCAAAAGTAATAAGCCCATCCAGTATCCATGAGGATATGAGTTCAATTCCTGGCCTCACTCAGTGGGATAAGGATCCGGCATTTCTGTGGCTGTGGTGTAGGCTGGCAGCTGCAGCTCTGATTTGACCCCTAACCTGAGAACTTCCATATGCCACAGGTGCAGTCCTAAAAAACAAACAAATAAACAAAAAAGACTTTCCTATTCAAACTGTGTTGTAAGGAATGCATGAGAGAGAAGAAATTTTTGAAGAAAATAAACAGTAGTTTGTGTTGCAGCTTACTGATAGTAAATAATACCTTGGAACTATTTCCTAAAAGGTTGTTTTATTTATAAATTACTATGTTATACTTGGAATAATAATAAAAATAAGCTTTAGACTGAAAGCATGCAAAAAATATCAATAAAAATCCTAACTATGGAGTCTTGGGGTAATTGCTAATTGCCTATACTGACATGCTTTGCCAGCTGTCAATGATTTACTTATTCAACAAATATTTCCTACAACCCCAATAGTATACAAAGCACTTTTGGAGTGATATTAAAAACAAAATATATTCTCTACCCTATAAAAAAAGAAAACTTAAAATGGATTTCAGAAGAAAACACAGGTAGTTTTAAAAGAAAAACAAAGCTAAGCATGTCAAACATTATGGAACAGGGCTATGCAACCTCTTCCCTGGGGGTGAGGACTGAGGTTCTAGTCTGAGCCGGTAAGCAATAATAAATATTGTTGACAGAAACCATGAAGCCTAGACAACCGGATGACTGTGTGTATTTCTAATTATTCATTCAACTCCTTAAAAAAATAAGGGGTATATATTAATTACTTGAATAATGGAGTGTGTGTGTGTGTGTGTGCGTGTTAGAATATGCTGGTACTTTGCTCTGTGAAGATACCTTCATCCCTCCCTTCAGCATAGAAAGATGAAATTTGAGGCTCAGCAGAAAACTGGGGAAACAGACCTGTTAATCAATTTCCAGAATTCACTCCCAGGCTTTGATGGGTTAGGGTAGGGCCGCAAGTCTAACAGAAATGGTGTGCAACTAATAAAATTCTAGTTTATCTGTCCTCTGCTAAACAGTTAATAAAGGTTGCTAATTCAAAGGGTGGTATATTCAGACAGGCTGAAATAATAGTAGGTTGAAATATTGCCTGGAAAGGGTCCTGTGTAAAAGATTAAGGAAATAAAAATTGTTCAGGCACTTCCCTATAACAGCCTCAGAATGGAATACACCAAGGCTTTTCTTTAATCTTGATGTGGCTTTAATAGAGCTGACCACTGGGAGGCTGAGTCGTGAGAGACAGATATAGGAAAGCATCAACCAGGAGTCTTCACGCCTGTTTATGTTGGTCAGAAAAGGATAAAAGACACCATTTTTTTGTTCTTTTTATGGCTGCACCTATAGCATATGGAAGTTTCCTGGCCAGAGGTCAAATCAGAGCTGCAGCTGTGCCAGATCCAAGTACCACCTGCTACCTACACTGCAGCTCTCGGCAACACCCGATCCTTAACCCACTGAGCAAGGCCAGGGATGGAAGCTGCATCCTCACAGAGATAATGTTGGGTTCCTAACCACTGAGCAACAATGGGAACTCCTAAAATAAATTTCTGAAGGGAAAGAACAAGTGTGAAAAAAATGGTAGAATGTCGGTACCATTAGATGGTATAATAGCAGGGAAATAAAAAAATGCCAGAATCCTGTCCCAAACCACAAGCACCCTTTTTCCAGGCGAGGCATCTCCAGAAGACAGACACAGTAGCCACACTGCTGATTTCAGGCAAATGGAGCTGAGGCACTGCCTTGGCTGAAATAAATTTTATCATGCAGAAGGCAGAGACAGAGAGACAGAAATTAAGCAAAATAGAGCTGGGCTTGCTGAGAGAGGGGTTGTCAGTTAGAATAAATACAATACGCTCACTTAAATTTTGCTAGAGGGTGACAGCAGATACTCAGTAAAAGACCTGCCATTGATCACACCTTGTCAAAGATTTGTGAGAGTGGGGACTAAGAGAGATTTTCTTTCCCCCCTAATTTCCTCTATACTGTTCTCTCTGTTTCACTTTTTGATCCTCAAGGCGCCTCAGTGGCCAGCCTAGGTTGCAGCTTGCCCTTGGGGCGGCCACCTACACAGCTCAGAGAAGACTCACCAGCACCCCCTACCCCAGTGTGGCCACTTCTTTCCCCTTATTGACACTGTGATGCTTCTAACCATCCTGGGATATGACTCTCAAGAGTCCAGTGGATTTGTCAACCACAAGAAATCTCTATCTCAAAACACGTATATCTCCATGTTTGGAAATTTTATTAGCAGCCCTACTGAAGGGATTATAAAAAGCTCAGCAATACTTTTCAGCAGCTTTAATGATTTTACCTAAGGAAATGCATTTACTCATATCAGCTGTTCTCCACTCACCTTTTCTTTATCCCTCCCTTCATGCATTCACAAACAGTCACGCACACATGTGCACATACTCATGCACACATGGAAGCTGTTTCATGTAAGAGCTGATAAATATCACATGCATTTTGATATATAATTGGAACCAAAAAAGGACATTTATGGGAAGTATTTTTCCACTTAAAAATTCTGACAAAATCTCATTTTATTTTATCACCATTCAAACTATTATTTTCTCTCTGTGCTTACCTACAGGTCATTTGTCCTTCATAGTCTATTTCAAGGGCCCTTCCCCTTCTTGCCCTGTCCAGAAATAACCACTTTTCCCACCCCCACCACTCCATCTTGCCCCAGCAGACAAACAAGATAATCGCATATCACACCCTCAGTCAAAAGCCTGACCAGGTGATTAATTAATTCCCCATGCCAGCAAGTATGGAAAGATAAAAATCCACTCTGCTAATATTTCTGTTAGCCTGGAGGAGAAATGCACTGTTTGAATAGCAGTATTTAATTGTCATTATCTGGAACGCTTACTTCATTTAAACTTCTCTTTTATTTAAAATAAACACCTTCATGCTCAAATTTCTGCATGGGACATTTTTAGCAATAACTGCCGGTTGTCACTGACAACAATCCTATTTCATTATTCATCCTGAGATGTTCCAGCCCTTTATTAAACACAGATTACTCTAGATTGAATCAATGAATAGCAGAGATGCTGGCCAAGAGCTCTGAACACATCAGTGTAACAGGGAGTTACATCATTGCTCATGAAAACACAGTTAGCAACTGGTCAAGAACTTGTTAGAATTCCAGGTTGTCCATTTCTGTCTGAATTTTCAAAAACCAAGTGCATTATTGATTATATCTTGTGAGGGAGAAGAAAGTGAGGCTCAGATTTCTTCACAGGATGTTATTTAGCTATTTTATTCTATCTCTCAAAGTTATAATGCAGAAAGAGAATGAAATATTCCTTATATTCGATTTTAAAAGGTATATAGCAGGTAGTTTTATTAACTGAATTTTAGTTCAATTTCTTTTTCATTTTAGTATTATTATTTTATCAAGGAAAATAACAATTACCTTTTCACCAGTTTTTATGGCACTGTTGTAATATAAATGGGATTAGCTTCATGAATGTCAGAATAAAATTATAGAATCCTCTTTTCATTCACCTACAGTTTTATAAACATGCCTTTCCTTTGCTTCTATCCAATCTTGAATTTTTCTGAAAATTCTGGAAAGAGTACATTTTTTGACCGTCTTTAACTATGGATAGATCACAGTATGACTGTTTTTCCTTTAAATAATGAAGATGAAAATGTAGGTTGTTTAGTCACATCACTGAAACCAGATGTATGGGGATCACTTCAGTGCTTTTAATTTTTTTAATTTTATTAAAATACAGTTGATTTTCAGTGTTGCGTCAATTTTTGCTATACAGCATAGTGACATAATCATACACGTATATACATTCTTTTTCTTATACTCTCTTCCGTGATGTTCTGTCCCAAGAGACTGCATGTAGTGCCCTGTGCTGTACAATAGGACCTCATTGCTTATCTGTTCTAAATGTGATAGGTTACATCTACTAACCCTAAACTTCCAGTCCATCCGTCCCCACCTCCCTGCCTTGGCAACCACAAGTCTGTTCTCTATGTCTGTCAGTCTCTTTCTGTTTTGTAGACAGGTTCATCTGTGTCATATTTTAGATGCCACATGTAAGTTGTATCGTATGGTATTTGTCCTTCTCTTTCTGATTTATATCATTCAGTATGATAATCTCTAGTTGCATCTGTATTGCTATAAATGGCCTTACTTTCTTTTTTATGGCTAAGTAGTATTCCATTGTATATATGTATCAAACTTTATCCGTTCATCTGTCAATGGACATTTGGGTTGTCTCCATGTCTAGGCTATTGTGAATAGTGCTTCAGTAAACATAGGGGTGCATGTATCTTTTGAATTATAGTTTTATCCAGATACATGCCCAATAGTGGGATTGCTGGATCCTTTGTGCCACATCATGGATACAGTTGTCATGCTCTGGAATTGGACTGAACCTTTATTACAAAATCATTGTACAGAATTATTATTCTGCTATGACAGGTCAGAGTTGACTTTTGAGCATATTATCAATAAAAAATCCACTTCTTTTTTAAAACACGTGCAATAAATATTTGCTTGTTCTACTAATACTCTCTTCCCCAGAGAGCAGCTTTACTTTGATAAAACTAATGGAATGTTCTTTTACTGAGTCATTCTTTTCTTTCAACAGACATTCCTTGAATATTTTGTATAAATCCATGTGTTCGGCATTGGTGGATTAAATATTATGTGTCTATTGAACAATTGATTAATCACTTTTGCTATCCACCTAGCTATCATCTGTCACCTATCATTTATCTATAAATCAGCCATCTATCATCTGCATAGATACAGGGATACACATATGGATATTGTTTTTATCCTCAGGAAAACCAGCATTAAGTAAAGATCTCTGAGTGTAGGGGCAATGAGGGGATGAAAAGTGGGGGAATCTAATTCAAGCAAGTGGTTCAGGGAAGACTTCCTGGGGAACTCACACTGAACCAGAACTGTCATGTGGATAAATAACTAGAGGGAGGGCTCTAAAGGACTAAGGAGGAAGACGTTCAATTTTGCATGGTTATTTTAAAACTGTGCTATCAAAGCAAAGACGAAGTAACAGGAAATGACCTGCAGTCTGTGTTTCTCAGGCCTTTCCATTTAAAAAATAATAATAATAATTCTTGAGAACTTATAAAAGCTCTGATGTGTAGGAACTATCCCTGGATTACTAATAACCTTAAAGAGGTACCAAAGCTGGTATTTTATTTTGTTTTATTTTATCTTATTTTATTTTATTTCTTTTTTAGGGCCACACACATGACATATGGAAGTTCTCAAACTAGGGATTGGAGTTGTAGCCCCTGGTCTACACCACAGCCACAACAATGCCAGATCTGAGCCATACCTGTGACCTATACCGCAGCTCATGTCAATGCTAGATCCTTAACCCACTAAGCAAGGCCAGGGATTGAATCCGTGTCCTCATGGATACTAGTTGGGTTCATTACCAATGAGCCACAATGCAAACTCCCCCGAAGCTGGTATTTTAAAAGATGGGAATCTTGAGAACTACAGGTAAGGAGCAAGACAGAGGAGCTGAAGGAGGTAATCATAATTGCAAGCACAGGGAAGTAAGGTAATAATTATCCTTACTAAGTATCAAAACCAAGCTTATAACATAGGAACGTAGACACCTAAGATCATATTTGATATGAAGACATGAAGAAGATATCTCTAAAGCTGATGTAGACATACAAATTAATTTAAAGAAAATTAACAAAACTTGTTTTCCAGTAATTTTGGAGAAAAATATTGGGATTTAGTCAGATAAAGAGGAGGAAGAAAGTTGATTCAGTTAAGGACTGATTAGAGATAGCAGGTTTCTTGATTTAACCACCTTTTTGCCTTTGCTAAGTGAGTGAAAGGCTCTGGAAATAGCAAACAAGTATCAGAAAATTCTTATCAAAACTCATTCAGAAAGTCTTTCTCAAATTGAGGAATCTTTCTTTCTCTCTCACACACACATACCACACAGATACATACACAGACACCAGAAGATTTATTAAACTCAAAATCAATATATATGCAATCCAGATGTAATATATTTTATTAATATAAAAATACCAGATTGATAAGTAGGCTTTCAGACACAAGAAATTTTAATATTTGGCAATATTTCCTCTGTATTTCTGAAGAAACAAGAGTTACAGTTGAAGTCTCTTTTGTGTTGCTCTTCTTGGTATGATTTTCCCTTTTTTTTTTTTCTGTTTGTAGAGGTTGCCATTTTATTGAGCATTAAACACTAATATATGATTCATTTAAAGGGTAGCATGATTTATTTATACATTCCTCTATTAATAGACATTTAAAATTATTCCCAATTTTCTATGTTGCAAAATGTTGCAGAAAGCATCAGTATCTTTTTCTCTTTACATTCATGTATCCAAGTTACCCTTTAGAATTTACATCTAGAAGTGGGAATTCTCAGTTGCAATATGTCAACATTACTGAATCTCAATCACATATCCCGTTATGCTTTGCTAAAAGAATCACACTAAATAAACTTTATTGCCAAAACTTAGGAGGCCCTCCTAGATTTGATTCCATTCAGTTTATCCAGTTGCTATTTAACATACACCTTCTGTTGAAGTTTTCTTGGTTTCCACACTCACTCCTATCTTTTCGCATTAATCAAACTATTCCCCTATCTCTGAGATGTATTCTGTCTTACTTACTTAATTTTACCTGCTTTTCAAGGCCCACCCCTAGTCTGTTTTTATTAAACTTTATTTTTTATTTTTTGGCCGTGCCTGCAGCATGCAGCAGTTCCCAGGCTAGAGATCGAACAAAGCCACAGAAGAGACAATGCCAGATCCTTAACCAGGGAACTCCAAACTTTAATTTAATACACGCTGTCCAGGGTTCAAATTTTTCAAGGATAAAAAAACATTAATTTTCAGTTTCAAGGGGTTTATTATCTTGAAGAGGCTAACTGTAAAATAAACAAATATTGCAGTCTTATATATGCAAAAATTAGAAGTATCTGGGTATCTGGAAGGGATAGTTGAGTTCAAAGAGAGAAATGGTAAGCTATTTTGGAGGAGTCGCTGGTAAGAGACGAGTTCCAAATTCATGCAACTGCAATGAGCTTACCTCGTGCTCTTGTCCATCCTCTAGTGGTTGCAGGGAGTATTGCATCCATTGAATGTGAGTTTCCTCTGTAAATTCTGTTTCTCCAATGAGATCATAACTTATATGAGGAGAGAATGTGACTTACCTGCCTCTTCATTTCTATATTTTTATTTCTTTATTTTTTTATGGCCACATCCTCAGCGTAAGGATCTTCCCAGGTTGGGGACTGAACCTACACCTTTAGCGACCTGAGCTGCTGCAGTCGGATTCTTAATCCCCTGTGCCACAGCAGGAACTCCCCTACCTTCCTCTTTTCACAGAGCACCTTGCAGGACCCTCATTACAGTGCTGTTTTTCAGTAATGATTTACTGATTGATCTTTCACTTTTCTGAGTTCTAACATTTTCTGAAAACTTAACAGTCATTAATTTCCAGCAGTTGTGAGGGAAAAAAAATGATGCCTGGGAAGGAAATGGATATTATCAGCGAAAGCATTCTTCGGATGTGCTAGAAAATGATGGAATGGGCAGAGAATACTCTCAAAAACATGTATAAGGTGTAAGTGTGTAATTTGAATGATCCTTCATATTTGCTTCCAATAAAGCTAAGCTCTTCTTTCTGCTTTTCCCTGTTTCCATGTACTCGATTCTGTCCACCCTCTTTTCTGTAGCTCCACTTGTTTGTGTTTTAATGGAACTAACTTTTGGGTTTCTTTATCAGCATTTTATTTATTATTTCACTTTTTTATTATTTCAACCATTACCTATTATTTTCTTTATTCTACTTCATGTGACTTATTGTCATTTTTCTAGGTTCTTGGTCAAGTTTCTTAGATCATACATTTAAAAAAAAATTTTCGCACTCATATTTCCTAATTGTAAGTGGTTTTTGAAATGACAAACTCAGGAGTTCCTGTTGTGGCTCAGCGGTAACAAAGCTGACTAGAGTCTATGAGGACTCGGCTTGGATCCCTGGCCTTGCTCAATGCTTAAGGATACAGCATTTCTGTGAGATGTGGTGTAAGCTGGCAGCTACAGCTCCAATTCGACCCTAGCCTGGGAACTTCCATATGCTTCAGGTATGGCCCTAAAAAGACAAATAAAGTAAAATAAAATGGCAAACTCTATTAATGTGGGCTATTTATAAAGTGATGTCAAACTTGTTGAGACATTTTGTTTCGGATGTTCTGTAAACAGCATATTCATGACTCTGTTTTCTATTACAAAATCTGACAGTTTCTGTATTGAGGAGTGGAGAACAATTGGTTTAGTAACTTTT
>PVHT020000521.1:27909125-27920848 GCA_004024745.2 Catagonus wagneri
GGGCTACACCTGTGGCATATGAAAATTCCTGGGCTAATGGTTGAAATGGAGCTTCAGCCGCCAGCCTACATCATAGCCAATCAGCATGAGATCTGAGCCATGTCTGTGACCTACCCCACAGCTCAAGGCAACACCAGATTCTTAACCCACTGAGAGGGGCCAGGGATCCAACCCGTATCCTCATGGATCCTAGTAGGGTTTGTTTCCACTGAGCTACAACAGGAACTACTGAAAGTTAATTTTTAGAATCGCTTTAGGTTTACAACAGAACCGAGAGGGAAAGATTTTTCATGTAACACCTGCCCCAGCACATTCTTAGCCTCCCCTGTGATCAACACCACTCACCAGAATGATACTTTTCTTTTTTTAACCAAGGATACAACTACATTGACACATCACAATCATCTCAATTCCATAGTTTGTCCCAGGGTTCACTCTTGGTGTTGTATACGCTGTGGGATCAGACAGATATATAGTGACATATTTATTGAGTTATACAATGTAATGGGGATTCTTTCTAGAGGTTGGGGAAGAAAATTCAGATAGGGTCTTATTCTCAGGTCTCTTATATTCCAGTGGGAAGACAACACTGAGTAGTAGCAACAATAAGATGCCAGATAGGGGTAACCTGTATGAAGGAAATAGAGCAGTGAGGGAGAGAGAATGCAAACTCTGGAGAGACACTCAGAGGAAGTGATTTTGAAGGACCAGAATGAAATCTGGGAGCTAGCTGTGCAAGGAAATGACTACCTGCCTCTCCACAGCACTACCAAACAGTACCCATTAAAAAAAATTCTGACTTTTCAGGTGGAAATGGGATCTTATGATTACTTTAAATTTTATCCTTTTATTATTTTGGAGAACTTTCTCTTTCAAATTCTTATTTATCATTTACATTGCTTGTCTGTGATTGTCCTATCTGGTCTTTTGCGAATTTATGGTTCAGAGTTAGTGGTTTTCTTATTAAGCTTCAAGAGCTTCTCATATATTAAAAACAATAGTATTTTAAATGTCAGTATTTGCTGCCGATGTTTATTCCGAGTTTTCAGTTTGCCCTCTCCTTTTGTTTTTATTCTAGCTGTAGAACTTTTCTTTCTCTTCAAATTTTTACATAGTCAAATCTGTTCACTTTTACCTTTGTGATTCTCCTTTTGCAACAAAGCTTTAAAAATGACTTTCAAATGATCGTTTTTATAATTGAGAAGCAGAAGTTTTCCTAGACTGACAGAAGTTGAATTTGAACCTAGATAGCTCTGATCCCTGAAGCCTCTTTCATTCCGTGAGGCCATACTACTTGAAAAATGTGCTGGGAAATATAAATGAAGCTTACGATTTTAGTTTTTGAACATGTCTTTCACAGTTAGCCAACTAGCTAAAGTTTTGGCAATATCCAGAATACTATACAAGAAAAATGAACTCTTATATCTTTGGATAGAGAACTCTGTGACAAGACGCTGTTTGGCCTCAAATGGTATAAACCGAGTCAAGACAGACACAGTGGGAAAAGAAGTGAGCCATTCTTAGAGCACCGGAGAGGTCTTGGATTGCTTCCAGAGCCAGGAGACAAGGAGGTGGAAGAGCTATTTAGAAATAGAGACATATCAAGGGGAAGGGCTGGGTATAATAAAAATGATTTGGTGCTTGATTGTCGCTGAACTGTAGGAACACGGTGATTGCTAGAAGCTGAGGATTGTTGGTGTCTGTGTCAGGGTGGCTCAAGAACTTAAAGGGAGTGGTCTACTGAGTCCTCCCCTTCAGGGGGATTAAAGAATATGTACAGTATGATACAGCAGCACACCATGCTATAAGTAAATACACACAATATGTGTGTATATACATACATTATATATGTCTAAAACCATGTGCAATTTCATGTAATAGTCTTCATTAGATTATCAGTTGTATCAGTCATCATTTAAAATCTTTTCATGTCCTCTTTTCTGGTAGCCCCAAACAGAACAAGTTTGTAGAGAAGATGTTTCATTTTCTTGGAAAGTAAAGACAGTATATTTGATGTAAGCTTTTTTCCTTGCTCTGATAAGAACAGGGAAGATATGTTGCTATGGACCTCCCTCCCCTATATTTTTAGTTACTTTTTATTTCACACACTCGGCAGTTACCCTACTTCAGCATCAGTTTATATCCAACTACATCTCAAACTTCAAATCCGTACACTTCCTCCAGAATCTTCTCACAAATCCCTTTCCTACCCTTGTAATTTATATGTGCCTTTCAGGTTTTCACCTCATAAAAAGGGTAAAGAAAAAAGAAACACCTCTTGTTTTTACAGCGTAAGGAGTTGAGCTCCGGGCAGTTCTTCTGCCTGCTGAGCTGTTGATGAATGCTGTCAGCCTATATAAAATGAGACACAAAAAAAACAAGACGCTCCCTCAAGGGTTGTATGTGATTCCTCTAATAATTCTGAACCCAGAAAGGGCACCACTGTACCAGGTATCCAGTGATGCTATTGTTACCATCAGTAACACCTCCGCCATTACTGAATGCTCTTGGTCATTCCCTCAGTGAATAATGGCACAAAGAATGATCTACTTGTTCTATAAAACCTGGAATATCATACCTGGGGTTCACACCTTAGGAGTTAAGTCTAAATATCCCTCTTTTCTGATACTCCCGTTTTCATGGGGCCATAAACAGAAAGGAAGATACAGCAAAGGCATAAAAGTAATTCCAATTCATGAGAATATCCATCATTGACAAGACAGGTGGAATGCAAATGGCATAGGTTTTGGAGACTTTCCACCCCGAATGAAGCCACAGCTCTGTGAATGAGTCACTGTGGAAGGCATTTAATTTCACTTCTCTCATCTTCTTTTTTGTCCTCTACAAAATGCACAAGAGGTTTTTGCGAAATTATGTTATGCATATATCACTTCTAGAATAATGCCTGACCTATGCTAGTTGTTCTTTAAAAAGTAATAATGGGCGTTCTCTGGTGGCTCAGCAGGTTAAGGACCCAAGTTGTCTCTGCAGCGGCTCAGGTTGCTGCTGGGGCACGGTTTTGATCTCTCTCCCTGGGAATTTCCACATGCCATGAGCATGATCAAAAAAAAGTAACAATAATAATAATAATGAAATAAATTGAGATTTTTTTGTTCAGTAAATAAGCTTAAAAGGAAAAGTACATACTCTGACTTTTATAACAATTACCTTTTTTCTCTTTTAAAAAATCTGAAAAAAGCTACTTTTCCACCATATTCTCCTTGCTCCTTGTTCTCTAGGAAGAGTCTGAGTTTTGGTAACTGCACATTTTCTGGATAGTGTTTTCTGAAATAATTAGTAATGCTTCTAGCGAGAGTGTAGGTACCCACAACAATATAGCTTTTTTGTTACTATATTTTTCTAAACGCAGAATAAAGAATTAGAAGATTACTCGGGTATACCTGTAGAGATAATTACTCCACGTCAAATGTCAATTTTAGACTCTTTTTCAGAAGTTGTTACTAAAATCCCCATTTGGGTGATACATCTCCCATCAAGACAAAGAGGTGGAGTCAGCAGAAGTAAGTTCCTCTGGTGAGGCCTCAAGAGATGTGGGTCCCAGTTTAGATTCTGTGAACTTGCCTCAACAGGAAAATATAAATAAACTTTTTTTAGCTCTCACTGCCCTTATTTGTCAAATTCAGTTGACACTGAAGGTCCCCATGCACAGGGTGATTAAGATGGCCACCTTGTACACTGAATAGACACCAGCTGTCACAAAAAGGGTGCAAACGATGTATAGGATCAGGCTCTTGCCACAGCGCCTGCTGCCACTCAAGACTTTTGCTGACTCAGCTTGCACAATCCAAGGTGAAGTTCTAGAATTTCGACCTTGGAATTGAGGGACTAAGAACAGCACAGTGGAGCACAGGCTGGTCTAGGTGAAAGCCAGCTGAGGAGCAAGGAACTAATATGTCCATGGTAAGAAAGTAGATTAAGCAGAGAAAGAAGCATGGGGTTTTGAAAGGCGCATTATCTTTAAGGTCAGGCAGAAGTAACTGGATTGGCCTCTCTGACGGCATCATCAGTGGACCTCTCTTCTCTTCTCTTCATTGGTGCTTTCTTTCCAGACACCCAGTTTGGCGCATTAGAAGCATATAGGTTAAGAAGTGCCCATGAGTTTCCTTCCTTTGACAAACATGGCAGAATATTGTTTGGCTTCAAGAAAGAATGTGTAGCAAAATAAGTGGGGGAAGATATGAGCAAGAACGAGAAGGAGTGCTTTATTTTTGAGAGAGATATAAGTAGAGGCACTGGTTGGCATCTAAGAAAGAAGTAGCAAAGAGAAAATTCAACCTTCCATTATTGGACTCATCAATTGGATCTTTGAGAAAAGAACTTAAATTTCCTAAACTTCATTTCTAGACTATAAATATAGATATTGTATTAATCAGGGTTCCCTAGAGAGGGAGAAGATGGGGCAGACACAAAGATGGAGATAGAGACTGAGTTTAAAGAATTGGCTTACAAGACAGTGGAGGCTGATAAGCCTATCATCTATAGGCTAGAAATTCAGAGACAGATTCATGTAGCTTTGAATTGTAGGGCAGGCCAGCTGGCTGGAAACTCAGGCCAGATTTATATATGTATGCATTTTTTAAGATTTTAATTTTTTGCTATGGTTGATTTACATTGTTCTGTCAATTTCTGCTGTACAGCAAAGTGACCAGGATATATACATATATACATTATTTTTCTCACATTATCCTCCATCATGTTCCATCACAAGTGACTAGATATAGCTGCCTATGCTATACAGTAGGATCTCATTGTCCATCCACTCCAAATGCAATAGTTTGCATCTACTAACCCCAAACTCCCAGTCCATCCCACTCCCTCCCTCTCCTCCTTGGCAACCACAAATCTGTTCTCTGTGTCTACATGTTTTTTTCTTTTCTGTAGAGAGGTTCATTTGTGCCATATATTAGATTCCAGATATGTGATATCACATGGTATTTGTCTTTCTCTTTCTGACATTTCACTTAGTATGAAATTCTCTAATTGCATCCGTGTTGCTTCAAATGGCATTATTTTGTTCCTTTTTGTGGCTGAGTAATATTCCATTGTGTATATGTACCACATCTTCTTAATCCATTCATCTGTTGATGAACATTTAGGTTGTTTCCATGTCTTGGCTAATGTTGTGAACAGTGTTGCATTGAACATAGGGGTGCATGTATCTTTTTGAAAGAAAATTTTGTCAGGATATATGTCCGTATGGTAGTTCTAGATTTAGTTTTCTGAGCTACCCCCATACTGTTTTCCATAGTGGTTGTACCAATTTACATTCCCACCAACAGTGAAGGAGGGTACCCTTTTCCCCATACCCTCTCCAGCATTTGCTATTTGTTGACTTGTTAATGATGGCCATTCTGACCAGTGTGAGGCCACTGGCACCTCATTGTAATTTTGATTTGCATTTCTCTAGTAATTAGTGATGTTGAGCATACTTTCATGTACCTGTAGGCCATCTGTATATCTTCTTTGGAGAAATGTCAATTCAGGTCTTCTGCCCATTTTTCCATTGGGTCTTTTTTTTTTTTTTTTTTTTGCTGTTGAGTTGTGTAAATTGTTTGTAACTGTATGACATTCTTGAGGCAGAATTACTTCTTTGAACAATCTCCGTCTTTGCTCAAGCCCCCAAATGACTGGAAGAAGCCTATTCACATCTGCTTTACTTAAAGTCAACTGACTGTAAATGTTAATCACATCCATCAATAACTTAACAAGACACATCTAGACTAGTGTTTGACCAAACATTTGGGTACCATAGCCTAGCAAATTTGACACAGAAAATTAGCTGTCACAGAGACTTACCACATGGGGTAAATGTGATGACTCAGAGAATGTTTAATAAGGGGGTTGAGGCAATTCCCCTTGTCAGCATTTGATTTGGGTAACTGGTGAAAGTGGGGAGTATTGAAAGAGATACTTTTCAAATATATCAAATTGAACCTAAAATCATTTACAGTTCACTGGAGATAAATATTAATTTATCATATTTATTATGTAAAGACGTTGATGTGATTTGGGTCAAAGAAACCAGAGAAAACAGTGCTATGTATAGAACCGAGCTTAGGATCTGAGAGTGTCAATCTCAGCTTTGAATCTAAGTTATGCTCTGTGTCACTTTGAACAAGTTGCTCCCATCCTCAATTTCTTTATCTGCAAACAGATATAATAATGTCAATTATGGAGTTTCCTTTGAGGCTCAGTGGGTTAAGAGCCCAAAATAGTGTTCATGAGGATGTGGGTTTGATCCCTGGCCTTGCTCATTGAGTTAAGGATCCAGTGTTGCTGCAAGTTGTAATGCAGGTCACAGCTGCAGCTCTGATTTGACCCCTGGCCTGGGAACTTCCAGATGCTGCAGCAGCCTAAAAAGAAAAAAAATGTCAGTTAGGGCTTGGGTGTTATGTGAAACATTTAGAACATGGAGGTTCTCAGAAAATACAGTCTAACATGAATTTTTTTCTTCTCCATTCACTGCTTTCAACTTGCTGAGGAGCAGCTCATTGTTCCATCTGAGGCTGACATTATAAAATTTCATAACTGTCTGGCTCTTTATGATTAGTAAATGCAGTCCAAGGTAGTATATAAATCCAATCCCATGGAGAATTTAAAGCTTTTGTCTCCTTCATTATTGACTGTAACTGAGGGTGCAAATGCTTGGTGTGAAGACTGAGCATGCCTTGTTTTTTTGCTTCTCCTGGTCAGTCCTCTTCTGGACCCTGAGTGAAGAGCTGCACAGAGACGATTAGGGTCACATACAACTGGCGGGGGCTGGGGGGATGCAGAATTGCCCCTGGCCTTTGCCTGATGTGTGGGTCATCTGAAGACATGGTAGGATATAGATGAAACACATGATTTTCTTCGAGAGGCATCCAGGTTTCTCTAGAAGACCACATTTTGGGGGTGTAGTTAACATACGTTATATTAGTTTTACTTGTGCAGCATAGATACTCAATATCTATATATTTTGCAAAATGATCACCACAATAATTCTAGTTCACATCTGTCATCATAGAGTGTTACATAATCTTTTTCTTGTGATGGGAACTTTTATAGTCTACTCTCTTAGCAACTTTCAAATGTACAGCACAGCATTATCAACTATAGTCAGCAGGCTGTGCATGATATCCCCATGACTTCTTTATTTTATAACTGGAAGTTTGTACCCTTTGACTCCTCCAATTTCACCCAGCCCTCACCCTTTGCCTCTGTTAACCACCAAGCCGCTGACCTCTGTTCTGTGAGTTTATTTTTTGTCTGTCTGTTCATTTGTTTGTTTTTAGATTTCTCATATAAGTGAGATCATGCAGTATTTGTCTTTTTTCATTTTTCATGGTTGAATAATTTATGTATATTCACATTATATATATATACATATATAAAACTCAATTCTCTCTCTGTGTATATATAGATCTGTGTGTGTGTGTATATATGTATATATAATATCATATGCATAAAACTCACATTCTCTTTATCCATTCACCTGTCAATATGTCAAAAGGTATATAATGGACACGGGTTGTTTTTATGTTTTGGTTGTTGTAAATAATGCTGCAATGAACATAGAGGTGCATATATCTTGTTGAGTTAGTGTTCTTGTTTCCTTTGGATAAATACCCAGGAGTGGGATTGCTGGATCATATGGTAGTTCTATTTCTATTTTTTGAGGAACCTCCATACTGGCTGCACCAATTTACATTCCCACCAACTGTTCTCAAGGGGTCCCATTTCTTCACATTCTTCTCAACACTTGTTATTTCTTGTCTTTTTCATCACAGCCATTCTAACAGTTGTGAAGTTATATCTCTTTGTGGTTTTGATTTGCGTCTCCTCAATGAGTAGTGATGCTGAGTATCTTTTCATGTACCTGTTGGCCATGTGCATGTCTTCTTTGAAAAAAATGGTCTATTCAAATATTCTGCCTATTTTTTGTATTCAAGTTTAGTTGATTTACAGTGTTGTGGCAATTTCTGCTGTACAGCAAAGTGACCCAGTTGTGTGTGTGTGTTTGCACAAGTAAAACTAATATAATGTATGTTAACTACACCCCCAAAATTTGGTCTTCTAGAGAAACCTGTATGCCTCTCCAAGAAAATCATGTGTTTCATCTATATCCTGCCATGTCCTCAGATGATCCACACAGCAGGCAAAGGCCAGGGGCAATTCTGCATCCCCGCCAGTTGTATGTGACCCTAATCGTCTCACATACACATATATACATACATATATATGTGTGTGTGTGTATATATATATACATATACATATATATATATATATGTATGTATATATATATATATATATATATATATATATATATATACACACATTCTTTTTCTCATACTCTCTTCCATCATGTTTTAGCCCAAGAGATTAGGTATAGTTCCCTGTGCTATATAGTAGGACCTCATGCTTATCCATTCTATAGGTAATAGTTTGCATCTACTAACCCCAAACTCCCCATCCATCTACTCCCTCCCCCTTCCCCTTGGCAACCACAAGTCTGTTCTCCATGTCTGTGAGTCTCTTTCTGTTCCGAATATAGGTTTACCTGTGCCATATTTTAGATTCCACATAAAAGTAATATCATATGGTCTTTGTCCTTCTCTTTCTAACTTCACTTAGTATGAGAATCTCTAGGTCCGTCCATGTTGCTGCAAATGGCAACATTTCATTCTCTTTATGGCTAAGTGGTATTTCATTGTATATATTATGTACCATATCCTCTTAATCCATTCATTTGTCAATGGACATTTGTGATGTTCCCATCTATTTCTTCTGCTTATTTTTTTAATCATATTTTTTTTCTTTTGAGCTGTATAAATTCTTTATATAATTAGGCTACTAATCTCTTATCAGGTATATGATTTGCACCTACTTTGTCCCATTCAGTAGGTTCCCTTGTCACTTTGCTGATGATCTCCTTTGCTGTGCAGAAGGTTTTTAATTTGACCACTTTCAGGTACGCCCGTTCACTGGCTCCCACCATCTAGGATCTATACCTCCAAAATTCTCTCCTCAAAAGGAGCTACTGGAGTCAGTTTCCTTCTATGTCTTCTGGTGTTCTTGGGGATCTGGAATGCGGAGTGGCTTTTCCCCATTGCTTAGGGCTACTCCCATGTTCAGATATAGTCTTTCTGGTAAACAAGACAGACGTCTTTGTTTATAGTCCCAAGGACACATGAGTCAAGGGCTCTTTAACAGGGCAGTGCTCTCAGCATTGAGACAGTGCTGTAGATGTTCAATGCGAACATCAGCTGGTGAGTGAAATGCCAGTCTCTCTATCCTGCACTCAAACGCAACTCAGAGGGTGATTTGCTTAGAGTGCCCACCATCTCGAGGCCTTGCAAGTGTGGTGGTGACAGGGATCACATGGCAAGAAGAGAGTGACTTCTCTTGTATTATGAGTGTTTATTAACTAAAAAAAAAACAAAGATTAAAAAAGGTAATCACTCCCTTTCTTTCTCCTCTGCGCCCCCCTTCAGATATTCATCACAGATCCTGGGTTGACAAGTTACCCAGTGGTGATTGTTTCAGAAATATTTCCATCCCATCTTTGTAAGACTTGGGGGTCTATATCTGACCCCTCTTGCTGATCACACTCTTTTGAATATAGGCCTTAATTGCCAATCACAGAACAACTGGAAAATTCCACTCCACATTGTGTTATAGCAGCTATTATTATTATCAGCAGGAACAGGAGCTGCTTTGTTCACATGAAACAGGTAGCCTTCTGTCTTTTTCCTTTATGACCATGCTATAATGTATAGTTTCTGGATGGTGGCATATGGGGGCATAAATACTGTAACTTTCTCCTACACAGATTTCCAGTAGAGCCTCCTTTACAATCATTTTATGGCTTTAAAAATAGCTCCATATCTTCAAGATCATGTTTTCTGTTTCAGAAAGAGTTATTGGTCTTCCTCTTGCTGAGAAAAATAGATTTGAAGAACAGCATAGAGTGTGTTCCCTGGGGCTTGTTTCTGTAAGGTTACCATGGGGGAGACCAACCAAGGCATTTCAGCAGGTTTGTGCCATTTTTCTGCTAATCTTGGTCACATCTCTCTTTAGACTGCACCTTGCAATATTTGCTGTCCAATTCCCAGTTGAATTAATTATTGTGCGGGACAATCCAGAACTAACAAAATACTCAGTAAGCTGGAAAAACACCATCTTTATGACGTGGAATATCGTGCTGTCCTGCCCTGGGGATGCTTTTTAAATCATAGCCCAGGCTATTCTGGCTTAGTTAAATATAACTGTAGGTACCTCTTAATTAGGTCCTTGAAAGGACTGACAGTGAGGTCTTTGGAATAGGTCTGTATTAAGCAAACTAAGTTGTAGCTACCTGAGGCCAAATAGAACATTAGGATGTTTGGCAGGGTCATAATTTCTGCTCCTCTTCATCTCAACTTTCTATTCAATTGAAAACCCAGAGAAACTGGATTTTCAATTAATCTAAATTGGATATTTCATTACATATGTTTATCACTCACCTCTAAAAATCCTCTCTTACAATTTTTCTGGCTCCTCCTACTGTTCAGCACAGGGAATAGTATCCAATCTCTTGGGACAGAACATGATGGAAGATAGAAAGAGAAAAGGAATGTATCTACTAACCTCTGCAAACTATTGCATTTGGAGTAGATAAGCACTGAGGTCCTGCTGCATAGCACAGGGAACTATATCCAGTCACTTGTGATGGAACATGATGGAAGATAATATGAGAAAAAAAATGTATATATATGTACAACTGGGTCACTTAGCTGTACAGCAGAAATTGACAGAACATTGTTATCAAATACAATAAACATTTTTTTAAAAAGAAAAGGAATGTGTATATATATATATGTATATATACAAGGAATGTGTGTGTGTGTGTGTTTGTGCGTGAGAGAGAGAGAGAGTGAGAGAGAGAGAGAGAGACTGGGTCACTTTGCTGTACAGCAGAAATAGGCACAACATTGTAAATCAATGATACTTTAATAAAAAAATTAAAATTAAAATAAAAAGAAATTCATCTATCAGGGAAAATTTTTTTTCAGGTTCAAAACTGCACCTGTCTAGGAAAGCAGAAGAAATGGAGAGCTTACCAAAGATCCGTAAGTGGGCAGAGGTGCATCCCCACAGCCCAGCGCTGAGCTTTAAAGAAGCCATTTCCCTTCTCCTCCCCATCAGTGGCTGAGTCTCCATGTCCTCTCCTTTCTTTCCTGTGCACAGGTTTCCTGACTCTTGACTACTTTTCTGACATCTCTTTCTCTTCACATCTTCCCCCAGGCTTCTCTGCCAGAGCCATTCCACTCTGGCCCAGCTCCTTTATTCTGTGTTTCTCATCTATTCCCTAAAACCATTTCCAAGGGTTGCACAAGCCTTTGTTTTTGAGGATCCTGTTTGTGCTCCCTGGAGGAAAGATGATCTGGTTGCTAGGATTCTTCCTCATCAGGAGGCAATAGTTTTTTTTTTTTTTTGTCTTGTTTTTCTTTTTTTTTTTCTCTCTTAATGGATTTTATTTCAATTATAGGTGTGCATAAATCATCACAAGTCAATTTTACAGATTTTGTATCCCAAACCCCCAGTGCATCCCCCCACCCCCCCAGATTGTCTTATTTGAAAAACCAAGGTCTGTGAGTCATTGCTTGTTCTGTAAGAAGGTTCATTGTGTCTTTTTAGCTTCCACATGTAAGCGGTATCATTGGGTGTTGCTGTCTAATTGTCTG
>PVHT020000521.1:27921848-28045178 GCA_004024745.2 Catagonus wagneri
TTCCTTTTAATGGCTGAGTAACATTCCATTGTGTGTATGTACCATATCTTCCCTATCCACTCTTCTGTGGATGGGCATTTAGGAGGCAATAGGTTATATATAACGAATGAGGAAGAATTTCTTTCTTTTCTGCACTAATACTCAAAACAAGAAGTTTATGATATCTATTCAATGCAAGATAAAGCCATTTATAATGTGCTATTTATTTGAATTAGAGGTAGAAACCCATGTTAAGTGGCACTGCATTTTCTATGTATTCAGTGATAGTTTAGCACTCCTGTTATACTGCTACACCCAGCCCAGACACATCCATGCCCAGATGGATGGTCCATTAATAGGGGTCCAAGTGCCCCTGACCTTGGGCTCTACCAAGCCTGTTCATCCACACACAATACAAAGAGCAAATAAAGCTGACATTTGAGCACTACAGATTTTTGTTTTCGATTTTTTTGCTGTAATAAAACACACATAACATAAAATTTACAATTTTAAAGTATATTTCAGTGGCATTAAATACTTTCATAATGTTGTGAAACCATTACTACCACCCGTCTTCACAAATCTTTTCACCTTGCAAAACTGAAGCTCTATACACATTAAACAGTAACTACCCGCTGTCACCGCACAATTGCCCCCACCTTGACAGCCACTATTCTACTTTCTCTCCCTACAATTTTGACTACTTGAAGTACCTCATATACATGGAATCATACAATATTTATGTGTGTGTGTGTGTGTGTGAGAGAGAGAGAGAGAGAGAGAGAGAGAGAGACTGGCTTATTTCACTTAGCATAAAGAAACATACCTCAGATTTTCCTTTCTTTCCATAGCAGAATAATATTCCATTGTATGGATAAACCTCATTTTGTTTATCTATTCATGTGTCCTTGGACATTTAGGTTGCTTCCACATTTTAACTATTTTGAATTATGCTGCTATGAACATGGGTGTACAACATATCTTTTTAAGATCTTGCTTTCGATTATTTTGGATATATGCCAAAAGTGGAATTGCTGGATCATATACTAATTCTGTTTTTAATTTTCCTGATGAACTGCCATATTGCTTTCCATAATGGCTGTACCACTTTACGTTTCCACTAACAGTGCATGAGAGTCCTAATTTCTCCAAATACTCACCAACACTTGTTTTCTTTTCTTTTTTTTTTCAATAGTAGCCATCCTAATGATAAGTGATACTGAGCATCTTTTCTTGTGCATTTTGGACATTCACATATCTTCTGTAGAGAAATACCTACTAAGTCTTCTGCTCACTTTTGAATCAGATTTTTTTGTCGCTGAGTTTTCTGTATATTCTGGATGTATATATATATATGTATATATACACACATATATAAATTACATATATATATAATATTTTCAAATACTCTATCCTATTCTGTAGGTTACCTTTTTTTCTATCAATAATGTTGTTACTGCACATATCTTTTAATTTTCATGAAGTCCAATTTGTCTTTTTTATTGTGTTACCTGTGCCTTTGGGGTCATAGTCAAGAAATCACTGCCAAATCCAACATCTTGAAGGTTTTGCTCTGCATTTTCTTCTAAGAGTTTTATGGTCTTAGGTCTTGCATGTAGGTCTTTCATCCATTTTGATTTAATTTTTGTGTATTGTGTGAGGTAAGTGTCCTCCACCTTAATTCTTCTGTGTGATGTGATTATCCAGTTGTCCTGGAATACTTTGTGGAAGAGACTGTCTTATTCTCATTGAATAGTCACTCTCCATTGACTGGTCTTGTCACCCTCGTCAAAAATCATTGGGCCATATTTATGAGAGTTTATTTCTGAGCTCCCCTCTATTCCATGTCACTGGTTTATATGTCTGCTTTTTGGCCTGTATCACACTTTTTTGATCACTATAGTTATAGTGATGTTTGAAATCAGAAAGTGTGAGTCCTGCAGGTTTGTTCTTTTTCAAAATTGTTTTGGCTATCCAAGGCCCCTTGAGATTCCATGTGAATTTGAGGATGAGTTTTTCTATTTCTGCAAACAACATCGTTGGTGTTTTGATAGGGACGGCATTATATCTATAGATTGCTTAGGACTGTATGGACATTTCAACAGCATTAAGTCTTCCAATCCATGAACATGTGATGTGTTTCCTCACTACGATTTATTTCTTTTCCTTTGGCAATGTTTTAAAGTTTTTATTGTGCAATTCTTTACCTTCTTGGTTAAGTTAATTCTTAAGTATTTTTATTATTATTATTATTATTATTATTATCATTATTATTATTTGTCTTTTTGCCTTTATGTAGAGCCGCACTGCGGCATATGGAGGTTCCCAGGCTAGGGGTCTAACGGGAGCTGTAGCTGCCGGACATCACCACAGCCACAGCAACGCGGGATCCGAGCCGCATCTGTAAACTTCACCACAGCTCACAGCAACGCCGGATCCTTAACCCACTGAGAAAGGCCAGGGATCGAACCCACAACCTCATGGTTCTTAGTTGGATTCGTTAACCACTGAGCCACAAAGGGAACTCCAGTATTTTTTTATTTTTGATGCTACTGTAATTCCATTCTTTTTAGCTGGGAATATCATAATTTCCCTCTCACTTTTGAAGGATAGTTATAGAATTCTTCTTGATAGCTATTTTTTTTAATTTTTAGCACTTTAATTGTCTTGGTCCACTGCCATCTGGCCTCCAATGTCTCTGGTGAGAAATCTGATGATTTTCTTTTTGGGCACCCCTTATGTGGTTTGAGTCACTTCCTCTTTGTTACTTTAAAGATCATCTCTTTGTCTCTCATTTTTGAAAGTTTGATTATATATAGTATGTCTTGGTGTAGGTTTCTGAGTTCATTCTACTTGGAGTTTGTTGAACCTTTTGGATGTTTACATTGAGGTATTTAATCATATTTGGGAAGTGCTCAGCTATTTTTTTTTAATATTTCTCTACCTTTTTTGTTCTTTTGTTTCAAACTTCCACAGTGTGTTTGCTGCTCCATTTGATTGTGTCCCCTGTGCTCTTTTTGCTTTTCTCAGTCTTATTTTTTTCCTATTCCTCATAGTCCATCATTTCCATTGACCTGTATTCAAGTTTACTGATTCCTTCTCCTGTCTGCTCAAATCTGTCTTTGAATTCTTCTAGTAAACTTTTCATTTCAGTTATTGTACTTTTTTAGGTACAGAATTTATTTGTGGTTTCTTTTAGACTTTCTGTCTTTATTAACATGTTCATTTTGTTCATACATTATTTTCTTGACTTTATTCACATATCCCTTTATTTCTTTAAGAAGTTGTTTTCATCTTTGTCTAGAGTTGTCCTATTAGGTCTTTTTAACAGAGTTACTTTTAATTTATTCTCTCCTTTGAATGGGACATATTTTCCTGTTTCTTTGTATGCTTTGTGATTTTTGTTGTTGAAAGTTGTACATTTGAATTTAATAATGTGGTAACTCTGGGAATCAGATTTTTCCTCTTCCCTGGGGGTTTGTTGTTTTTGTTATTGTCTTTGCTTATTAGCTTTTTTTTTTTTTTTATTCTCTCTCTTGCAGAGGATCAGCCTGGGGAGCAAACGTAAGGTCTTCTCAGATGCTTACTGGACCTTTTCCTGGGCCTACATAGTCACTTTCTTTATTTCCCCACACATGCAGTTGTTTTTGAATGTCCTAGTCTTTAACGTCTTTTTCCCAAAGGAGGAAAAAGAGGGGAAATGAAGGACAGTAAAGAGGGTGCCAGCTCTTTAAATTCCTTGGAAGTGACTTCAGTCTAAAGGGGAGGGTCTTGCAACATTGGGGGAAGGTGCAACTACAATGGCTGTCCACATCTTGTCCCCACCTTTGTGACCAGAAGCAGCAACAGCAATCAGTACAGATGCCCAATATTTGGAGAACAAGGTCCTTTTCCCCCCTGGCTTCTGCTTCAGGAATACACGCATTGCTGCCTGATGCATGTCTCCCAGCATTTTTGATGTCTGATGAGCATCCCAGTGTCTGATGAGCTGCTACTAATATATGAAGAGCTAAAATTGTCGGAAATAAACCATAATTTACTCTCTCAACCTTCCTCTGAAAGATGCAAGTCTTCAATAAACTCCATAATTCCAAAATGGTTACATCAGACAGAATTTGCCATTGCAATTTCTATCTAGGTGAAGAGACTCTTGGCATTTCATACTCTGCTATCATTCCATAATTCTAAAAACCACAGAATTATTAGAGCAATTTTTAGGCACGCTCTTTGCTTTAAGCCTTTTTCTTTACCACCTTCATTTGGTTCTTAGCCTTGATTTAATATCAATTTGGTCCTAAAGTTGAGCCTCAGATTTCATGAATAACTCAACTTCCTGGTTTGGGCCTTTACAATTCCCTGAAACACTGAGTGTAGAATAGTCACGAAATCCACAAAGGAAGAAATCCTAGATTAAAATCATAGGTCAGCCACTGGTCACCTTTGTGTCCTTGACAGATTCCCCTGGAATCTCAGACCTTATTCTTCTCATCAGTGAAACTGATGAGATTGAATTAGCCTAGTTTTTTTTTTCCCCTACCCATTGCATGTGGATTTGAATCCTCACCATAGCATCCATGCAAGCCATACCAGTGACACCACTGGGTCCTTAACCTGCTGCTCCACCAAGAAACTCCCTAGAGAAGATTATTGTAGAGATTAAACTAGAAACTCAGTTGAATGGCTTTAGCACAGGGTGAGAAACATGGCAAACTTCATTGTGTATTATTTGAAATCATAATTTCATCAGTTTTATTGATAATTACAATGTTTGACTATTTTCATCTCTAGCAAGCACTCAACGTTTCTCAGTGCTGGTCTGCAGGCCCTCACCTAAGCACCAGCCCTGCTGAAATCCTAGGGGAGAACTTACCCTCTTCCCTGGTGACATGCATGCTGAAACAGTTACTTCCCAGCTTGTGATCACTTGTAGACCCACGACCATATTCTCCTCCTAATTAAAATAAGATCAATTCAGTGTCTACTGTTAGTAGCTTTACATTTCCATTTAACATAGCTTTCACCACATCAAGGTAAAATGATGTTGAAAGAATTGTCTGCAAATAAGGAAAATAATTTGTTTTTCTTCTAACAGTCAATGCTGAAACTGGGCCTATTAACAAGAAAAAAATGAGTGAAAAGCACAGTTTTAGTAAACAATACACTCTTTAGAATGTGTTTATAGAACAGATGTGTTTGAAGAGGAGAAAACAGCCCTTTTTCATTTCTGACACGATGTAAATATGTCACTCTCAACTTGTGCACTTGTAGCCAATTTCTGAGGAGAATTTAGTTCTTTTTTATTGGTTACATAAAAGTGAAGGACCTTGATTTATGCTTTGCTTAAATAAAGAGAACATGAAGGTGGCAGATTGTCAAGGACAGAATGTTGGAGCAGATGGTACTTGACCGTGAGAAGGCTGACCAGGAGAGGCGGGTGCCACCATGCAGAGCAAACAACAAGCTCATTTCTAACTGTTTCACTTTCTATCTGTATGGAAATAAAATTTTTGTCACGTTGTCAGAGACTCTCTGGGCTCTGAGAGTAAATTGGCTGGGAAGTGACCCATTGAGTGCCCTCAAAGTCCCTCTCTACTCAAGTGTTTTTTGGGATGCACACACCTCCCTTCTGGTTTAGAGCATTGATCTTTCAGCTGAGTCCTCTGCCTCCCTTTCCTTGGAGTCTAACCTGTGTGGTTCTAAGTTCTCTACATAGTCGTTGAAATAATGTCAGAGCCAGTGTACTTCTGCCATCTTGATTATCCCACTTCTAAACTGCATGAGCTCGGGTAAGTCATTTAACACTCTCAATTTTGGTTTCCATGCCAGTAAAATAGGCACTATAATAGTGACAAACTCAGAATTCCCATTGTGGCTTAGTGGGTTAAGAACCCTGCATAGTGTCCATGAGGATATGGATTCAGTCCCTGGTTTTGTTCAGTGAGTTAAGGATCTGGCATTGCCATGACCTGTGGTGTAGGTTGCAGATGTGACTCAGAACTGGTGTTACTTTGGTTGTGGCATAGGCTGGCAGCTGCATCTCTGATTTGGCCCCTAGCCCAGGAATTTCCATATGTCATGGGTGTGGGCCTACAAAGAAAAAAAAAATAGGAGTTCCTGTTGTGGCTCAGTGGTTAACGAATCCGACTAGGAATCATGAGGTTGCAGGTTTAATCCCTGGCCTTGCTCAGTGGGTTAAGGATCCGGTGTTGCCTTGAGCTGTGGTGTAGGCTGCAGATGTGGCTCGGATCCCCTGTTGCTGTGGCTGTGGTGTAGGCTGGCAGCTACAGCTCCTGTTAGACCCCTAGCCTGGGAACCTCCATATGCCGCGAATGCGGCCCTAGAAAAGGCAAAAGACAGAAAAAAAGAAAAAGAAAAAGATAATAATAGTGACAAACTCATATTATTGGCTTAACTCATTAAAATACCTGCGAGATTTTTCATTGCCATTGCTGGGTGACTGGCATTTCTGATGACAACATAGTGCTCGCCACAGTCCATGTGCATGGTAAAACCCTCTGCTGAGAGCTCTGCTGTAGGAGGAAATCACAAAGCCATCTTCCCTTCAAAAGCTGTAGCACAAGTCAAAACGAGCACTCCATATTATCATAACATCCCCTGCGTTTTTCTAGAAGGATCATTTTTCACTCCTGAGAGTAAATATTGTATAACATCTATCTCCATTAGATTGCCAAATCATTCTTTCTTCCTCCCCTCTCAAATATGAGGCTGCTCAGATGAAATTGAAATAAAAAGAAATCCATAAAGACACACTACCTCGTTTCCCCATTACAGCTAGTAGTCTCACTCTACTCAGCTCTGCTTTCTTAATCCTAAGACAAGGAAGGAATTGTCCCTTCTTCTATCAGGGGTCAGTTGCCTCACATCTAGGGTCACTGTCTCCTTCCACCTGCTTTATTATCTTAACTTGCTCCTCCTGAACCATAAGCATCTCGGTTTCCATTCAGTCATCTCCATTCCCACATAGACGTGGTCTGGTACATTCTAAATTTAAAATTAAAAGAGTCCCCTGTTGGCTCAGTGGGTTAAGGATCCAATATTGTCACTGCTATGGCTTGGGTTCCTGCTGTGGTGCAGGTTTGATCCCTGGCCCCTGGGGTACTTCCATATGCCATAGGCTGTGAGCATGGCCAAAAATAAAAATAAATTAAATTTTAAAAAAGAAAGAATTCTCTTTTTCCTTCATTTCTGTTTGGTTACTTCTATACGTGTCTGCTTCAAGTTAACAGAAAAAAATCTCAAGTGATTTATTTTTGTGCTATCCAGTTCCTACAAAACTCATTCCAATAAGCTTATTTCTCCACCATTCTGTCCATTCCTTAAAATGATAAATGTACAGGCCAAATCTATGCTAGGCTCAGGAGCTGCAATAGCAAGTAAAGAGAGACAGCAGCTCCTTCTTCATAGCACTTACACTGTCTCATATTAAAACAGATAAAAAAACAAGGGACCACACTCATTATAGAAGATGTTAATGGGAGAGAAACAGGTAATTAATATGGATAATAACTGAGGTTCATCTGATAAACCCAAAACATCTGTAAGAAAGCTCATGGATCCTCATGGCGAGGGAACACAAGGCTTTTGGTTAAGTTCTAGGTCTTTGTGGAAAACACAAAGAGATAGGACAGACACTCCAGCTAGCGTGGGTCTTTCCAAAAGCAGAGGATATTCATTTCACAGTTTAATGATGAATAGGACAGAGTCAAGATTTGGGGAAATAGTATTCGAGTTACAGTAAAAGAGCATATGTCAAAGTCTGATGCAGGAAAGAATTTGAACTTTTTCAGAACTGAAAGAAAATCTGTAAGCCTCAATTGCGGTGAACAAGGTGGGAGAGGACTCAACCTGGGCATGGACGGTGTGTAAGGACCAGAATGTGGAAAGCCAGAAGATCACTGTCACTTCTTTCCTTATACAAGAAAAATGACCAAAGGCTGTGTGGCCATTAATGACATTTTTTTTTTTTTTTTATTGGAGACAGTCTTGAAATACAGCGTATGTGAAAAGGGAGAGGACAACTAACAGATTGCGCAGATGGGCTTGGAAGGAGACAATAGTGGTCTAGGCCACAGTAACTATTTGACCACGTGTGTGTAATAAACAATAGTAAGTAATTATTCCTCCCTACTAATTATGCTCAGTCTCAGCCATTTGGGCACCAGAGAGGTCTCACCCAACGTGGCCTGTTTTGATGCCTGAGATTTTTCTGACAGTAGAAACTAAAACCCAACACTACTATTTTATTATTATTGGATTTTGTAGGACTCAAGAGTAGTGGCCCTACAAGACTGTGAGTTTTTTTATTTATTGAGTTCCCAAATTATTTAGTTGTGGTACCAGATAGTCTTAGTTATAATTTTACAATGAAAATGCACAGCAGCTTCCTTCAGGTTAGCGAATGGATAGGTCCCACTTCAAATTTCTCTCCATTTTATTTTTCTATATTTTATTGATTTCCTCTCAGATCCAGCAATCCCACTCTTGGGCATATATTCGGACAAAAATTTCCTTGAAAAAGACACTTGCACATGCATATTCACTGCAGCACTATTCACAATAGCCAAGACATGGAAACAACCCAAATGTCCATCGACAGATGATTGGATTAGGAAGATGTGGTATATATACACAATGGAATAATATTCAGCCATAAAAAAGAATAATGTCATTTGCAGCAACGTGGATGGAATTAGAGACCCTCATACTGAGCGAAGTAAGTCAGAAGGAGAAAGACAGATACCATATGATATCACTTATATCTAGAATCTAATATACTGCACAGATGAACCTTTCCACAGAAAAGAAAATCATGAACTTGGAGAACAGACTCGTGGTTGCCAAAGGGGTGGGGAGGGAATGGGAGGGTATGGAGTCTGGGGTTAACTACTGCCTCTGGGATGGAAAAGCAAGGAGATTCAGCTGTATAGCACTGGGAACTGTGTCTAATCACATGTGATGAATCCTTATATGTATGTGTAACTGAGTCACCATGCAGTGCAGTTGGAAAATTTGACAGAAATCTGTAAACCAGCTATAATGGAAAAATAAAAATATAAATAAATAAATAAATAAATAAATAAATAAATAAATAAATTTATTTCTCCCCACTTTCCCCCAAAAACCAGGTAGTCACTCTATTGCCTAAAATGAAAGAAATCATTCTAAGGAAACTTCAAACACTTTTGAATAATAGTCCTTTACCTTTTCAACATTTTCTTTCTCAAAGAAAAAGAGCACCCTTTTAGTGTGATTTAGATTGTGGAAAACAGGTCTTGCTTATTTGGCATTTCTCATCGAGAGCAGTTGGAGGTGTTGGTGTCATCAGAGCACTGCTGCTGTTATAAAGTGGGATTCACACACAGAGATAGATGACTGGTTGGCTGATAACCGTGGGGGTACTTTTATTAGGTTATGAAAACAGGAGGCATAAGGCTTACTGTATCATTTGTCATAATGAAACTATAAAAGGAGTTGGGGCTGGGAAGATTTAACATAAACTGTTTCTGAAATTCAGGAAACATTAAAATCAAGCTAATATGCATTTATCCAAAGAATGCATATAGATAGCCAAAAAGCACATGAAAAGATGCTCGACATCACTAATTATCTGAGAAATGCAAATCAAAACTATTATGAGGTACCACCTCACACTTGTCAGATAGGTCAGCATCAAAATGTCTAAAAATAATAAATGCTCGAGAGAGTGTGGAGAAAAGGGAACCCTCCTGCAGTGTTGGTGGGAATGTAAATTGGTACAACCACTATGGAAAATGGTATGAAGATTCCTTAAAAAAACAAATATAGAGGTGTCATATGATTCAGCAATCCAACTCCTGTTCATTTATCTGGAAATAAAACATAATTTGAATATATATGTGCATCCTAATATTCATTGCAGCACTATTTACAATAGCCAAGACATAAAAACAACTAAATGTCCATTGGCAGATGAATGGATTAAGAAGTGGTACATATATTAGATGGAATATTACTCAGTCATAAAAAAATGAAATAATGCCATTTGCAGCAACATGGATGGACCTAGAGATGATCACACTTAATGAAGTCTGGCAAAGATAAATATCATATGATATCATTTACATGTGGAATCTAAAAAAAATGATGCTACTGAACTTATTTACAAAACAAATAGACTCAGACATAGAAAACAAACTTATGTTTACCATAAAGGAAAGTAGATCGGGGATAAATTAGGAGTTTGGGATTAACAGGTCCATACTACTGTATATAAAATATATAATCAACAAGGATTTATTGTACAGCGCACAGAACTCTACCCAATATTCTCTGATAACCCATATAGGGAAAGAATGCAAAAGAACTGATATGTGCATGTATATAAGTGATTCACTTTGTTGTATACTTGACACTAACACAACATTGCAAATCAACTCTACTCCAATATAAAATAAAAATTAGACTAAATTTTAAAAATCAAGCTAATTTGGATTGTATCTTAAATTCATCATTTAGTTGATGTCCACCCCATTTCTTGCATGTTCTGTAGAGCTCCTGCTATCTATCTCTGATAAGCTGGGAAATTTTCCACTTGATGTGATAGATGTGGTGTTTATCCTGGAAACCCAGGGAAACCCAAGAATTAGCTCCTAGGGTTGCCATAAAAAATTGCCACAAACTCAATGTCATAATAACAGGAATTTACTCTTTGTTTTGGAGGCCAGAAGTTTAAAATTATGTGGGCAGGGTCAGAGTCCCTCAGAAAGCACCTGAAAAGAATTTGCCCTTGTCCCATCCAGTTTTTGGTGGCTCCAAATCTCTTTGGCTTGTGGCAGTCTGTGTCTAACCTCTGCCATGTGAAGACCTGGCCTTCTTCCCTGTGTCTCTGTCTACTCCACTTTGATAAGGACACCCTTCATTGGATGGAAGGGCTGCAGTCCAAGATACTTAAACAATTGCACCTGCAAAGACCCTATTTCCAACTAAGGTCACATTCTGAGGTTCTGCTTGGACATGTATTTTGGAGGAACACTAGTTAATATGCTACACCTATGAATAGAGCTGGCAGGGCCTGACTTGGAGCTCCATTATCATGACAATAAATTTCATGTAAAATATTTGGTGCATTTTAGGTGATAGGTATTTTTGTTTGCATGTGTATGTTCTGAGTGATACCAGTATAATTATCTTTATTCCTGACCAGGATTGGTTGGGGATATTTATTCTCACTTTCTTTTACCTTTCTCTCTTCCTTCCTTCCTTTCTTCCTTCCTTCCTTTCTCCTTCCCTCCCTTTCTTTCTTTCTTTCGCCCCCCCTCCTTCCTTCCTTTTCTCTCTCTCTCTTTTTGTTTTGTCTTTTTAGGGTCACACCCATGGCATATGGAAGTTACCAGGCTAGGGATTAAAGCGGAGCTGCAGCTGCCAGCCTATGCCACAGCCATAGCAACACGGGATCCAAGTTGCATCTGTGACCTGCATCACAGCTCATGGCAATGCTGGATATTTAATCCACTGAGAGAGGCCAGGGATTGAACCTTCGTCCTCATGGATACTAGTTGGGTTCATTACTGCTGAGCCGCAATGGGAACTCCTCTCATTTTCTTAAATACAGTTGCAATGTCTACTCTGTTGTAGGCATTGAATGTACTCAAGGGAACTGAGAAATACAGATAGGAACGATGGTTACCCTATCGAGTAGGCCATGTGTTATACATGCTTCCCAGAGGCCTGGGGGTCATGCTGTGGGAATACGGTGGAGGGAGTGGTAACTTCTATGAGAAGGGGCCTGGTAACTTTTCAGTAAGCCTTTGCAGGAAGGGTCATGCGTTAGTTATCTTAAGTGGGTGGTGAACTCAACTAAGCAGCAGCACATGCTTGTAACTAATTGGCTCCAAGGTGAGGCTCTTGACCACCATGGTATTCTCTCTCCAAAATTAAAACTGATGATGGGAAATAACTACATTCTTTGAAAGGAGCCCAGGCTAAGTAAAATAAACACTCTGTGAAAACAAGATTTTGAAAAATTTGAGAATTCCACTTTGCTAATGGCAATAGTAAATAGTGAATCCTTATTAGAAATCAGTTTTAAAATATATACTCAACCAATATTTAAGAGCTTGTATTTTTTGACCCAAGAGTTCCTTATTTGAGTATAATCTAACAGTGAAATCATACTACTCAATTTTTTAAACCTTTTTAAAACAAAGATATCTGTTTTATCTGGCAACTTTTTCTTCTTCTTCTTCTTTTTTTTTTTTTTGGCTTTTTAGGGCCACACCCATGCCATATGGAAATTTCCAGGCTAGGGGTTGAATTGGAGCTTTAGCTGCAGGCTACACAACAGTCTCAGCAATGCGGGTCATGGCAACACCAGATCCTTAACCCACTGAGCAGGGCCAGGGATCAAATCCACATCCTCATGGATACTAGTCAGGTTTGTTTCCACTGAGCCACAATGGGAACTCCTGGCAATGTTTTTCACACTGAAATTGGGAAACAAGATAATGTCCAGCACCAGAGTATTAGTAAAAGTAATTATGACATTCCCCTTAACTGAATACTGTGTGGTCATTATAATTTGTATTTCTAAAGAGTGCAGTAAGATAGGGAAAAAAAGAGTTATTTTTTGGTAATGTGTGTCTTAGATTGAGCTTTCCCAGAAATAGACCCTGAGATAAGAATTTGTCCAAGTTGTTTATTTGAGAAATGATCACAGAAGGCACAGTAAAAGAAACAAGGAATTGAGGTAGACAAAGAAGGAACCACTAAAAAAAAAGGTTGGTAAAACAGTGCTTGAACTCTAGGAAACTGGGGCTCAGTCCTATTGGGACTTCCTGAGACAACACAAACTGTGCTTCACAGTTGTTCTACCCAAGGGACCAGGAAGCGGGTGTTCTTCTCTGCCCCTCAGCTCTGTCTCTGGCTTCAGACTCTTCCCAGGGGTATTAACTCAACAGCATGTAGGGCTCAATGGGTGCATGACCTACATTCTAGAGGCTATAGAAAGACCAAAGGCATCAGAAGAGCAGTGTTTTCAGCGGGAAGTCCTGAGCTTGATATGCACAAAATAGTGATGACTGACAGCACTTTCTACAACATGTGGGAAAAAAATGTGTTCAGATTCTGATAATGATATTTTTGTAAAGCTTCAATAGGAACATGCCTTTTCTTGTATCAGAACCTTTAAATATACAAGAATTAAGTGATATATTTTGTAAATAATCACAATAATGATTATCATTATGAAAGTGGTTATTCATTAAACACTTACTTTCAGGGAAGCATCATTATTTCTGTTGGCCCAGGTAGTCTTGCTAGGAGATAGTGGAGTCACCCTTCCATGCAAAGCAACCTGACTTCAGAGAAGATTATTTTATTCTATTTTATTTATTTATTATTTTTAGAGCTACACCTGCAGCATATGGAAGTTTGCAAGGCTAGGAGTGGAATTGGAGCTGCAGCTGCATCCTATGCCGTAGACACAGCAACACCAGATCTGAGTCACATGCGCAACCTACACTGCAGCTTTGGCCAATGCTGGATCCTTAACCCACTGAGCAAGGCCAGGGATTGAACCCGCATCCTCGTGGACCTAGTCAGGTTCTTAACATGTTGAGCCACAATGGAAACTCCCCAGAGAAGGTAATTTTAACAAATGTGTTATGCTATATCATCCTGCCATCATGTAGGTAATAAGGATTTCCACAAATTAAAATAAAGAGAATCAACAAGAGTGTGCATATAGATCAATGATCTATATACATGCAATGAACTAGTAAAAGAAATGAAATGCATCGCAAAATACATGTGCTTGTATGGTGGAGGGGATGGGGAATTTGCTTCGTGTCCTCCTTTTGGATTAATTTAAAGGTCATGTATTTATGAAAAATGTTGACTCTTTTCAGCGGGTGACGAGGAGAGATGAAATAGTCTCTGAAGATCTGAAAACACTAAATCCTGATTTCTGCAGCTGAGAAACACTCGCAGAGTTGAGACTTTGTCAGTGGCCAGGAGACAAAGACAGATCAGAGAAATATTACACTCTCTGGGCGCTGTATTTTTTAGGGAATCTGCCTTAATAAGAAAGATAAATTCTGGGAGTTCCCATTCTTGGTCAGTGAAAATGAATCCAACTAGTATCCATGAGGATATGGGTTCAATTCCTGGCCTCACTCAGTGGGTTGGGGATCCGGCATTGCCATGAGCTGTGGTGTAGGTTGCAGACATGGCTCAGATCCTGCATTGCTGTGGCTGTGGCCAGCAGCTGTAGCACTGATTCGACCCTTAGTATGGGAACTTCCATATGCCACAGGTGCAGCCCTGAAAAGCAAAAATAAATAAAATTAAATAAAATTAAATAAAATTAATTTAAATAGGAAAAGAAACACTGACTAGCCCTCAGGCAGTCATTATCACACCATCCAACAGCAAAATGCCCTCCTTCCCTGTTCTGCTCCAAAGTCCCCATTGATTCTGGACATTCTTGGGTGCTTTAGGACTCTCCCCAGCATCCACTCAGCCTCTGAGCCCCTTCAAGCCTCACTTTGCTTCCACAGGCCACATAAAATCCAAATTAAGGAATTCCTCTAGGCAGAACATTTTCAGAAGGTTGAAGCCAAAATAAAAGTTAATGAATTCCATCAAAGGCAAAGGACCTCTGGATAGATGTTTTGCCCTTTTTATTCACTGAGCTCCTGCAGCTTTTATTTTCTCAGTTCTCTCTTTGTAAAAACTCTCTGTTCCACCAATTTTCCAAAATTAATTTTGACCTTCTGGCAACATTTTAATTTCACATGCCCCACTAAGTTTCTCTTTGTTCAACAACTTATTCCATATATTCATTAATCTTTTTAGAAAATAGCATTCTCTTGCCCAATAAATGTATTCATTCTATGCCTAATTACACTGAGAACTGCATAGAGAGGCAGGAGCAGCGTGTGAAGGAAGTGGGGCTGGTCTGTGGGGGAGCAGACCTGGGTTCAATGATGTTCTAGCGGGGTCACTCCAGTGTGGGGCAGATCCTAGCTGGCATTGAGCCCTAGCTGAGTTCTCTTGGTCTGGCTTGTATTTCCTCTCTGACTCTTTCCCATCCTCCCTCTCTGCCCCACTCTGCTTGTCTACACTGGCCTTGCTATACCTCACACACACCACTTATGCATCAACCCTGGCCTTAGATCTTTCCTCAACTTGGGGATTTCTTCTTTCCAAACCTCTTGGTGATTCCCTAACCTCTGAAACTTTTATTCCAATTGCATCATCTCACCAAGGGATACTACTTAATACTATCATCTGCCTCCTGCCAATCCTGATACCCCAGGTCTGCTCCTGAGTAGACTTTTTTTTTTTTTTGTCTTTTTATGGCCACACCCGAGGCATATGGAGGTTCCCAGGCTAGGGGTCGAATTGGAGCTGAAGCCACCGGCCTATGCCACAGCCACAGCAACACCAGATCTGAGCCGAGTCTGCGAACTATACCGCAGCTCACAGCAACGCTGGATCCTTAACCCACTGAGTGAGGCCAGGGATCGAACCCACAACCTCATGGTTGGATTCATTACTGATGAGCATTACTTTTTTGTCTGGCACACACAGAACCTTCTAGAGAACCACATATTTCACTTCTTTATAAAGTTTTTATTTATAGTCTATCTCCCATCACTAGAATGTCAGCTCCAAGTGGGCAGAGGTGACTGTTACCTGACTCATGTAAGTCCTCCAATAATGAATCAGAAGTGTCACAGTTCTTTTTGGCCCCCATAAGAGAGAAACAGGTAGAGACAGTGATAGCTAGCCTGGGGCTAACCAAGAGAAAACTTTCAAACTGCAAATGAGTGCTTTTGTGCTTTTATTCTAGGCCCACTGGAGAGTGATGAAAATAATTCGTAAGGACATTTGTGTTGCCGATATCCCTCTTTAAAATTTGGTAGAAATTTTCTCCTTGACCTTTAACTTTCTCCCTCTTACAAATTTCATTGACTTAATACTTGCCTTAATCCAGAGAAGAAGAATCGCTTTGATCAGTAGAGGCTAATAATATTTCTAGCCCATGGGATGCTTGGTTTCCATGCAAGGCATCTGCTTGTTTATTTTCTTTGTCCTCTATTTCATCATCATAGGAAAATATTCTAATAAGCTTGGGAAATATCTAATCTTGGATGCATGTTTAGTTACATAAGTGACATTGTGTTATATACCCTACTTGGTTAGTTTCATACCTTTCCCTGGATGTGAACACCGAGGTCAGTTCCCTATTGCCTCAGTTTAATGCCATGACAAAGTTGAATGCAGAGATCTCCTTTCTCAGGCAATTAATTATACTGTCCTTATGGAAAGGCCTAGCTTAGCTCACTGCTTACCCTGAGTCAGGTCAGGTCCAAACCTCAATCTCTTGAGCTTCACTGTTGCCTAAGGGCCTCATGTGCACATACTTGAAAAGTACGACCTACTGACCCTCATTCACTAAACAACAATAATTAACAACAACAACAATTTGATAGAAAAAAAAAATTTTTTTTTGGCCTTGCCTACAGCATGTGGGAGTTGATAAACAGGTGCCACAACAGCTTCCTGAGCCACAGCAGTGTCAATGCTTGATCCTTAGCCTGCTGAAACACTAGGGAACTCCGATCTCATAGAAACTCTTGTTGGCTTTTAGGAGTATTAGAAAATTGTTAAAATCCTTGTTATTTGAACCTGGGCCAATACAAGAAGGCCAATTACAAGAAGATTCACTTTCATGTATAATCGTTACCTAATATTCCAGACTCTAGGAGAGGGTGTAAATATTGAGAATTTAGTGATAGATACATTAAAATCATCAATTAGTTACATTTGATGAATCACATGAATGAATTCATCTCAGATTTTTTATCATTTTCTAGCAATGCAGCTTTATCTGTGTGTAATCATACTTAGATACTGACTGGGGTGTTCTTTGCAGCTCTGTGCCAAGTACTATAAACTTGCAGTGAACAAGGCAAATGTGCAGTAATGACCAACCTTCACTTTAGCTATTGTCAGTCAGTCAGTTCCTGGTGTAGGGTGGGGAGAGTGTGTGGATCACTCTCCCTGTTCCTCCTTTCTGGCGGGACCCCTATTCCACTGGAGACACTGAAAATGCTGGATGTCCTTTTATAGCCTTCCTTGCAGGTAGAGGCTGGCCTGCCACCCAGTTGTCCCCAATGAGTCTTAAGAGGTAATCAATGTATTGAACTTCTGGGAACAAGTGTTCCCTCTCCATCAATGTCGAGCTTTGCTTGGCCTCGTGATCTGAAAAACAGAGATAGTTTAAGAACTTCTCCCCCACCACCTGTATATTCTAGGAAACAGCTCACCGCAAAGACCCACCTAGATGACTCAAAAGCCCTTCTCAGTCCATGACAAGGTCAGACACAGATTCTCTGAATTCCCATTCTGTGCCTCCTAAATGATTGGCTGAATGACTTCAATGCCTAGACCAGCCTGGGAAAACTACTCACTCCCTTAGCTTGGCCAAAATTTGCTTAAGATTCTCTCCTTTTTCCAGGTCCTGAAATGCTGGCCTCAGCCTGCACACCAAGCCCTTTAACAGCCTCTCTCAGAATTGCCCTTGTGGCTCAGCCGGTTAAGAACCTGATACAGTGTCCGTGAGGATGTGGGTTTGATCCCTGGCTCTGTTCAGTGTGTTAAGGATATGGCATTGCAACAAGCTGTGGTGCAAGTTGCAGAAGTGGCTCAGATCTTCATGCTGTGGCTGTGGTGTAGGCTGGCAGCTGCAGCTCCAATCCCACCCCTAGCCTGGGAACCTCCATATGCCACAGGTATGGCACTCAGAAGAAAACAAAAAAAAACAAAAACAGCTTCTCTTGAGGATGGGTGTGCCGTGGGTGAAACACTTTCTGAATGATGGCCTTTTCACAGCAGCCCAGCTCATCCTACCCCTCCCACGCACACACCTAATTCTTCAACTCTTTCCACCTTGTCTACCCCTCCCTATAAAAGAAAACCCCTTTCTGTCCGACCTTAGTGACGCCTGCACATCTCATGGTGTAAGTGTTTTCCCTTTGGTAGTAGTCCTCTTCCCTTAGTGCTATAATCCTCTTGAATATGGTCGTCCCTACCTAGCTCCAGATTTGTTTCTTATTTTTCATCTCCTCCAGAAAAACAGATGGATTAAAGAAAACTCTCCTCTTCTTTCTGACTGGATGCTGTGTTTCTGATGGGGGAGGCATGGAAACTACTTTGGTCATCTTGACCTATGAGTAAACTCTGAAATTATCTTTCCTCTGAACTTCTTGTTATAGTAGATAATAGCTTCTTTACTGCTGAAGCCAATTAGAGCTGGACAGTCTGCAGAGAAAACCATCCTCACTGGTTCCTGTAACCAGGGGGCTGTGGTTTCAGTATTCCAGCTGAGGGGAATTTTGAATGTCTGTTTTTTTTCTGGAGTTGCCATAGAGACATTACAGGAATGAGGAAAGATAATGGATTTTAATGATCTGTTGAGTATCTAAAGTGAAATATGTAGAGAGAAGCAGAAACATTTTATGGGATTATGACTGTCCTATAATGTAGTAGAGCAGGTTAAAATTTCATCGTTTTTCTTCTGTAGGTTTGTGAACCTTTGACAGGCAAGTTCACCACATGTCAGTGAACATTTGATACGAGTCTCTGATGTCTTCTAGCAGAATGCTTGGTTCTGGGGATACAGAAGCAACAATGACACAGTTTTTATCTTCAAGGTGCTTGTGGTTTATTAAGAAGAGTTAGAATTCATAAACAAGTAATACCGGATCAATGGGAAAATGGCATTAACAAATGTGCACAATTTACGGTGGGACAAATGAACTCTGTGGGTTTCATAGTAAAGCTGTAATAATGAGACGTGAAAAATGCCAGCAGTTTGTTGGGCAGATGAAGTGAAGGAGGGAGGGAAGGAAGGAAAGAAAGAAAGAAGAAAGAAAGAGAATAGATGGGAAAGGGAATGAAGGAAAGGAGAGAGAGAGGGAGAAAGAAAGAAAGAGAGAGAGAGAGAAAAAAAAGAGAGAGAGAAAGAGAGAGAGAGAGAGAGAGAAAGAAAGAAAGAAAGTAAAGAAAGAAAAGAAAGAAAGGAAAGAAAGAAAGAAAAGGGGGCCGGAGGGAGGAAAGAAGAAATGCAGGGAGGAAGGAAGGGAGGGAGAGAAAGAGAGATAGAAAAAGAAAGTAAGAAAGAAAGAAAAGGAAATAAAGAAAGAAGAAAGGAAAGAAAGAAAGAAGAAAAAAGAAAGAAAGGAGGGAAGAAAGAAGGGAAGAAAGGAGGGAAGGGAAAAAAGAAACTACCTCTATCAGATGCATAGAAAAAGAAAGAAAGAAGGAAGGAAGGAAGGAAGGAAGAAAGAAGGAAAGAAAGAAAGGAAGGAGGGAAAGAAGGAAGGAAGAAAAAGAAATGACCTCTACCAGATGCACGGACATATACGTGTGAGAAGACTGGCCTGGCCAGATCATAAGTCACTTGTGGGTCTCACTCTGTCCCCAGCCTGCTTGGCAGTTGTCAGCAAGGGCTCTGGAAACACCAGGGATTCTGTGAGTTTCTCAGGCATCACTCTGCAAGGCCTGAGATTTTCAAGACCTGTGGAGGGTTTTGATGAACAGGTAAATTCCAGTTCTCCACTTTATTAGCTTTGTGACATTGGTAAGCTTTCTCAACTCTCTGTGGCTCAGTTTCCACATGTGTACAATGGGGGAAATAATTGTTATCATTGGGTTGCTGTAAAGCTAAATGGTATAATTATAGGTAAAGTTCTTAGAAAAAAAACTAGCATATAGTAACACCATGTAAAATCAGCTAACGTAATGATGATCACATTTTTAACCACAAGATCGCACTTTGCCAGAACTTCTAACCTACTTATATTATAACTGATTAGAGTAGGACCCTACCATATCCCCTAAATCTTGTTTATGCTGAAACTTTGGCCTTTCTTGAGTTCCAAAGGGCAAATTTAGTGAAAGAAGTGAGAAAATGCAAAAACAAATAGTCAAACAAGACAAAATAATAATAGTTTAGACAAAAAACAAAGTCAAGGACCCTTAGTTCCTCCTTAAGGGCTGTGAATTATATCCTGAACCATATCCTTGAGATGTTTTGCAGAGACTGAAACCCTCACCAGGTGGCAGAATTTACCTGCATGGTGCCCACAAGCAGGTAGACCAGATGGTTTGGAATCAGAAGGTAGATGATGTTGACTACTGATTATCTCACCACTAACCAGTTAGAAGACTGTCTGTAAGCTGATCACACACCCCACAACCCTCTCCCTCATCCTGTTTTTAAAAACCTTTCCCTGAAAGCCATCAGGAGTTTGGGTCTTTTGAGCACTAGCTGCACATTCTCCTTATGTGGCACCTGCAATAAAGATTACACTTTCCATCATCGCAACCCAGTGTCAAGATATTAGCTGGGAATTCCTGTTGTGGTGAAGGGGAAATGAATCCAACCAGTATCCATGAGGATGCAGGTTTAATCCCTGGCCTCACTGGGTGGATCGTGGATCCAGTGTTGCTGTGAGCTGTGGTGTAGGTTGCAAATGTGGCTCAGATCTGGCATTGCTGTGGCTGTGGCATAGGCCGGCAGCTGTAGCTCCAATTCAGCCCCTAGCCTGGGAACTTCCAAATGCTGTGGGTGCAGCCCTAAAATATATATGTTTTTACACATATAAATATACATATATTATATATATACACATGCATCATATATAATTACATGTATATAATTTCTAGGAATACATCATGTTAAATACTCTGATAAAAACATTGGAAAGCAAAACATTGGAAAAGAAATATCTGGGAAAGTGTTAAAGCAGGTGAAAGAGAGAGAGTCTGCACATGCTGGGGGAGCAGGGCTGCGTGTGTGAGGAACTGAGAGTGAACTGAGGAATTCAGAGAGGAATGAGCAAGAAGAAAAGGGGCTGTGGCGATCTTTTGCCCCAAGGGGAGGGGCTGGCTTGACTGGGCACGCCGGAAATTTGATCTGGAAATCATGGCAGGTTTGGATTAGAAGAGTCACATGATCTCTGTTTTATCTGACCGCTGGGCTAAGAGTGGACAGCTGCAACCACTGTGGCCAGGATAAAAGTTGCTCAGTTCTCTGTAGAAAAGGTTATGTGGGTAGTAGCAGCAGAAATTGTGAGAAATGGTAGAATTCTGGATAAACTTGCAAAGGGCTATAGGGAGAGGCTGGGCAGAGTGCATCCAATGAAATCATTTGTAGTGAATGATTGGGCACTCCTGTCCCTGAGATGTTGCCCAGAGGATTCCTGAGCATCTTGGCAAGAAAGTGTTATTTATCTAGAGGAAGAATCTGGCTTTTACATCAAATGCAGGCACTGTCAATGGTTTTCTTGTCTTTAGACAAGAATCCGTGGTAATTCCCTTGCTTAAACTGTTCCCTTGCCTCTGTCACAAAATAAAATCTGACCCTGAGTAATGTGACTTAATAAGGGCAGTTTAACTACACATACAAAGAACCACTAAACTGTATGTTTATTTTATATTTAGCCTCAGCCATTATGCACGATTGTATTTGAAAAAGCACTGGATGGATAAATCATAAGCCACAACAGGTGTAACTCTGAGAAACACACAGAAGGCACATAAAATTTGGAAGAGAGAGCAGATTATATAAACCTCCTATTAGGGCAGGGAGATATAAGGTGTGTTTGAATGTTGAGGTCAGTGTGCAAGCTAGTAATTACTAGAAGCCTACAGCAGTAGGGGAGACACCGGGAGCGTCAACCAAAGGCTCCTCCATAACTCATACATCTTCAAGGTGCCCTCAGGTACCTGGCCTCACTAAAGAGAGGAAATGATGGGGCAGGCACTATGGAATTATACCAGCAGATAAGAGACCATGGGAGGAATAAGCTACATTGTGCATGATCACGGCAGATGAAATGCAGGTTTAGCTCCACGCCATTAATTTATTGTTAAACCTGACACCTTCTAGAGGTATTACCTTATTAATAGCTACACACCTTAATGTTGCACTATTCACTTCACTAAGAGGTGATGGTAGGAGGGAGGAGATGACTGTAACATCCTAAATATTCTCACAAGTTTCTCACAAGCAGATGAGACAGAAATTAATGTTCAACCCTTCTTCCTTGTCAGAGATTTGCATGCATTATTCATTTACTTTTCAACTCTGTTCTTTAAATGTTCGGAAAAGAGTAGTTCCCATCATGGTCAGCAGGTTAAGGACCTGATGTAGTGTCTGTGAGGATATGGGTTCGATCCCTGGCCTCACTCAATGGGTTAAGGATCCAGCATTGCCGGTGAGCTGCTGTGTAGGTCATAGATGGGCTTAGACTTGGTGTTGCTGTGACTGTGGAGTAGGCCTGCAGCAGCAGCTCCGATTCAACCCCTAGCCCAGGAGCTTCCATATGCTACAGGTACATCCATAAATAGAAAAAAAATTAAAATTTTAAAAAGTAAAGGAAAAGAAACTGAAAGAGACTAAGCGATTTTCTATGATGCGGTGGTATTTTCCAGAATCAAAATTGACTTAGCAAATACTGAGTCCCTTGTTATCTCCACTACATCATTTGTCCTTCTAATGCTGAACCGTGACACTCAACATTAAACAGTGTCCTGGTGGCAGAACTGTCCTAGCACCCAGGTTTTCTCTGTTTTACAAGGTAGCCTCATGCCAGCTTCTGGGCAACTAGGCCATGGAGTCAGTCTAGAGAGTTCCTATGTGTGTGTAGACAACCAGGTTTAAACATGCTTCCATCCCTGACATAGTGGTGAAAGGGGGAAGGGCATGTAGCAGACTTCTCTCTTTGCATATTTCATTTACTGTTTTGTAGTACAAGCATCAGGCACTGTAATTGGCTGTGTGCCTCTCCATGAGCATGAAGAAAGCTTGCCTTTTTCCTCTTTCTCTGATTTACTAAATTACTTTGGTCTCTGGCATCAAAGGTCCTTCAAGTATGACTTTAGGCAAAGATATGAAATCTACCCTCTGTTCAGGAACTTCTTGTTTGTCTTCTCTGTCACTCTTTGGAACTCCCATCTTCTTGATGAGGATGCTTATGAAATGCACCTCCTACAAACTCAAACAAGTATTATAGGTATGAAAACATGCCTCTGTTTTGCATTTCAAAGGGCAGGCCAACTTTGCAATTACCTCTTCTTTGTTGCGAATCCCAGAGAAGAGTTTTAATAAATGGTCCCAAATGGAGGCACAGCTAGGTTCTAAAATCAACGGAGAGTGGTTTGTGGGCCTTAAAAATATGTGTCACCCCTTGTCCTCGCTTCCTTTAACATTATCCAGTTGTCTTAATTCTTGAGTCATCATTTATTTTTAAAACATATTCTTAAAAAAAAAAAGTCCCACAAGCTTCTGGTCCCAAGGCTGAAAAAAATTTAAACGACATTTAATTGAATGATGTTTTATGGACCTAATCGAATGAGTGTTAATCAGCTACTAATCTAGCGAGAGTTCCCTCTGGGAGACCAAGGGGAACAAAGAAATGGACAAAAAGTGTGATTTGGAGTCAAGGTGGCTGTGATAGGCTCAATAATGACCCCTCCAAAGATGTCTACATCCTAATATTAGGAACCTGTAAATGTATTACCTTACCTGTCAAAAGGGACTTTGCAGGTGGGATTAAGTTAATGATCTTGAGAGGGAGAGAAAATCCTAGTTTATTTAAATGAGACCAGTACAATCACAAGGGTTCTCATAAGAGGGAGTCAGAGTCTGAGAATAGATGTGGTGACAGATGCAGATAAAAGAGTGACAGAGAGATCTGAGAGTGCTATGCTGCTGGCTTTGAAGGTGAAGAAGGATCCACAAGCTAAGAAATGTGGGACAACCTCTAGCTGGAAAAGCTAAGAAGAGGGGCTAGTCCCAGAGAGCCTCCAGATGGAATGCAATCCGGCCAACATCCTGATGTCAGCATTTCTGACTTCCAGAATTGTGAGAGAATGAATTGGTGCTATTTTAAGCCCCTAGATTTTTAGTCATTTGTTACAGCAGCAATAAGAAATTACTGCCAAAAATGTATGCCTCACTGATAGTTAATCTTTGATACAATAAGTCTTTGTAGAGCTGCCGCTGTTGTAGTGGAACATTGCAATATTGTGTTAGAACCTAGCTACAAAATAAACTCACAGATGTAGAGAACAGATTTGTGGTTGCCAAAGTGGATCAGTGAAGGGATGGATGAGGAGTTTGGGGTTAGTAGATGCAAACTACTAACATTCAGAATGGCTAAGCAGTGAGGTCTTACTCTACAGCACAGGGAACTATGTCCAGTCTCTTAGGATAGAACATGATGAAAGATAAGATGAGAAAAAAATATATACATGCATATGTATGACTGACCCACTATACTATACAGTAGAAATTGACACAGCTCTGACAATCAACTATACTTCAATTTAGAAATGATAGTAGTAAACAAATTGTGTCTCTGGGAATAAGTAGTGGTGTTCTATTAAGTGCCCTAAGTTAAGATTGTGAATTGCTGCCTGCCACATAGCTACTTTGCCCTCTCTTTCTCTTTGCGAAGATACATCCAATTGAACATAAAACTATACAAGCTGAACATGAACTTGAGGGGAGGGGAGCAGGGATTTGTTTCGGGTGTCAGTTCTCACCAGTCACAAGGGAAATGTTAACCTGTGACAACAGGTGCTGATGTGAGGGAAAAGAAAGAGTATTTTCCAGAGAACCTAACACTCTTTCTTCAGATGTAGAATTTCATCAGACTTTGGGAAAGCAAAAAATAAAATGATTGTAATTAAAAGTAACGTGACAGTTGTTTACTGGGTTAAAGCTTAATGTTGTGGTTGGTTTGGGCTCTGACTCTAACTGCCTTGTGTTCTCTCCTACCCCCAAGACATTGAGATAGTCTGGCTCCGTTCCTTCTCTGTGTAGAAGGAGGTCTTTTTAGTAAGTCTTTTTGATCTATTTTGGAGGCAACCCAGATTTAAATCCAGTCAGGACAAGGATATCTAGAGACAAAAAATAGTAGGTTCTGTAGAGCAACATTTTACCCCCCAGAAGTATTCTACAGTCATGAGAGCTGCTTCTGTTTCAAAGAGAACCATGGTCAAATAATTTTGGAGAAATAAATATAATCCCTGTCTTGGGTCTTAGGATAGAGTTCAGTGATGTTCTATGTTCCCTGGTCAGACCTCCTGCACCCACTCCTCTGATTTGCCCCTTGCACACTCTCTGGTAGACATCCTGCCATGACTGTCCCTCTGAGATGCTACACAAGAAGCAGCATAAGATGCTAAGGCATTTAGGACTTACCTCACTGCAAGTCATTCCCATTCACTATCAATATCCAAATTAAATGTAAATAGTTACACATGGCCAGTGGCTATTTCCTAGCACAGCAAAGATCTAAAAAAATCCCTGGGATTGGTCTTCTTTGGTTGTTCACTGGGTTGGGAGAGGCAGGGAAGAGTTTCCTACATCCATGGATTGATACGCTTTTAAGAAAGGGAGTGCGTGGGGCAGTTAGCCTTTCTTTCCTTTCTTGCTTGCTTTCTTGCTTTCTTTCCTTTTTCTTCCCCTTTTCCTTTTTTCTTTCTTCCTCTTCCTCCCTCCCCTCCCTCCTCTTTCTTCCTTCTTTCTCTCTCTTTCTTTCTCCCTCTTTCTTTCTCTTTCTTTCTTTCTGTCTGTCTTTCTCTCTCTCTCTCTCTTTCTTTCTTTCCTTCCTTCCTTCCTTCCTTCCTTCTTTTCTTTTTTTTATTTTCTCCCTCCCTCCCTTCCTTCTTTTCTATAGCAGTAATATCAAGATGGAAACAGACCATTTCATACAGAATTCAACATGAGTCCAAGTACACCTGTCTTTCCTCATGCCTGTTGTGTACACACTTTTCAGGCTCCATAAATGCAGAGAAGCACTGGGTAATTCAGCTGAGCTTCTTACATGGGCTGTGAGGAAGGGCAGGGTGTGATAGCCATTGCTTGTGAGAAACTGGGTTTTTCATTTTCTTGCTATGGTTTTTGCTGCACATTCTCTATTAGGTGGGCCTCATAAGAATGAAAATAATCAGATCAACTCTAGTTTAGTTGAGAACGCTTCCTTGGGGACACCATAATCTCAGAGACACATATAATGATAGAGGAAAAGGGACTTTTGTGTGGATGAGTCCCACCTCACTTTACATTTGGGGAGGGAAGTGAAAAGAGAATGAATTCCTTGCCAAGGTTCACACAATATGTGTACCCGAAAGTGTCCTGGAGTCAAGTAGGATAAACTTGAGCTCTGAAAGTTCTCTCTCTCTCTGCAGGAGTATCTTCTCCAAAATTTGAAAATCCGTATGGAATTACCTTTTTTTTTTTTTTTCCCCTGGCTGCACCTGCAGAGTGTGGAAGTTCTTGGACCAGGGATCAAACCTGTACCACAGAAGTGACAATGTCAGATCCTTAACCCTCTGAATCACAGGAGAACTCCAGGGAATACTCTCAAGGAAATATGACGTGTATAATAGTTTCTTCTGTCATCTTCAAAAGAAGCATTTTTTATGCCGTCTGCTGGTCCACTAGACAAATACTACCCCCTCCTCCATCCTGCTATGATGTTAAGGAGCATAAGGAGGGAAAATAGGCATTATTGGTCACAACACTGCTTTTATAACTATTATTATTGTCACTATTGCTTAGTAAGAAATCCTCTCTATGAACTGTATTATTTAACACTCTCAGAAACACCACTTACTGGGTCTATTATCCCTAATAGACCCAGTAAGTAAACAAAGGAAAGGAAGATCAAGTGGTTCGTTCAAGTTCCTGCAACTGGTAAGTGGTTATGTTGGGTTTTTTCTCCAAGATAACTGTTTCCAAAGCTCATTATATTCCCTTGGTGTGTGGTATGTTTGAGTATCTGAAAACACCCTTGCTTCAGATCTTTCCTTTCTCTTTCATCCTCTTTCTAATTTTTTAGAGCATTAGTCTATCTTTGGAAAGATGGGAAAATAGTCCTTATTAACATTTTAACACTGAAACTAATAAAATGTCACTTTGCTATACAACAGAAATTGACACAACATTGTAAATCAACCATAGTTTAATTTCAAAAATTTTAAAAATAAAATAAGATCAAATACAAAAAAATGTGTATTACCAATTTCAAATGATAAATTGAATACAATTTCTTTTAAAAAAGCTGAGTGAAAAGAGCATCAGAACTGGAGTCCTGCAACCTGCCTTTCCCTTCCAGCTCTGCTCCTAACTCAAATCACACAGCAATCAGCAACCAAGTGTCCGTACTGGATCAGATCAGCATTTGGCAGGATCCATGATCTCAGTTAGTATGGAAGCAGAACTGGGCCCACGGTAATCAAAATCACCTGGAGATGCTCTTTTTTTCAGTGTATTATGCCTGAATTCTGCCATTCTCTAACACTGGAGTAAGGACAGAGTCAAGGATGGTGGTGTGGAAACTGACATGCAGGTTTTAAAACCAGTCCCCAAGAGAGCTCAATGTATAGCTGTCCTCTTCAGAAGAGATGAACCCCAAGGTCCATAAGATGAAGTTTAAGTAACTTTGGTGAGCATAAAGGCAAACGTGAAGTAGCTGAGACTTTCACCAAGTTCCCTTTTAACAAGTTACTATTCACTTTACCAAACTACCCTGCTGCTGTATTTGTATAATCCAGCATACATTCATGTATTAACCCCTCTCTGCCTTCTAACATGAGCCAGGTGCCCAGGGTATATAACTCAGAGGTTATATTTCAAGCCTAGGAAGTGCTAGGTATAATTCTGAAATGCTCTCAAGGCACCTGTAAAACCTGTTCTTTTTCCTCAAAGCAAAGATTATTGGAAAAGGTCACTTAACCATTTTCTTGTAGAGGTGGTATGCATAAATCCACATCAGTCCCCAAGGAAATAAACGTCTTGCCTGTTATATTGGAAAGACATGAAACTGAGTTGAAGTCCAAGGTGTATCTTTGAATTCAGGCTTTATATTTAAAGTCAAAATCCGCATTCAAAATACAAACATTAGACCGAAATATGCATGTGTTGGGAAGGATGTAAATGTTGTATAAAGGGTGATAATAAAAATAAAGAGCAGGTAGGTTTTCATTCAAAGTCTCTGACATGGTTTATAACTGAAAATTTGAATATGAACTAAATGCAAAAGAGAACGAATTTAGATAGACAGATAAAGACAGTGGGGGAGAGAAAGAGCAAATATTAGTAAATCCACTAGATGGAGTATACTATATTCATAAAATTATAGTTATTAATGATATAACAATATGTTAAAATTCTGACAACATAATGATATATTAAAAAATAGGACAAAAGGTGTTCCCATTGTGGTTCGGTGGTAACGAATCCAACTAGTGTCTATGAGGATGCAGGTTTGATCCCTGGCCTCACTCACTGGGTTAAGGATCCAGCATTGCCATGAGCTGTGGTATAGTTTGCAGAAGTGGCTCAGATCTGGCATTACTGCAGCTGTGGTGTAGGCTGGCAGCTGTAGCTCTGATTCCACCCCTAGCCTGGGAACTTCCATATGCCATGGGTGCAGCCATAAAAAAGCAAAAAGCAAAAAAAAAAAAAAAGACAAAATTTTATTTATCATTTGAATAAAATTAGCTTGAAATATGCATATGAAAAAAGACCACTTAGTTATGGCTAATTATCAATTTCTTAGACATGAACTATAAACCTGGATGTGTACCTTATATTTATTCTCATTTGAATCTCAAAACAACACTTATGTAAGTATTACTTTTTCGTGTTCAATGAGAAAACTCACTTAAAATGACTCGGCTATTTATTTCCATGCCTGTAAGATGGCTAATGTTATGCTCCAACTTGGCTGGGTTATGGTACCTGGAAATTTGGTTAAATATTATTTTAGATGTTTCTGTGAAGATCTCTTTTTGGTGATATTAACATTTAAATTGGTGAATTTTAAGTCAAACAAATTCCCCTTCATCATGTGGGTTGACCTTATTTAATTAGTGAAGGTCTTTAAAAAAAATTGACTTCCCTGAAGAAGAGGGAATTCTTGCAGCAGACTGCCTTTGAACTTAAAATGCAACTCTTGCCTGGGTCTCTGCTTACCAATCTACCCTGCAGATTTCAGACCTTCCAGCCTCCACATCAGTAAGCCAATTCCTTACATGAAATGCCTTATCTCTCTCTCTCTCTCTCCCACTCTATCTATCTATCTATCTATCTATCCATCTATCTATCTATCATCTATCATCATCTATCATCTATCTGTCTATCTATCTATCATCTATCTATCATCATCTATCATCTACCTATCTATCTATCTATCTATCTATCTATCTATCTATCTAATCTATCTATCTAATCTATCATCTATCTTCCTATAAGATAATCTTAATCAAATGTTTTTGAAATGCAAGGTTCTGTTGTCAAACTAATGAGTTTAATGAAATTGCTGAGTTGCTCCTATATCACTGGAAAAAGTGAAGAAAAAAAAAACTAGTTCAAGAATTCTAACTCCAAGTTGAAGTGCTGTATAACTGACCTGAAAATTTCTGTCTGCCCTGGAAAAGACCCCTTATCTACTGTAGGTGCAGAGCTGAGATTGCTGAAAACCCAAAGCCAGGAGCTCATCCCATGAGTGGCTAAATTACAACAGAAACCAAATTCCCAACCTCATTGCCTATCTACTGCTAAAATAAGACCACTGATCGGGAAAGAATGGGATCCTCGAAGCTGGAATTGGGATGCTGGGGAAGACTCTGATGAAACTGGGGGCAATGAGCCCCTAAATTCTGATGTCTTCCTTGCCTGTAGAGGTAGCTGGTCCAGAATTCTGAGGAAATTAACCCTGCTTTGGCTGAGGAAACAGCAATGGCCTCTCCTGAAACAGTACCTTTCAACACACCACAGATTCTCCTCAGGAGTCACCCTAGCCTCTGCTCTTTGCTCCTAGACTCAAGCCCCAGCAAGGCCCAGAAGGTGCAGTAGAAACTATGACCCATGAAGATAGTGGTAAAGGAAACATAAAGTAATTTCAGGCTGAATTTACGGATATGGACCCCCTAAGTAGAAATTCTGGATTTATTGTTACAGCTCAGGGAGTTATAAAGGTCTCTATCAGGGATGTTAAAATGAGAATCAAAGGTGGCTCAGGTTAAATAAATTTGAAATGCTAGACCTGCCTTTGTATCCTGTGAGAGGAAGGAATTCAGAGGTTTAGGGAGATTGGAATGTCAGAGTGAATTTGTCATGTAAGATTGCTCACCCACCTGGAAGGGTCCAGAGGGTGTATTTTTTTTACCAATATGGTAAGGACTAAATTTGTGAAGGGAGCCCCAGCATGTTTGAAGAGCTCTGTGGACACTATTTTCTTTTTAATTTTATTAGAGTATAGTTGACTCCAATAAACTGTTGTATTAGTGTCAGGTATACAGCCAAATGAATCCGTTATACGTATACATATCCATTCTTTTTTCCCATATAGATTACAAACTACTGAGTAGATTAGCAGTATATTAGGTTCTTGTTAATGATCTGTTTTATACAGTTGTGTGTATATGTTATTCCCATCTCCCCAATTCTTCCCTCCAGCAATGGTGTCACTTATGCTAACTATAAGACTGGATTTGAAATCTGTGAGTTTGTTTCTGTTTTATAAATAAGTGCTTTTTTTGTATTTTATTAGATTCCACATATAAGTGATACCATATGATATTTGTCTTTCTATATCTGACTTACTTCACTTAGTGTGATCACATATAGGTCCATCCATGTTGCTACAAATGGCATTATTTCATTCTTTTTATGGCTGAGTAGTATTCCATTGTATATATGTACCACTTCTTATTTATCCATTCATATCAGTGGACCTTTGGTTTGCTTCCACATCTTGGCTATTGCAAAGAGTGTTACAATGGCCACTGGGATGTGTGTATCATTCCAAATCATGGTTTTCCCCAGATATATGCCCAGGAGTGGGATTGATGGACCATGTGGTAGTTCTATATTTAGTTTTCTGAGGGAACTCCATTCTGTTCTCCATAGTGATTCCATCAATTTACATTCCCACCAACACTGTAGGAAGGTTCCCTTTTCTCCACACCCTCTTCAACATTTGTTATTTTCAGACATTTTGATGGTGACCAATCTGACCAGTGTGAGGTGGTACCTCATAGTAGTTTTAATTTGTGTTTCTCTAATAATTAGTGATGCTGAGCATCTTTTCATGTGCTTTTTTGGCCATCTGTATGTCTTCTTTGGAGAATGCAAATTAGCCTGATTTTAAAGTTTCTTGAATTTCAGAAACAGTTTATGTTAAATCTTCCCAGCCCCACCTCCTTTTACAGTTTCATAGTTATGGCAAATGATAGTGAGTAAAACTTGTTTTCATAACCTAATATGACTCTTGTTTTCATAACCTAATAAAAGTACCCCCATGTTTATCAGCCAGCCAGTCATCTATCTCTGTGTGTGAATCCCACTTTATAACAGCAGCAATGCCCTGATGACATTAACACCTCCAACCTCTCTCCATCTGAATTGTCTAATAAGCAGGACCTGTTTTCCACAGCCTGAATCACACTAAAAGTGCACTCCTTTCCTATCATTGACAAAGAAAATTTTAAAAAGTAAAGAGCTATTAATTTAGAAGTGTTGGGATCTTCCTTAGAATGAAATCACTTTAGGCACTAGAGTGACTGCCTTGTTTTGGAGAGAATAGTTGGGACCTATCCATTTGCCATCATGAAGGAAAGGTCTGATTTGGTACGATTTGAGTTTTCAGATGTCACTTTCTACAGACTTGTCATGATATACTTTAGTCATCCAAATATTACATTTTGTTCTAACTCTGTATTTCAGTTTCACAGAGGTGATACATCATTGTGGTTTTGACTTGTATTTCTCTAATAATTAGTGATGTTGCGTACTTTTCATGTGTTTTTGGCCATCTCTCTGTCTCCTTTGGCGCAATGTCTGTTTAGATCTTCTGCCCATTTTTATTGTTGTTTTTGTTTTATACAAAGCTCCATGAGATGTTTGTGTATTTTGGAGACTAATCCTTTGTCAGTCTCTTTGTTTGAAAAGATTTTCTCCCCTCCTGTGGTTGTCTGTGTGTGTGTATGTGTGTGTGTGTGTGTGTGTGTGTGTGTGTGTGTGTGTGTGAGAGAGAGAGAGAGAGAGAGAGAGAATGGTTTCCTTTGCTGTGTAAAAGCTTTTAAACTTAATTAGGTACCACTGGTTTTTATTTTTATTGACCTTATTGTAGGATGTGAATTAAACAAGATATTTCTGCAATTTATATTAAAGAGTGTTCTGTTTCCTCTGAGATTTTTATAGTATCTAGCCTTACATTTAGGTCCTTAACCCATTTTGAGTTTACTTTTATGTATAGTGTTAGAGAATGTTTTAATTTCATTATTTTACATGTAGCTATCCAGTTTTACTAGCACCACTGTTGAAGAGACTGCCTTTTCTCCACTGTACGTTCTTGCCTCCATTGTCATAGATTAATTGACCATTGGTGCATAGATTTATTTCTGGACTTTCTATTCTGTTTCAATGATCTATATTTCTGTTTTTGTGACAGTACCATACTCTTTTGATGACTGGAGTTTTGTAGTATAGTCTGAAGTCTGAAAGCCTAATTCCTCCAGCTCCATTTTTCATTTTCAGTATCACTTTGACCATTCAGGATCTTTTTTAGTTCCATACAAATTTTTAAATACTTTATTCTAGTTCTATGAACAATGTCATTGGTAGCTTGTACAGTGATTGCACTGAATATGTTGATTGCCTTGGGTAGTATAGTCCTGAATATATTGATTCTTCCAGTCCAAGAGCATGGTATATCTTTCCATCTGTTTGTGTCACCTTTGGTTTCTTTCATCAGCGTCTTATAGTTTTCAAAGTAAAGGTGTTTTGTCTCTTTAGGAGGTCTATTTCCAAGCATTTTATTCTTTTTAATGCAATGAGAAATGGAGTTATTTCCCTAATTCCTCTTTCTGATATTTCATTGTTAGTGTGTAGAAAAGGGAGAGATTTCTATGTATTAATTTTGTATCCTGCAACTTTACCAAATTCACTGATAAGCTCTAACAGATTTCTGGTAGTGTCTTTATGGTTTTCTAGGTACAGTATCTTTTGATCTGTAAACAGTGGTAATTTTACTTCTTCTTTTCCAATTTGGATTGCATTTATTTCTTTTTCTTCTCTGATTGCTGTGGCTAGGACTTCCAAAACTATGTTGAATAACAATGGTGAGAGTGGACATCCTTTTCTTACTCCTGATCTTAGCAGAACTGCTTTCAACTTTTCGCTGTTGAGAATTATTCCACTTTTTCCCCTAGACCCAAAATTGCAGTGGGAACTGTTGCCAATAAATACAATGGAAAACTTAATGCAATGAAAATAGTTGGACTCTGGGGTAACAGAGACAAATTGTGGCATTAATGGCTGAAGGCATAATGGGAGTAGTTATCACAGTGGGTAGCAAAGTCAAAGCAGCAATGTCTGGCTCACAAAACCTATGGCCTTGGTTAGTTGACATGATGTTCCTAGAAATAGATGAGAATTTTACTAAATTTTTATAGTTGATTTACAATATTGTGCCAATTTCTGCTGTACGGGAAAGTAACTCAGTTATACACATATATGTGTATATCCTTTTTATATTATTTTCATTTTTATACTATTTTCCATCATGATCTACCCCAAAAGACTGGACATAATTCCCTGTGCTGTATGTTAGGACCTTTTGTTTATCCATTCTAAACGCAATAGTTTGTGTTTACTAACCCCAAACTCCCAGTTCTTTCCACTCCCTCCCTCACTCCCCTTGGCAACCACGGTTCTGTTCTCCATGTCTGTGTGTCTGTTTCTGTTTTGTAGATAGGTTCATTTGTGCCATATTTTAAATTCCACATATAAGTGATATTGTGTGTTATTTGTCTTGTTCTTTCTGATTTACTTCACATGATAATCTCTAGATGCACTCATGATGTTGTGAATGGCATTATTTTTTCTATTTTTATAGGTGAATAGTATTACACTGTATATAGGTGTGTATATATGCCACCTCCTCTTAATCCATTCATTTGTCAATAGACATTTAGGCTATTTCTATGTCTTGGATATTGTGAATGGTGCTGCTATGAACATAGGGTTGCATGTATATTTTTGAATTATAGTTTTGCCTGGATATATGCCTAGGAGTGGGATTGCTTGATCATATGGTAATTTATTTTTAGTTTTCTGAGGAACTTCCATACTGTTTTCCATGTTGGTTAAACCAACTTACAAATTTATACTCAATCTTTCTCTCAGTCTTACCCAAAGGGAGCTATGACCTTTTAGCATGATGACCCTGTACTGGGGATAAGGATCAGGCCTTTCAGAGATTACTGAATACTGACTCTGGACTGATATTAATTCCAGGAAATCCAAAACATCACTATAGCCTACCAGTCAGAGAGGGACTTGTGGAGGTCAGGTGATCAATGAAGTTTTAGCTCAGATCCAGTGAGTCTATGAGTCCTTCCTGGGCTTACTTGGAATAGTCATATTCAGCCATTGGCAGAATCCCTACATTTGTTCCCTGACTTATAGAGTAAAAGCTCGTATGGTGGGAATGACCAAGTAAAGCCATTAGAACTGTCTCTGTCTAGGAAAAGAGTACACCAAAAGCAATACCTCATTGATGAAGGATTGCACAGATGAGTGTCACCATCAAAGATGTGAAGAATACAGGGATGGTGATTCCCATGACATTCCCATTCAACTTGTCTATTTAGACTCTGCAGAAGGCAAATGGATCTTGAAGAATGAGAGTGGATTTTCATAAGCTGAACAAGGCCGTGACTCCAACTGCAGTTCCTATGCCAGATGTGGTTTAATTTCTAAGCAAATTAACCTGTCCCTTGGTACCTGGTAGCTACCTATCCATCTGGCAAATGTCTTGTTCTCCATACCTGTTAGAAAAGATTATCAGAAGCAGTTTTCCTTCATCTGGCAAGACAATTGACACATCCTTACTGTCCAACCTCAAGGGCATATCACATTTTTAGCTTTATGTTAGTATATTTCTTGGGGGTCTTGATTGCCTTTCCCTTCCACAGGATATCACATTAGTCCATTATACTGATGATGTTCTGCTTAGATATAGTGAGGAAAAAGGAGCCATTATTCAGACTTACTGGTAATGAATTTTCATGTCAGAAGATGAGAAATAAATCTGACAAAAATTTGGCAGCCTTCAACCCGAGTGAACTTTCTAGAAGCTCAGTGGCTTGAGAAAGTTAAGATAGTCCTTCTAAGGTAAAGGATAAACTGCTGTATCTGTCTCTTCCTACAAATGAACAAGTGGCATAATACCCAAGGAGCTTCTTTGGATTTTTGAGGCAACATATTTCTTGTCTGAGTATGTTACTCTGGTTCATTTCAAAGAAACTGAAAAGCTGCTGGTTTCATTTAAATAACCAAACAAGAGAAAAAGTTCTGCCACTGGGCCAAGTTACTGTACAAGCTGCTATGCCAAGTGGCCATATGATACAACAGATCTGATGGTGCTCGAAGTGTCAAGGGCAGATAGGGACACTGTTGAAAAAATTTAATAGCCCTAAGTAGATTTTGGAGCAAAGCACTATCATCTTCTGTGGATAAACTCTCTTCCTTTGAGAGAACAAAAATTAGATCTTAGTTTTTTGAAACAACAGCTATTTTTTTTGAAATAGCTCTTGGCCTGCTACTGAGCCTTAGTAGAGACTAGATGATGAGAAGCCCACTAAATCAATCGACTGTGGTCCACCAACTTCAACCTGAGATGCTCAACGTGAACTAGATATTTTCTGACCCACCAAACCATATAGCTGGGCATGAACAGTAGCACTTTGCCATCAAATGAAGAGGTGTATATGTAATCAGACCCACGCTGAGCCTAAAGGTACAAGTAAGTTACATGAAGAAGTGGCTCATATGCCTATGGCCCTCAATTCTATTATGTTACCTTCTCTCTCCTACCTTGCTCTCCTGGCCTCAAGGGGAGCTCCCCAGGATCAGTTGACAGAGTAAGAAAACACATGAGCATTATTTACAGATGGCTCTGCATAATATTCAGGTTCACGCAGAAGTGGACAGCATCTTTCTGGAACATCCCTGAAAGATAATGATAAAGGGAAATCCTTCTAGTGGGCAGAAATTTGGCCAGGGCACCTGATGCACTGGTTGTTCATTCATCTGGAAAGCCCAGACATACAATTATATTCCAGTTCTTGGACTGTGGCCAAAGGCTGGATGGTCACAGACTTGGAAGTCACAAAATGGTAAATTAGTGACAGGGCAAGAGACATATGGACTCTGAATGGGGGAAAAAAGGAGGTTACTTGTGTCCCAAGCAATTGTTTATCAAAGGGTGACCTTAGAAGAAGAAGAAGATTTTAATATCAAGTGAAAAGCTTGGCTCATTTTGTGGATACAAGCCTGCCTTTACCTGCAGCCACCCTTCTCATTACCCAAAGGGTGCATGAGTAAAATAACCATGGTTGCATGATTGAGGTTATGCATGAGCTCGGATTCAAAGAGTTATACTCATTGAGGACAGTCTGGCTCTGACCACCACTGAATTCCTAGTCTGCCAGCAGTTGGAACCAACACTACACCCCTGATGTAGCACCATTCCTAGAGTAATTAGTTAGCTATCTGGTGGCAGGTTGATTGGATTTGGCCACTTCTATAACAGAAAGTGCGATGTCTTGTTTTACAGTAATAGATATTCACTCAGGATTCAGATTTACCTTTTCTGTATGCAACACTTGTTTACAGTGACCTGGCGATTATTATTAACTTCACTCTCTAAGCAAGGAAAGTAAAGTGTGGAGAGGGTAACTGAACTGTCCTTTGCCACCTGGTTGCTCATAGCAATGTTTTAGCTTTCTTGTCAACTTGCCACTTATCTGTACGCTTATGCAAAAATCACACTCTTGGGAATTCCTATGGTAGCACAGTGAGTTAAGGACCCAACATTTCTCTGCGAGGATGTGGGTTTGAGCCCTGGCCTCACTCAGTGGGCAAAGGATCCAACACTGACATAAGCTATGGTGTAGACTGCAGATGGGGCTTGGGTCTGGTGTTGCAGTGGCTATGGCAAAGGTCTGCATCTTCCATTCTGATTCGACCCCTATCCTGGGAATTTCTATATACTGCAGGTGCAACCATTTAAAAAAAGAAGAAAAAAAAAGGGCTCACACTCTTTACAAGGTATACATTGTTTACTATCAAGTAGGGCTAATTATATCTCATTACTCTTATTGTTCTTAATTTTCAGGCCATTCTTATAAGGACTTTATAAGGACTGTGAAACCAAAGCTTTTCATCAAAAACAAATTGGTAATTTTATTGAATTAGCATTAAATTTATATGTTTAGAGAATCAATTTAAATGGATTGTATGGAGTTCCATTGTGGCTCAGTGGTAATGAACCTGACTGGTATCCATGAGGATGTGGGTTCTATCCCTGGCCCTGCTCAGTGGGTTAAGGATCCTGCATTACTGTGAGCTGTGGTGTAGGTCACGGATGTGGCTTGGATCTGACATTACTGTGGCCATGGCATAGGCTGGCAGCTATAGCCCCAATTCAGCCCCTAGCCTGGAAATTTCCATATGCTGCATGCGCAGCAGTAAATAAATAAATAAATAAATAAATAAATAAACAAACAAATTTTGTTTTCTTTAAATATAGAAAGTCGTTCTCTTTGTTGAAGTCTTTGTATTTTTGTGTTTATGATGCTCATTATCATTTTCAATATAGACCTTACTTTCATTTAGACCTAATATCTACCTGGCTAAATCTAGTTCCCCACCACTTCTTCTTACTGCTAATCCTGATGTAATGTGGTTTAAACTTCCATTATTTCTTCCATTGAGTTACTAATAAAATATTTATTTCTATATGTTAAATTTACAATAATGGTTATGAGTTTTTCTTGATCACTGGAACATTTAAATGAGCTTTTTCAACTGAATCTTGCAGATGCTACATATGTAATGTTAAAACTTTGCAAATGATTTTGCCTCCATTTTGTTTTTTTTCCAAATGTAATATTCCTTTCTCATGTAATTGTATTTACTGGCAACTACAGAATCTGGTGAAATAACAGTTGTGCTTCCTGCCTCTAGTTAGAAGACTCTTAATGCCTCCTGATTAAATCCAGAGGGAAGCTTTTAAATTGATATATTAAGTATGGTTACACATTCATGTGCATATGTGTATAAAGAAAGGATAGTAATATCTACCTCATAGGGTGTTATGAGAATTCAAAGGTAATGTATGTAAAGCACATTGGCTTGAACAGTGCCTGGGTCATTGTAAACTCATTGCAATGAAGAATTTATATGGCCATGTTCAGGAGGTATCCAGCTGTTTATTTTTTGGTGAAGTTGTTGCCATAAGTGATAAAGTGAGTTAATACACACAAAGCACTTGAAATGGTGTCTAGCATATAGTATGAGCTCAATAAATGTATGTCACTAATATATGATATCATTGAGGCACTTTGCAAATAACTGATGATTTCTATCAAAAGCTTTTCCTGAGTTTTTGAAGATCATTTTCACTTTTGATATATAAATCAAGTGAATTAGGCTGGCATCTTTTCTAACATTAGCATATCAGCTTTCATGGCATCAGACCTACTTGAATTCGTTTTTAAGTGAACTGCCAGAATTTGCAACTATTTTGTTTAGGGCTTTTTTAAAATCAATATTTAAACAAGAGATTGATGCTAGGTTTCCTTTTGATGTCATCTTAGTTGAGTTTTGGTAGCAATATTTTGCTAACTTTGCAAAAATTATTTGAATTTCTGTTTTTCTACAGTGTGGAAGAGTATAAATAAATAAGATGATTTTGTTGTTTTTATGGTTCCTTAAATATTAAATGAAAATCTCCCATGAAATAGTCTGCCTCTTTTTTGTTTATTTGTTTCTGCTATGTTTTTCTTTGACAGAGGAATCTTTTAGCCACTTTCCCTATATCTTAATTGTTTTCAAATGACTTTGGTTTTCTATCTCTTTAGGTTCCCTATCTTTCTTTAGTTGTTTTTTAGTAGTTTACATATTCCATCATGACCATACATTTGCTCTCTATTTATTTCCATAGCATTGAATATCCTATAAATCTTATATTTCGTCTGCATTGTCATTAGTTTCATCTCATAAATTTGTTTTAGTATTTTCTTTATTTTCCTTTGTTATTACCTTTTCCTTTAACTTTGGTTAGGATAAGTCATGGTTCATTTTCCAAGACCTTATTTATTTTTGTTTTTATTCTTCTCTTTTCTAGTTCATTAATTTTTATTTATCACTACCTACATTATAGTTTGAAATTTTCATTTTCTTTATTCTGATATTTTTCAGGGTTATGTGAACCAGTTCACTCCCTGCATTTTTTCTTAATTACTGATTATTTAAGACTAAAGGTATTCTTTTGAATACTTTTTATGCTTCATTAATTTTGAAGCATATTATTTCATATTCATCTTTCTACATTTATTTTTATTGAAGTATTAATCCCCTACAACACTATGTTAATTTTAACTATACATCACAGTAATTCAATGCTTTTATACATTACAAATGATCACCACAATAAGTCTAGTTTCCATCTATTACCATATAAAGTTATTACAATAATATTGACTGTATTTCCTGTGCTGTATATTTTATCTCTGTAGCTCATTTAGTTTGTGCCTGGAAGTCTGTATCTTTTAAAATCCCTCACATAATTCACTCATCCCTTTCCACTGGTGACCCCCTATTTGATTTCTTTATCCTTGAGATTTTTTATATTTCTGCATTTGTTTTCTTTTAAAAATTCCACATATAAGTGAAATCATGCACGTATTATGTCTTTCTCTCTCTGACTTACTTCACTTAGCATAATAACCTCTAGGTCCATCCATGTTGTAGCAAATGGCACAATTTCATTCTTTTTTATGTCTGCCTGTCTGGGAGGCACTCCAGGATCACAAATGGGTCTGATCCAGGCTCCCTTCAAATTCCTGCCTCTGTACTTGTTTTTGTGCATTTGAGATCTTGTGTCCTATGCATTTATGTCATATGCAAAGCATTTGTCTCTCTCATTAAACATATTCTAATATTTCTCTCCATAAATAATAGAAAAACTGTCCATGTTTTCTGCTTCTACCTCTCACTTTCTTCATCTCCAAATTTTAAATGACTATAGTGTGTGTATATGTGTGTGTGATTTAAGCCTTTAAATAGTCTCAATAGCTTTATGTCCTTCAAGTAAGTTTTTTGACCCCTGTTTATAAAATATGAGAAAATTTCATACTTATACTACTATGTCTTTTCCCTGTCATTGACTTATTAGTTATACAATGATAACACCAGATTTTTAATGTTCAAATTTTGTAGTAAAGTCATAATTTCACATTTGTTTTAATCTTTGTCCTATCGTCAAATGGAATCAATGCTCAGCACTAACTCTGTAATATAATTTCTCCATCCATCTTTTGTCCTGTTCATGTTCCTTCCATCATATTTTCCTTATGAAGGACTCATTGGAAATCTTTGTGTTATTGGAAATTCTAAACAATGTGTGCCTCATGCCTTTGTGCTTAAACCCCTTTATGCCTGGTATAAAATTCTTTGGACATTTTTGTTCATATAAGAATTGGGAATTTCTCTACTATTCATATAATAATTTTCTGTTCATGTAAGAATTTAGGGGGGAATTTTTATTCATATATAATTTAGGAATTTCTCTACTGTTTACTGCCAGTGCTAGAAATGCCAGCTTAAAAGATTTTTTATGAATTTACTGTTTAGTAACTTTATTAGGATATGTTTCAGGGTTAATCATTGTGTCATTTTTTCCCAGTATTCAATGCACTTTTCAATATCTGAAATATAGTTTTCTTTTATATCTGGGAAAAATATTAAAGGATATCTTCTTTTTTTATATTTCTTTTGTACTCTTCAGAAATAACTAGTTTTCTTCAGAAACATCTATTATAAGAATCTGTCTTCTGTAGTTCTTGCTGCGGCACAGTGTGTTAAGACTCTGACTACAGTGGCTTGGGTTGCTGGAGAGGTATGGGTTTGATCCCCAGCCTGGTGGAATACATTGAGGATCTGACATTGATGGAGCTACTGTGTACGTTGTAACTGATTATTTAAGACTATTTAAGACTGAAATATGAATTTAATCCCTGGCTCAGAAACTTCCATATGCTGTGAAAAAATATATTTATAACTGAAGATATTGTATGCATTTACTATGTAAAATGTGATTATTTGATACATATATGCATGTATACATTGTGAATTAATTATACAATGAAGCTAATTAATGTATCTATCACTTCATATGATTATCTTTTTAAAAAAGAACCTGACTTCTATAGCTATTATTATTATTGTAATTCCATATTGTATTATCATTTTTGCTACTTTTAACTCCTTTAACACTCTGCTTATTTTTCTTAATCCTGTGCTCCATATAGAAGCCTCTGTTTTTCTGTTATATTGTAATATCTATTCTCCACTACATACTGCTTTCAAAATTATCTTTATTTTTGCATTGGTTTTATTTTTTAATTTCTCCTTTTTAGTTTAGTTTAGCTTCATTTTGTTTTATTTTGTTTAGATGTACTACATGTCCTTTTTTTTTTCTTTTTATGACCACACCTGTGGTATACAGAAGATCCCAGACTCGGGGTTGAATCAGAGCTGCAGCTGCCAGGCACAGCAATGCCAGATCCAAGATGCATCTGCAGCCTATTCCATAGCTTGTGGCAGTGGAGGATCCTTAGCCCACTGAGCAAAGCCAGGGATTGAACCCTCATATTCACAGACTCTATATGTCAGGTTCTTAAAGCACTGAGCCACAACAGGAACTCCACACACGTCTTTCTTTAGTTTTACACTTTTCCTCCTTAAATATTTTTGTCAGCATGTGGTCTTATTTTTTTTTTTTTAGGAGACTACTTCATTAACGTTTTTCTCCTTTTAGTTTATAGTAATGGCAAAAGTGTTTATCCACTCCATGGCAGCACTCCCCACCCCCCTGCCCTGGTATATGTGTAAACATATGTGTGTAAATTGTAGTATATTTTTTATAAATCTAGTACTTATTATTATTATTCATCTTGAATAGGGTGAAATTTTCTGAACCACATTTGCAGGAGGAATGTATGAAAATCCAATACTGTGGTCCAGGCTAATAGGTTTTAGTTGCCTGTGTGAGTGAGCCCTTAGTTAACTGAGCAGAGCAGCTTGGGGTCTCTTCAGAATTCACTGTTTCTTACTCCCCACTGCACCCTTCACCCAAAGGCTATCTCTTATAAAGACAGTGTGTTTATACGCTGCCCCTGTACTTATTCCAAACTAGTTCCATAAAAGCTTCCATTTTCACTCCCATTGTCTCAAAATGAGCTTGTAATTGCTGCTCCTCAGTGTTTCCGCTGGCATCGTGAATGTGTCCCCAGACGTTTTCCTACCCGGGGAATCATTGTGAATATGTGTCCCCAGATGTTGTCCCACCTGGGAAGCCACAACAGCACTTTTCTTTCCGTCCTCCAGTGCATTCCATACCTTGTGGCTTATAGTTTCAAGAAAAAAGGAACTTTCTGCTATTGCTTTCCTTTGTCACTATTGTTTTTGTATCCTACATGTGAAGAAAATTAGGGAGAACTGATTTTACTATTTTAAAAGCAGTAGACCTGTTAGTTTTGCTACCATTTCACCATAATCACACTTCAAAAAGTCAACATTCCCAAAACGTAGGTTTAGGAAATGGATTTCCATAGATTTAATGATTTCATAAATTCATGGCCATTTGGAGACAACGATAAACTGCCTGATTTTTTTGAGGACATGTACTTTTACTTGTAGTGCACTTATTTTTATAAGAGTAGAAAAACAATAGGCTAAATAAATAGCGAAAAAAAAAAGTCAAGTATTCACAAGGCTGTGAAGAAAATAAGCCCTGGTAAAGTGACAAATAGGTTTATGTTGGATGGGTTGAGAAAGTGTCATCAAAGAGTGAGTATTTGAAATGGGTATGAAGAGCTGAGAATGAGGCAGTTATGTTAAGATCTGGGGACAGAGCATTCTAGAAATTGAGCACAGCAGATGCAAATTTCCTATATTGTAAAGTGTGGTAGAATAAGATGCTGGGTAATATCAACCGAAGCCAGACAGAGTCTGAAATGCTAGGGTAGGAACCTCCGTTTCATTAAAGTGAACTATAGGTTTTTTGGGGTTTTTTTTTGAGATATAACTGACATATTATATCAATTTCAGGTATACAACATAACCATTCTATATTTGTAAATATTTTGAAATGATCATGGCAAGAAATCCAGTTAACATCTGTCAACATAACATAGTTATAGAATTTTTATCTTATCATAAGAACTTTTAAGACCTCTTGTCTTAGCAACTTTCAAATATACAACACAGTGTTATTAACTGTAGTCACCACACTGTATATTCCTATGAATTATTTGTTTTATAACTGGAAGTTGTGAACCCTCCCTTGACCCACTGATAAAGGAAAAAATACTTCTTAGAATAAAATCAAATGTCTTTGACTCACATTCATCATTTGAATGGTATCCTGTGTGTGAAAATATAAACCCTCCGAATTCATCAGGCACTAAAAGCATGTTTCTCCACATACAGATCATTCTGTATTTGTATATATGCATATTTAATTTTATTGTAGTAGAGTTATTTACAATGTTGTGTTAATTTCTGCTTCATAGCAAAGTGATTCATTTAAACATATATACATGTCCATTCTCATATAGGTGATCACAGAATATTGAGTAGAGTTCTCTGTGCTATACCGTAGGTCCCCATTGACCAGTCATTCCATATACAATAGTGTGCACCTGCCAACCCCAAACCCCTAGTCCTTCCGTCCTCCCATTTTTGCCCTTTGGTAACCATGAGTTTGTTTTCAAAGTCTGTGAAGACTGTTTCTGTTTTTAAGCTCATTTATGTCATGTTTTAGCTTCCACATATATGGACCAGAGATCATCATACTAAGTGAAGTAAGTCAGATAAAGACAAATATCGTTTGATATTTGTATATATTTTGAAGCGATCACCATGATGAACCCAGTTCACATCTGTCAACATAGTTACAGAATTTGAGATGTAATTAAAAACACATGGGTGAATTGGCACAGATTTGTAAATCAAATATACTTTAATAATTAAACAAAAGAAAACAAACAAATGAAAAACCAAAAACACATGGATGATGTCCCTGACCGCATGTGCTCTTCCATGGAGAAAAATATGAATTGTAAATAAGGAATCTTGAAACTGCATTGATGGCCTAAACAAATGATCGTTCATGAAGGCCTGGGTACATTTTCAAAGGGAAACACTCCAGCCCAATGGATTATTTCTCTGAGTCAGAGTCCCACAAACAGTACCTGACTTAATTTTCTCAGCAACCTATTTGAAATAGGGATAAATTGCTTCTATTTTCCAGTTAAAGAAACACACATGCAAGGCTGAGGGAATTTGCCTGAGGTTACACAGCTGGTAAATGGCAGAGCCCAACCGAACCAACCTCAGCTCCTCAACCAGACCGTGATTTTCCTCTAAATATGCCACCTGCAAGCCTTGAAGAAGAGAGAAGTGGGGGCAGAAAGTACCTTTCTGACTGCTGCAAATCACTCCCTTGTTAGTAGTTTTCTCTGAAAACTATGCAAGAGGCCTCTTGGCTTGGACCATTTATGTGTCTCTATCACAGAGCAGGCTCCCTTTTCCTATGGCCGGGCAACCTCAGCAGTCATAATTGATAACAGCTGCTGGACACCTGAGCTGTTTTATTTTTGCCAGGAGATAACAGAGAGAATGCCTTGTAGCAGCTTCAGAACCCTGATGAGTTCAAGGCCCAGAACAGAGATTGCAAAAGGTAATTCCCAGATAATTCAAGGAAAAGGGAAAGCTAGACACATCCCTGCTTCACTCTTTGAAGCTGTGCTCTGAGAAGTGCGTTGAGAAAAAATTGTCTCCTGTAGAGTGCTTTAAAGAATTTTTATCTTCATCCTTTACTCATTAGGGGTTGATCTCCAACCCAGCTCATTTCTAAAACTGCAATTTCTCTTCCATTTGGAGCAAGATTTTAACTTCAGATAAAATGTGATGCTGGAGCTCTTGCTGCGGTGCAGTGGGTTAAGGAACCAGTGTTGTCTCTACAGTGGTGCAGGTTCAGTTCCCAGGCTGGGAATTTCTATATGCCATGGATGTGGACAAAAAAAAAAAGGTGACGTTCCTTCAAAGACACTAAATGTCGTAGATACAGGCCAGGGAAAATATCCCTGGCTACTCATGTGTCCTGGATCGCCTTCCTTCTTTTTGCCTTTTTGGTAAATGGGTGGTGGAAGTATAGGAGTTTGAGATCATTTAAATATGCTGTTTCCTTTCTTTCAAAATGCTAGACCCACTCAGTACTCCTGCAAGGGAGAGACAGATTGTGCAAGGCATGCCTCAGTTTAGGCAGAAAACTTGCTTTATAGAAATTTAATTCTACGTGAAGTGAGTGTATACCATGTGTCAAACCACCTTGTAGGGCCTGAAATTCAGAGATAAATAGGATGCTGTCCCTGCCCCCATGAGGCTTACCTTCTCACCGTGGAGACAGATGCGCAATGGGCAAGGCGCCCCATGCTTTCTAGAGAATTTAGTTCTCCCGGGTTTCCATCATTCCTCCACCTCCTCAGGAAGGAGCTCTGTGAAGACCAGGGCCACACATCAGAGGAAAGACACGGAAGTGGATATACAGAGATTTACGTGGCATTATTGAAGGGTTCTTTGCGGGCCGATACTTGAGACTGACCTGGATTAGACTTCTAGTTCTACATCCGGGTCCTATCACCTTGGGTACAGTTCTTACCTGACTCCTCAAGAAGGTGAGGAAACTGCAGGCGAGGACACAGTCTTTGTGATCAGCCATGGCAGTGGCTGGCACTCTGCGGTACGTGGTTGTCTGGAGTTGACTTTACTCTCACCAGGTCTTTCCATGGTTTTCTCTGTGATCTCACACTGGGAAATTCCATGGTGAGTCTTGTGACCTGGGTGATGACTTTTCCTGGAGGGTCATACGTGATTCTGCATCACTACCACCCCTGCTCAGACCATTCTAAGGGACCCCATCTTCCTTAACCTCAGAGGACTCTTTCAGGAAAAGTCCCATCAGAGTCGCATCCACCTGGCTCTTTCCTACATGCTTCAAATCAAGTTCATCCTTTTCACTGCTGTTTGAGGAAGTGACTGTTTATCCCCATCCAGCCACTTATTTTTTTTCCTGTGCCATTGTCTGTCTGTACTTAAGTCTTCCAGTTTCTCAAGTTTTAGCTCACTGGATAAGAAAAACAGATCTCAGAATTTCTGTTATGGCTCAGTATGTTAAGGATGCAACACTGTCTCTGTGAGGATGTTGATTTGATCCCTGGCCTCATTCAGTGGGGTAAGGGCCTGGCATTGCTGTGGCTGTGGTTTGGGCCTCAGGCCCTGCAGCTCTGATTTGACCCCTAGCTTGGGAACTTCCATAGGCTGCAGATGTGACCACAAAAAAAAAAACAAAACAAAAATCAAGTCTCAGATGAGTTGCAGAAGGATTCAAGTCATACTAAATGTGAACAAGTTTGCAAAATCAAATAAACAAGGGTAATAACAGGAATAATATATGTCAACTTTTAATGCCCGCAAAATCAGTGAGATTAAAACATTTAAAAAGACCATGAGATGGAAGGCAAATGCTAGACTCTATTAATAATTGTCGCCACTGAATTAAAGATCTCAATAAATGGAAAAAAGTTGTATTCAAAGATATAAAATTCCTGTTTTTCCTGGAATGAAGGAAGGACTGACTGTGATAAGGCAAGAGTAGTTTATGAAGTGTCCCAATGATGCTAGTGTATATATCTTCCTTTTCTGCAATCATTGGGATGTGTCGCTAAGAGGAAACCTGCTAAAAACTACTGTAAACAACTGGATAAAAGACATTTTAAAAACCATTTGAAACCTTGAAAATATAGTGAGGTAATGCTAGAACAAGCTTTTTGTGAGAACATTAACCAAAGGCATCAAGGGTGGTATTCTGTGGTGTAAAAGGAAGGGTTTTTATTTTATGTATTTATTTATTTTTTAGGTGGGACATGATTAGACATGATTACACACTAGTGTGACTCTGCATTACTCTACTAATCTGAAAGGTCTGTTAGGATCACTTTCCTGAAGCTCCAGTTCCACAAATTTCTGAATGATGCCTGGGGACTAGTCTGGTCCCCAGAACACCATGTCTGGGAACTTCAAAACTCCCTGGATCTCTGACAAGTCAAGGGAATAAAAAATCTGAAAATATAAGAATTTAAATTATTTTTGTTCCCCCCAAATAACTCTATTTTTCTCCTCTCCTGGTTCCTGGAGTTTTGCAGCAGCAAGAGAAACTCAAAAGTTTTTGGAGGAGTCCAGTGAAAGAGCAATAAAAATTATTTACTCTGAGGTAAACCCAAATCGTGATGTGTCTGCTGAAACATTAAAAAAAAAAAGAAAAAGAAAAAGGTATTTTCTTCACTTATTACCCAGCTTTATCACTGTGACTAGAACACTCTTTCTCGTCTCATTAGGGCACCTGCCTTCTTATTTGGAGAGATGTCTTATGCCAAAGACTTGGCACAGTTCCTGGAACATTGCCTGTTTCTGATCAATGATCATTACTTTCTCACCGTAAACAAATATCCTTGATTTCATTATTTAGGAAGAGGGAAAGACTCCATTTACATGCAAATCTTAAGGGATTTAAAATACTTTCCCCAAATGTACACTCAACCCCTCTTTAGTGAGATTTAGTCTCCGTAAAGGAGATAAAAAGAAAAAAGCCTATGGATAGTTATTCTGTAGTAAAGGATGATAGGCAGTACAGGGAAAAGACAGAATGAAGTAAATCCTTTGGGAACTTCTCCTCTGCCTCTCACAAGAATGCTAAGATATAGCTTTTCCTATGATCACACATAATTTATATTTTATCACTAACGGTGGCCAGTTCTTTAATTGAATTAATTCAAACATTTGTTCATGCAATTTGGTCAGCGAAAGAAATAAAACAGGCACCGAACTATAGTCATGTATTCAAAGAACTTAAAGAATAAGAAATAGACAAATGTAGTATTTTTGGATTACATTAAACTAAGTTTGTGTAGAGATGAGCACACAGGAAACGTTCCAACAATTGATATTTCGGTTTCCACTCTCAAAAAGATGTTGCTGGAAACCCAGTCTCTGTGCACCGATACCATATTGAATCCCTGAAACAGAGTTTTTAGTGAAGGAGAAAAGAATAGCTATGGCTTTGCCAGGCAAAAGAGGCTACAGTGGGCTCAAGCTTCCAAAAACTGTGTCCCCAAGTGGGAGGATTAGGTGAAGAGTTTGTGGTTCAAGGGAAATGTTGCTGATAAAGATCAGGGTGTGCACAAGGCTTGTGTTCTTTTAATCTGGCTTCAGAGAGTCTCCTGATGGGCTTCAGTGGTTCAAGGTTATCAAGATATGACCTCTCTGGAATGAAAAATGCTTCATCAAGTAGTTAACATCTTCATCAGGTGGAGGTTTTAGTTTTGGAGAAGAGCTCAAGGATTTTGCGGTGTGTATCCATGTCTAGGAGCCCCATAGGGTCCTGTTCAGTTTCAAAGACACTTTAGATACATAATATTTTGTTAAAATATCATCCATTTTATCCAGTTGCAATTTATTTCCTTTGAGTTTGCAAAAGAAAAATCCCCTATGTCTTTTATTCTTCTCTTCCTGTTTCAGTGATTGTTATTTTATCTTTTTTATCAGAAAAATAATTTTTATTAATTTTATATTGCTACAAAAATAAGTTATTCACATCTATTTCTTATTAGTTTATCCCCTAAATGATTTTATTAGTTTTTTAGTTTTCTTATTAGTTTTTCCACTAAATGATTAATTTATATTTTATCTTCAATTATTTCCTCTCTTCTTCAGTTTACTTTTTTCTTTTTAAATTCAATGAATCTTATTACATTTATAGTTTTACAATCATCATCACAACCAGATTTTAGAATATTTAAAACATTTAATTTGGGTGTTACTTTTCCATTTTTTTCTCTATATTTTAATAAGATGCTTAATTTTTTCACTCTTGTTATTTATTATCTATTATGTTACCATTTAAAATAATATTTCCTCTGAACATTTCTTTGGAAGCCCACTGGTTCTGAAATACAGTGTTTTCATTGTAATTTTTTTTTAGAAAATTACCTTTTGACTTGAGATTTTGCTGAGGAGAGACAAAGTCTTCGTGCATAGTAAATATTATGTTTAAAAATATATTGCAGCTATTACTATTTTTAAAACACATGAGAGGAGTTCCTGCTGTGACTCAACATGATCAACAATCCCTCTGCAGCACCAGGATGTAGGTTCAGTCCCTGGCCCAGCACAGTAGGTTAAGGATTCTGAGTCGCTGCTGTGGCTTAAGTTGAGATTTTGGCTTGGATCTGATCCCTGGCCCAGGAACTCTGTATGCCCTTGGGTGGCCAAAAAAGAAAAAAAAAAGAAAAAGATGAAAAACAATGACCCACTGTATAGCACAGGGAACTCTACTCAATATTCTGTACAAACCTATATGCAAAAAGAATCTGAAAAAGAATGGATATATGAAGATACATATATATATATGTATATATACGTATATATCTTCACTTTGCTGGGCAGAAGCTAACACAACATTATAAATCAACTATACCGTAATAAAATTTTAAAATGAAAAGTTTAAAAAAAAAAAAGACAGAGGAGGGGATCCTGTGCACACCAGGTATTTGGAGATGAGCAGAGCATGTGCACCCTGTGATGGAGTCTGAGAAGGAGCCCGTCTCTCCTGGCACTGAATGGTGAGTGCCCTGAAACAGGCACATGCTCTGCAACATGGAGGGTGGATGGTAAAGTGTTCATTAAAAAAATGAGTATGTGAAAATGTGGGCAGAACAATTTTCCCAAATCAAGACCAATCACCAATACCATTATGCTCATTTGATCAGCGAGGACATTGAATCATGAAATAAGTGGTGCTTAAGCTAGCTCCTCCAGGGAAGGACCAAACTCTGTATAGAACCCAGAGTCTTTATCCAGCAGTAAAATACTGCCTCTCAGTCACTCTTGCTGTGCTTTAACACCAAGCCAGCGAGATCATTTTGACAGCTGGTTATTTAACCAAGTTATCGGCAAGCAGGTAATAGCCCCTCCGTTCTGTCAAAACAGTCAAATTAATTGTACATACAGATCCAGCCTTCCTTTGCCAAGATTGATGACACAGACGGGGATGGATTAGAAAATAGAACAATAGCACTCTGTGTGTGAAAGATGTGGCATCTGTCTAATGTGAAAAAACACATACTGTTTATTGAGTGGGAACTGTGACTGAAGTTAGAAAGAGATTTAAAAAGAAACCAAAATATGCTAACTTCATTCCAGGGAATGAAACATACAGTTTTGGAAGCTTTACAGACTCACAGACAAAAAGAACAGACTTGGGGTTGCCAAGAGGGAGGGAGGAGGGAGTGGGATGGATGGGGAGTTTGGGGTTAATAGATGCAAACTTTTACATTTAGAATGGATAAGCAATGAGGTCATAGTGTACAGCACAGGGAACTATATCCAGTGTCTTGGGATAGAAAATGATGGAAGATAATATGAGAAAAGGAATGCAGATGTGTATGACTACGTCACTATGCTTTACAGCAGAAATTGGCACAGCACTGTAAGTCAACTGTACTTTTATACAAAAATACAAAAAAAATTGGAAGCTTTTACGGAAAGGAAGGGGGAAAAAATGAATAGGGAAGTTGATGTCTTTAAAAGGAAAGGTGTGAGCCAGCCCATCGCCTAACATCATTGCTCTGACCTTTATTTAGACTTTGCTACAGTTTTGTTTCATCTAGGAAAATAGCTTCAAAGGCACTTCAAAAATAATCAAAAGGTTTTTTTGTTTGTTTGTTTTCTCAAACAAGGTAGCAAGAAGCCATCTGGCCAGAATTTTACAAAATTATATAATTAATAAAAACCAAAATACATGTTTTAAAAAATGCTATGTATACATGACCTTGTATTCTTTCTTAGGAATGCAAAACCTTTGCCTTCCTTCTCCAGCCAAAGAAAGGAACAAATGCTCTACCCATTGGATAAAGCTGCCTCATTAATTCCTGCCTAAAGGTCTATTGTTCCTTTGAAATAGCTAAGCCTTATTCTTTCTGTCATTTATGTTACATTTTATAATTTTGACTGATGCAATTTGTAATATTGTACTGTGATTTTTTTTTTCCCTCTTAATCTTTAACTATGATGTTTGCTGTTGTTTTGCACAAATTCTTGATTTCCTTGGAAATCAGCTGTCTGTTTGAACACGGGCTGTTCTGCACATTGAAAGGGCCTGTTTATTTCTTGAATGAATGACTTGCTTTCTTCCTCTCGTCCCTGTCTCTTCCTTCCCGCCCTCTTTTCTTTAAGCTCCACTCTAACCAATGGTTCACCAGGTTTTCACTCAGCCCTCTGCCTCAGTTACTTCCCAGGGAATTGGCTATTCCAGGAACTTTCCAATACAGTCTGCTACTTTTTCTTTCCTTCTGTGCCCCCTCAGAATTGTTGTCAGTTAAGCAAAATGCAATGCAGAACCAGTGCTTGTTGGGCTGTTTAGTTTACTGATGTGGGAAATTCAATCTCAAAGTACAGTTCCAGTTTTAATTGCTAATATTAAGTGATTTTTGAATTTCTAATGAATACGTAATTAGAGCAAATGTTTTCCTCACTAACAAGTAATTATAGCATTCCAAACACATTTACTCTAATTAAACAAAACAGTTTGACTAATTACAATGGCAAGGCAGGACACAGTGTATTTTTTCTTGAAGGTGCTTCCTCCAGAAACTCTCTTTAGGAAAAGAAATTGCCCTTCAGGCCTTGTCAAGCCACTTCGGATGGTACAATTCACATCAAGAGAAGTTATTTTCTTTCTGTATGATAGAGATATCTCCATGAGGGTCTTCTCAATTCTTTTTATCCCCATTGAAGGGAACAAATTACTCCAGAGAACATGGGGTAGTTGCCTGAAACAGCTGCTAGAATCTATAGACTTTAACTTTCAGGTTAAATTGTTAAAATTCTGTATATTTTGCATCATAATGATAACAAATATGTTTTGATTTTAATGAAAGCAGCAACAGTTTTTCCCAACTCTTAGGCACTCCAGAAGATAACTGTTAGTACTGAGGCTTCCTGGGCCCCTGGCACAGTGGACCCCTGTGATTGTGATTTCAGGTGTAGGAGAAACAGGGTCTGAATTCAAGGTCAGCCCTCTTGACACAGACTGAATGGTATGGATTTCACTTGAATCAGCATTGAAGATGGTCAGACTTAATTCCTTCTGAGAGATTTTGTATGTGTTGAGCTACTATGAAATTTGAAATTAGATCCTAAAGTGTTACTACTGGCCTATCTATGCAGTATCCAGCAACGTTCTTGAGGAAACAGATAATTAGATATTTCACATTTATCTTGGATCCAAGCTGTCCTGGTATCTGTACTAGAGACACATTTAAGGGAGATTCACAGAACCCTTCAAGGAGGCCAGCCAGAGGTACAGGAATCACCTGAGTCACAAATAATGATGTTACTAGATGGATTTGTTGATGCTCATGTCACATAAATGCTTTTCCTGGAAATACATGACTGAAGAAAGATGATCATGAAATGAGGTGGTGGAAGGGAGCTTCTGGAGAAAATGTGTTGCCCAATCTGTGAGGATAGGCAAATAATTTAGGAAGAAAGAGAGTGTATTTATTTATCTATTTATGTTATTACTTTGCCACTCATGTGGCCTGTGGAAGTTTCTAGATCAGGGGTGGAACCCGCCATGGCAGTGTCAATGCTGGGTCCTTAACCTGCTAGGCCACCAGGGAGCTCCAGACAGAAAGTTATACCGAAGAATAAATTTGGAAGAAAATGAGAACAACAAGCCGGGAGAATGAAATTGTACAGAGGATTAAAACCCATGATGAATACGGAAGTAGAACATAAAGCCCAGGGAGTGTCTAGCTCTCAGCTTAGAGGCTGTGCAAAGCATGCCTGTGTTTGACTGTACAAATCATTCAATTGATGCAATCAATGAGTATCTAATGGCTTTTTCCCAGGTGCCAGCTGGATAGGACCATGACGTGTCCGTAAACTGGTGTGATATGAAGACATTGATCTGCCTCAGGAAAAAGGAACATACATATGCAGTATGGTTTCAGATACCACAGCCTGGACTTCTTCTCAGCTGCCTTTCCTGCTCAGGGCATGTTCATGAAGATTGCCTTCACTGGTCATCCTCTCCTTTTTCCAATAACCCTCATTACCTTCTCAGATTGGTAGAAGCTTACCTTAAAATAGAAAAATGTTGGGCACTGGTCTAAGGGCTTTTATGGGATTAACTAATTCAACTTGTGATCAATGGTGATCAACTACTGAGTTACAGAACTAGGATCAGACCTACAGAGACCGTTTCCAGAGACTGTACACTTAAACTTACACCATAGCTCCTCGCTGATGCCTTCTTTTTTGTCATGAAGTATCCCTGATTTATCCATAGAGAAGGTCCTTCATCTCCTCTGAATTCAGGAAGTGGTGTTCTTTATGGCTCTCATCAAATACTTCTGTCACTATCATTTTATTTTGGAGGTTCTTGAGAATATGACCCATGGGTGTTTCATATTTGGAGGAAATTAATAATATTTTTGAAGAAAATGAGTGCTCCTGTATCCAACCAAGAAAGCTCCTAAATAGTCCTGGATTCCTATTTGATATTTTCCATAATTTTGGTCATTATACTGGTTTTTGAGATGATATAAATGTCTTTTTTTGGCTAGTCTTGCTTTGAGGGCAAAACAGAAGAATGCATACTTGAATGTTTTGTGGTTAATGTAGCATAACTTTCCTCATGTAGACAGAGATTAGGCAGATCTCAGAGGTTTTTCTCTGGTGCCTCCCAACTTCTCTTTTATGGTCCTGTCCTACATTCTAGCATTTGCTATCTACCTTGCAGTGGCCTCCTTTCTAATATCTGACCCTGACCTGCCTTTCTCAAAGGCCAGGTGCTTTATTCCATTTAAAATGCCAACTTTTGAGGTTTGACTAGTATTTTAGTAAAGTAGATGAATTATGCTAAAGTATTAATGAATGTCCATTTACCCTTCTTATTATATTTGTTATTATTTAAATTGCTATCTTAGAGACATCCATTAACAATATTTGAACTTTTGCCAATAGCGGTATTTTTTTTCAGCTGCAGTCAATATTTCTCTTTGATGCTCCAAATGCCTTGTAAAATTCAAAAGGAGTCGGGTGTCTGAATCTTCACTTTAATCAATGCAAACATTGTTCACTTAAAGCAGCATTCATGAATCCTTTTCATAGATCCTAACTCAGAGGATCCTGCTTAATGCTCATTAAAACTTCAGCCTCTGTTAGGTGGCCTATTAACTGTGTTGGCATGGAATGATTTTGTCCTCTAAGCTCTAAAGTTAGACCATTAATCTAATGTAATCAAGGTTTGAAAGACAGGCTTATAAAAGGTAAACAAAAAGGAATTATTTTCCTAAGGATTTCTTTTGCTTCCTGATATGATACCATATGCTTATCAGAATTCAGTCCCCTGCTTGAGGGAATGAATTAGCATGTTAACTGGACAAATGTTAATGCAAATAAAAGATGTGAATTGTGTAGATTTCCAGTAGCACAGAACCCAGTTAAGTTCTAATCACTACCTGCATTACAATAAGGGACAGAAAAATAAAATTGAATTTAACGTTATTTTATTTGAGGGTAGAATTTCAAATCATCCAAACTTTGGCATCCCCAAATTTGTTAAACTATTAGGTGAATTAATTGCTAGAATTATCTTAGGCAAGACACATTCCTTTCTTTGTGCCTCAGTTTTCCACAGTCAAGTGATGATGTGTCTGTGAATCTCTATATTTTGTGATTCTGCACATTGTTAACTGCAATTGAGATTTCTTTAGCTAGCATGCCATTACATGCTACATTTTTGTTTTCCGATATCTCTTATTTTCGTTTTATGAAAAAGAGTTCTTGAATCTTTTCCTATTTACTTGATAGTGGGGAATTATGAGCACTTGGAACTAGTTTTAAATTTAAATTATATTTTCTTTTCTTTTTGACTCCACTAGGGACATGTATATGTAAAAATGTTTGCCTTCTTCCATCTGTGCTCTGCTGACTCATTAGGAAAATTCAGAAGTGAGAGGCCCCACCTTCCATTACTAATAGCAGAGAAATTCAATGCAGATTGATGAAACTGTAGCTTCAAAAATTTTGGCATAGAGTTTTTTTGGTTTTTTTGTTTGTCTGTTTTTTGCTTTCTAGGGCCATACCCTTGGCATATGGAAGTTCCCAGTCTAGGGGTCGAATTAGAGCTACGGTTGCTGGCCATAGCCACAGCCACAGCAATGGAGGATCTGAGCTGCATCTGCAACCTACACCGCAGCTCATGGCAATGCCAGATCCCTGACCCACTGAGCGAGACCAGGAACCATGCCCACTTCCCCTTGGATATTAGTTGGATTCATTTCTGCTGTGCCACAACAGGAACTCCAGGCATGTAGTATTTAATATTTATTTTCACAATTGTATTATGATGTAGGAAGCACCATCACCCATTTTACAAATAAGAAAACACGTTAAAGAATAAGAACTTGAACTACTCTACAAAACCTATAGGTGTTATGGGTCCAAGCAGTCATAGTTCTATGCCTCCCCCATAATCACTTACCCCTACTCTGTCACATAGGCACACACAAACACACATATCACAAACTTACAGAGTGAAAAGCTAAGGAATCAGATCTCTGTATTCATGTAATTCACTACCTCTAGAATAATCATAAAAATAAACGCATTATGTAGAGCAGAAAGATAGTAAAACCTCAACCAATGTACTTGATCTTATTAATTTCACCAGATTTCTCATCTGTAAATTATGGTAGGCCCTACTGAAACAGAGAAAAACAAATCTGATTCTGTATTGAATCCATTCCTTGAGCTCTAACCCTTGTGCTCTGCTGCCTGTGCTGAGTCATGCTGGCTCTGCACCTTTTGTAAAAGAATGTTGGCTAGACCCTGAAATATACAGTATCAGCCATTCTCAAGGCTCTGACCTTTAAAAGTCTAACACTTTTTCATTAACAAAGTTGTGTAACAGAGAACAGCATTTGTTTTTGGGGGGTTTATAGGAACATCTTGACCAGACCTATATGGACAAATGCAAGAACAAAGGATTCTGAAAACAAGAAGTTTGCAACAACCAGCCAAAACCCTTCCACTTTTAGTAAAAGTGAAGTCTGAATCCTAACTCTGGGAAGATGGTTCTTTGGGACACTAGTCCATCACCTTGTCCTGCTGGCTTTCCAAGTAAAGCCACTATTCCTTGCCCCAGCAACTCATCTCTAGATTTGCTGTCCGGTCCTGTGGTGAGATGTACAAACTTGCATGCAGTAGCACTACTTCAGTGTGGTTATAAGAACTATCAACATGAGCATGACTAATGCTTGATGCTCAATTCTTTCTCTGACAATGATGGTATCTTTAAATGATTTCAGGGTCTCAGACATTAGGTCTAGATAATTCCTCCATCAAATAGATATGTCATTAAGATTCCACTACTCATTTTGCTTAGACACAATTGCACTGTAATGATAATAATAAAACAAATTTCAATGGCTTAAAACAACTAAGGTTGATTTTTTGCCCCCTGTGCACATGGCCTGTGAGTTTAGCTGAGATATTGTTGCAGACCCCCTACCCCCTAGAGTCAGACTGAAGACAAAGCTCTCATCTGAGACATTCTAGTCTCATGGAGCACAGGGGAACAAGAGACACATGGGAATTAGGCAACTACTCTTCACTCTTATGCCTAAGAATGGGTAATGTCACTTCTGCTCCATTTTATTGGGCAAAGTAGGTCCTTTGGATTAGCCTCACATCAGGGAATGACAGTCAATCTTTGAAAATGGTAATATATCACAAAATGGCATATTTCTAAACAGTTTTTTAATTGCTCACATCTAAGTGGATAAGTACAAAGTTGAGCTCATTGTTTGTTCATTTATTCATTACTCTTCAGGTGCCCATAGATGTTCTAAAATGTGAGTTATGTCTTATAGATGGTAAAGAGGATAAGAAAATGTCATCTACATGTAGAAAGAAAATTTTTGATATTAAAGAAAAAATACTATAGTGGGGAGATGTGTGTGTGTGTGTTTGGAAGGTGGGCACAGTGTCAAACACACACATACACATAAACACTTCTAAAAGTAGTGGTCATTCATGTTTAGCCCTTGAAGGCCATAAAAAGAAGAAAGGAAAGAGCATGAGCAAAGGCATAGGGACCTCAAATGTACTACATGTTCAGGGAATGTGAACTTAATAAAAGCAGAGGTTGCCTCTTGTTCTGCTCACTTCTCTGTCTACACTCAGTAACTGTTCTTTGGAAAGCAGTAAAGCAGGGGAGCCCACACAGATGCACAGAGTGAGTGCAGAAGTGGTGATCATACAGTAACTCACACTGAAGACACCCGTAGGGAAACTGCCCCCAACTCATGACAGTGGTGCCTGCTCTGAGTCTTAGAACATCAGAAGCCATGTGTCCAGCATGAAGGTAAAGAGTCATTTGGGTTGGTTTTCAACAAAGTTTCATTGACAGCTAAGTGGGGAAAAGATAGACTCAACAATGTTTCTGGGAAAATTGGATAACAGCATGAAAATAAGGAAGTTGGACCCCTATCACATATCATGTGCAAAAATTAGCTCAAAATGTATAGAGACTGAAATGTAAAAAATTAACAGTAATAGATTTAGAAGAAAAGAGGGGAAGGGGTTGTAAATCTTCATTGGTACTTGGTGATGGTTTCATATATCTGAGACCAAAGGTACAGGAAAAAGGAAAAAAGCAGAGAAAATGAACATGATCAAAATGTTAAAAGCTTTTGTTCTTCTAATCATCAAAGAGTCAAAAAAAAAAAAAAGAAAAGGAATCATGGGGTGGGAGGTGACAATTTGAGGGCACTACCCTGCTTCCTCTGTAAGACCAAGTAGAGAGTCAGAGGGAATTTCATTTCGAGATGGTGTTGACTTGGACCCAGGTCCCAGCAACCAGAAGTCTGGAGGTGTTAATCTGGAAAGAGAGCTAGCATATGCTAATTTGGCTTATGTGGAAAGTAAGCCAAATATTACTGTTAGCTTGACTTTAGCTTTTTAGAGCTGCCCTTGAAGCATACGGAAGTTCTCAGGCTAAGGGTCAAATCATAACTACAGCTGCTGGCCTACACCACAACCACAGCAATGCCAGATCTGAGCTGTATCTGTGACCTATACCACAGCTCATGGCAATGCCAGATCCTTAACCCACTGAGTAAGGCCAATGATGGAACCCGCATCCTCATGGATACTAGTCGAGTTCATTACCCCTGAGCCACAACAGAAACTCCTGAAAGGCTGATGTTTACAGGGAATTCTCAGCTTCCACGTTCAGGCTACACATTCATATTAAGTGTTTAAGGTCCGTGTTAATGTGCTGTCACTATCAATTTAACTTCTTTGCATGATTTTGTACTACAGGGCTGTAAGACATGAGGTACTGGGGAAAACATATTTGGTAGAAGAAATCCAGTATCCCTGTACCGAGTACATACTATAAGATAACTGCAAGCATCCTACTAGGTTTGAAGATGCTTGAAGGAAGGGATGCCTTTGTATTGCGAGAAATGAGCTGTGTCCTACATACATTAAAATTGGTAAAAACATTGTAAATGGATATGTGAGTGAATGACAGTCTTTTCTTTGTAATTTTTTATTCTATTCCTTGAGTCTGCAAGATGGCTATTCACTGTTATAAAGCCTCAGTCTTTGGCACACTGCTGTTAGGATGAATAAACAGAAATTAAGGAGCTTTCTAGAGTGTATTAAAAAAGTTTCCTTCTTTGTCAGCTCACTTCAATTCTGTTTCATTCAATTCAACATGCGTGTATTGAATCGCGTCTATGCATTAGGAACTGTTTAAGGTTCTGTGGTTTCAGTGATGATGGAACATTTGATCTACACTTTCAAAGACCTTACTATGAAGTGAAGAAATACATCACCTTACTTTAAAAAGTTGCAATTGATACTTTAATAGTTGCACATTTAAAGAGTTAGTAATGAAGTGTGATTCTCTCTAGAAGATTCCAATGAAAGTTTCAAAGGGATGAACCACTGACCCAGGCTCCAGTTGTAAGGTGAAATTAGCAGGCAGTCAAAGCTGAGAATGAAATCTATTTTCAAGGTGTTAACAAGAGCTGAGTTTCTTTCATCGTGAGAAGCAATGATCAAGGAACAGCTACATGGTTAGATTTGGAGAAAAATGTAGGAAATTGTCTTGAATCTATCTTTTCCTAGGAAGATTGTCTTTTCTGCAATGAACTCATAATAAAGAGTTTGATTTCATAATTTTATTCTGTGATTTTAAGAGACAGAAAGAAATGAATTCTCTAGCACTGAATTTTTTGATACTAAACCATAAATTTACATAGCTGCAACATAAACAGTCTCAAACTATAACTATTAAAATATCAAGAACAAAACACTATCAATTCCTTTGTTACTGACTTGTTCTGGAGTTATAATGAGGACTCCATATATTTGTTTTTTGGTATTTTATTATATTATTTTTCAGGCAATTACATTTTTACTGCCAATTTAGAGGATTTACTTATTATAATCATTGAATACAAGCATAGTGCTAAGTATTTAAATGAGAATGTTATCAAATGAGTCTAATTTTTCTTGTCCTGTTGTAACCAGATTATTCTTAATATGTAGGATTCATTCAAACATATTTTCCATTATGCTGGGAAATTTAAATCAAGCAAGCATTTCACATATAAAATTGCCTCCCAATAAAGTTGACAGTTACAAGATGGTGAATAACAATTTGAATGCTTATTTGTTAAGTACTTTTGATATTGTCAGTACAAGATACATTAGCTAAGATCAGGCAAACTATGTTTAGGTATTTGGATTAATCAGGTGCTCCATTTCATCTGCAATATTGATAGGAATGTTTAGCAACTGTACCAAGTAGACTGAGTGGCAGAAATGAATACAGATTTTGCTGCAAATTGCAAATACGTATGAAATTAATCTGGTTGACTTAATCAGAAATACAGAATAACATTTGCATTTCAAGTAATTTTATTTTGATTTGTAGAATTCATTGGCAATGTAAAACAGCAATTTTATAAATCTTCGCTTTAAAAAATGGCAGAGAGAATTTGTTTTCCAAATCAATAATGTTTGTGTTGCATAAGGTTATTTCAGATATTGTCTATTTGGTGTTTAGAGAAAAATGAGCATTCTCTTAAAAATAATAATTCATCATCCCAGGTAACTTTTAAGACATACATCTTGATTGAGTGACTGATATAGATTTAAACATTGAATGGCAAATGAAAGTTATTTTTTTGGCCTCTTCCACACGTGCAATTGAGCCAAGTTCTTTCTGTTTATATACAACTGACTGCCACACAAACCTCTAGTGTGTTTAGATACCCCACAGTCAGTGGTGCCTGCAAAAAAGAACCTTCTAAAAAGGCATATCCAGAGCTAGCATTCAGTGTTCACATTTCTTTTTCTCTTTTAACCTGCTTTGAAAATAAATGTGCAATTTTCTTAATTCTAATCTTCTCAATTATTTTCTAATTAGCTAGTGACTATTATGAAGCTGATTTAGAATTAATAAGATTTTAGGGCTACATTTATAAGAAAAGACATATTTAGTCATTTCCCATTTTCATACCTCAAATTTATCCAAAGAACTCACTTACCTTGAGGCTAGAACTATATCCAGTTCCAGTATCACTTCCTTAAGAGACCATACATGAAACTAAATCTACTTTGAGAAAACTAAACCAATATACAGTAGGATATATTCCCTTTGTCCCTAGTCCAGACCTAGTGAGAGAAACATACGAGAACTCTGAGAAAATGGGTCATTTTCTATAATCTCGGTATCACTCGTATCAAGTAAAGTGCTAAATATGTTCTGGACACTTGACCCAGTCATTTAATAATACTTATTGATTGATGCTCTGTGACAGGCTTTCTTTTAAGCAATAGGAATAGGGCAATTAAAAAAAAGGAAATTTCTTCCTTTCCTAGGGCTTATGTTCTATGAGAGAGGCAGAAATTTAGAAAACCATGAACAAACACTTATACAATATTTCAGATGGTGGTAAGAGTTGCAGAAAAGATAAAGCCTGGGGAAGGTGATGCATGTACTGTTTGGAGGATTGCAGTTTTATGTAGGGAGAAAAGAAAGACTTTAAGTTGATATTAGAGTGGATAACAGAGATAAATTATTCTATCTAGTGGAAGAATAAACACTACAGGAAAAAATAATAAATACCAAGGATTGTGCAGAGCTAGTTTTAGGAAGAACAGGGAGATCACTGTAGAGAGGAAGAACACTCATGGGAGACAGCAGAGAGGCCTCATTGATGATGTTAGGGGATATGGCGCTTCCTCTCAGTGAGAAGGGAAGCCAAATGAGGATTATGAGAAGACAAATGGCATGTAGGCACTTAAATCTTCTGAGACTGATATTTTGGGAGTAGAGAACAGAGCTTGGGGATAGTTTCTGGGAACCCACTAAAGAGCCTCTTGCACTAATCCTGATAAGAGATAGTGGCAAAAGAAGTTATCAGTTTCTAGAATACTTTGCATAGAATACAACATGTTGTGATGTGGTGATTATGGGCTGGGGAAGAAAGGGAAAGTAAGGATGCTTCAAGGGACTTAACTGTCTCTGAGAACTGGGAATGTTAAAGTAGTTATTTGCTGAGAGAGGGAACAGCTTGTGATGGGGGTAGGATCATGAGCTGGGTGTTGGACTTGCTAAATTGAGATGACTACTGACATCCAAGTGGAGGCAGAGACATTTGATTAACTCTGTACACAGATACTGATTAAATGAAGGGAGGGAGGCAGGGAGGAAGGAAACAGGAAGCAGAGGAGGCACCAACAAAAGCAATAGCAAAAAGTGTGAAATTTAAATATAACTGAAAGTCAATATATCTTTTCTCAGTGAATCATTTTAGTACTGTGTGGGCTAAGGATAATTAGTAATGTAAGAATTAAATGAGCAGGAGTGGAAAGTATTTCCCCAGCAGTGACATCTGGTTTCTTAAAAGCTATTTTGGCAGTTCCATGGCCCTTTCCAAATCTAGCATATGGCTGAAATTCTGTATTTTCACTGGTGTGACTTACATTCTTGTATTTTTTCATTAGTGCCTCCTATGTATATCTGAAAAGAAATCATATCATAATATCCTTTTAGGGGAAAATAATTTCAAAGTGGTTATATATTGAAAAATATAAAATAATATTTGTTAATGATAGGTCATGTGTAACTATTGAAATTACTTCCATGAGGATTATTAGCCAATTGGCAAGCATTCACTGGATATGTACTATGTATAGAGCGTTGCTGTAAAGAGATAATAATCAAAATATTGAACAACTACTGGTTATGCACACTGATTAGACAGGAACAGTGGAATTGACCAGAGGGTTAGGCAAGCATTAGGAGGGCTTGGAGCAGTGACTATTTACCAGCCACTTCAGTCATGTTATTATACTGGAATAGCCCTTGGTTTCTAGTGTGTTTCAGCTAATTCCTACCCCGATAAGAAAGGTATTTCATTATATTCTCACAATAATCTGGAAGCTTTTGTTTCTTTGGAAGTTGAAATTGTTGCCCCAAAGTTGTGATTTTCCTAAAATTATACAGCTTGCTGATAGCAGTTCTTGCACTTGGCCCAAGAGAAGGGCCACATGTTCTTTAGGATTTCTAAGAGTAGTTGATATTCAGATTTTCTTTTTCAATCTGGTCCTATAATCTCTTATATCACCTCTTTAGTCTAGTGATAATTTCCACCCTCAAAGCCTAAATATCAAACATTATCAGTGGTGTATACTCACTTTACATTGATATAAAACAAAACAACCTAAACTATACTGAACAAGCATTTTTTCCAACTTATTAACTTTTTTTTTTACAACTGTCAAAATGTAAAAGAGTTTTAATTTAGTTATTTTAACTATTGGGATAGAGACTATGATGATATTTTTGGGTGAAAATCAGAAAGATATACATCAGTGCTGACATTACACTCTGAAAAAGTGAGAAATTAACTCTCTAGGAAATCAACATGATGTAGGATCAATGTAACCACTAAATACATGAGAGTTGCCAGGGCAAGTTTTCATATGCTCCAAGCTATATTGTGGTTTGTTTTCCTGTTGATGGATATGATACATGCTTTTGGATAAAGCCCAATTCAATTAAAGAAATATTTATTACATTCTCACCATGTATCCAGCATATTGTATCATTTTCCCTGTCTCCATTCACATATCTATTCAAAAACTAAGCCTTATATGAAATATACTGGCTTAGATTTTGTGTCATGGGACCTGAAAATGACTCTTTCTATAAAAATAAGTAGTTCCATTTGCCAGGATTTATACCAAATTGCTGAGCCAAGGATTTGTTAGAAAATTGTTGACTCTAGCCTAAACTTAATCTATAGTATAAAGTTAGAGCTTCTAAAAGAATAATTAGTGACATGAAAACATGTAAACATATATAACACACTAGTAAGGGGAAACATATAGTATGAGTCAGGATACTCAAATATATTACTATGGTGCTGTGTTAACTATTTATATTATAAAGGTTAAAGGGCAAAAGTATTAAAATGGCTATAACTATAATAATTTGTTAATGGATACAAGATGCAAATTGTTACATCAAAAGCATAAAAGAAGGGGGAGTAAAATAGTGAAGTTTTTGGATGCAAATAAATTTAAAATGTTATCAGTATAAAAGAAATTGTTATATCTTTAACAAGTTTTTGTAAGCCTCATTGTAACCACAAAGTAAAAAACTATAGTAGATTCATAAAAGATAAAAAGAAGAAAATCACAGAGCACTGCAAGAGAAAATAATGAATTCACAGAGGATGGCAACGAGAGAGGAGACAGGAGACAGGAGTAAAGAAAATACAAAAAAAGTAAACAAACCCAGAAAATAGTTAATGACAGCATTAGTAAGTGCTCACCTATTGATAATTACAATAAATGGAAATGCATTGAATTTTCCAATCAAAGATGTGGAGTGGTTAAACGGATTGAAAAAACAAGACCATACTATATGTTGAATCTAAGAAATTTACTTCAGCTTTAAGGATACAAATAGACTTAAAATGAAGGGATTGGAAAAGATAACTCATGCAAAGAGAAACCAAAAGAGAGTAAGAGTAGCTATACTTATATCAGACATAATAGACTTTAAGTCAAGAACAGTAACAAGAGACTAAAACAATCATTATATAATGATAATGATGACAATTCATTATGAAAATATAACAATTATAAATATGTATGCACCCAACATTGGAGTACTTAAATATATTGAGTAAATACTAATGGATCTGAATGAAGAAACAGATTACAATACAATAGCAGGTGAGTTCAATATTCCACTTTCAATAATGGCTAGAGCAATCAGAGAGAAAGTCAACAAGGAAACATTTGCTTCAAACCATATTTTAGACTAAATGAACCTAGCAAGACATACAGATCATTCCATCCAACAGCATCAAGGCACACACTTTTCTCAAGTACACACAGACCAAACTCCAGGATAGATCATATGGTAGGTCACAATGCAAGTCTTAGCACATTTAAGGTATTGGAATCATATGAAGTACCTTTTCTGATCACAGTGGTATGAAACTAGAAGTCAACAACAGGAGGAACCTGTAAAATTAACAAATGAGTTGAAATTAACAGCACAATCCTGAACAGCCAATGGGTCAAGAAGTAATTGAAAGGAAAGTAAAAATTTTTCTGAAACAGATAAAAATGAAAACACAACATATCAAAACCTATGGGATGGTGCAAAAATAATTTGGAAAGTGAAATTCATTATAATAAGTGCCAACATTAAGAGAAATAAAGATTTCTTTCTTTCTTTTTTTGTCTTTTTGCCTTTATGTGGAGCTGCACCCATGGCATATGGAGGTTCCCAGGCTAGGGGTCTAACAGGAGATGTAGCTGCCGGCCTTTGCCACAGCCACAGCAATGTGGGATTCGAGCCACATCTGCAACCTTCACCACAGCTCACGGCAAAGCCGGATCCTTAACCCACTGAGCAAGGCCAGGGATCAAACCCACAACCTCATGGTTCCTAGTCAGATTTGGTAACCACTGAGCCATGAAGGGAACTCTGAGAAATAAAGATTTCAAATAAACAATTTACACTTCAAAAAACTAGAAAAAGAAAAGCAAACTAAGGCCAAAATTAGCACAGGTAGGAAATGACAAAGATCAGAGCAAAAATAAATAAAATAGAGACCAGCAAAACAATAGAAAGTATTAACAAAACTAAGAGATACTTTTAAAAGATATAAACAAAACTGACAAAACGTTAGCTACACTAAGAAGAAGGGAGACTCAAATAAATAAAATTAGAAAAGAAAGAAGAGACATTACAAGTGATACCACAGAAATATAAAGAATCATAAAAGATTACTATAAACTATATAAATTACTACTATAAACTACTATAATTACACACACCAACAAACTTAATGACCTAGAAGAAATCAATAACTTCCTAGAAATACACAACCTCTGAAAACTGAAATAGAAAATATGAAGACTGATTACATTTAACTTCCCAATGAAGAAAAGGCCAAGACCAGAGGGTAGCAGTGGTGAATCCTACCAAACATTTAAAAAATCATTATCAGTCTTTCTCAGCCCACATGCAGAGGGAAACAAACACTGTCAGAATAAAAAGTGGGCACAAAGAGTCAAAAGGTTTAGGTCATTTTGAGAAATGACACAGAAAATTTTCCCAATTAGATTATTTTTGAACTAGATTTTGTACAATTTTTTAATAGAATGTATACATGACTGAGTTTCAAGATACTTGGATTCTCAGCTCTAGTCTATTTAAGTGTCCTAACCAATTATAAATTTATAGACCTCAGGTGCCTCAGCTATAAGAATGGTTTGGAGTTGGAAACATTATTCCATACTACTTACAACTCAAAAAATTCAATTGCATATTTTTTTTGGGCAGATGGCACAATCTTTAACCTCAAAAGCTTGCAAATAAATAAGAATTAAAACAGTAATAAGGTATCCCCTTCCATTTATAAAAGTCAGATTTTTTTCTTAAGAAGGTTGTTATTTTCTACTATTAATGAAAACTACTTTGGGAAGCTTTCTAAGAGCTTTTAAAGCATTTTTAAAGTAAAATATTGTATGCAAGGAATGTTCTATCTTTCTCAAGTTTATAGATAGTCTTTGTTCAAAAGGCCTTCCCCTTTTATTTCCATCTGTCCTGTAATCAGTTCTACCTATTCTTTATTGCACTATATGGAATAATTGTCCTCTTTATGTTCTTGCCTAAAAACACATGCAACCATCTCATTCCCGACACTTAGAAGGAGAGTAATTATATCTAACCCAAAGGACACTTGCTTAACTAGGATGCTAAATGTGTCAGCTGCAGGCAAGGCCCAGCTGCCTGGTTGGCCATTTGGACATACTCAGTCTCTTCTCATTGATGCACAGATGTCTGAGGCCTTACAGGCGAATCCCAGAGTGCTTGCACCCAGGGAAGGGTAGTGTGAGCTGGTACTCTGCTAGTGAGGTGGCATATGGTGCTAAATCTCCATTTAACAGCTTCATCAGTTTCTTCTTATAGTTCAAGATTTTTGCTCTTAGAACTAAAGGCTGCTCAGCACAGAGCTATCACTTATCTCCTTCCCCCTCAACCTCCAGCCCTTGCCCAGTGGTGGACTGAATAAGTTCTGCAGTCGCTTGAAAAACTGCTATTCAGGCAAGAGAAGGTCCAATGATTGACTAGCTTTCATGCAGTGGTAAAGTTCAGAATTAGTTGTTGTTCCTACTGTTGAAACTACAGTTAGCATCATAAATAAACACTGAAAAATAAAAGTATCCAGAGACTTTGTATGATATTTATGCACAGGACTAACATGTCATGGACTCATAGTTTTCTGTGCAGAGACAGACCACTTCATAAATGCTTGTGTGTACTTCAGGTACTTAGAAGAGAAAAGCTTTTATGCATTTTGTGTATGTAGGTGTTCCTGTATGTGTATGTGTGTGTGACTCAAAACAGACTTTTTTGATCATTACAAAAATCATTTAGTATGACAACATTCAGAAATAATTTAACAGGTCAATATCAGGACATATTAATAACAATCCTTGAATATATGAAGCCATCTAGCTGATATTATAAAGATTATACATAACTTTAAAATAATTATCATTTAATATTAAATAAAAATGGAAAACACAAACTATCTATATGCTGATCATATCTCTAAAAGTGTATGTATATAGATAAAATGTAAAAAAGACCATATTAAATGTTGAAGTGTTATCATAGTAGGATTCTTCTTCCTATTTTAAAGCTTAATTTTATTAAAATGTAATTTATAAGGCATATATCAAAATATATGTTAATAACATTTTAATAAAATAGAAAACAAAATAAGATGCACTATTTGTCATGTGCCAAGTCTTCTGTGCATTCGATGCTCCCAGCCATGTTGCGAGGCAAGGCAGACATTATGCCCATTTTACAAATTAACAGACCAAGGCCAATTAACTAAGGCTAAGTTAATTGCCCAAGCTTACTAGAGCAGGAAGTACAAAGTCAAGTTCAGTGCTCTTTAAATTGTGTCAAACTCTTACAGTGCAAACTGTTGAAATGAGATGCACAAAAAAAAAAAAAAACACCTTTATTAGCTTAGAATGAATATGAGTATCTGAAAGGAAAGAGAACCAAAACCTTAGGACTGAAAAACAATTCCTTTTTAGAGGTAGTTTACTCTTAGACAACTGATATGCTTAATTTTATTTTGCATTTTAAACAGATAAAGCTATTTCCACTAATTTTGCTGTTTCCAACAAGTAAAATCCTAAAATGACAACTCATCTGTCAGCAATCAAGAGAAAATGTGTTTTCTCTCTTTAGATATAAATTCCATTGCTTCATAGGGAGAGCATATGGTAAAGGTGATGGCATGCAGGCATCAAAGAGGGGTTAATTGACTGAGCCAGGGGAGCAAAGTGAGATGGACAGAGAATGAGGGGTTGATATGGAGTAACCAAGAGGTTTGGAGAATTTCTGCAGACAGAAGCAATAAGTCATGTCTAAATCAGGATAGAAAATGTCATAAATGTTTTAGGTACAAGGTCAGCAGCAGATATTAGCAGAATGTCAAATAATGGGACTAGATACATCTAACCAAAAGGTAGGAGAGTGAATTACCAATATGGCAACATATTTCATTCCTGACATTGCCCCCCAACTCCCATGCAGAACAACTAACAACTATTTAAGAACAAGACACTACTGTGAGAAATCCTAGAGCATGAGGGTGATGCTGAAGCATCCCTTGAACTGCAGAGAATAAGAGAGACTGCATTGGAAGAGTAAGAGAAGGAGGTATACATACACGACCTTGCCCTTCCCCAAGCCAGTGCAACACTATGAAGAGAGATTTACCAGCTGCTTCTTCCAAGACACTGAGGGCAGAGGCAAAGCTAATTCTAGCCCCATTCAGGTCTGAATATAGACTTTAGCATGCCCAACCAGGAAACAACCAGAGTGATGGGAAACTATGTTATCCTATCCAACAAGCTGTCTCTAGAGGGGCACTTGAGCAGAGAGCACAGCCTCTGGCTCCCCCCCACCCACAAAGCAAAACTCATCTAACCAGATTCTTAGTACAACACTTGAGTAATTTGTGGCCCCACACGATGAGCTGTATAGGCCCTAATTCCAATCCTACTGCCCAGTCAGGAAAGGAATGGTAAATCATAGCTTTATATACTAAGTATATTTAGAATCCAGTCCAAGTTTTCTAGTATGACAAAACAGGCAACCACAGAGCACATCCTATAGCCTCAGGTTGGTAGGGAACAAAGTCAGCAGTCCTCTCCAGTGGTTCTCAGCCAGTGGCACAATCCCACCCCCAATCTCAGAGTTTGAACATTGCTTCACCCCAAAATAGACCATAATAGCAGACCCCCATCTGCCCCAAAATATTACTAGCAGACTTGCCAGAAACCCAATGTGAGATAATTTGTGAACATGTGTCTCTGTCAAACCAAATCCATAAGATATGAAAGAGGAATCTGATTACTGAAGGGCTTAAGGGTCACAAAAAGGAGACAGACATGACATGACCAAAGGAAACTAATAAAGATATCCAAAAACTGATCCTAAAAAAATGGTGATCTATGAACTACCAGATGAAGAATTGCAAAAACTCCTCTTAAAGTGGTCTCATGAATTATAAGAACACATAGATAACTAAATAAAATTAAGGAAACAGTGCAGGAACAAGACCAAGCATCTGGCATAACAATAGAAAACCATCAAAAAATAGATCTTATAGTTAAAAATATAGTAACTCAGAGTTCCTACTCTGGTGCAGTGGGATTGGCAGCATCTTGGGAGCACTGGGACACAGGTTCGATTCCTGACTCAGCACAGCGGGTTAAGGATCTGGCACTGCCACAGCTGCTCTTAGGTTACAACTGTGGGTTGCATCTGACCACTGGCCCAGGAACTCCATATGCTGTGGGGTGGCCAAAAATGAAAAAAAAAAAAAAAAGGAAATGCAATAACTGAACCGAAGAATTCAGGACAGAGTTTCAAAAGCAGATTTGGCTATACAGAAGAAAGAATCAACAACCTAGAAAATAGAATGTTCAAAAATTTCCAGTGAGAGGCATAAAAAGAAAAAAAGGAATGAAAAAAAGTAAAGAAAGCCTACCATATTTATGGTATACAATGAAAAAATAATACAAACATTATAGAGATTCCAGAACAAGAAGAGAAAGAGAAAGGGATAGAAAGTGTACATAAAAAATAGGAGTTCCCTTCGTGGCTCAGTGGTTAACGAATCCGACTAAGAACCGTGAGGTTGCGGGTTCGATCCCTGGCCTTGCTCAGTGGGTTAAGGATCCGGCATTGCCATGAGCTGTGGTGTAGGTTGCAGACGCGGCTCTGATCCCGCGTTGCTGTGGCTGTGGCGAAGGCCGCCAGCTACAGCTCCTGTTAGACCCCTAGCCTGGGAACCTCCATATGCTGCAGGTGCGGCTCTAGATAAAAAGGCAAAAAGACAAAAAAAAATAACGGCTAAAAACTTCATAAACCTTGGGAGAGAAATGGACATACAGATCTGAGATATTCACAAACACACATTATAATTAAATTGTCAAAATCAAAGACAAAAAATAGCAAAATAAAAGGGATAGATTATATATATATGGGAACCCTCTTAAGACTATCAGCAGATTTCTCAACATAAGCTTTTAAGACTAGCAGTGGAAGATATGGTATATTCAAAATATTGAAAGAAAATAACTGTCAAGGAAGAACACTATTCCCAGCAAAGCTATTTTTCATAAATGAAGGAGGGATAAAGGTTGTCCCAAACAAAAGCTGGGGGAGTTTATTACCTCCAGAACAGCCTACCAAAATGCTAAAGAATTTCTTTGAGTGGAAGTAAAATTATTCTAATTAACATGACAAAGACACAAAAAGGTAATGTAAATCTCATCAGTACTTGTGAATATATAGTCCCATATATGGTAATAATGGAGCATAACTCACAACTCTAGTTTAAAAGTTAAAAAGAACATAGCAAAAACAATAATAAATACAATAATCTGTTATTACTAAAACAATATAAAAAGCATGTTAATTGTAAGACCAATAGCCTTAAATGTGAGGGGTAGAAGAAGTAAAAATGTAAAGTATACGAATTTTATTAAAGTTAACTTATCATTTTAAAATAGGGCTTTATAAATTTAAAGTATTTTATGTAAAACTTATAGTACCACAAGGGAAAATTTTGTAGTAATTCCTCAAAAGAACATATCAGGGTCAAAGCATACTGATACAAAAAGACATCAAAACATAAAAAAAGACAGCACAAAAGAAAAGAAGGAACAATGTACTTAAAACACTCAGAAAACAATTAATAAAATGACAATAGTAAGTCTATACCTATCAATAATCAATTTAAACATGGAGGAATTAAATTCTCCAACCCAAAGGCATTGATTGATTGGTGGTTACAACCAAGCAAACAAACAAAAAGCAAGATCCAACAATATATTTCTTGCAAGAGACTCATTTTAGCCTTAATGACATATACGGAGAGAGAGCAAAGGGCTGGAAAAGATGTTTCAAGCAAATGGTAACAAAATAAATAAATAAATAAATCAGAGGTAGCTCTACTTAGATAAAATACACTTTAAATTAAAAACGCTACAAAAAGAAAAAGATTATTGTATAATGATAAAGGGTTAATCATCAAGAAGATATAAACATTGTAAATATTTATGAACTCAATATCAGATCATCTAAATATAAATCAAAAATTAGCAGAGCTAAAAGGAGAAATAAACAATAAAAATTGGAGACTTTAATACCTCCTATTCAAGAATTGATAGATCATTTAGATAGGGAATCAATAAGAGAACAGTGGATTTGAACAATATTATAGATCAAATGGATCTAGCAGACATATATACATACATTTTATCCAACAACAGCAGAATACGCATACTTCCCAAGTATACATGGAACGTTTTCCAGGATAGGCCATACATTAGGCCACAAAGCAAGTTTTAGAAAACTCAAGAAGACTGAAATCCTACCAACTATATCTTCTCTGATTATAATTGCATGAAACTAGAAATCAGTAATGAGAAAAACTAGAAATTTCATTAACACGTGGGAATTAAAAAAAACTAATTAATTAAAGAAGAAATGAAAGCATAAATAAATCTTCTTGAGACAAATGAAAATATAAATATAACATAGAAGAACTCGGGGAATTCAGCAAAAGAAGCACTAAGAGGGAAATTCATGATTGTAAACACGTACATTAAGAAGCAAGGAAGACTGTAAATAAACAACCTACTCTACACGTTAAGGAACTAGAAAAAGAAGAGCAAACTGAGCACAAAATTAGTAGAAGAAAGGAAATAGAGATTAGAGCAGAAATAAATGAAACAGAAAAACAATAGAAAAAATTAACCAAACTAAGAGTAGGTTCCTTGAAAAAATGAACAAAATTCACAAACTCTGTCAGATTAACCAAGGAAAAAAGAGAATGAACCCAAATCAACAAAATTCTAAATGAAAAAGAAGACCTTAAAACTGATACTACAGAAATACAAAGAATTATGTGAGTCTATTATGAACAACGACATGCCAACAAACTGGAAAACTCAAAAGAAAAATTGAAAAAATTTTTAGAAACATGCAACTTACCAAGCCTAAATCAGTCTTTGGCTACCATCAAATGGATGAGGTAACAAATGCTAGCACAGGTCTGAAGAAAAAGGAACACTTGTGCATGGTTGGTGGGATTATAAACTGGTACAATCATTATGGAAAATACTGTGGAGTATTCTCAAAAATTAAAATTATCATATGATCCAACAATTCTACTTCTTGGAATATACCCAAAGAAAATGAAAACACCAGCTTGAAAGATATCTGCACCCTTAAATTTCATAGCAGCATTATTTACAATAGTCAAGGCATGGGAATAACTTAAATGTCCATACATGGATGACTGAATAAATAAATTGTGCTATGAAAATAAAATGGAATATTAGTCATAAAAATGAGGAAATTCTACTATTTGCAATAACACAGATGGATCTCGAAGGCTTTATGCTAAGTGAAGTTATATTGTATGGTCTGCAGACATCTTTTTTAGTTAGTATTTTTGTTTTCTTTGGATAAATACTAGGTGTGTAACTGCTGTATCATGTTGTAGTTTTATTTTTAATTTAAGAACCTCCATAATGTTTTCCCCAATGGCTGTGCCAATTTACACTCCTACCAACAATGAACAAGTGTTCCCTTTTTTACACATTCCTGCCAATACTTATTTTCAGTCTTTTTGATAAAACCATTCTGTGAGATATCTTAGTTTTGATTTACATTTCTCTAATGATTAATGACAATGAAAATTTTTTCATATACCTGTTGGCTATCTGCATGTCTGCTTTGGAAAAATTGTCTATTCAGATCTTCTGCCCAGTTTTTCATCAGTTTGTTTATTTTCTTGGTATTGAGCTGTGTGAATTCTCTCTATATTTTGGATTTCTTTTTTTTTTTTTTTTTTTTTTTTTTTTTTTTTTTTTTGCTATTTTAGGGCCACACTAGTGGCATATGGAGGTTGCCAGGTTAGGGACTAAATTGGAGCTGTAGCCGCTGGCCTATGCCACAGCCATAGCCACTCAGGATCTGAGCCACAACTACAACCTACACCACAGCTCAGAGCAAACCTGGATCCTTAACCTACTGAGCGAGTTCAGGGATTGAACCCACATCCTCATGAATCATAGTTGGGTTCCTTAGCCACTGAGCCATGAGAGGAATTCCCATATTTTGGATATTAACCCCAAATCAGATATATGTTTTGCAAATATTTTCTCCCACTTATTAGGTTGATTTTTCAGTTGTTAATGGCTTCCTTTGTTGTGCAGAAGATTTTAGTTCGTGTAGTTCCAGAAGTTTATTTTTGCTTTTGTTGCTTTTGAGTTTGGTGTAAAATGAAAAAAATCCACCTCTAAGATCTATGCCAAGGATCTTATTTCCTATATTTTCTTCTAGGAGTTTTAAGACTGTAGGTCTTATACTCAGGTCTTTGAGTTAATTTTTGTGTATGATGTAAGGTAATGGTCCTGTTTCATTCTTTTGCATGTGACTACACAGTTTTCCCAACACAATTTATTAAAGAGACTGTCCTTTTCTCATTGAATATTTTTGACTCCTTTGTTGTAAATTAATTGACCATGTATATGAGGTTTACTTCTTGGCTTTCATCCTGTTCCGTTGATCTATGTGTCTGATTTTATGTTAATGACATACAATTTTAATTACTGTAGCTTTGCAGTATGCTTTGAAGTCAGGAAGCATGCGTCCTTCAGCTTTCCTCTACTTTCTCAAAATTGCTTTAGTTATTTGGGATCTTTTATGATTTCATATAACTTTTAGAATTATTTGTTCTATTTCTGTGAAAAATGTCATTGTAATTTCAATAGGGATTGCAATGTTTCGTTGTTGTTGTTGTTGCTGCTGTTGTTGTTTGGGTACCCTGTAACATATGGAGCTCCTGGACCAGGGATCAGTTCCAATCCGTAGTTGTGACCTAAGCAGCAGCTGTAGCAAGGCCAGATCCTTAACATACTGTGTGGGGCCATGGATCAAACCCACTTCCCAGTGCTCCCAACATGCTGCTGATTCCATTGTGCCACAGCAGGAACTCCATCAATAGGAATTGCGTTGAATCTATAGATTGCTTTGGGTTCTAAGGAGATTTTAACAGCATTAATTCTTCTAATCCAATAACATGGAATATCTATTTATTTGCCTTCTTAATTTCTTTCATGAATGTCTATAGTTCTCAATAGACAGTTCTTTCACCTATTAGTTTAACTTATTTCTAGATCTTTTTCTGGAATTGTAAATGTGATTGTGGTCTTCATTTCCCTTTTTAACATTTCATTACTAGTGTATAGAAATGCATCAGATTTTTGCTTATTGATTTTGTGTCTGGTAACTTTAATAAATTTGTGTATTATTTCTAACAGATTATGGATGAAGTCTTTAGGATTTTAAATATATAATATCATGTCTTTTGCAAATAGTGACGGTTTTACTTCTTTCTTTCTTATTTGTAATGCCATTTCTTTTTCTTGCCTAAGTACTTTGGCTAGGACTTCTAATATTATTTTGGATAATAGTGGTAACAGTGAGCATACTTATTTGTTCTTGGTTTTTCAGGAAAAGATTTCAGGTTTTCACCATTAAGTAGGATGCTATCCATGAACTTGTCATATGTAGCTTTTATTGTGTTCAGCTATATTCCATCTATACTCTCTTTGTTGAGAGTTTTTATCATAAATTGATGTTGAAATGTGTCGAATGTTTTTCTGCATCTGTTTAGATGATCATAAAATTTTTATTCTTTATTTTGTTAACATAGTGTATCATATTGAATAATATGCAATTTTTAATCATTTTTGCATCCATGGATGCAAATGCCCCTTTTCCGGTGACAAAATGCCCTTTTCTTAGATATTCACATGGCAGAACAGAGCAAACACACATTCTGGGGTCTCTTATAAGAACACAAATTCAAAAGTCCCACCCCCTAATATCATCACACTGGGAGTTAGGATTTCAACACAGGTATTCAGTTCTTCACCCTTAGTTTTGATGATAGGTAATTAAGGTGGGAACATAATCATGAGGTCATAGATTCAAGACCTGATTCCTTCTTTAGGGAAACCAACATTGTTTACATTCAGGATGAAACAATAAAACTCTGTTTACAGTGGGTTAAGAATCTGGCATTGCGGTGAGCTGTGGTAAAGGTTGCAGACGCGGCTCGGATCTTGCGTTGCTGTGGCTGTGGTGTGGGCCAGCTGCAACAGCTCCGATTGGACCCCTAGCCTGGAAACCTCCATATGCTGCATGTGTGGCCCTAAATAGGGCAAAAAACAAAAAGAAATCCATTCAATCCAAATTAATATACCTGGGAACCTCAGTTTCTCATTATGAGACTAAAGAGCTACAACCTATTTTAAATAATAAAAAGAATGCGTAACTTCTTCCAGGCTGGAGGAGTCTCTGTAAGGAGAGCAGCAAATGCTGACTGGGTGACAATAGGGTTGAAAGGGCACAGCTTCACCTTTACTTTAGGGAAGCTGCAGAATTAAAATCTTACCACTTTGCTTTAAAATTTTTCCCACTCCTCTTCAGAAGTTTGCAGAAAAGATCTCTTCTTGGTAATTAATATGTTTCTGCTTTTAAAAATGACAGGCCAAAGTTCTATTTAACCCAGATGGAAGCAAACTGTTTTTTGGCTTCACTCCTTGAGCAGCAGCCAATGTAACCATGGGTTTCTGATTGAAATTCCAAGGCAGAGCTTCCCAAACCTCTGGCTGGTAGGCAAAACACTCAATGCCTATCCGATTTATGCCAATCAGGAAAAAAGATTAAGGAATATAAAAATAAATACTGACACATTCCAGTATTTCCAGATCAGTTCAGAGATGTTATTTGATTGGAGCTTTTAATTTAAAAATTATAACTGCAAAAATAATTATTAAAAATTATATATAAATTTATATTAAATATAAATAAGTTAAATAAACCTCTTTTCTTTCTCTCACACACACAGACACAATGTGTTATCACACATATACACATATACATATTTCAAATTGACAGGTGCATCAATGAGTAATAAGATTAAGCGAATCTGAATGGTGAAAAGGGAAAATCTCTAAATCTCTGCTTACTTACAAAATTGATTCCATAATTATTCATAGTTGAGAATAGTATAAAGATTCTTTTTGGCATAAAACTTTATATGTGCCTTAAATTTTATAAAGGGCAGAAGTTTAATTTAAGAGAAATGTGGAAACCTGGAAAATATGCTTCTGGTCAAGTCAGTGTCTCTGAAAGAAATTTCAGAATGTATAAATCGCCTCTACAGTGTGTTCTTTCATGGAGAAAGCATGATTATTCTTAGTTCAGTGCCATTTTTTGCAGAAGGACAAAAGGGTGACAAGAGGGCAGGAATGGGCTACTTCTTAGTAGTGGGAATTACTCTTTGGTTCATTACAAAACACAAGTCATTTTTGCATTTTTTTGCTTTTTTAAAAAACTGAAATATAGTTGGCTTAAAGTTGTGTTAGTTCCAGGCATACTTCAAAGTAAATCAGTTATACATACACATATATCATTCCTTTTCAGATTCTTTCCTACACTGGATATTATACAGGATTGAGTAAATTTCCCTATTCTGTAAGTAGGTCCTTGTTACCTACCCATTTTATATGCAGTAGTGTGTATATGTTATTCCCAATCCCCTAATTTATCCCCCCACCACCACCCAGGTTTTGCCTTTGGTAAATATAAGTTTCAAATCTTTGACTCTGTTTCTGACAAAACACAAGTGATCTTGAAATACAAATATGTGGTAGTTTGAACAGCAAGAAGTAGAAGACAGGAAGGGTATATCTGAGAAGAACTAGGAAACAACTTAAAGATGAGCTCTGTATCAGTACAAGCACTAAATGAGTGATGGAGCAATAATATCTTTTAGGGAAAAGGCATGGAAAGGCAGTGATTGGTACTAAGTTTACTTCACTGTGTGTCCAGCCAACAGGATCTTACTTTGACCCATGCTGTAGATTTTTGTAGTATGAGCATCCATCTATTACACATGTGGAAATGGAATTAAGTTAGCTAAGTGGTCCATGGCCACATAGCTAGTAAAGGCTAGAATCAAAAGTCAAACCTAGGCTGCCATCCAAACCCAATGATTTCTTCAGTTTGGCTAAGAGGTTCTATATTTCTTCTGAATAATAGAGCAATATTTTAAAATTAAAAAATGTGCTGGACAGAGAACATTCCATCATGTCTGACCACCACTTTCAATCACTTAAATTATTTGTGAAGACAAAAACACACTGTTTTTTTTCCTCTACATTTGAAAGAGTAAAAGTAAATGTGATTTCTATTCTAAATGTGTTTGTAGTATTCTAAATCAGCAGTTCTTAAAGAAGTTAATACCAAAGTCTTAGGAGTTTATATTATATAGTTTACTTTTATAAATATATATTTAAATAGCATTCATCCTTGTGTAGCTATGAATACCAGATGCGGATGTAGAGAATATTTTCACCAAATACAGGCATGATAGGGATGGAAGTTCATTGATTTTTCTCCAATAATTATCAATACTTCTTTGTGATTTTTTTTATTATCTTAAAATTTTAGGAAATTTTTCTTTTGGAGACAGCTTCATCTATATTCTCAAACTAGCCTCTCTGGACAGTCCTGATACTAAAACAAAATAAACAATAAGATCCACAAAATGTCTTTAAGGAAATGGTACATTTTCAGGCCTTCACAACATAGACTATCAATAACTTTGTTGTGCTCATGATATGTTTAGATTTCTAAAGAACTAAGGCTATGTCCCTGGGAACTTTCTTGGAAGGCCAACCTCAGACACGGAAACCCTGCATGGAATTTTCACAGAAAAGACATGTTCTAAAGACCAAGATGAAGAAGAGGGGATGGTAGAGTTAGAAGCTACCATCCCTGAGTAAATCACAGGTACAAAAGCTAGAAGCGCTGAAGGAACTGGGACGAAACGGGTGGAGGTCAAGAGAAGAACTGGCAGCGTACACCACGTGCAAAGAGGGTTCTGTGCTCAAATGGAAAGTCCTGTCAAGCTAACTGTAGAGTCCTGGGAAGATGATGGCTAATGAAATCACATTAGAGGTAATGTCTCATCATTCTCATTCCCACATATGAATCTTCTTTAAGACTCTCTACTAAAGACGTTTCTATTTCAAAACTTAGCAACATATTGTCTGGCTCTGACTCTCTTTCCAATTCCTGTTTTTCTAAATCATTTTTGAGAGCTAATTAGGTTGAGTGCCATTTTCAACTGCTACTTTGGAAGATGAGATACGTGCCTACACATTGTGTACTTACTGCTGTGCACATCTGTGCTCCGTATCCTTCTGCAGGGATTTCAAAAATTAACATCCCTTTAAAGGCAAAACAGGGTTATAATCAAAGACAGGTATTGCTAATTGGCCTTTGGTCCTGCAAATGCAGCCTGGACTGCAATGGAAAATGTATTATAAAAGAATAAGGCCTTTAAAAAAAAAACGAAAGAAAAGAAAATACCCCTCTCCCACACAAACACACAAAGATAGAAAAAACATAACTGGAAAAAATCTATATCTTAAACAGAAAACCTATGTTTTAAAATAGTAAACAATTTTTGAAAGCTGTACCATGTCAATACAAAATGGAAATCCATGTATATTATCCAGAAAATGGGTTAGTACAACTTTCTACCAATTTTGAGATGCTTGACATGGGGAGAAATAAAACAGAAACAAGTGAAGAAAACACCAAATTTTAACTGGAATTATGCTCTCTGGAAGTTTTAAGACAGAAAATAACAACACAACTATTTTCCCCCATCAGAAGCACAGTTTTTTTTTTTTTTCCTACCAATTTCTATTTTATATTCTAGGCCTTAGGCCCCTGAAATCTGAGAATCTTTGAGTCTAGAGGAAAGAGAAATGTGTATCTGTGACTGTCTTATTAGAGTCTATATAACACAACTGTTTCTCCAGGAAGAAAAGATCAGATAACATATAGTCAATGGTAGCCTGGAGGGATGAAGGAATTGACAGGTTTATTTTCTGTTGAAATGGATCTTTAATTCTTTTAAGATAGAAAGAAAAGGAGCAAGATTGGTAGCTAGAAACACCCAAAGGATCAAGCTAAAGTGAGTTCTGCTGTATACTTTGAACTCCCCAGCGCTCTAGCAGGCACAAGAAGAGAAAAGCACAGAAACCTACATGTCTAGAGTGTCCTCTTTGTTTTGTCAATTTCCTTTATTGATTATAAATATAATAAATGCAGCAGAGACAGGAATTAAACAACGGGATATATAGGTGTGTGAAAAGAAAGGGAATTTAAAAGAATAAGGAAGTTAAAGAGAAAGCAGCCCATGAACCTACTAGATTTGAGACCTTAGGATGGAGTTTGGCAAACATTTTCTGCCAAAGGCCAGATAGCAAATATCAAAGCCTGAGCAACTACTCAATTTTGCCATTGTAGGAGGAAATCTGGCATTGGTAACATGTTACAAATGAGTCTAGCTGTGCTCCAATAAACTCTTTATTTAAGGTTATGTAAATTCGAATTATATATGACTTTCATGTGTCATCAAATATTCATCTTTTTTCCACAATTATTAAAACATATGAAAAATATTTTTAAATCTATTTTTATTAAGGTATAGTTGACGTACAGTTTTGAGTCAATTTCTGCTGCATTTTGTAGTGACCCAGTCATTCATATGTATTCTTTTTCTCATATTTTCTTCCATTACCTATTATTCCAAGAGACTGGATGTAGTTCCCTGTGCTATACGGTAGGACCTCAATTCTTTTTCCTTCTAAATGGAATAGCTTTCATCAATATCCACTCATTGAAACATATACATATGAAAACCATTTTGGACTCATGGACCATTCAGAAGCAGGCACTGGGCTGGATTTGTTCCCTGGACAAGGGTCTGCTGATCCCTAATTTAAAGCCTTGTGCTTAGAGCATGACTTTACACATCTCTCATGGCCATAGTGGATGTACATGTCAGAACACTTGTCCTCTCTGACTGCTGTAGTTTTTAAAACACACTTTTTTGGAATTATTTCTTTTCTTGACATTACAGTCTCCCAATTTAGAAACACAGACTTGAGAAGGTCTGGCAAATGAGAGAGAATTGTGGATTACTTTTCCACTGAATGTTTTAAAAATAAATAAAAACAACTTTGATTGGCATCACTGAACCTACCAACACTTATTTCTGCAGATTTATAAAGCAAAGTTCTATTTCATACACAATGAAGAGACTGACATTTATGTCAGCCTCACCTGATATTTCCGATATGAAAAAAACCTCAACAGAAAACAAAAAACAAAGACTTCAGTGAGACCAATTAATTTGTTTCTTTTTAACATTGGGACCAGTAACCTAATAAACATGTCTACATGCAAGCAAATAAGTTTTCCATTGTTCTGTGCTGAAATGTTATCAAACATTACCAGTTCTTCAGTTACTTTTTTACACTGACAGGAAAACAAGCAAAAAGAAGACTAAATAAAAGTCATTTCCCAAGGTTAATTTAGAATGGTGGTTCATTTACAGTTGAGTGGCCTTGAAGATAAAAGAATATTGTATATTTTTCACCTAGCTTGTTATAGACACTTTTGTTCAGTGTTGGTTATAAATGTAATATCTACATAAGGATGAGTGTAGGTCATGTAATGTTTATTCAGCCAGGCTGAAAAATGAGAAACATCCTTGTCACCTATAATAGCCTTCAAATAAATAGATGAGTAATGAATAGTTCCACCTTGAGAGAACACTGCTGCAGAACCTTGACCTAGGCTAGAAATGAAAGGAACTATGTCGCCATCTGTGGATATTCAGGACCTCACCTTCCCTTCCCACCACTCTGTAGAACTACCTGATTTAACAGCTATTTTATTTTTTAAATTTTTTTATTAGAGTGTAGTTGATCTATAATGTTGTGTCAATATCTGCTATATGACATAGAGACCCAGTCATATACATATGCATTCTTTTTCTCATACTATCTTCCATCATGTTTTATCCCAAGGGACTGGATATAGTTCCCTGTGCTGTAGAGTAGGACCTCATTGCTTATCCATTCTAAATGGAATGGTTTGCATCTCATAACCCAAAACTCAACTGCTACTTTACTTCTCGAGCTGTATTTGTTGGAAGCTCAGTATTTCTAGAGGCTCCCACAAGCAGAGAGAGAGAAGTGAGCAGAAATCCACTGGGCATCTCATCCCTGCTTCAAAGATAGCTTTGATCTGAAAATCTCATATCTATTAAACTTCTGCAGAACATTTTATTTGTATGAAAATGTCTGTGGTTTAAGAAGACAGAATGAGAGGTGTTGGAGAATTTTGAGATTATTTCCAAATTGCTTGCAAATTAATAATCACATTGATTACTTTGTTGGGTTCTCCCTTGATTCTTAACATGTAGGAATACCTCAGGATTTAGCATACCTACATACAAATTCTGGTTATTTGAGAATTAGAGAAGAACTAAATGCCATCAGTGGTGTCAATAAAAATCAATAATAAACAGTCTATCATAGGAATAGAGAAGAGTTTTATTTGAGCCAAATTGAGTACGATAGCCCAGAAGACATCCTTTGAGATAACTCTGAGGAACTGCTCCAGAGAAGCATGGTTGTCACACAGTTTTATGTCTTGTCAGAACAAAGAACATCAAGCAAGTCAAGGGTACGCTCAAGGTTGGGAAAACAGAAACAAAGAACAAAAAAATCAAAGGAAAAAAAGAAAAAGAAAGAAAGAAACGAAGGAAGGAAAGAAGGAAGGAAGGAAGAAAGAAAGAAAGGGAAAAAGAAAGAACAGATCAGCCTGTACACAGCAAGTCAGTATGGTCTTGTCACCTGGGGATAGAGTCTTATCAGCCCTATCAGAATAAAGACGAAGAAAAACTTCCTACTTTAGTGAAAACAGTAATACTATGCTGAAGTTGTTCTGATCAACAGAACACTTTCCTGAGACCTGGGAAGTCCCACCCCATGTTCTAGACTCATCACCATTTACTTGTCTTAGAGAGTGGCCAGTGTCTTTTGTGGAGATCTTTCTAGATTTGACCTATTTTTTAGATTTCTTTCTAGATTCTTGCTTCTGTATAAAAGCAAGACCCAGATTTTGGCACAGAAATATTTTCAAGCTATGAGCCCATTGAAGTAAACCACAAGACAGGAATTTGGAACATGTTCTGTCTATCCCATTTCAGACTTACGCAAAACCTGCACTTGCTTCTACTTTCATCATTGCCATAAAGACATAGTGGAAGATAAGAAGGAGGTATATGTTATTCCTGAGGTGTGATAGTCCATGATTTTGAGACCTTGGATAATTAGTTTAAGATACAGGCATCTCTTCAAGTCTCAGACTTTTCTATAGCAGTATAGTATTCTAAACCTTTGGATGATTCCATCTTTCCAAATCCATATTCAAAAATTCTAAAATAGTGAGCTTTAAATACTGAAATGCAAATTATAGGAGAAGTGATTCTAAAATAACACATACAAGTATGCAAGCATATATGTTGAAGTATTAAGCTAGGGAAAAATAGTAAATTTAGAACATTTTAAACTGTTTGAGTTGATGTATCCAAAAACTATTCCTTGTTTTGAATGAATATTTTGTTTCCTACGAAGACAGCACATACGCAGTCCTACACTGATACCACCCACATCTCTCCACAAACTGACCCTCTTAATCTCAAATCAACTAGGATGATATTGAACAGGTGCAACAATGTAGACAATTGAAAAATTAGAGAGAAAAACAAAGTATTTCCAGTGAATTATTTTCATGAAATTAGTGTACAGCTGGGTGTAAAAATATACATGAAGACTACATGGTCTAAGACAAATTAGCTTGTGGGATAACAATTACCTTCCGGGAACAAATATAGAAGCTGCTGAAAGAGCAAAAATCATCTATTTGTAGGCACATAAGAATTATCAAGACAGCCAGAACTTGAGGAGTCAAGCTTTTATAAAGAAAGAATGAAAGGTATTTCTACATTGAAATTAGCATCACCTTTTGCATTGTTCCAGAAGTAGCTTAAAGCAAGAGATGGGAAAAACTATGGGGAAAGCAAAGACTAAGATGACTGAGGAGATTTTTAGGGCTTTTGCGCCTACTGGGGAGATGCAAACTAGAGATCAGGGCCAGCTAAGAGAGAAAGAACCTGGTATATAAGGAATAAGGAAGAAAAAGAAATAGCCCAGCCTATATGACGATTGATAAACTTGGTTTGCTAATTCAAACCCTAGTTAGATTAATATGATATATTCTAGTCAAACTACCAGCCAGAATCTAAGGAGGTTTTGGAAACCCCCAAATTTTTCAGTCCAAGTGTCCAGTTTCAGTAAACAATCAAACAAATAACAGCTATATAAAATAACAGGATTGAAAGGGAAAATGGACAATAGACAGAGTCACAGGTGATCTAGATTCTAGAGTTACCGTGCATAACTTTAAAATAACCACAATCAGGGAGTTCGCATCATGGCTCAGTGGAAACGAATTTGACTAGCATCCATGAGGATGCAGGTCCAATCCCTGGCCTCACTCAGTGGGTTAAGGATCCAACTTTGCCATGAGCTGTAGTGTAGGTCTCAGACTCAGCTAGGATCTGATATTGCTGTGGCTGTGGTGTATGTAGACTGGCAGCTACAGCCTCAATTCAACCCCTAGCCTGGTAACCTCCATATGCTGAACATGTGGTCCTAAAACGACAAAAGACAAAAAAAAAAAAAAAAAGTCCTTTCTCCTGGGAGTTCCCATCATGGTGCAGCAGAAATGAATCTGACTAGGAACCATGAGGTTGCAGGTATGATCCCTGGCCTTGATCGGTGGCTTAAGGTCTGGTGTTGCCATGAGCTGTGGTGTAGGTCACAGATGTGGCTTGGATCTGGCATTGCTGTAGCTGTGGTGTAAGCTGGCAGCTGTAGCTCTGATTGGACCCCTAGACTAGAAACATCCATGTGCCACAGATATGGCCCTAAAAAAATAAAATAAAATAACCACAATTAATATAAGAAAATACATGGAATACTTGCCATTTTAAACAGAGAATTGCAGTCTATCCAAAAGAGCACATGCAAATCCTAAGACTGAATGCCAATACTTTAAATTAAGACCGTACAGGATGGATATAATAGCAGATGGGACACAGTGGAATAGAGGATTGGTAAGTAAAAGATATATTCACAAGAAATTATCAAGAATTAAATACTGAGAGAAAACAGAAAACACTTCTGGGAGAGGGTAAAAAAAACATCTTAAAGGTACTTAACTGAGTTCTCAAAAAGAGGGGAGCAAGAATGATGAGGGCTGAAAGTTTAGAAGAATTAATGGCCAACAATTTTCAAAATCTGATAAAAGAGCCACAAAACCGAATAGGATAAATGTACAGAGAAAGAATACATAAATAGGCTTATTGTAATAACACTGAAGAAAACCATTAATAAGGTGAAAATCTTAAAAGTGTCTATATAAAAAGCACCATATTTTTAAGATCAACAATGAAATGAGGAAAAGATGGAATTTGGAAGATGATAGAATGACATTTAAAATGTTTGTTTTCTCCACATTTTGAAAGTTTTCTTAAAGAAATGCTAGTGCCCCAAAAGCTAGTTATATAATACATTTGCTAATAACTCTATTTAGAGAAAAGAATAGAGCTAATCAGTCTAAGCCCTAAAATCGAATAACTTTCTGAGAAAATAAGCTATAGAACAGACACTGCTTAAATTTAGGCGATGGTTATCAGAGAAAGAGAAATCTCTAAAGCATCAGACTGGATCAAAAGGGAATATTTAATATTTAACAATTCCACATAGAATAAAAACATGTTAACACACCTTTTAAAGATGTGTTGAATATGTACTCTGGCCATTTTATATGTCCATTTCTCTGTTCTTAGCCTTTATTAAAACTAAAAGGTTTTGCTTTTCCTTAGTCTCTAACAATTCACTGATTTTTTTTTATCATGTACCTGTTTTTCTCAGGTATGCTCTGCATTCTTTTTCAGATTCTTATAGGTTATTACAAAAATTTGAGTATAGTTCCCTAAGTGATGCAGTAAGACCTTGCTGGTTATCTATTATATATACAGTTAAAGTAGTGTGTAGATGTCAATCCCAAATCCTGATTTTTCCTTCTCTCTCTCCTTTCCATTTTGGTAACCATAGTGTTGTTCTCTATGTCTATGGGTCTATTTCAGTTCTGTAAATAAATTCATTTCTTCTTTTTTTAGATTCCACATGTAAGTGATATCATATGCTTTTTGTCTGGCTTACTTCACTTAGTATGATAATCTCTAGGTCCTATTCTAATAACCAAAAGACATTTTTAAAGTATGTATTTACATTTGATTTCTCATTTTCTTACCCAACCAGCAAGTGGATTTGCTGGAATCCAAACAGAGGATTATTTGAATTTAAGAGATTCTGTTTCAATACCAAAATGACTCTATTGCCAAGTTTCTAATTTTCTTTCTCTCCAGTTTACTGAATATATGGCTGCATCCTATTTCTAACAAACACATATACATCAGCAAGGTTCTCAAACTATATTAAAAGATGAAGCCTCATATTGTTGTCAGCACATTTGCCTTCAAAAATGTAAAATTGGTCTTATGTGGAAGTACAGTAGATATTCACCTTTAATTTTATTTGTTATCTACAGTTTCAGCATTAAGTAGGTCATGATTTTATTTCTTTCTTTGTAATTCTAGAAAGCTATTTTCAAGACAGCTATAAATGCCTAAGCTGTTTTTTTTTACAATTGTATTTACTCCACTAGCCATGTATTTCAATACGTTTTACAGATTATCAAAACTCTGCTCATTTTTTTGACATAGCACACCCACTTCTCAACCCAAAATGGTACTTACAACTTATCATATAACCGAACAGAGCTTGTTGAAGGTAAATGCTGTCCTTCTAAGGCCAGCATATTGTCTGGTACACTTTATATATTGATAGAAATATCAATATCTGCATTGATTACCTTTATTATATTTTGTTTATTTACTAATCCCTATATATTTAAGTTTTAATATTTGGCCAAAGTCCTTACCAAATTTAATTTTGATTCTTTTAAAATAAGAATGAAGAGTCATTTTATGACAGAAGAGATTGCAGCAGGAAGTTAGGGAGAAATCTATAACCTTTGTCTTTTATCAAACGATATTCAACAGCAATTAGAAAACACTTACACAAATTCAGCCTTCTACCTATATGTTCTAGCCTTTTGCTTTGTGAGCCTTTTGTTTCCCAAAAGCTCAGCTTTCATTTGTGGGAAGAGACAAAGGCAAAAATTTTTCTTTCATACTCTAGAAAGTGCTTCAAAGGGAAGAGGCTATCTCAACTCATTTTACAACCTATCATTGGGCAGAAATTGAATTGGCTTTGGTGAATTCTACTCATAACTACAAGTCATTAGAGATATGTTGGGGGGGGTTCCTGTTCATCTTCACAGTTTCAGGAAACACTGAACAAACACATATTGAAGCAAGGTTTTTGTTTGTTTTTTTGTTTGTTCAGGAACTCTGAAAGTGTTGCCTTTTTCATGAATGGAAGAAACTCACAAAGTTTCATGAAGAAATTCATCTTCCAAAGAGAACAACAGGTACATCTAAGGGCAGCTCTCTTATTAGACATAGTTTATCTTTTTCACTTTTTTTTTTGAGTAAAGAAAATATCATTAATTATAGAGTGATATTTGGAGACCTACACAGGGCAAAATAGTGAAAGGTGTTCTAAAACAATTTGTCAGTGATCAATTTTAACTATGTGGATTTGCTGTAATTACTGCAGATAAAATGGTGAACATGACAATTGTCACCGCCAACATGGAATTCGCAGTGAAGATGAGACAGTTGAATATGAATATGTTTATTTTACATAGGACACAATGTGTTGGTGAAGACAGTTGGTGGAACTTCCTTAGAGAAGTTGATGAAGCCTTCAGATCCCCAGTGAACTACCCTTCATTCTTTATACACAGCTCTTCTGATCTCTTGGTTTTGCTGGCATACCCACCACCAGTCTCCTGCATGGACACTGATAATTGTATACACTTATTGTGGGAATTGTCAGCACTGGGTTGTCATGTGACATCATTTTCCACTTGCATCTGTGCTAGATTACAAGCTCTGTGGGGACAGGAACTTGCCTGTAGCCCAGCACAGAGCCGCCCCAGAGCCACCCCAGAAAACACCCTGGAAACATATGTATTGAATTGAATGGTGACAGTGTGTCTCGAAAGGAGGAATGAAGCTTATTCCTTTCTTATGTTTCTGACCTCCAAGGCTGTTGTGCATTAGCCTTAAAACACTATTTAATGAGTGTCAGAGGGCAAATCAAGATGTTAGCTGGAAGCAGAGAGGAAATAATAAACATTAGGAGGTATGGTCTCCTAACAGAGATACAAAATAGCCTGTTTGGGAGTGAAACATTTTTATCAAGAAGCTTGGTCTCCTGTGCTTGTTTTCATTAGCAGTGGTCTCAGGTGTTTTCTTCAGATTCATTTTTTTTTCCTCTTGACTCTCTTTTCCCTGAGCTCTTGAAATATTAGCCTGCTCTTCTGATGGGCCTTGGCATTACCAGCTTTATCAAGCATGACATCTCTAATATTCCTCGCAGATGGTGTTTCTCAACATGAACTACTTTGTCAAACATGACATTTACTTACAGGGGTCCTGAGGGGTGGATTAGAGGCTTCCTCATCACTTTTACTTCTCCAGGTTATTTTTTCATAATTCCCATTGATAACTTATTAGTTACACCACCTTGCTTCTCCAGAGGTCCAGTGTAAAAGAGTTTAAAATTTATGTTTCACAGGTTAGTTTAAGTAAATCACTTCTGCTTTCATTGCAGTTTGTATTACCATCTAGAAAGGGATCTTTCTGACAATTCCTAAAAATCAAGCAAAAGAGCCAATTCTTTCCTAGCATGTGTGTGTGTGCATGCACACATACTTGTCAATGTGCTTGCATGTATGTCTAATTAAATACTTCAACATGTGTGATTAGTATACTGCGCATAGAAATATTTGATTGTGGGAGTGGAAAAGTTAGAAAATACAGAACATAAATCCCTGCTGTCTGTGTGCGTGTGTATGAGAACAAAACTGAGTAACAGAAAAAAAATCTTTTTGTCTGCATGTTTGGTTAACTATAAAGTTATTGAGAAATATCAATATAAAAAATGAGTTTAATTTTTAAACAGATGTTGAATGCCATGTGGAGATAGCTTCTGGCAATGTTGAAGATTTTTCATTTGGACTCTGTGGGTGTGTAGTGCTTTCTTTTCTGCACTAAATTCTGACATCAGTACCATGTGGGAGAGGTTCTTCTGGGCTCTGGTTTCAGTTTTTGTCTATTTTTTTTTTATTTCTCACTGGGGAGCAATAGATCTTGGCCCCCGGCTTATTAATTCCTTCTCCGCACAGCCTCAGCCTTATAAACTTCCTCTCACTGTCATATGAAAGAGCTCTAAACTTTGCCTTCTGCACTTTCCCTGAGCCACTGAAAAGTGAGCTAAGCCAGTGTTTCAGAGGTGTTAAGATGCCATTGGGTCACACATGGCTACATTAGCATTTTAGGAAATAGTGTTTGTGGAGAAAAGTAATTGGAAGGATAGAAAAGAAATAAAAGGCTTTCTGGACAACCAATGATGCTTCACATGTCAGATATTAAGATTCAGTACACACTAATTTGTCCTTGTAAATCTGCAGAGAAAGAGAAAATACACCTAACAAAAAGGGATGGGGGGATTTAGAGTTCAAAATATTATGAAACAAACTCCTAAGTTCATTAGCCCTTACAAAAATCAGAGCAGTCTTTCATACAAAGAAAAATATGAGAAACAAATTTCAAGTGTATTAATAATTTAAACTGAGGCCACACAAAAAAAGAAAATGTAATAGCAATTTTAGAAATTAAATTAGTCAGTTAATTGCAGTTTCAAACACTCATGCGAACTATAGTTTGAGAAGTTAGGCATTAACTAGGCTTCATTGCAAATGGATTTTATAGGATTAGTCAGAATGGGCCAATTCCAGAGCTGGATGTTTAGTGTTCTAATCATTTACATTTACTCCCCATGTTCTTCATCTTTATCTTTTTTCTTCTCATAATCAAGAATCTAGTGTGTGTCTATTTATGAAAAAAAAATCTACAAGATTATTTCCTTCACTCTCTCTAGTTCTTGTACACTTGTCCTGGCAGCCTGCTGCAGTAGAAATAATTTTGCATTTCAAGTAAAATTTAATTATCTGAATTCTAGAGTGTCTTTGTATATAGAACAGAAACTTAATTCTTTCCCCGTGCCTCAGTATCATCATTTTGTCAGTAAGGGCAAAGAGGAGAAAATCACATCCGCTGAGGTCTCATTGTCTCAGCTACTCATTCATGAGAATCAGTCTGAGCTCCAGCTTCTCTGTCCTCCTCCAGTAAGTCAACTTTTGGAAATGAAATGAGGGAGGGATGGTTAATGCATTGAATGCATTATCTGATCATTTTTTTCAGTCGGGAAATACTCTCTGACTCACTACTTTTATATTCAATTTTTATGCCAGGGATGATTGCTGGTATCCTATTATAAATAATCAAAGCTACATAATTTCATCTGATTAATCTCGCCAAACACATTATTATTATGCTTTTCCTAATAAACTAAATAGCCCTCTGTTGTCTAATAAATATATTTGGAGTCAATAGCTTGACATGGAGTCTTCTCCAGGTCCCAAATTACATTTTCAGTCTTGTTTCCAAATACTCTCTGGGCAAGGTATTTTTCCGAAATAGGTTAGCAGCCTTCCTGGTTGCAAAATAATATTCAAAGTCTAGGTTAGCAGCCTTCCTGGTTGCAAAATAATATTCAAAGTCACATGGTTAGCTACAAGGCATCCCTATGGGAGAAATAAACAGAAAAAACATAAAAAAAGAAAAAAATGCAACCTATCATCAAAAGGAGGGTCTAACATCTAAAGACAAAATCTTCAGAAAAAAATTTTATTCATGTCTATGCTGAATATATCAAGGGTTGAAGGGAAATGTACCAAGGATGGATGTTAGGAATTTAGCTTCTAAACTCCTGCTGTGAATGGATATAAGAACAGCGTTTGAGTCTGGTCATACCTACATGAAGCTGTAGCCAACAGGAATTCGGATCCTTGAGGTTCAGGAGCTAATGGGTGATTATATTTTGTTTAGTTTGTTTGTTTCATTTTATAGCTTCACCCACAGTTCCCAGGCTAGGGGTTCAATTAGAGCTGCGGGTGCTGGCCACAGCCACAGCCATGGCAACACCTGATCCAAGCTGCATCTGTGACATACACCTCAGCTTGTGGCAACATGGGATCCTTAACCCATGGAACAAAGTCAGGGATGGAACCCACGTCCTCTTAATCCACTGAGCCACAACAGGAATTCCATGATCATCTTTCAGTTAGACCCACTATTTATTCTTTCTTGCATCACTCAGTTTCTGATACATAATGCTCATTAAATATAGATTAAGTGAATAAATGAATGACTTACTATATCATAATGTTCATGCATGTTCTTGCCAATTGCCTGAAGTATTAGGTTGATTTTCTTGGGCACCCAAGGTACCCAGGAACCACAAATGAATAATTATTTGGGAAAAAGCAATCTGGAACCCTGGGGAGTATAGCCAGGAGATGTTGCTGCCTAAATTTTGTAAGGCTGTGCCCGAAAGTTAGATAATTCTATGTTTCTAATGTAATTTAAAGACAAATATAAGTCACCAGAAGGAGGAGGGATTATCAATCAAATGTAAATTTATTAGAGGAGCTTAATAAGCAATCTTTGATCACTTGCATCCAGCAGCTTGCAAGACAGAGAAAGACAAAAATCGAGATGGTTTACTAAGCCAATATTCTCAGCCTTGTCCATGTGTCTTTCCAGACTACCTCCTCCTGCTCAGATTTTAGGCACAATAAGCAAATTTCTTATGACTGAAATGCTGGTGAGAAAATTGCTGCAGAAAGGGAGTGCCGTAAAGAAAGCACACACACACAGAATATTTTAGGTGGAAAAGCAACATCTCCAACATTATAAATAGAACACATTTAGTCTATTAAAAACAGTTTTATTTATCTGGCTCTACTTATAAAATTCATATCTTTTAAAAAAATTATTGATTTAATTCTGGGCCTGCAAGTTTGATTTAAAGACAGGATGCATTGTGGCAAGTCACCTGGTCATGCAATTTCAATGAAGTCTCCTGGCAACCTGGTCCCTACCCTTCCCCTGGATCTCCCTCCAGTGCAGCTCTTGTGAACTAGTTGACATTTGTCATCTGCCTCTCCATGGATTGAATCATGAGCTGCTGCAACTACTGACCCTCAACACCTCCTGAAAGGAACTCAGGATGGAGATCAGGAGTGAGGCACTCTGTGCTCTGAGAAAAGTGGCACAATACATTTTCAGATAGTTACATATTTTCAGGAGAAGATTTGATGAGCCCAATTCTCACATCTTCTTGTATTTAGAAAAGCACTGAAATCATTCACGTTGATGTCTGCTCCTTGAAACTAGGAGTAACCTTCAGGAGACTAGTAGCGACCTTCTGTAAAATGTGTGCTTGATTGCATGACCTCCCCCCTACTAAAATCCCATATATATTGAAACTTCCTCCTGCCTCTTTGAAGCAGTATTTCAGAGCTCACTGAAATTCTGCCTCCTAGCCCATAGTCCTCATTTTTCTATAAACAAAACTTAACTCTCAACTTTTAAGTAGTGCATTTTTTAAGTTGACAATCTCAAGAATAAATATGTCTATTTTCCATCCTTTTTGCCTTGTTTCATGCAATATTAAAAGGAGTGACTGTTCCTTAAGGCAAATTTGAAGAGGCTTCTTTCCAGGTCTAGGGTGAGTAAGGAGCAGTGAGAAGAAAACAGACTTCAGTGAACTTCACCAAGGCTCTGTTAGCAAAGTGACATAAGGACACTGGGTTAAAAACAGTGGAGACATGGTTCTTCTGCTATAACTGTGTTGGTTTGCATTTTATGGCTTGTCCTATTAAAGGCTGTTTCTTGCATTGTTCCCCACTAAAGGGTTTGTTCCATTTTAATGCTGGGCCAAGACATATTCCTACTGCCTTTCCTCAGAGATGGGGAACAAGTAATCATGGACCAGAAAGAAGAGTAGGGGTGACTTCCCAGCACTGGCAAATATAGCTGCTAAAGATAAGCCATCTGCAATGGTTTCCTGAGATGACTGGCAGCAGAGGCCGCTACTGAATCCACTGAGCTGAGTCTCAAGCAGAGCCACCCACTGAATTTCCTAACTTGAGGAAATCACTGTTGAATATGTGCTTGGGTCAGTTAGGATTTATGTAGATTTAGGCTGGCTTATTATAGAGTATTTTAGCTGGATTGGTAATAAGCTATCCATAGAGATTACTTAAACTCACGTCACTTGACTTTTGTGTCCTTTTTGTCTTTCTGCCCTGAGCTGTGAATGGGTTCAGATGAACCTTTTGCTCAGTCCATTCTAATTATAACTAATCTGGAAAATCCAAATGGAAGACAAGGGTGAGGAAGTGGTGAAGGGACAGACCCTGAAGCTAGTAGCTGTGGAATAGCAAAACAGAATATGATCATGCATGAGTGACCAGGATCAGGGATAGTATAACTCCATAAAAAATGTCATGAATCAGTTTAGCTGGGAAACTGTAGATTCAACGTAATCCTATGCAAGCCCTGGTAGACTTTCTTATAGCTATCAAGAATCTGATTTTAAAATTTATGCAGGGAGTTCCCTGTTATGGCTCAGCAGTAACAAACCCAACTAGTATCCATGAGGATGCAGGTTCAATCCCTAGCCTCACTCAGTGGGTTATGGATCCGGCATTGCTGTGAGCTGTGGTGCAGGTCACAGATGAATCTCGGATCCCACATTGATGTGGCTATGGTATAAGCAGGCAGCTGTAGCTCTGTTTCAGCCCTTGGTCTGGGAATTTCTATGTGCCATGGGAGGGGGCCTAAAAAGCCATAAAAAGAAATAAGCAGAAACAAAAAACAGTAAAATAAAATAAAATAAAAATTTAAATAAAATATTAATTTTAATGAAATAAAAAATAAGATCTTATTGTATAGTGCAGGGAACTATATCCAGTCTCCTGGGACAGATCGTGATGGAAGATAATGAATGTGTATGTGTATGACTGGATCACTTTGCTGTACAGCAGAAATTGGCACAACAGTGTAAATCAACTGCACTTTAATGAAAAATATATAAAATGAAAAAATATATGTGGGAAGGAATAATTTAGATTGGAAAATTACAAAGTTGCAGAACTCACACAAACTCATTTAAAATTTTATTATAAAGATGTAATGGTCAAGATGCTATGCAATCAGTGAAAGAAGAGATACACAGATTAACAGAACAGAATAAAGCTCAGAAATATAGGTCTAGATTAATATAGTCTCTTTATTTTTGACAAAGGAGCAAAAATATTTCATAGAAAATACCAGAGTCCTTTCAACAGTAGGGTTAGAAAACTTAGACTTCTATTTGATAAAAACAAAACAAAACAAAATTTCAGTCTATTCCTCATGTCATATAAAATTAACTCAAAATGGATCATACACATACAGGCAAACTGTAAAACTATGCAACTTCTAGTAAAAGAAACAATAAAATATTTGTCATTTGGATTAAGCAAAGAGTTCTTGTGTATAATTCCAAAGCATGATCCATCAAACTTTTTTAAAATGATAAATTTTAAGTCTTTTGCTATGCACACAACTGTGTTCACAAAATTAAAAGACAAGCTACAGACTGGGAAAATATTTGCAAATCATAATTGACAAAACACTTATAAACAGGATGTAGAGAGGACTTCTAGAAATTTAACATGAAAACAAATTCAATTAGACACTTTAGACTTCAACAGACACTCTGCCAAAAGAGACGTATGCCTGAGAAATGAGCACATGAGATGATGTTCAACATTATTAATCAAATACAAATTAAAACCACAAGGTGATTGAACTAGACTACACACTTACACACATAACCTAGGCCTGACAGATACAGTGGTGATGAGCATGAAGGGCAGCTGGGAGCCTCCTGCATTGCTGGTGAGACTGCCATGGAGTGCCACAGCTTTCATAAACAATTTGCTGGTTTTGTGTAAAGTCAAACACAAAGAGTCTAGTTCAATCAACTGATGATATGATTCAGAAACCCACCTCTAACTACTTACCAAATATAAATGAAAACTTATATTCATGTAACTTTTCTTTTTTTCTTTTTAGGGCTGCACCTGTAACCTATAGAAGTTCCTGGGCTAAGAGTCAAATCCGAGCTGCAGCTGAGGCCTACGCCACAGCCAACTTTTATATGACATTTTATACAACTTTTATGTGACATTCTGAAAAAGATCAAATGATAGAAAGAGAGAACCTACCAGTGGTTGCCATAATTTAAGGCTGGAGAGCATCTGACCACAGGGGCAGTGGGAGGAAAATATTTGGTTTAAGGAAAGCATCTGTATCTTGCTTGTGGTGGTGGGTACAGGACTCTGTGCATCTATCAAAACCTATAGCACTCTTTCCCAGGATGAGTTAATTTTACGTAAATTAAAAGATGAAACAACTATGAAATACAGAAGGGATCAGTTTGGCAAAAGGCAACATTGATTTTAACTTGGTTTAACGCTAAATGTCTATCACTATGATGTCTGAATCAACTGATGTTTCCATAGACAACAGTGTTATTGAGGGTTTATAGGAAATATGGGATTGATGGGAGCAAAAAAAAGGGGGGGGAAGAAATGGAGATTGGTATGGATTGAGTTCTACTCTGATCTTTTCTTGGCTCTTAAGATGATTTATATTCATATTGATGAGTATTTCTACACTCGTTTCATGGAGCATGAAGCAGGTGTGTCCAGAGACAAAAGAAAATTTTCTGAAAGATGTACTGCTTCTGTATACAAAATACATAACCTCAGCCCAGGTTTATAGTTCAGGGAGGGGTGGTGCATGAAAATGAAGGAATACCTAAGAAGGCATGGAACAAAATTCTGCTCATGGTTTAACAATTTTCTTAATTTTCCAACAATAACGCTAAATAGTTTTGGGGACATGATGGAGAAACATTGGCTGGATGATAATGGGAATAATAGGAGTCACAGATATTAAAACAGCCATGCCCAGGATGTGTTTCACTTTCCAATGGGAAAGTGTGTCCTGGTGCCACAGAGCTCTGTGTTGTTTTATAACCTAAAACACAACTGCAGTGAAGGCAGATGCTTATCAAATTCACATTTCTGACAGAGGCAGGTAACTGTCTTATATATTGCATGATATGTTCAAAATATCATCCCAGACTAGAAATATGGGAACAAACAAACTCTTGAAATTCAGCAGGGATCAATATAAACACATGCATTTTGGTTCAAAGAGAAATAATTGTATAAAACAGAGAGTGTTGCTAGCCAGCGTTTTGTGAGAATGAGACATAGAATGTGTTTTCTAGGTGCTTGTCTGTATCTTTTAAATTTCACAAAATTAAAAAAAAAAACTCATTGAGGATGAAGAGCCTTGACTTTGCAGCAAATTTGGGGAACGTAAATCTGAGTGTTTTTGTTGGCCAAATTGTGACACAATCAAGGACGTGGCCATAAATCTATTCCATCTCAAGTCGTACTTCTGCATGCATAGAAGAGAATTGATATTATTGGAGGTGCTGGGTGGTTTCTCTGCTTGGATCTGACTGTATTGTGGAGGCTGGCTTTTGGTTCTACTGTGTGCACGTATGTGTCTGCATGTGTGTGTTGGCAGCTATTGAGATATGGTAAACAAACTGTAGCATTCCTGATGGAAATGAGGAATTAGCAGTGAGATAGTGAACTTCAGTTTTCTTTTCTTTTCTTTTTTTTTTCATTTTTCTTTTTCAGCTGCCCCCACAATATATAGAAGCTCCCAGGCCAGAGATCGAATCCGAGCCTGAGCTGCGAGCTACACCATAGCTGAAGCGATGCCAGATCCTTAACCTACTGTGCCACAACGGAAATTCTGTGAATATAAGCTTCCTTATTTAAGTGAAATAATTAATTCAACTAATATTTATTCAGGGTGTAACATGCATTCCAGACACAATTTCCGGGGGCTAGTGTCACATTGGTGAATAAAAATAATTTTTTTTCTTGTGAAGCTATCTGCCATTTTGCACTACTGTCAGGATTCAAGACACCTGGTTATTTATTATAGGAGCTCAGTCATTGCCAAGTAGGATGGTGACTGACAGCGTGAACAGGTTGTAATAAATATACACTTTATGTCCTTATGATGTTTAGAAACTTCCTACAAAGGTGTTGGTTTGCCAAGACAGAATTAAAACACTTGGCTGGTCTAGGCTGTAACTTCAAAGATCACTTTGGGCATTTTAGTGAAAACCCCACTAAAATGTCTCCTTCTGATCAGTAATTCATTCTAACTGCTTTGCATGCCTGGCCAATTTGATGTTTTAAAACTGCTGGAAACTGACAGAGGGAAAAAGAGCAGACCCCCGAAAGGAGACTCTTTGGATTGTCCAGCTGTATTCTGTGGCGTGGAGGAGAGCCTTCCCATTAGCAAGCAGCCCTGAGCAACAAAGCAGGGGGCTGCTGGAATGCTGAGAACCTGGGCAGCAGAGAACACAGTCAGACAAACGTGGCAGCACAGGAGCCTCCCAGGGGCATAATTAGAACCTTTTTTGCCAGACTGGAAAGTCTTATAACAAGTAAAGGCCCCGGTGGGCCAGGCACAAATATTGGCTGGAATGGAATCACATCCAAAAGTAAGACGGAAAGATGACTTTAGCTGCTCTGGAAGGAATGAGGACTTGTGTAACCTATCTCCAATTACAAAGGAAGGGGAAAAAATGCGTTTTAAGAAGAAAAAGCCAAGCCGAAATTCTATTTCCTATGAAGGGAAACACTCACTGTAACAGCCCCATGGCTTCTGTGCCTCATCAAGTTTCTCCTCTGGGCTGGCCTGCCAGCCAGGGGTCAACCAAGGGACGTTTCTGGATATTTGCCTCTCGTTAGGTTTCGTTTTCAGTGTGCCGAGGAATATATTAGTGTATTTATCCTGGAGTCAGAAAATCAGGCCACTCATTCTAGCTGGGACAAAAATAAGAATGAGCGATTGAATCACCTGGTAGCTCTACATTTTGTTTTCTGAGGAACCTCCATACTGTTTTCTATAGTGGTTATATCAGTTTACATTCCCACCAACAGTGTAGGAGGGTTCCCTTTTCTCCAAACCCTCTCCAGCAATTTTTATTTGTAGACTTACTAATAGCAGCCATTTTGACCGGTGTGAGGTGGTACCTCATTGTAGTTTCGACTTGCATTTCTTTAATAATTAGTGATGTTGAGCATCTTTTCATGCGCCTAATGGCCATCTGTATGTCTTCCTTGGAGAAATGTCTCTTTAGGTCTTCTGAACATTTTTCTATTGGGTTTTTGTTGTTGTTGTTGAGTTGTATGAGTTGTCTGTATGTTTTGCAGATTAAGCTCTTGTCGATTGCACAGGAAACTATATCCAATCTCTTGGGACAGAACATAATGAAAGATAATATGAAAAAAGAAAAAAATATATATGGGGGTTCCCATTGTGTCTCAGTGGGTTAAGAATCTGACTAGTATCTATGAGGTTGCAGTTTCAATCCCTGGCCTTGCTCAGTGGGTAAAAGGTCCAGTGTTGCCACAAGCTACAGCATAGGTGGCAGAAGGGCTCAGATCCTGCATTGCTGTGGCTGTGGTGCAGGCCGGCAGCTACAGCTCCAATTTGACCCCTAGCCTGGGAACTTCCATATGCTTCATGTGCAGACCTGATATATATATATCTATATCTATCTATCTATGTATCTATCTATCTATATATATATGGCACAGTCACAGTAGAAATGGACACAACATTGTACATCAACTATACTTTAATAAATTTTTTTTTTGTCTTTTCAGGGTCGCATTAGCAGCATATGGAGGTTCCCAGGCTAGGGGTCCAATCAGAACTGTAGCTGCTGGCCTACACAATAGCCACAGCAGTGCCAGATATGAGCCGCATCTGCGACCTACACCACAGCAACGCTGGATCCCTAACCCACTGAGCGAGGCCAGGGATCAAACCCACATCCTCATGGATACTAGTTGGGTTCATTAACTGCTGAGCCATGACGGGAACTCCTAATTTTTTTTTTTTTTATGAATGATTGATACAGGCATTCTATAATAAATACCTGCTTCCCTACAGTTTATTTGGCCTCTATGTACTATTTTCACAAATCTAGGGCAGCAGCTAAAGCACATTCAAGCCAGGTCTAGGAGAAGTCTCTGGGTCACCACCACCAGTTATGAATGTTTAAGACACGTTTTTCCACTGATCAGACATTTACTGGGAACCTACCATCTGGCAGGCACTGCAAATCCCTACCTGTTGCGGTGGCATTACTGCTTCCTTCAAACTGTTCATTTGTTGTTGAGAGAAGACATCCACAGATGATGACAATGTACTCTCATGAATTGTGAGCTTCTTATGGCCAGCTTTGTCTAAAACTGGGTAATTATGGTGGCCTTCTCAGAGATGAAGTTTAACGGAACCCCCAACAACAAGTTCCACAGGTGCACATGGAAGGAGTTGGAGGGAGAAAGGGAAATTGTAAAGGAGAGAAGCAAGATGGGCATGGTCAGATGCTTCAGAGAATTTTACTTAAAATATTTGAGAAATATAGTCTGGCAACAGAAAAAAATGATGTGGAAAGTGTAACAGGAACCCTAGCATGAAGTATTTTCTATGGAACTTTATCCTGAAAGCTTGATTGGAGACCAGTGAACCAGGATGTTCCTTTTCTCCAGGGTCTAATTGGGCCAAGATAATCTAGGGCATCTGAGCTGGACTACAGAGAGACTTGCGCTGAGCCATTTAGGAACACTCAACAGGATCTTTGTTGGTGTCAGGGGGAGAAAAAAATGACATTTGGCATCAGGGCAGGACAGCCCCCAGGAACCTGTCTGGGAACTATTTGGAGCAATGAACTTAGGACGGATTATACAATGGGATCTTCCCTTAATTGCCACTTTTATATCAAGCAATTTAAATTCAAGAATGGAATGTGTGGAGGAGTTCCCTTATGGCACAGTGGGTTAAGTAGCCGGCATTGTCACTGTGCTGAGGCTCAGATTAGATCCCTGACCTGGTAACTTCTATATACTGTGGTCACCACCAAAAAAAAAAAAAAAAAAAAAAAAAACGAGAATGAAATGGAATGTGCTAAAAGCTGGAGAGTTCTTTGGAATTGGCCATAAAGAAAACATAGGATATCAATTTCTGTGACTTTAGTCATTCTGAAGAGCCGAGGTAGTCCTTAAATCAGAGCAAGGAAGCCTGGCACACAGGTTTCATGCAAAGCCCTTGTGAAATGGAAGGTCACATAATGGAAACGGGGGGGGGGCTGGTGAAGAAGCCTCTGGGAGGTGGCTTGAAGGAGTCGGAAAGTGTGCTCCTGGAGCACAGAGCTCACTCTTTTGGAATGCTTTTCACATTTGTAAGTAAAAATTGACAGCTGAAGTTCTTAAATCACTGTTAGTGGAGTTCTGGGGTTTTTGAACCACGTCCAACCCTTTCTCAGGAACACATTGTTTTGTCCTGCTCACTTGTGGTCCTGTGCGTCTACAACTCTCTGCCCCATGATTTCCTCTCCAGTGATCTGTTGTGTGTGGGTCCTCAAGAGGAGATCACTGTTGGTTGTACCTGAACCTGCTCTTATGGCATTGTTCCAGCAGGACAGGGGATGTGCCTGACCTTTGGTGCAATGGTCAGTATGGATGCAGGCTTCAGTGCCCATAAGGTGAAGGACATGCTATTTGAAGCTTCACTCATTTCAGGTAGGACTTTAGTTTTTCTCCTAAAGGCTTTTGTGACTTTTAGTGAATTGCCTACCTTAGATATTCTTCACGAGAAAATGAAAACCATTAGCCAAGTTTTGTTCTGAGATTTTGCAAGTCCCTGAACATGATGATCTTGTGTGACTGGGAAGACAGATAGCAGTTGTGATATAGCCTGTGTGCATCTCCTGAAATCTAGGCCGCAGAGCATATGACATGGATGAAGGCTCAGTGATGTGCTGACTTGTGATGCAGACAACAGGGTGACCATGCCCCGTATATTGGCACCATCATTTCCACTTCCAGTAGAAGGACCTGGGCTCAAGTCTAATTTAAAATTTTCTTTGGTTGTTACTCTCCAGACAGCTACCCTATCTCTTTTCTGGAGGCAGGTAAGCAGGATACTGTAGACTTCCAAAATACTCTTTGCTCTGAAATGCATCTCTTACTGGCACTACCAAGAGATCTACATTAGAAAGCCACAGTGAGGAGTTCCCATTGTGGTGCAGTTGGTTAAGCACCTGAATAGTATCCATGAAGGTGTAGGTTAAATCCCTGACCTTGGTCATGTTAAAGATTCAACATCTCCATAAGCTGTGGCATGGGTCACAGGTACAATTCAGATGTGATGTTGCTATGGCTAGAGTGTAGTTTGCAGATTCAGCTCTGATCTGACCCCTAGCCCAGGAACTTCCATATGCCATGAGTGTGGCCCTAAAAAGGAAAACAAAGAGAAAAGAAAAATAAAGCCAGGGTGAGCCAGTGCCTCCCACATTTTGGTTATTACTGTACCATTCTCATAATTTTTGGCATTCACACTAATTTTTACTTAACATGTTCCCCCTTTTACTTTTTATTTCAAAGTAATTCAAAACATTTATTTAAAAAGAAGTTTCTCATCACTACTAAATTAAAAAATAAGCAGTATAATAAGACATGGGTAAAGATATTTTTTCCAAATAAATATAAGGAAAATAAAACAATGACAATAAATCATATGCATCTATGTAAAACTCTAAATCACTTCATAAACATGGAGTGAATCATAGCTAGTTGTTATGGGTACAATAATAAATAATTCCTCTTGTCAAGGAATTCAGAATAGAGGAAGGAAGGGAGAGAGACAGATAAACAGGACATGGTAAATTGATGTCAGCATTTCTGGGATGAAGACAATCCCTGAGTGTTTTATAGGCACAAAAGAAGAGCATTCAACACTGCAAGCTGTGGCAGAGAAAAACTTTCGGGGGCAGCAGAGGTCAGGTCCATGTGTGTGTTAAGAGGTGTGCAGAGGCCATGGTTGGAGGATAAATGAAGGATCTCCCAAGCAAAGGGATGACATAAATGGTTTAGATTCCAGAAAAGGCCTGGGATGAGTGGCAAGTTAGAGAGCATTCCTGTTGCCATGGTGAATAGCAGGGGTCTAGGCGTGATGGGAAGGGGTGATCTTGAAAGCTAGGCAGGCAGCTTGTACTTCACTTTATAAGTAACAGGGTGAGAGGGATGAATTTTACACTTTTAAGCAAGAAGTTTTTAAAGAAATGTTAGAATTGCTGTCTAGTGAGGAAATACCAGTCAGTGAACAAAGAACACAAAGGAGAGAGGGAGATGGAAAAAAAGTCCTGTGAGTGGAACATGCGGAGGTTTTTGGAAGGAACCATTTAGAGAGCAGAGCATCACTGCCTAAAAATGATAGAGCTTGGCTGGCTTTCCCTCCTGGTCCAGGCAGGCTTGTTCCATGCAGAGTTTGGGTGCATGTTGGGGAAGTGGGCATTGGTATGTTCCCAACGACTCTGTGATTATGGATCCTCAGCCTTGATAGTGGCCTTCTTGACCTTGAATCTATTATTGCTACTAGTGGATCCCTTTTAAAGACTCCGGTAACATTGTAACTAAGCAGGACCCTTCGGGGATTTACCAGAGCGAACCTCAACCCATGTCCTCCACCTGCCTTTTTGTCTATAGAAAAACTTTAGTCAAAGAGCCAGTTTAATAAGAGGAGTGAGAAAATACAGAGAAAAAGGAAAACAGTTAAGCCAGACAGAATAGTAATAGTTTAGTCATCAGCAAAGTTAAGGACCTTTAGTTCTTCCTCAAATACTGTAGATAATATCCTGAGCCATGTCTTTGGAGCTGTTTTGCAGGAGCTGAAGCTTCCACTGGGTGGAAGAAGACAGCTATATGCTGCCCAAAAGCATGTAGACCCCATACAGATTGAAACCAGAAGTCTGATGACTCTGACTCCCAATTACCTCATCACCAACCAATCAGGAAAATGTCCATGAATTGATCACACCCTGCTCCTTGACACTGTAGGAATCCTCACTACCCTTTCCAAGGAGCGGTTGTCCTGGTGGGCGCAGTCCTAGAGGCGCTAGCCTGATCTAACCCCTCTGTGCCTGGCAATTAAAGCTGTTGGGTTTGTTTTTTTGTTTTGTTTTGTTTTCTTCCAACTCTGTCTCCATGCTTCTATTTGGCATCAATGTACAGAGGCAGCCAATATTTTGGCAACAATATTTCTTAGTGTCTCCAGGTAAGAATTTTTTCCGGGGCCAGAATCACCTCGTTGAACTCCTATGTGTGATTATAGGTTAAGTCTCTTCTTTCTCAAAGGCTTAATTTCCTCATCTCTAAAATGGGAGTGGTAGGAATTCCCTGGTGGCCTAGCCATTAAGGATCCAGCATCGTCACTGCAGTGGCTCAGCTCAGTGCTGTGGAATGGGTTCCACCCTTGACCCAAAAACTTCCACATGTCGTGGGTGCAGACAAAAAATAAAATAAAATGATAAAATAAAATGAGAGCCATAAAAGTCACCTTGAAGGCTGTTTTGAGGATCAAGTGATATAAAGAGTATGAAAATAACTTTCCCTGAAGTTTATGAAACCTACTCAATATTTCTTAGTTTTTAACTTACTGTTGCTACACAATAGTAAGCTAAGGATGGATATTTGATGATGATGGTGACTTCGGAAAAGACTGCTTAGCACATGCTTTTGTGGATTGGCAATGTCATTAAGAAAATTTAATGGACTTATTTTGATGACAGCATCAAATAGTTTGGTACAGTGATACCTTCACTGTATTTGAAGTTATTAGAGACTGTTCTATGCTTCAGTGTGACAAAGAGACAAAAAAAGAACCCAAGCTAAGAACATCATTGTTTCTCCATTAACCCTGATACTGACCATAATTACTCCCACCAGTACAAACTATTAGTCTGTTAGTCAATACATCTATAGTAAAGTCTGGCCCAGGAAGTGGTAAAGTCTGCATGTGCTGAATCTATTGCGGGAAAATTCAGCAGCTTCTGCTGAGAGATGAAGCCTCCATTCACATCCTCAGAGCAGCCTGGAGGACAAATATAATGGTTCATGAAGAGCCTACATTTAAGACAGTTCATTTTCCTGTTCGTTCACTATTTACAGAAATGTGATTAAAGGATCGGATGATAGCAAGGATTCTCAAGTGGAATGAAGTGCAAAGTGAAATCTATTCCTCAGAAATATTTTATGTGGGTCAGGACATTGCTGTTGTTCTTCCATGTATTAAATTTTTATATGTGCCTGAACTTGTGCTAAGGGCTTGACATACATTATTTCAGCTAATGTTTCCAAGGAGTTTACAATATAATATAGATTTTTAGTGATTCAACAGACTCACCCTGAGAGAAGTTACAGAAATTGCCTAAGGTGACGAGGCCAGTCGAGAAGCAATCTAGCGATTCAATTCCTGGTCTACGTGTAGCCAAGGTTCAGGGAAATTGCTAGATTCTCCTGTGATGGATGATAAAAAAGTTATTTTTGCAAGTAGGAAACTCACAGGCTGGGGTGGTGGGTTGGGGTGGGGTGGGGGACGAGGTCATGGAAATCAAGTAAGTGAGTAAATGTGAAGATTTAAAAACAAAAAAACTAAATGATTTAGCATGAGGACCATAGCTAATATACTTTATTATGCCTGAAGCAGCGCATCAGATAAAGGACATATCAGATAAGCAGGTGTGCATGAAGTTGGCTGTAAGTGTAATTAGACAAGTTAAATCTTTTAAAAAAAGGCACAGTTGGGGAGGGTGCACTGGATTTCTGATTTACAGAATATTGGGTTGAGGGAGTTGCTGTGAACTCTTTGTAGATTATTCATTTCCTCAAACTTAGAAGGTAAAAGCCTCTTACTATCCCACCAATATTCTGAACGGAATGACATCTCACTTATTCCTGCAGAGTGTCTGACCTGTCAGAAGTCTCTGAAGTTGACATCTGCAGGAAATCTTCCCATATGTCCCCGGTCAGAAACCACTTTTCCCTTCCCAGGAGAACAAAGCAGTAGGTGACAGAAGACGTCATTTCTGACCTCCTTGCTTTAAAATTATCTTCTGGGTTTTATACATGGTCTCTGTAATCACAGTGCTTAGCTGACAGTAAACAGAATCGTGTTTTCCCACTTAATGTAATCAAACTTCTACACATTCCAGTGATGTCTGTTTCCCTTGCGAATGTGCATAAGAACTGACTGAATGAACACTAACAGCTGATATGTTCTGATTTTCCAGTGGTGCAAAGTCACACTGGGGCAAACAGTTCACAAGTGCTCAACACTATTTCGCTTCTGGAATAAAACCTACAGGCAGAAATGTCTTATGACATGATTCTATACATGTCTGCTCTGAAACGGAAAGAAACTGACCCTGAAATGAGGTGGTCCTGTAGACTTTCTGGATTTGGTTAACAAGATTCATTTGGCAGAGGAATTCCTTGCCATTGGGAATGAGGAAGTCACCAGACCGTCCTGGGAGAGAATGCTAAGGGCCAGGGCAGATACATGTTTGGTTTTTCATAAAGAGTTCATTAAATTTCCTTCCCATCTCCTGCTGCTGTCATCATAGGTCTAGGTCTAGAAGTGAGCTCAATAGTATAGAGCTAAGATGCTAACCTGAGATGCAGAACATCTGCTGTGATCAGATGCACCAGTCCTACATAGACTTTGTTCCTGTGTCTAGAGAATTGTGCCTGATTTCATGCTCCAGAAAAGGGTGTGATGATCTCAAAGGATGTTTGTTCACCATGTGTGTCCAACATGTGGTACTAACTGAATTTACTGGCTTCTTATAGTTGAGTGTATCCATAAGACCCATTCTGGCCGAGGATTTGTGAACAGAATTGATGTCTCTTCCGACGCTGATCACCCAGTGGGTACCAAGTTCTTCCCCAGAGCTGCCTCTGTCACAATGAGCTTCTCTGTCATCCTGGCTGGAGTGAGGAGATATGGGGGTTGACCCACAATGGGCATGAAGCCTAAAATAATGCCTTTCTCACCCTAGGGCCTTCTCGCCCACGGTCATTTATTTTATGGAACAACTTTGTCTATCTTACAGTACATGGGGACTATCCAGGTCCTCATGGACACAAACATTGTGCAGGCCAACCTGTCAGTGCTCTTAGAGAACAAGGAATTTACTGAACATTATGTCAAGACAAATATAATCCACATGCCAGCATCACTACACTGAACAAAGATCTGTATGCTGTTTATATCTAATGGGAGGCAGAGGCTGAGCTGCAAGCATATCCAGGTGTTACTGGATCACATCAGTGGGTGCGTATTGGGTTCAGCCTAGGTCCCAAGGGTTGGACATGAAAAGAATAAGTAGGACATTCTATCCATCCAACAAGGTTGTACTGCACCCCTGGTCTGTGCCAAGTATCTTATAAGATTTTATCCATCAAGACCAGAAGAATCGGTAAGTTGAGACCAGGTGAACTTAGCACTGCTTGAGGTAAATTTTGCAATTTTGATATTAAAGAGGAGGGTTGTATTTATTTATTTATTTATTTTATTTTCTTCTGGCTATTGCTAGACCGAGTACGACATACCCTTCTGGACAGCTTTGGGTTGGGAGAAATAAGAGGGACTGGAACATGGCCGGGGGAAAGTGGGAAGGAAGGACATTTACAGTGGCTTCAGGCTTTCAGAGAGAGAGGTTACCAGGACTTAGACTGGTTTGTGGTCCAGCCATGCTTACTACAATGACTTTGCACAGGAATTTAGGGATACAGATGTTCATTTGACTAAGCATCTCCAACTTGGCATTTTTTAGAAACCCAGCCTAAATGTCGTCTAGCCCAAGGAAAGAAACTGAAATGTGGCCAAAGACGGGATATTTGGAATAGCAGTATTTCCTGGGAGAGGTTCTTTGGCTCCGTGAAATAAATCAAAGTTGTGTTTTATGCAAAATCAAGGTGATTTTTCAGCTGTCATATGGATTTGTTTTTCTGGCAATTCACAAACCCCCTGAATGGAATGACACAACTTTTTACTTTTGTGGTCAACTATACAGTTTTCTCTGAACTTGCACTGATCCTCTCCCTTTAAATGACTTCTCTTTGTCAACCATTCCTAGATCAGGAGGCACACTTCCCAGGACCGCAAATATCTGTGACACCAAAAGCCACCCAATTCAGAGATGGCCTCTGGCCTCCTTTGTTTCCTGCCCCTATAAAGCCCTCTCACTTATCATGCCTGGGAGACACTCTGGAACATTGTTCCTATTGCAGCAACTTGAATAAGGTACCCGTTTTCTTGCAGTTTGGATCCAGAAGAAACTTTTAAAATTAGACAATTTCTAATTGCTGTAAATTCCTAGTATTCTTAAAAAAGAAAAAAAGAAATGTTTACAAATAGAGACATTGGTTGGTCAAGGAGGGTTTATGATTGGAAGAAAGTAGGAGAGGAAATCTTCCAGAATAACTGAGTGACTTGCCTCAGAAAGGTTTCCATGAAATTATAAAAAAAGTCACACCTATTACGGAACAGAGAACCTCCCAGAATTCCATCAATCCAAAGAGACGTGACAGTAGAATGCCCAGTTATCTTTAGAATGTAACAACACTAATTGCAGCTTCTCTCTTTAGAAGGTTCTATGGGGTAGTTACTTGAATATATACAAATTATTCAGAATTATGCATGAACATGAAGAAATTATATGAGTTTCCTATGGCTGCGCATCAAATCACCACACATTTAACAACTTGAAGCCACACCTATGATCTGTATTGTAGGTCTGAAGTCCAGGCAGCAAAGGCAGAATCAAAGTGTTAATCAGGCTGAGAGCTTACTTGAAAGAGTAGGGGAAGAACCCATTTCCAGGCTCAAGCAGGTGGTTGACAGAACTGAGGTCTTGGTGGTTGTAGAACTGAGGTTCCCAGTTCCTTTCAGGCTGCAGTGGTCAGCCTCTGTTCCAAGGGGACCTCCATGTTTCTCCCTCCATCTGTAAACCTTGAGTACTTCTTGTACTCCAAATATCTGTGATGCCCCTTTCTTCTTCCTTTTAAAGAAGGATGTAATTATCCCTTACCTGGATAACCTTCACGTTAAGGTCAACTGATTTGCATCTTAAATTGAGTGCAAAGCCCCTTCTCAGCAATACCAAGATTTGCATTTGAATCACCAAAGAACTGGAATCTTGGGGGAGAAAGAACAGTCCCTGGAATTCTGCCTAACATGCAAAGTCCTAGGATTTCCTAAAACTGAGCATGTTGACATCTTGCTAACAGACCTAAATTCCTGCTCTGAGAGATTTTTCACCTCTCTGTATCCATGTTACACACATCCATGAACCTAAGAAGCCACTGTGCAAAAGAGAGCTCCTTTAAAATAAATAAACACCCCCATTACCCTTCCATCCCCCAAATGCTTATACACAAGACACAGGACACACACTTTTTTTGTTTGTTTGTTTTTTGTCATTTTAGGGCTACACCCGGGGCATGTGGAGGTTCCCAGGCTAGGGGTCTAATCGGAGCTACAGCAGCCAGCCTGCACCATAGCCACAGCAACGCAGGATTCAAGCTGCGTTTGCAACCTACACCACAGCTCATGGCAACACCGGATCCTTAACCCACTGAGCAAGGCCAGGGATCGAACCCGCAACCTCATGGTTCCTAGTCAGATTCATTTCCACTGAGCCATGATGGGAACTCCAAGACACACACTTTTATTTCCAAGGTAACTCAGAATATTGACTTATAACTTTTCCAGTGGGGAAACATTTGCCATGGAACCCATTAACCCTAAAGATGATCGAAAACAAAATAAATGGGAGCTCCCATTGTGACTTCGCTGGCTAAGAATCTGACAGCGTCTGTGAGGATGTGGGTTTGATCCCTGGCCTCACTCCATGGGTAAAGGATCTGGTATTGCGGGGGCTGTGATATAGGCTGCAGCTGCAGTTCCACTTCAACCCCTAGCCTGGGAAATTCCATATGTTGTGGGTGTGGCTGTAAAAAAAAAATTGAAATAAAAATAAAACAATTGGGAGCTGACCTGGCACAGATTTGGGATGATAACTAAATTGTAAGGTGAAACAAAGGCAAGAATGCTTGTAAACGTGCTCTAGACACATGACCACATCCTTCACTGGAACTCTCAGAACCAGTTCTAAATCATGTCTGTCTCACAGTGCCCCTTTTTTGGGAATTCTATATCAAAGTGCCAGAGCCATTTAGTGGACTCTCTTTTGTTAGGTGTGGACTGCTTTGTGTGTGTGTGTGTGTGTGTGTGTGTGTGTGTGTGTGTGTTTTACCAATTCTTGGTATCCTGCTGAAGCTCAGATGTCATGGTTTGTGAACAAATGTTTTCCTTCTCTTTTTCTCTTGTCAGACTGCCAAGGAGCTGGCAATCAACCAAGGCTGGTTCTACTGGGTAACTCCTCATGCTGGCAGGTGTCAAATGCCCCCTAGAGAGACCCTTGGCCTATAATTCCAGAGCTCAATGGGGAGGAAACAGCTTACTAGCATCTGTTAGCAAATAGAGACTTTCCTTGAGTGTTAATATTTCTCCTCATTTCTCCCCTCTGCTCTAATCAGACAGCACATGACATCTTTCCTGTTCACGCTCTGTTAATTTCAAATCTCAGGATCTTCATTAGGTTTGTCCCATATGGAAAACTTGCTTCTTCCCGTCCACTTCTTTAGAAGGTTATAAATTCTTCACTCAATTTATTTAATAGGCTCATTCAGGTTATCTATTTTTCTCTAGTGAGTTTTGATGGCTTGTACCTTCCAAGGAACTGGCTCATTTCATCTCTTGTCAAATTCTTGGGCATTTGTTGTTCATAGTTCTTAGAATACTTTTAATTTTTTTAAGCCTTTAATTATTGTCTTAACATACATGGGATCAGTGGTAATGACCTATGTCTGATGTGGGAACCAGTGTTTCCTCTCTATCTTCCTGGTGTCAAATAACAAATCAGACTATGTCTTCTTGGAAAGTGACAACTCTTTGTCCCTGAGAATTTTCCTTTTCTGAAATCTGATTTCTCTGAAATTTGATACCTCTAGTCTAGTTTTCTTTTGATGAGTGTTACCATAATATAACTTTTTCTTTCCCCTTACTTTTTTACCAATCTGAGGCTCTTTTTTTTAAGTGAATTTCTCATAGACAACATAGAGTTGGATCTTGTTTATTCACTCACTCTGACAATCCCTGTGTTTCCTTGCTGCATTCCTTCTACATGTTTAGACCTTGTGCACTGTGATAAGCAAAATAAGATCCCCCCAAAATATTCATGCCCTTATATGTAGAAACCGTGACTTTGTTGCCTTTCCTGGCAAAAGGGACTTCGCAGATGTGATTAAAGCTGAGATGGAGAATTTTTTTCTGGATTTTCTGGGGGGGACACAACCCAAGTCACAGCAAAAAGGAAGTCAGAGGAGTATGTCAGAGTATTCAATGTGAGAAGGACTCAGTCTGTCACTGCTGGCTTTATTGCTGGCTTTAAAGGTAGAAGAAAGGGTTCCGTGAGCTAAGGCAATGAGCTGCCTCTAGAAAATGGAAAAGACAAGGAAGTGTATCCTAATAACAGCCTACAGAAAGGAACACAGCTCTCCATCACCTTGAATTTGGCCCAGTGCAACTGTCTCAGATTTCTGACCAACAGAACCATAAAACGATATGTTTATGTTGCTTGTCCCTCTTTGTGGTAATTTATTATGGCAGCAATAGATAACTAACAGACTCTTGTTTTAGGGTCAAATCCAGCCTCAATCTCCCTGGTATGCAGAGTGCTTATATACCTACCTGGCCTGGGTTTTGATTCCTTTTGCGTTAAAACATCCTCCTTAGCCTTATTATTCATGTCTAACACATTATCAGTTTGTGTATATTAAGCAGAATTCATGTTCATCTGTTGTTGCTGTTCTTCACAAGCCCCACTCAGATGAATTAACATTTGTTTCTAATTTTTTTCAGGTTTTATATATTACCTAGATGTGTGCTAGAAATATAAAAGAAGAAGGCCCACTTGATTGAGGAGGAGGTCCCCGGGCTCCTGTTAGATAATCACATATGCTAATTCCACGTTACTTAACATGACATCCAATCCTCAGTTTTCTCATTTGTAAAATAGGAATAAACATATTTATCCCAGTAAATGTTTGTAAGTATTAAAGTCAGAACCATGTAAATTGTTTGCCACTAATTAGATGTTTAGATATTAGATATTCTGGCACTTGACTTTCTTAATAGAATGAGAATAAACAAGATAATTATGAGCATGAAATTTTCATTTCTGTTGTTCTATTTAAAAAATTGCTGCAGGAGACAAGGAGAAAGTCTATAGCTAGCATCTTCTTTAGTGATTACACGTGAATACTGTGGTTCTCAGGGGTCAATAGTCCTGCTCATTAGATGATCTAGTGTTTAATGCAATTACATGTAAATAAATACAACACGTGAACACATGGCTCATTTCCATGGCCTGAAAGATCACAATTAAATTGTTTTCCCTTCATTTAGCTCCTACACATGAACTAATTGGACATGTGTTGAATTATTTCAAAATTCAATCTTGTCAACAGAAAAAGGGACTTCATATGATCATTTTTATTTTCATGGATTTTTGGACTGTTAGGCATGTGACACTTTACAAAAATAAATTTGTTTTCACAGCACACAGAAAAAAATTTTTTATTAATTTGAGTGTTGTGGGTTTTTAAGAATAATTTATGCATAACTGATATAATTGTTGTTTGACAATGCCTATGCACAGAGAAGACTCAGAAAAGAACTTAAAAATCACCAGAATATCTTTAATTATTCCCATTGGGAATTCTCTTGTGGCACAGTGGGTTAAAGATCTGGTGTTGTCACTGAAGTGGCTTGGGTTGCTGCTGTGGCGTGGGTTTGATCCCTGACCCGTGAACTTCCACATGTCCTCAATGGGGCCAAAAAAAAAAAAATCCTTCCCTTTGTGTGTATGTGTGTGTGTGTGTGTGTGCATGTATGATATATTTCTACATCATATATAAATCATGTGTGTATGTGTGTGTATATATATATATATATATATATATGGATATATATATCCATCATATATTATTCCCTTTATATATGACAGACATATAAAACATATCATACATGCATGATCATACATCCATATAAGATATATATATCATATACATACATATTCAAATGTGTTTTAAATTTTTTTCACATTTATAAATAAGCTTGTTTTAAATTTCCCAGATGCTGTGCAATTGAAGAAAACTGGCTTCTTTGTTTGACATGATGGTTTGCCTTCTGGTAGTCCATTTTGGAATATGACTCTTCATGGTCCATCCTGTCTCTGCACATCTGGGAACAGAAGCACTGAAGCCTGTTTGAAACATTGTCTCTTCAAGGGTATTTATAATAGAAATGGCCTTGGAAGGTAGAGATTTTTTCTTTCTCTGCAGCAGAGGAAATGCTTCCTTACTCTCCAGTCTAATACACTGCATGTTTCCCTCTATGGCCTGCTGTGTGTAGGTATGCCTGCCATCCACTATAAAATAATAGGGTTTCCAAAATCTGGGATTCCTCTTCTGAAACAACACTTTATTCAACCCTCTCTTGGTCTTCTTTGTATTACCCTATATTAAGACATGAGAACACCGAGCAAAAATGATAATATTCTGTTATTTCTACTGTTATTTTTGTAAACAGTAAACTATGCTTTGCCTCTGACCCAGGACCAGGCTTTCTGTCGGCACCCATAAAACTGCAGGCTAACTTGTTAGTTTGCAAGTAAAGTCTCAGACCCACTCCAGCTCTTGGCAGAATGAAATGGTTATACCTATGACAAAAGAAGTGCTTCATGTCAACAAAATAGATTAATTTCATGTATGCTCATTTGCAAGAAGTCTAGAATCATAATTTGCACACATTTGCAGAAGTATATTAGTGTAATGGGCTTGTGGTGACATTGGCTCCTGTTTCAGCTTCTCCTTTACGCCAGTTTGTGAACTGAAAAAACTTACTTTTGTTCAATATGTTTCTCCTATATTAACTCATTTATTGTGCATAAATGGAAAATGCAGCAGGCTTTAAATTGCATTCTTCTTTATAAAATTTATCTTCCTCTTTTTTCCTAGTTGATAATAACTTGTGCACTTTTAGTGTTGTCTGATTTATTGATTCTCAATGTAGGAGGTGTGGGGGATATAGGGTTTTGGAAAGGACTACATGCAAGTTTTGGTCCATCCTTTGAAGTGCACTTCAGATCTTAATGAAAATATTTTAATGTTCATGGGTATTTCCCATGTGTCATTAGGCTCTAAGAATTCACTGGAGGAAGACCGGACATCTTGAAGTCAAAGGGGGAGCTAAGGCCATATTGGCCTACATGCATCTCCTGACAAGGTACCTACTATGTATCAGGGACAAGGAAAAGAATAAAGTTAGTTTTGAAGGTTGGACCACAAAACAAAGTGACTGTGAAATACCACAAGTGAAAAAAAAAATTGTATTTATGATATTGGTCTAGGCTGGGGGTTTACATTTTGTACTTCCCATGAGAGTGGTAGGCATAATACTGTGGTCAAATGATTTTTAAATGTTCTGTTTTGAGTGTTACGATGTGATGCTATTGTATGTATTTGTCCAAAGCCATTGCACAGCTATGGCACAGCTGATTGGGAGCTGGGGCTCACTGCCCAGCATCAGGAAAGAGCATCAGACCAAGGTGCTTAGCCCAGGAAAACGTCAAACTTTAAACCTGAAAGTGCAGTTTCTACTGAGTGGGTAATGTTTTCACACCAAGATCAAAAAATCATAAGCTAGGGTCCATCTTCATATACTTTTCTCCCCAGGTGCTTATTATAAATACCAGTTCCTAGACTCCATTTGGGAATACCTCTGATCCCATCGTTCCAGGACAGGGCCAGATTCTTCAATTAAACAGACACCTTAGGTAGTATAGGTCCAACATGCCTCTTGGGTGGTACAGAGCCAACATTTCAAATATTAATGTTCAGCACCAAATGTCATGATTATTATTCTAGAATGAACTCATTTATCATGTACTTTCAAAAAATGGTTTCTTGATATTAACATTTTTTTGAGTTACTGTTTTTATTTTTTTAATTACTTAATGAATTTTATTACATTAATTTACATTTATTACATTTATTAATTATAAGCAAATTTTATAGCATTTCCATCCCAAATCCTCAGTGCATCCTCCCACCCCCCAACATATATCATTTGGAAACCGTAAGTTTTTTAAAGTCTGTGAGTCAGTATCTGTTCTGCAAAGAAGATCATTGTGTCCTTTTTTTAAGATTCCACATGTAAGTGGTAGCATTTGATGTTGGTGTCTCATTGTCTGACTGACATCACTTAGCATGATAATTTCTAAGTCCATCTATGTTGCTGCAAATGCTGTTACTGCATTCCTTTTAATGGCTGAGTAATATTCCATTACCACATCTTCTTTATCCACTCCTCTGTTGATGGACGTTTAGGTTCTTTCCATGACTTGGCTATTGTATGGAGTGCTGCAATGAACACTGGAGTACATGTGTCTTTTCGAGCCATGGTTTTCTCTGGATAGATGCCCAGGAGTGGGGTTACTGGATCAAATGGTATTCCTATTTTTAGTTTTCTAAGGAATCTCCATACTGGTTTCTTGACATTAACATTTGAATCTGATGTAGTTTGCTTATAAGCATTGGCGGTCATTAGGCAAAATCGTGCAATAAAAAGATGTCAATCTTGGGGTCAAAAACATATAAGGTATAACAGCTTCTGATAATTGTTAGTCAAATAAACATTCTCAGCCTCAGCTTTGTCATCTTTAAAATGGGGTCTTCGTTTGCAAAGATTTTCTCCCATTCTGTGGGTTGTCTTTTTATTTTGTTTATGGTTTCCTTTGCTGAGCAAAAGCATTTAAGTTTAATTGGGCCCCAGTGGTTTGTCTTTATTTCCATTACTCTAGGAGACAGATCCAAAAAGATCTTGCTGCGATTTACATCAAAGTATGTTCCACCTGTTTTTCTCTAGGAGTTTCACAGTATCTCGCCCTACATTTAGGTCTTTAATAATCCATTTTGAGTTTATTTTTGTGTATGGTGTTGGAGTGTTCTATATTCGTTCTTTCACATGTAGCTTTCCAGTTCTCCCAGCACCACTTATTGAAAAGACGAGGACATAGCTTATATGTGGAATTTTAAAAAATCGTACAAATGAACCTATTTGTAAAACAGAAATAGACCCACAGGCATAGAAAATGAACTTATGGTTACCAAAGGGGAAGGGGTGGGGGAGGGATAAATAGGGAGGTTGGGATTAACATATGCATATATGTGTGTATATGTACATATATACCACTGTATATAAAATAGATAACCAACAAGGACCTACTTATAGCATAGGGAACTCTACTTAACATTTTGTGATAATCTGTATGGAAAAGAATCTGAACAAGGAATAGATATATATGTATGTATAACAATCACTTTGCTATATACCTGAAACCAACACGACATTGTAAATCAAATACACTTCAATAAAGAAAAAAAACTTAGAATAAAATGAGGGAAGAGTGGAGTTCCCTTCGTGGCTCAGTGGTTAACGAGTCCGACTAAGGTTGCGAGTTCGATCCCTGGCCTTGCTCAGTGGGTTAAGGATCCGGCATTGCCATGAGCTGTGGTGTAGGTGGCAGACGCAGCTCGGATCCCACGTTGCTGTGGCTGTGGTGAAGGCCGGCACATGTAGCTCTGATTGGACCCCTAGCCTGGGAACCTCCACATGCCACGGGTGCGGCTCTACATAAAAAAAAGGCAAAAATACAAAAAAAAATGAGGGAAGAGTGGTGCTCATCTCACAGGGTCTTTCGGAGGCTTAAGTGAGGAAATGGAGGCTAGTTTATCAGCAAATGTTTAGAAAAGAATAAGTATATCACAAATGGGATTCTTCAAACTGACCAGTATTATGTATCTCTATATATCCAGGGCAATTTGCTTTGATGAGTTGATAATTTTTTTTTTTTACTAATTTTTTGAACTAACTTTAAACCTGTGGAATAGTTGGGTATTTAGCACAAATAATTCAGTTACATCTGTCCTCTGTTCCTGGTACTGTTAACATCTCACATAACAATAGTACAAGTATCAAGAGGCAGAAACTGACATTCACAATAACATGAACAAAATGTTTTAAAAACTTGTACCAAATATACAAGTACTATTATTTTTATTCCCTGGATTATATTCTGGATCCCACATTGCATTTAGTTATTTCTCTTTGTCTGTTATAAACTGTAACAATTCCTTAAGTTTGTTTGTTTTTTTTATCTTCATGACCTTGACACTTTTGAATAATACGTATTGATTTGAATGTGTCTGTGAATTTTTGGCAAGAATGCTGTAGCCTCAGCGCATCCCAGCAAAGTATTGATGATGTGATACGTATTATTAGGAGTGTCAGGTTTCCTATTGTAAAGTTATTTATTTCTTCCTTTGTAGTTAATAAGTATCTTCAGGAAGAGCTTTCAAGACATTAAAAATGCTGTTTCCAGGATTAGCAGCCATGGACGTGTTATTTTGTATTTTTTTTTTTTTTGGCCATTCCTAAGGCACAGAAGTTCCTGGGCCAGGGTTCAAACCAGTGCCACGGTAGCAAGCCAAGCCACTGCACTGACAATGCCAAATCCTTAATTCACTGCACCACTAAGGAACTCAAATTTTCTTTTCTTTTTCTTTTCCTTCCTTCCTTCCTTCATTCCTTCGTTCCTTCCTCCTTCCTTCCTTTCTTTCCTTTTCTTTTTCTTTTTTTTTTAAATAATTTCTACTTAGTTTTTTACCTAATGGTGATTCTCCATTTTTGGCTTTCCTTCTACATCTGATTAGTTGAATTCTACTCTAAGAATGTTATCGTTCTTCTTCCATGTACTTGTTTTATGATTACTTTTACATCAGTGTGGAATCATAGGTATTTATTTTCCTACCAAGTAAAATACAGTACTTGAGTTAAGAGTCTTTATTGACTACTTTGATTGGACTTTCCATCCTACATGGATAAAGTATAACTTGTGGGTGTAAGTCAAATGATTCTTCTCTCCATTTTTTCCAAAATGGTACTTAAATATTGTAGAAACAAAAAAGTCTTATAAGTCATACAATTGCTTAAAGCAATAATATTGAAAGACTAGAAACATCAGATTTATATGGTTCTGGATATAACTTTTAATTTTACAGCCTTCTATCAGCTCCAATGAAAAGTTATTTAATGTCTCACATTCCTATTTCTTCAGTTTTTAAAGTCTACAAGTGAAGTACCCTTAAAGTATATATATAAGAACATTCTTTCAAATGTACTATTAGAAGAAATACATATAAGTTGTCAGTATTTTATGTAATCCATAGTGGGTGAAAAATACATTGAATCTATTACACTGTGTGAGATGATGAATTTTTATTTTCTGAAATTCTTTATGAAGAACAAAGCATTTAATTTTTTACCATGTCTTTTTTTCTAACTCTAAGATTGAAAGAGTAATATTTGCCTTGCTTAATTCCCACAGGAGAATTTCTAAGGGTTCATTTGGCTAGTACATGTAAAATTCTCTCCAAAGAAGAAAAATAATGAATCCTACCTTTAAAATGCCTGATATTCATTTTGGATTATAGAGGCTGTAGGTATGACAGTGATGTGTTTCACATGAAATCTCGCAAAGGATGAATCAAAGAACTGCTATGTTTGAATGTGGCTCATAGCAAGAGAAGATCCTCCACCCTGATCAAGGATACGGAATACTAAATCCATGGATGGAGGCAAATTTGATGGAGATGGTCTGTGAGGATCACCCTAAGCCTGATCAAAAATTCAAAGAGGACTCCCTTTGGTTTTGAAGCTAGGTGAATTACTCCTAAGTAAAACTCCTCTGTGAGAAACTTACAGATTGATAGGGATAGCTTGGTATTGTCTTATGGTGGAAATGGAGGAGTTGCCATTTTGGACCCAAAATGACTTTGTCATACAAAGCACCTGTCAAATCAAGTGCTATTTTTCTAGGATGATAGTATATCTCCAGTGCAGAGATTGTTTAAACCCAGTGCCTCAGCATAGTGATTGATTAATCTTTCCCCCCCCCAAAGCTATTTTCACTGGATAATAAATCAACCCATATGTTATGCATCACACCATAAATTTGAATTTGACTCATAGGACACCACCATCAAATTGAGGAAATATATAAAGAATTTGGCCCTGACACCTCTTGTATGTCCCAACAATATTTTCAACAACTTTTTCCTGCACATTATGAGTCTATCAGCACTTAGTTTTATATGGTATCCTATATAACATTATTTGGAACAAAGGATTTTACATCACACTTAAGGAGGACAATGAGCTCATGCCCTTGGAAGTCATTGATATTATTCAAGAACAAAGAAGGAGAAAAAAGTAGTGGTTAAGAGTCTGCTTTCTGAGATAAGTTACTTGGGTTTAATTCCTTAGCTCTTAACCTTCACTCAGCCTTATAAACTAACCTGACTCCTAAAAGGTGCGTACTCTGGAAAACCTGTTTCACCTCTCTGTGACCTCTTTCCCTCATCTGCAAAAGAATATGACTATGATACATATTTAGGGCTATTGTAGGGACTAAATAAATTAACATAAAGTTCTTAGAACTATGCTTGGCATATAGTTAGCACTTGATTGTTTTTTCCCAATATCATCATGTGTTAGTCTTCTGGAAATTTGAAATTGTTTGTTTAAGACCTAGCTGTAGTGCCAACTGAAAAATGTATTGGAAGTTCCCACTGTTCTGGAAGATGCTGTCTGCTAAACTGCACAATAGCTCTGGTTTAGCAACCAATATATTGCACAAATAGATAGGTCCATGAAGAAAGTAATGGAATTGAGGGCCAGGGGAAAAATATCTCTCCACTACATCTATTGACCTACTCTCAAAATGATTTTTCCAGTCCCTATGCATCTGTACTCTGTTTAGGTAGATGTTTTATTAACCCAAGGGAGAAATGCTTCCACAACTAGATAATAAATTATGCCACTCAACCCAGAAGCTGAACCTGTCACAGGGCTATTTCAGACTTCTTATGACATTCAGAAAAGCGAGTAAAAAGGGGATCCATGGGGAACCAAGGTTTATAACATATTGAGGAAGTGTACTTCCTTTGAAATCCTCTGTCCAGTTTAAAAAAAAAATAAGCACAACTGCAGTGTTTATAGACCTCTTCAAATTGAAATTTTTTGCACCTGAACAGCAAAATATAGACCAGCTGAATCAGTGTCTGAGGGCAAAAAGACATAGAGCATTGCAGACATATTAACAAATTTATAATGGGTTTTTGGTTTTCCAAACTAATTCAGCTCTATACTTAAGAAATATGCATTTAATAGTATAAAAATTACACCTTTGTGTAACATATGTAAACACAGCTTTGTTTATCATTTGTACACAAAACATCACATTTATACATATATAAAGCGAAAGTTGAAAGAACAAAAAAGAGAACTAAGAAAATCCACAATCATCATAGCTGAACACTATAATAAATCTCAATATAATAACCAACTTTAAACAAATATTAACAAATGAAATCCAGTCATATATAAAATGGATAGGACATCATGATAAAGTGGGGTCATTTCAGGTGTGCAAGATGGTTTGCCATTCAAAAATCAATTAAAATTAGTGTTGAATAGTCAATCCAGTTAACATTAATGAGTATTCCCACCCAGGCCTTAGCCATTACATAAAAAATTCAAATAAGGTAAAATTTGTATTGCACAAATTTAACCATTTTAAAGCTACAATGCAGTGTCATTTAGTTTATTAACAATACTGAAAATTCCAAAACACTCGATGGCTCCAAAGAGAAACACTTTACCTTTAAAATGGTAATCCGTAATTTCCCCTTCTCTCAATTCCTATTACTCTGCTTTCTGTCTCTATAGATTTAATATTCTGGATACTTCATACAACCAAGACTATAACTATACGATCTTCTGAGTCTGGCTTTTTTCATTTAGTATAATGTTTTTGAGATTCATGCAGATTATAGTATGCTTCAATATTTCATTCCTTTTTATGACTGCATAGTATTCCATCATGTGGATATACCACATTTGGTTTCTCCATCTATCTGCTGCCAACTTGGCAATTAAAAAGAGTGCTGCTATGAACATTTATGTACAAGTATTTATTTGTCTACTTATTCTCAGTTATTTGGAGTGTATACAGATCTTCCTTGATTTATGATGGGGTTATGTCCTGATATACCTATCTTATACAGAAAATATCAAAGGTCAAAAATGCATTTAGTGAATTTTATTGGCGTAGAGTTTAGTTAGAAAGTTGTGTTATTTTCGGGTGCACAGCAAAGTAAACCTGTTATACATATACACACATACATTTTTTTTCAGATTCCCTTCCCCTATAGGTCATCATACAGCACTGAGTAGGTTACCTTGTGCTACACAAAGTAGGTCCTTGTTACCTATTCCTTCTATATATAGTAGTGTGTATATGTCAATCCCATCCCCACAATTTATCCTTTCCACCCCACACTTTCCCTTTGGTAGTAGATGCAAGTTATTTTACATGGAAGAGATAAATTATGAGGTCCTACTGTATAGTACAGAGAGCTATCTTTAATCAATGTCCTATAATAAACTATAATGGAAAAAATAGTGTTTTTTAAAAGAATAGTATGTGTATTCTTTTTATTTCGTATAAATAAATTATAACTTTTTAGTATAAATATTTTTTGTATATAGATATAAAAAACTGAATCACTTTGTTGTACAGCAGAAATTAACTTGTTGCAAATCAACTATACTTCAGTTTGAAAAGAAAAAAGAAATCCACCAAAAAGTTGCATTTAATACACCTAACCTACCAAATATCATAGCTTAGCCTATCCTTGCTTAAACATGCTCAGAATATTTAATTAGCCTACAATTAGGAAAAATCATCTAACACAAAGGCTATGTTATAACGAAGTGTTGATATCTCATGTAATCTACTCAACACTCTACTCAAAGTGTAAAACAAAACAGTTGTATTGGTATAAGACGGTTGTACATGTGTCAGTTGTGACCCTGTGGCTGGAGAGGAGCTTGGATTACCTTCCATTGCCCACATAATGAGAGTATTATATATTACTAGCCCAGGAAAAGATCAAAATTCAAAATCTGAAGTACAGTTTCTACTGAATGAATATCACTTTCACATCAAAATTTAACTTAGTGGGGTATCATGTCTGTATATCTAAAAGCGAAATTGCTGGATCATATGGTAAATTTATAGTTTACTTTTTAGGAAACTGCCCAACTGTTTTCTAAAGTGAATGTACCACATTGCATTTCTCCCAGCAAAGTATGAAATTTCCAGTTTCTCTAGCATTTTTATTGTTTACTTTTTATTCATTACAGACATGTTAGTAGTGTAAATTTTATCTTACCATGGTTTTTTTATTGGCATTTCCCTAATACCTAATGATGTTCAGCATTATTTCATGTGCCTTTTGGCTATTTGTATGTCTTCTTTGGAGAAATATCTATTCAATAGCTTTGCCATTTTTTTTTTTTAATTTTTAGGGCCACACCAGTGGAATATGGAAGTTCCCAGCCTAGGGGTAGAGTAGGAGCTCTAGCTGCTGGCCTAGGCCACAGCCACAGCAATGCACGATCCAAGCTGTGTCTTTTACCTATACCACAGTTCATGGAAAAGCTGGATCTTAAACTACTGAGTGAGGCCAAGTATTGAACCTGCGTCCTAACAGTTACTAGTCAGGTTCACTACCACTGAGGTACAATAGGAACTCCAACTTTGTCCATTTTTTAATTGGATCAGTTGTCTTTTAGGGGTTGAGTTGGTTTCACACAATGAGTTAGGAAGAGTTTTTGAAAGAGTTTGGAAGAAGTGGTGTTAATTTTTGCTAAATTTTCAGTAGAAGTAACCAGTGAATACATCTAGTCCTAGGCTTTTTGGGGAAAGATTTATTACTAATTTGATCTTTGCAGGTCTGCTAGTATTTTATATTTAATGAGTAGCATTGGATAGTTTCCGTGTTTCTAAGAATTTTTCCATCTCATCTAGATTATCAAATTTGTTCACATAAAATTGTTCATAATATTCTCTTATGATCCCTTCTTCAACTCTGTAAGTTCTGTAGTAGTGTCCCCACTTTCCTATCTGATTTAGCAATTTAAATATTATCTGTGTGAATGTAAATGGTATGGCCACTTTAGAAAAGTTGGGCAGTTTGTTAAAAATTTTTTCTAATTGAAAAATATTAAATATGCAACTATTGTACAATGTAGTAATTGCTTACCTGGGCGTTTACCCTAGGCAAATGAAAACCTGTGTAATTAGTAAAAAAAAAAAACCTTTATAACAGCTTTATTTGTAATAGCTAAAATCTGGAAGCAGTGCAGGTGTCCTTCCATGGTTAAATAAACTGTGGGATGCATGTACCATGGGATAACACTCAGCAATAAATGGGAACAAACTACTGATCCATGCAAAGACCTCTTTGAAGCTCCATAAAATTATGCTGAGTGAAAAGTATATATCAATCCCCAAAGTATGTATATATATATTTCATTTACATAATATTCGTTATGTAAATTAAATAATTTTATATGCGATTATATCATTTTATATATAATTTGTTATGCAAATGAAATAATTATATATATGTGTGTATATATATATATATATACACACACACATAATTTTCCTTAATGACAAAATTATAGAAATGGAAACCAGACTAATAGTTATCAAATGCTGAGGAGGAGGAGGGGCGCTGCGTGGAAGTGAGGGTAGCTATAAAAGGCTACATGAGGCAGAGTTGTGTGAATGGAAATGCATCTTACCTTCAATGTAACAATGCCAATATTCTGATTTAATATTGTTCTATGATTTTGCAGATTATTCCCACTGGAGGAAACTGCATAAAGAATACCTAGGATCTCTGCGTTATTTCTTACAACTGAAATTTTAAATATTGTATCAAAGGGTGCAAATAGTAAGCAATGTAATAGAAGCCCTCTACTAACATAGCCAAAGGAACTCCTGTGGCCAAGATTCCTGTCTCTTATCCTCCCTTCCCAAGGCTTGATTGTTCAGGTCTTTCTTGGAGCCCATAAACTAGTCATCTTCTAATCAGTTGACTCTTTTGCTTAACGAGCCAGACTCTCTTCTCTCTGTTCTAACACAAATAACTACAACCAGGACACACATTTTGCAAAGCGGTTTTGAGAACTAAGATAAAGATATATAAATGGCTTGATAAAGTTCTGAGCACATAGTAGGTTTGTGTAAGTTGTGCCCATTTGGATGACAAAATTCTGCTACCCCAATAAATACTAGTATTATCAGTAATAATCCATTACAGAGCACAAGAATGTTTAGTGCAGTGAAATTATTATGCCCAATACTATAATGGTGGATTTGTCATTACACAATTGACAAAACCCATAGAATGTACAACACCAAGAGTGAATTCTAATGTAAACTATAGATTTGAAATGATAAATGTAACAAATGTACCACTCTATGCAAAACTTTTATAGGGAGGGAGCCTGTATATAAGCTAGGGTAGGGGTTATATAAGATCTCTCTGCTGTACTTTTTTTGTTGTTGTGAATTTAAAACTTCTTTAAAATATAAAGGCTATTTAAAAGAGAAAAATA